>CAMAPE010000002.1:1522500-2122500 GCA_945859875.1 Cuscuta europaea
ATGTAGGTGGGCATGGCTACCCACTGAATGCAAAGCCAAGAGTCTGTCCAACATGCCAAGGCCTTGGGCGAGTAAGTTATTAGTTTTGTATAGGTTTGTACGTTGGTAGAGTTTAATTTCCTTTTTGTTAGCAGTTTGAAATTCCTTTCACCATCTGTCACGTGTTTGTAATTTATTGCCATACACATCAGGTTACTGTCCCCCCATTTACGGCAACATGTAGCACTTGTAAAGGATCTGGAAGAACCATTAAGGTTGGTTTAGTGTGAATACTTATTATTCTGCTCAACAGTCTTTGAACGTATGAAGGGGAGCCTTGGCACACCGGTTAAGGTGTTGCAGTGTGACCGATAGGTCATGGGTTCAAGTTTTGGAAGCGGCCTTTTATAAAAAATTGACAGGGGAAGACTTGATTCTTATAGGCTTATACACCCTCTTGGTGGGACCCTTTCCCGGATCCTTGCCTTGTGGGGATGCCTTCGTGCACCGGACTGCCCTTTTTATTTAATAGTCTTTGAACTTGTATTTTTTGGTCTGTGCGGTTATAGGAAACTTGTAGGGAATGTAAAGGATCTGGAGTTGTTGAAGGTGTTAAAGATGTTAAAGTAACCATACCACCAGGTTGGTGACAATTTATATTTCTTCTCAACTAAATATTTACGCAGTATATCGTACCACAACTTTTAATGCCTTGACCAATTTTTTAAATTTGCGGAACACATTTGATACTCTGGTGGGAACCTTTGCGGCACTGGGGTAATGATGATGATTTGATACTCTGCTGACATTACAAGGATTACATACTTGCTCAAATTGACCCTTTTATACTTGAAAAATTCAGTGGAACCTGAGTTCCTTGGTTAGATTAAAGATAAAAACAAATTCAGGACTAGATTGGAAAGTAGAATTAAATTATTTATTGATTTACGTTTAATACTTGTTGCAATTGAATTAATGCATGCATAAGTGTGTGAGCTCAATCACATCACATATGTACATATGTTTGTGCATCTAGCATGTAATGCAGCCATTTACTTTAACTATCATCTGCCCCCCAGATCATGTATGTCAAAGGCAGTGTAGAGAAGTATGTATAAAAATAGCTCAAACTCCATTTTAGGATGTTTTTACTTGGACTATAATTTGATGGTGGTCTGTTTAAGTCTGGTCTAGTTTGGTCTGGTCTGATCTGTTTAAGTCCGGTCTGAACTGGTCTAGCCTAGTCTGGCAAACGTCTGGTCTCTGTGTATTTTATAACTACGGAAGTCAAGTCTGGTTTGGTCTGTTTAAGTCTGGTCTGGTCTGAGACTGAAACCAGTCCAATTAAAAACATCCTTGGTAGAAAGGACTAAGAAAGTGTTTGCATTTGCTTATGCTAATTATAAGTGATTTATTGAAGAGATTATAAAGAAAACACTTAATGGTAAAAGCTTGCAGTGTTTAAGAATAGAAGTGAGTTTCTAAAAGCAGAAGTTGAAGAGTTTGCTAAAAAATAGTACAAATTTGGATAAAATATTATAGAGAAACTGAAAAGCAGTTTTAGCTGCCCCGCTTACTGATTTTAGCTTTATAGTACTTAAAGGTAAGCAGAAGCTCCGATGTAACTTTATTGGAATAATATGTTGCAAATCTTCATTGTTCTCATGCTTTGTATGCATGAATTTATAGTGGGAGTACAGTGCTTATGGTGATGGTAAATGAGTCATTATCTTTATGATGCCTACACACCTGACCTGATACCTGCATATGTAAAATAAATGGAACAGGTATGGATTCTGACGATACCATCCGTGTACCGAGAGCCGGGCATGCGGGGAAGCGAGGGATGCAACCAGGAAACCTATTTATAAAGCTGAAGGCATGCTCTCTTCTGAATTTAGTTTGTTTTTCCTCCTGATTTATATGTAATCCCATTTCTCCTACCTTTAAGATATCTTTGAATTGTTACTCTATTTCTTTTACCAAACATACTCTGCCTTGAAGAATCTATTGGATATGGGTCATGCCATAATCTGAATATGTTCTTGCTTTTGGTTAATCAATCAATTTTCAAGGGACCACTATAAATTCACGCGAGTGCCAGTCCTAGATTAGTTTCCCTTAATAATTCCATTTCTACTTTTCTCTTTGTTGCTTTCTGCCTTCTGAAATTCGCAAGTGGGGTTGATTCTTAAATCTTAATTAGTGCTAGCTTCAAAACTTTGTTGTTTCTTTTCCCAGGTTAATGGAGATTCTGTATTTGACAGAGATGGTGCTGACATTTATGTTGATGCTAATATCAGTTTTACACAAGTATGTCATAACTTACTAAATAATTCCCTGAATCTGTGATATATTATAAAATTTAGTTTTAAATCAAGTGGTTCTTTTCTTCTTGAGTTTGAACCTTGCATTTATCTGACTAGAAAATTATTACATGGTGTGGGGACTATAGCTGTCATGGTGCTGTCTAGGCATCCAATAGGTGACGGAGCGACACTTAGGACTCCAAGCAATGGAGAGCACTCGCCATGGATGGTAGCCTCGCCTGAAGAGTGCCGAACATCGAATAACATTGCAAATATGTCAACTAGGCATCCATAGGGCGCCAGAGACAAGTTATTTCCATATCTATTTTGACCAGGCAGAAACCTGCCAAATTTGCATTTTCTTTCTCACTTTTCTTCTTTCTATCTTTCCTTCTCTGCATTTTGATTATTTTGCTTATCTTTTTTAGTTAACTTTTTCTTTATACGGAGTATTATTTTTTTTGTTTCACATCACTACCTTTTGTTTAAATTTTGTAATTTACTGTATTAAAATAGATATTAGACTCTTGTTTTGAAATGCTATGATGAATTAATAATTCATATACGTAGTATTATATTTCATATAATACTACGTATATGAATTATTAATTCATCATAGCATTTCAAAACAGACAAAGGGTGGGAGTAGCACCTATTGAAGACAAGATGCGGGAGTCGCGCCTACGGTGGTTTGGTCATGTGCGTAGAAGACCGAGTGATGCACCTGTTAGGCGAGTTGAGATGTGTGGACAAGAGGCAGGGAAGAGAGGGAGAGGAAGACCCAAACAGACGTGGGTTAGGGGAGTTCGAAGTGATATGCTTTTTCTGGGGTTGGATGAGGGCATGACTTTGGAGAGAACTAAGTGGAGGGCGGGTATTCACGTGAAGGAGTGATCTTGATAATTTTTTTCCCTCATCTTTTTTTTTTTCGTAGTTTTTTTATCCTTATATATATATTTATAAGCATTATTTGCAACCTTTTTATTTTATCATTTATATATATATATTCATCTTTTTTATATTATCTTTTCATAATAGCTTATCTTTTTATCTTTATTCCTTCTTTTCCTTTTGGTTGTGATATCATGTATCGATTCATGTTAGCCGACCCCAATATCTTTTGGGACTAAGGCTTGGATGTTGTTGTTGTTGTTGTTGTAGTATTATATTTCATATTAATTTCATATAATATATTATATTCAAATATTGAACATGGCTACTTGTCTTCCAATTGTTGCCTAGTCGCTTGCCTAAATGCCTAGGTGAGTAGGCAGTTCGCTGGCGCCGCACCTTGTTCTTGCCTACAAGCCATGCCAACCTTGCTGTGGAAACATCAACCAATTTCGATTTTCCCTTCTAACAAAGCTTACTGTCTTGATAAATAATCATAGAAGAGGATTGGGAAGTAAATAAATATTATCCCTTGAACAATTCCACCTCCATGATAGGTGAGGTGGACTTCAGCACTTATGTACCATGTCTCCAACTAATATTCCCAAGAAAGATCTTTACAAGACTAGAAAAGTTCACTTCTGATACATGAACATATCATACTTAAATGGGTTGACGGGTTGTCTTGACTCCTAGTTAAGATATCTGATATATTACAATCAGAATGAGATGTGAAGATATACTCCTAGATAGTTTGCTTATACTCAAAAAGGTTTGGTCCTTTGGCAGGCTATTCTTGGTGGTACGGTTGATGTACCAACTTTATCCGGGACAACATCAGTGAAGGTATGGTGGCCGGTTGTCATTAGTCATTATCTGTTCTGTGCAATTCTCTATGCTGTGTCAAATTTTGTGGTTTCATATGGTCTAATGTTTTGTGATTTCACTTGTGTAATAAAAGGATGGCTAAAGAAAAAGTTGACACTTGACATTATATGTTGTATCAGTCATAAAAGCTGTAAGATGTTTACAATGCAAGTATTCAAAACATAATAAATAGTTATATGCAAATGCAAACCATAGTCATTAAGGCATGCTTTGAAATACAAAAAGTAGTAAGTATTATATTGGCATGCAAAATAAATGGATTTACATATGTATAGAGTAAACACTAATATGATTTAGAATTTAAACTTTTCTACTTTTATATGCTCCTTGATTAAAGATGATTTGTGATTCATATTCCTTTTTAGACTTCAACTCCTGACTCCTCTATCCTGCTTTCTACACTAAATCTTTCAAAACTGGGTTGCAGCTGATAGCTCTAAACATATGTTTGTTGTTGAAAGTTGAAACTTGAGACTTGAAAGTGAAGGAGGTTTTTCCTTTCAACATCTATGCTTTACCCCCTTTCCCTGAAAAAAAAGTCCTATTTGGTGAAGGTACAACCTTTTTAGTTTTGGAAAGGTCCAACCGTCAGTCTTTCTTTTCAATAAAAAAATGTTCCTATTCACAGTCCAAAATTTGATATGATTGCTAGTGTGTTTATGGTGACTGCTCTTTAGATCCTTTTGTGGTTCTTGTATTGATCAAGGCATCTTGATCCTACCGTTTATCGTTTTCCAATACATCTCACTTTTTTTGCATTCTGGTCTTCTCAGATACCAAAAGGCGTTCAACCTGGGCAGCTGTTGGTACTTAGAGGAAAAGGTATAGTTTGGAAGTGACTATCTCAATTCTGAGTTTTTCAATTTTGACTAAATAAGCATGTTTCATTTTTTGATTAGGCTTACCAAGGAGTGGCATTATTGTCAACCACGGAGATCAGTATGTAAGGTTCCGCATAAGATTTCCAACGTAATCCCCTATCACATTTTTTTGCGGGCTAATTATTACTCCCTCCGTCCCAAAATGATAGTCCTTTATTTCCTTTTTGGGATGTCCCAAAATGATGGTCCTGTTTCCCTTTTTGGAAAGAAAGATGTGGTCCATATCATTTCACTTTATTATACTCAAATCTCAACCACAACTTTCATCTTTTCAACCACTTTATTAAAATTAGTGCCCAAAAGAAATGAGACTATCAAATTGGGACGGAGGGAGTATTATTTTTTTTATATCAATTATAGTTTTACTTTTGTTGCAACTATCATGGTAAAATTTCTAAACGTATTGTGTTGAGTGGATGACTAACCCCACCGTAGGTGGGAGCCTTTGCGGCACTGTGGTAATGATGATATGATGATGATTGTGTTGAGTGGATGAGAAGTGTGATATGACTGAGTGTGGGAACTGGGAACTTGTCTTTTCCAGAAACATTTCTTTATGCTGGTTTAAAGAAAAGTGTGGGAACTGTGAACACAGTTCATAATGAAGTCTAGCACTTGATTTAGATGTTTAGATCTTTTGTCTGCTCATCTCAACTTGTTTCTTTGCCCTTTCTCATAGCAACTTCGGTTTTAATTGTTTTCCCCAGAAACAGAGAGTATAATAATGGAAGAGTTGGAGTAGGGCAAATCACACTCGATGTACTATAAATACTCCCTCCAGTTCCGAATAAAGTTCCTAGTTTTTAAGAAAATATAATTTTTGCTTTTGACTTTCCCATTATACCCTTGCAAAAAGTAGATTAGGTGCAGTGGGAGTGAGAAAGTGAGTGTAAAGCAGGTAAATAAAGTAAGGATAGAAGAGTAACTTTATATTAAAAGCTTGCCAAAAAATAGAAGTGAGAACTTTATTTTGGATCTGCCCAAAAAGGAAAGTGGAAACTTTATTTAGGACCGGAGGGAGTAATAGATATTCAATTAAATATCTGGGAGGTGTTTTGGGAAATGTTAAAGGTGCAACTTGTAAATGTCGTAACTGCTCCATATGTTGTTTTTGGGAAATGTTTCTCGGTAAATGGCAATATTATATGGCTCCATAGGATAGCCCACAACAACAACATCCAAACCTTAGTCCCAAAAGAGTTTGGGGCTGGCTAACATGAATCAACATATGAAATTAGAATTAAAAATAGCTCCATATGATAATCGAAAATGTTTTTTTTTCCAGAAACTTAAATGATAAACAACGAGAGATTATTGAAGAATTTGCCAAGGAGGAAATTATGTACGGAGATAACATGTATCCACAAGGAAATTGGTGAGTACGCTTTTCTAGTTATTCCCGAGTAATTAACTCATAAAATCTCTTCGTATTTTGTTGTTCACTCCATGACGTGCTTTCTGATTTTCTGCATGTTTGTTGTTCATTACAGAGTAGAATATTTAAGCCCATATAATGCATATAAGGGTCCATTTGTTAAGCGGAAAATGCTAGGGGAAATGAAAAACTCTATGATGAAGGATAAGCTTAAACGCAATAACATTTTGGCATCAATATGTTGATCGCTTGACACATTTAAAGCGTAAGAAACATAATTAATGTAAAAAAATTACAGTACATGCTAATTATATTGCATTTGCATTTGCATTTGCATTTTCCTAGGTCAGACCAAACATTGAAAAAGCAAAGATTTTTTGGGATCCGAACATAATGTTAGTGTATGCCTGGTTCAGGTATTTTTGAGGGGAGCGGAGGAGTATGAAGTTATCCCCTGCTAAATTACCACTCCATTCCCCTCCCCCATCTGAATCAACCAGACCCTTAAAAGTAAGCAGAGAGTATCTCTTGGATTTCTTTCGTTGCTGCTTGTGTGGGGTCCACGGTAGACATGTTTTATCGCATTATTAAATGGGTGTATTGGACAGGCTTGATCAGCAGGTATGTTCTGGTTGAACTTACAGGTGGAATCAGGTGCTGGAGAAATATGCAGTCGAACTCTCACTTCTGACCTTCCTTCTGCTGCTTTACACAATCCTCTAATAATGGAATGGAGTAAAAAAGACCAGACTGAAAGAAGATAGTGGTCTTTCCTCAACCTCAAAACTCAAAAGCTTTTACTTGCTCTTCCATTAGCTGGTAAATAAACATTTTTATATGCTATACGTAGATTACAAGTCGGCCATCTCTCCCATGAGTGCTTGTGCTTCCTTATCGGGTCCAGAAACATTTTGTATTTTATTTTATTTGTAATTTCCAACCCAATACAGTTAGCAGGTGGTAGATGGCGATTTTATTTACTGTTTTGGCCTTGTAAATTGTTAATTTTTACTCAGTTTTGTAAATTTAGCAGTCTATTGTCCACTTATAATATGTGAAGTGGTAGCGTCTCGCAGCAGATACCAGATGAGAACCGAGTAGGATGTAAAAAGAAAAGGCATCGTTCCACAGCTCCTCGTCGGGTAGGATAAGCATACACTTAATGAATGGGAGAGCATTGGCTGGTGGCGACATAGATTGTCTTATCTTAACCGATGTTGAAAGATGATTTTTGGGGTATGTTAAAATCACATTTTCATTGTCGTTCTTCAATGTAAAACATTAATAAATTCGGAGTATTTTATTTCATAGGTTACCATTTAATGTTGTTACAAAAAAAAGGTTACCATTTAATGATCTCATATCGTACATATCGTTTGCAATCTTTGTGTGGAGCCATTGTCAATTCACAATTTTCTTTGTTTGTTTAAAACGTCATCTATTAATTATCTATCTTACGCCTTGAAATTTGGAAATCTACTTGGGGAGTGTTTGCAAGAGTGTGTTTGACCACTCATTTCAGATTCTGGCTTAAAAAAAATCCGAAATGAGTGGTTTCAAGTGACATCTTTTACTTAAATTAAACACTCAAATGCTAAAAGTTAGAAGTAGGTTGAGAAGTGTTTTAAAGTGTTTTTCATAGGGATGGGCTTGGGCCGGGTTAATCGGCCCGTAACTGGCCTGGCCAGGTACTGTTAGGGCCCGGTCCGGCCCGGTACCTAGGTCTGTTCCCGGTTCGGGCCACCCGTCCTAGTACTGTAGAGGGGTGGTTCCTGGGCCTCCCAAATCATGAACTGGCCCGGTCGGTTTGGGCCCTGTCCGGGCTAAATTTATTTTTTTTGTCTTTCAAATTTTTTAAAAGGTAAATGGGTTGGGCTGGTGCTTTGGAGGGGTTTGGGGTGGGGGGTGGGGGTAGGAAGTAATTAGAAAAAAAATAGGGTACCCAACCCAACCCCGCCTGGCTCGGTACCCGCCGGGTGGTCTAGCCCGAATCGGGCTTGGTAGCAAACGGCGCTGGTTCCGGGCCTCAAGATTCCAAAAAAAAAGCCCGGTCGATCTGGCCCGAGGCCTGTCCCGGTCCGGCCTGAGTCCATGTTTAATTTTTCATTTATTCTATTACACAAGAATCATTTATTTTATCAAACACTATTCACTTTTATTCTTTTAAAAGCATTTTTCCTCAAACATTATTAACTTTTATTACTTCAAAAAATCACTCTTAAATTGCTCTGAAAGTGTAAAAATATTTTAAGTGCTCAAAAGTCAAAATTGCTCTGAAAGTGGGGTTTTAGAAGGACGGGACTCGGGAGGATTTGCTGAATTATTTTGCATCTATAATTCTATAAACTTTTATTATTGTTATTGTTATTGTTATTGTTATTTGTAATTATAAATGAATAAAATATAATTATTTATGGATTATAATATATATAAAAAATAAAATCTTTATGCAAAAAATATAAAAAATAAAATTTCAGACCAGACCAGACCAGACCAAAACAGACCAGACCAGACCAACAAATTACTTTTAACGCCAATGCTTACTTTTAACGTACGTCAACTCCTCCATTTTGCATCTATAATTCTATAAACTACGCATCTGATCGATCATTAACATTGGTTACAGATTTAAAATTAATTTTTTATTATTTAATCTATTTTCCATCCTTTTTGGAAGTTGGAACACTTAAGTAGCCTAAATCAGACTCGGATGTTTTTACTTGGTCTGTAATTTGTTGGTCTAGTCTGGTCTGATCTGGTCTGATCTGGTCTGTTTTGGTCTGGTCTGATCTGGTCTGAAATTTTATTTTTTATATTTTTTGCATAAAGATTTTATTTTTTATATATATTATAATCCATAAATAATTATATTTTATTCATTTATAATTACAAATAACAATAACAATAACAATAACAACAACAATAATAATAATAATAATAATTAGGGGTGTGCACTATCCGGTTTAAACCAGAAAACCGGACCGAACCGGACCGGAAAAACCGAAACCGGATCGAACCGGAATGATATCCGGTCCGGTTCGGTACGGTCCGGTCCGGTTTTGAACCGGTGCACACCCCTAATAACAACAACAACAACAATAATAATAATAATTAGGGGTGTGCACTAGCCGGTTTAAACCGGACAGAACCGGACCGGAAAAACCGGAACCGGACCGAACGTCCGAACTAGAATGATATCCGGTCCGGTTCGGTACGGTACGGTCCGATTTTGAACCGGTGCACACCCCTAATAATAATAATAATAATAATAATAATAATTAGGGGTGTGCACTAGCCGGTTTAAACCGGAAAACCGGACAGAACCAGACCAGAAAAATCGGAACCGGATCGAACCAGAATGATATCCGGTCCGGTTCGGTTCGGTCCGGTCCGGTTTTGAACCGGTGCACACCCCTAATAATAATAATAATAATAATAATAATAATAATAATAATAATAATAATAATAATAATAATAATAAAATATGGTATGTTCTGGTCTGGTCTGTTTTAGTCTGGTCTGTTCTGGTCTGGTCTGTTTTGGTCTGGTCTGGTCTGGTCTGGGACGAATTACAGTCCAAGTAAAAACAACCTCGGTTAATTCTTTTTACATTTTAAAATAGTTTAAAATAACCAATTTTGTAAGTTATTAACAGTATAAAGATCTTAATTAGTGCCTAACTCATTGCATCCCCTAAACTAGTTTAAAATAATCAATTATTTAATTTAATTAATAATTGAAAATCTATTATAAGTTTCATTGATTTTTTGTTCTGTTTGGAACCTTTAAGTATTTCAAACCAGCTTTGGTTTACTGTTTTTACAAATTATATAAACTAGTTTATAATAACCAATTATTTAATTTAACTAATAATCGAAAAAATTCAGTTTTGCATATGTATGTTAAAATTTGATCTCCTTTTGTAAGTACTATATGCATGCAACTTAAATTATTTCGATTTACATGTTTCTTTCATTTGTAATTTAATTTTTATTGGTATAACAAATCAACATTTATAGATATTTGCAATTTTAGTCATGCAAGTTTGAACCGTGACCTCCATTAGTCTAGTAACTTACCTTACATTTTTTGTCTTGCAATTAATAAGCTTGTCAATTTGAGGAGCCTTCATCCGGTCAAATATTCTGCCACAATGTGTACTTTCTAATAGAAAATATTAAAATGTGAATAAATTTGATAATTGCAGGATCAAATGTATAAGTAATAAGTAAAGTTACAAATTTAAAACGGACAGAATAATAGGTCTGAGACTAAATCTATAATCTCCTTTGTTTCGGATAAATAAAATGTTTTATAATGTTATTGACATGACTGTCATTTGTAACGAGCAAGTGAAACACAAAGTTTATACTCTTTCAGATCGGTCGGAAATTGATGAACAATTTGAATTTAAAGTCAATGATTAAATTTAATAGTAGCTTAGTACTCCCTCCGTCCCATATTTATCTCCTAAAGTACAAATGACACACGGATTAAGATACTGAGAAATGTGTGGTGAAGAGTTGTGCAGAGGAAAGAGATGTAAGAATATGTAAGAATGATTGTGAACCACAAATTCTTTGCTAAAAGGGAAAGAGGAGATAAATTTGGGACATACCAAAAAGAAAAGTATGAAGATAATTCCGGGACGGAGGGAGTATATTTTAAAACTGGATTCGAAGTTTCAAATGAATTAGAAAATCAAAATTAAGATTGATTGCAAATTGATAATTAGAATAAAAAGGATTTCATAATAAAGAAAAATAAAATAATGTTGAACAAGGCAATCTTGTATGAGATTGACCTGATGAAACGTGTTGGCCGGGAAATGTCATGGAAACGTCCATCAAGAAATCCTAACCCGGCCTGCCCAATTGAATATACTCCATTGTTCCAAAAGGTGGAATCTCCCACCCCAGGAGCCCCCCACCCCGACCCGACAGGATGGTGGGGAGGTTAGTCACGGTGACTCAGTCAGCAGAATGGCAGTAGGCCCATACACCCGTGCGCACCAGAGGCCCAACCTTATTTCAGGTTCTGTGACCTCCACCCGGTCGCTGCGGGGATTCGAACCTTGGTCTATTGTTCCAAATCTCCCACCACTCGACCAACTGAGCTACCCGTGCGGGTATTGAATATACTGCATGACATTATAGACTGTATCCACATATTTTTCGAGAGAGGTGAATTTACCTTACAATTTGGTCACATATTTTACAAATAGCATATTACATTATTAATATTGTATAATTAGATTTGATTGAAGCTATAAATGGAAGATATATTTGTGTAAATAATGAATTGAAACATGAACTTAGTTTGATTTAAAATGTTAGCCATGGCAATTAAAGAATAGAAATTGCTCTAAATAGGAGCAAAAACGTTTTGAAATTCCAAAATAGGAGTATCATATTTTTTATTCTCTGAATAGGATTAATCTGTCAAGTTTGGAAAAAATGTCATATTTGAAAACCTAGTAATGCCAAACTTGACAGAAATTTACTCTTATTTAAGGAATAAAAAACATGATACTCGTATTTTTGGAATTTCAAAACTTTTTTAGTGCCGTTTATGGAATTCTCCCATTAAAGAACATAATGGAGATGACAGGTGGTCAAGCAAGAATTGCAGGTGGAAATGTAAATGACGATGGTAAGACATGATGTTGCTAAAAATCATTAGTCATATAAGATGGTCGTTGGTAGAAGCATATTAAGGGAATTTGATATAAACCATTGAGTAAATTCTCTAAATAGGAGTAAAAAAGTTTTGAAATTTCAAAATAGGAGTATCATGTTTTTTATTCTCTAAATAGAAGTAATTTTCTGCCAAGTTTGACATTACTAGGCTTTTAAACATGACATTTTTTTCCATATTTGGCAGATTACTCCTATTAAAAGAATAAAAAACTTGATACTCCTTTTTTGGAATTTCAAAACGTTTTTACTCCTATTTAGGGCAATTTCTATAAACCATCGGGAGAACACACTTTTTGTCAAAGAAGTAATAAATTCAAGATGTCAATTGAATTAAACGAGAAATGCGCCAGTAGATTGCGAATTGGTTTTATAATTGTTTAATTAATTAATTAATTAATTAAAACGTAGTACTCCAATCATTCAAGAACAGACATTTGTCGTTTCCATAGGTAGTAATTTCGAAATACTAGTAGGAAAGGATGCAAATTGAGTAAGTACATTAGTACTACCACCTTTAAAACATTGTCTTTTATGCACCAAACCCTTCGTGATATAGAAATTCAGCGCAATAGTTTCGTGATTTGAAAAATTCGTTAAATCCCCTTGTGTTTTAATTAATCATGCACAAAACCCCTTTTATGAATAAATTTAACGATTTGGAAATCATTTTTCCTAATATTCTGATTGAATATGCAAGTAAATATGTCACAACCTCTAAATCATACAAAAATGTTAATCATTTTTCTTTTATATGACAAATGAATTTGTTCATAAAAGGGAATTTGCGCATAATTAATTAAAACACAAGAGAGTTTGATGCATTTTTTAAATCAGAGAGGTTAATGTGTCGGATTTCCATATCACGGGGGGTTTGGTGCATTAAACCCATCATTATCGATATAAATGCAATGAAACTAATTTATTGCCCATTATATGTATGAGTACGTAGATATTATCGATAACTAGTAGAAATTCGGCGCATTAGCCCCATGTGATTTAAAAAATGCGTCAAACTTCCTTGTGTTTTAATTAATTATGCGCAAAATCTCTTCTATGAACAAATTCAATTGTCAAATATAAGAAAAATGATTAACATTTTTGTATGATTTAGAAATTTTGACATATTTACTTGCATATTCAATCAGAATAGAAAGAAAAGTGATCTCAAAATCATTAAATTTAGTCATAAAAGGGGTTATGTGCATGATTAATTAAAACACAGAGGGGTTTGACTCATTTTTCAAATCACAGGGGGGTAATGCGCTGAATTTCTATATCACTAGGGGGTTTGGTGCATTAAACCCTAACTAGTAGTTAACTCGTGTCTTGCACTAGATATAATTTACAATTTTAATATGAGAGTGAGAAGGTTTGTCGATGCATCGGATTGTGATCCCAAAAAATCGAATTGTCTGTGCACAAACCATTCGAGTTCACAGACAGTTCCCTTTATTAAAATGAAAAATCAATTGTATGCACAAACAAAATACAATTGATGTGTAAACGGGCATGTAAGCCGGCATACAGAAGTAGCATTTTTGTTCAAGAATAGGCATGTCGGTTGGGCGAAGCCGAACTCATAGATAAGAGTGCCAGAATGGGTAAGTTTAAGGTTCGAATCCTAACAACTGTGATAAGAGGTTACTATGTAAAAATGTATACTGCCTTTGTAAATACCTGAGTCAGAGTCACTCACTCTCCACCGATTTGCGATTAAAGTTTAATTTACATTCTCACATTTAATTACACGGTGATGTTGAAGGGCCTTCACAAATTATGTGTCATCTTTTTTGTTCAAGAACAAGCTTTTGTCGTTTCCATAGGAAATAATTTCGATATCATGGTCAATACCCATGTGGGCATGTGGCTACTACATAATAACGTATATAATGCAAATTCGGTATAGTACGGTTATTACCCACCTTTAAAATATATCACTATCGATATAAATGCAGCTGTTTTATTGCACATATAAGCTTTTCAATAATACTATCATCAAAAAGTAAGAAGTATACAAATGAGATTTTCAGTACATGTATCACTATTCTAGATACGTTGCAAATTATACGGTGGAATTGACTTACCGTCCACATGATGTGTCGACCTCACTTTAAACATCAACTTTTCCGTTTTCTTTAATTTCCTTCTGGAGCATTGTTATTTCTTTTTCTTTTGCTTTTCTTTCTTTAATTTT
Organism: Cuscuta europaea; assembly: GCA_945859875.1. Lineage (NCBI taxonomy): Eukaryota > Viridiplantae > Streptophyta > Magnoliopsida > Solanales > Convolvulaceae > Cuscuta > Cuscuta europaea. The sequence goes on from CAMAPE010000002.1 coordinate 1,536,717, forward strand.
ATTTCTTATTCAATTCTTCTTCTTTTTCCATCAAATTAAAATACTAAAAATTTAATTGAATTTTACATTTCTTTATCTTCAACTTAAATTGTAGTTGAATCTGTTTTCTATTCTTTATTAAATTGTAGTTGATCAACAAAAAGTTTATCAATCTAAATAAAACAAGAATAATATTGCATTTCATATTCATACACTATTTTTATTTCTATAATATTGTTTTATATTCATACACTTTTTTGTAATAGATTTTTTATATTCACACTTTTTTGTAATATATTTTTATATGCATACAATTTTTCTATAATATTTTTTAATCTCTTTTATATGTTTTTAGAGGCTTTTAAGACATTGAGTTTGTTTATTTTGATTCTTGGAGTTACATTTGATAATATATAAAGTACATCTTCTTATGCGTAAGTTACATTTTATCATGTGTGAGTTACATATTATTATTATTCATGAGTCACATCTACTTATGCGCGAGTTACATCCTTTCATACACGAGTTACATCTAATTATTTGTTATTTTTTAGTTATCTTTATTTTTTACTAATTAGTTAAAATTGAATTAACTTCTTTCTTTACCAATTTATTACAAAATTTTATTAACCCACATAAAATAAGTATATTGCATTTCATAATCATAGACTATTTTTTTACTTTTTTCTTCATCTTAAATTACTACGAAATTTATTTTTGTGTTTTTTTGCATTTATTCACTTATTTTGTAAAATATTTTTCATATTCACACACTTTTTTCTATAATAAATTTCTTCTCTCTTTTATATGTTTTAGTGTTTTAAAGACATTAAGTTTGTTTATTTCGATTTAAATTTGATTAAACATGAGATTTCATTTTTCAAATATGGAGTTACATCTTATATGCAGGAGTGACATCTTCTTGTGCGCCGGTTACATTTGGCCTTGGCTCAACAAGTTTCATTTTGAATACACCTAAGTTAGATTTTCCATCGACGCGAGTTACATTTTCCATTACACGAGTTACATCACATCATAAAGCCTTGCTATTGAGACTAAAGAATCATTTTTATGCAATTTTTTTTTTGGCAAAAAAATGATTTCTTTGGAAAAAAAAGTGATTAAAAAAAATGTTTTTGTGACTTTAATATTTAAAACAGAACACATTCACTTTTTAGGTAAACCCTTGCTATCGAAACAAAAACCCTTGCTGAAAAGATATTTTGGTAAAAAAATGATTTTAAGAAAATAACATTATTTATGGCCTTAATATTAAAAAACCATAATCACTATTTACGTAAAGTAATCGAGCAATTAGACTCCTTGTTTTATTGAAATCAATGTTTTATTTCTTATAATCCGTATGAGACAAGTTACATTTCGTCTTGCTGCATGCACTTACATTTCTTATCAACGTGAGTTACATTTCTTTCCACGCGAGTTATATCATTCTGCTACTGAACAATGAAAAAAAATAATTATTGTTCACCAGCGTGAAAAGTAACACGCGTTTTTGCTTGTGGGAGCAGCATGCTCACACATTGTGCTGCTCCCACGGTATATAGCGACTAAAGATATATGGGATTATATGAGTTACTGACATGTTGGAAAAAATAAGTATTATGGAGTACTTCGCAATTTGGTTAAACATACAGAGTATTTTTTTAGGCTGCCATAAAAACTTCATCCCATTTAATATTCGATCATTATTTTTTTTTAAAATCAAATAATTAATTTATTCAATAAATGATAACAAAAAAAAAACAAGTTGATAAATAGTCTAAGGCTAAAATAGGATGAAACATAAAATTGATTTTTTTCCCACAAATTTTCCAGATCACAAACTCCGCAATAATGTAATCTAGTCTAACAACCTTGCTGAACTTGCTACTTCAAAGAAAAAATAAAAAAATTACAAATAAAAAATCCGGTTTCACTAGCCATCCCGAAGGAAACTAAACCGAGCAAAAATTGGTTGAATCATCTGTTTGACCCGTCACAAAAAAGAAGAGCTAACTACTTTCTCTCAAAGTGAGGCGGTGTTCCCGGAGGAGGGCGAATAGTTGAAGACTCAGAAGAACTGGGTTGAACAATCCTTGTCAACCATGAACAATGAAAATTCACCACTCGATTGGTTACACCGACGAGGCACATAATCTCTAGACATTTCTAGGAGGAAAACATATCTCCGCTCACCTGAAGCGGACAAAACTCTCGATCGAAGAAGAAGTCGGCCATCATCGAAAGCTAGAATCCTAGAAGGTAGGAATACAAAAAGAACGGAAGCATAGGAAACCTTTGCTTAATTATTGTGCAGAGAACGTTGCAATCATCGAAAACTCTTGCCAATCGAAGAGCAAAGGCTAGGAGATCAAATCCACCAGGAGCTCACCGCTCTAGAGTATCATCTTTCTTCTTTAACAAAATAGAATTTTCATTTTAGTTATTTGACAATAAATCTTATAATATTTGGTCATTATTAGTAACTCACATTCATCCTTAATTTTAGAAACTTCCCAAATTATTGTGGAAATAATAAATTTATGAACATATGCCACCAATGTTACAATAAGTATGGTGTCACTGTCACTCAAGGATGAACTTGAACATACAATATTTTCATTAGGGTTGTTTCAATTTCATATTAGACCATACTATACTAGATCACTTCAGATCAGACTAGTTAGACCAGAGCAGATAAGAAAAGATCTAACTTAGACAATACAAAGTATACATATGCTAGTACAAGCTCAATTGAAGTTGATTAATTGGATTGATTTAAATCCCAAATCAGACCAAATTAGACTAGATTAGATGAGACTTGAATAGACCAAATTATATCAGCCTAGGTCAGACAAGAATAGACTTTGATAGTTGAAAAAGTACACTGATAGAGTATATCTAGAGAGAAGTGAGAGCTAGAGAGAGAAGTGCAATATATGCTTCAATAGAATGAATTTGTAACCCCTATAACTACTCCCAAGGGGAGTATTTATAGAGAAAATACGGGCTGGGCTCCCAAACCTTGGGCTTGGGAGGCCCATTTACAACTGGACCGCTACTGGGCCGAATACAAAGCCACTAATGGGCTGTACAAATAAGTAAGTGTGGAATCCGGTTCTGTGGAGTCTTCGTGGCCGACGAGGGCGTGGCCGACGAGGGCGCGGCCGACGAGGGCACCCGGGTTCCTTGGCTTCGGGACCATAATCTGAGTTGACACCTCTTCGGCCGACGGGGGTCCCTTGGCCGACGAGGGCGCCACTCTGTACCTTGTGCTTTCTGTTCTTCCGAGTATGTGGGTCCGAGGGCTCAGACCCATATACTCCATCAGGAGTCCCCCACTCTCTAAGCTGAGATGTAGACGAAGTGAAGGAGAGTAGATTCTGGCGCTTTAGTGCTTTTGGCCGATGCGGGCATTCCCAGGCCGTTAGCTGTTGCGGCGTCTGGCGCTATTTTCATTTTGGTGATCCTGTGCTTGGCCGTTACCTGCTTCTTGTTGTGGACGGGGGAGGCCGTTGTTTATTTGATGTGTTCGTTTGGGGACGATGAGTGTCCTGCTTCAATGGTGGCCGTTGAAGGCGCGTTTTCCCTTTCTTGGGCGTTGATGGTTGAAGTTTACCTTTGGGCCGATGAGGCCGTTGAGGTTGATCCTTGCTTTGAGGACGATGGCGTCCTTTCCTTTGGGTGGTCGATGAGGGTGCTCGCGCTCTCCTTTTGGCCGTCGTTGACTGGTTTTCGTGTTCTTGGCTGAAGAACCCATCATGATTAACTGTTGGCGGAAGGACGATGAGTGTCCTTGCCTTAGGTGGCCAGTTGGCCGTTGCTGATGACGTTATGTTCCTTTGGCCGACGAGGCGCAGTGTGATACATGGACGATGTGGCCATGCTTCATGGTTACATTTGTTGTTTGCATTTTTCCTTTTGTTTTGTTGAGGCCGGTGTAGTCCCCCAGTCCCCCACTGCTTCAGGCCGAAGGGTGTGAGGGGTAAAGGAGTTGTTTGAGTCCCTGGCCGAAGCGGCCTCCCCGCAGTGCCCCTGAATCCAACCCTCATGGCGATTTTCTGGCCAAGGTAACCCTGTGGGAGAACCCTTGTGCGCAGATCGCTTGTAAAGAGTTATCATCAAGGGTCGTTACGAGGAGCCGATGGCTGTAGGTTCTTTGTTCCTCTGGTTCTTTGGCCGTTACGGGCGTTCATTACGTTCCTAGCCGTTGTCATCCCCTCATTGTTTGGCATTTGTGATCTTGGCAAGCAAGTAGGCCGTTGTGGGCGCTTGCTGGCACTTGTGAAGCCGGCCAGTGTGTAGGCCGTAGAGTCTGATTCGCTAGTGGGCTCCCATTGATATGTAGCTTGGCCCGTTAGTGACGTGGTGGCCTCCCATTGGTGGCCGTTGATGTGGCCATTGGGAGGGTGCCACGTGTAGTGACCGTTGGGTGGGGGGTTCTATAAATACCCCTCCCCCTCCGACGAGAAAACGTATTTGCATTCTGAATTGTCGAAGTGCTAGCCAATTTTCTAGAGAGATAAACTCCCAAGCTTGTTCTTCGTGTTCTTCGTGTTCAAGGTTAGTGTTCATCGCCATCTTCTGTACTTTGCATACTTTGCTTCCTAGGCTAGTGATCTAGTGTTAGGCGTTTGACACCCTTAGATCCTAAGTTATTCCCCTTAGGCTCGTAGTAGTTGTTAAGATGAAGAGCTTGAACGAAGACTACTATCCGTACGACGACCAGCCCTCCACTAGGTCACTCGACTATGAGGTGCTCGAGGAGTTCGAGGAGGAGATAGAACATTTAAGCCCTTACAAGTCCGGGGAGCCGGTGGACGACGAAGTCGAGGACGAGGAGTCCGCCTCGTGTTCAAGAGGTGAGGACGCAGCTGCGTCCCGAGTGGTGGACGGGGCGTCCACTTCAGCTGTTATTCCGTGCCCGAGGCCGGTGTCCGCCGTTAAGGGAGCCGATAAGCCGAAAAGAATAAGGAGGCCGAAGAGTGGTCCTGGCGTCTCCTACCTGGACCTCACCAACATCTTCCTGATCAAGCCGGAGAGCAGCACGGCCGACTACTTGGTTGCCCAGATGTACGTGGGCCCGTTCGGGCGGGTTAGGGCACCCAGGCCGACGGACCATGTTCTTCATCCGCCACCGGGGTACTTTGGAGTATACCCGATGAGTTTTGCCAAGGGGCTGAGGTTTCCCCTTCACCCCTTCATCACCGAATACCTTGACATGGTGGGGCTCCCCCCGGCCTTGCTGACGCCGAACAGCTATTCGTTGATTGTGGGGTTTCTGCTACGTTGTGAGGAGCTGGGCTACAGGCCGACGACGGCCCTGTTCATGAATCTGTATCAGATCGGCCGAGGAAGCCACAAAAACTGTGCGGCCTATGCTACTCTTCAACAGCTGCCGAAGAAGAGGAGCTTCATGGACTTGCCTTCGTCCATTCATGGGTGGAAGAGCAAGTTCGTTTTTGTATCCCTTGGTGAGAGTGGCACCGAGTTTCCCTCTCTCGGCCATACCGGGAGGTTCAATCTGCATGACCCGCCGAAGAGCTCTATCTTGGACGCTCAGGTGGAGGCTTTCCTGGAAGGGGGGCCGAGGAGCGTGAAGGATTATATCACTGAATACAAGATGACCGCCCTCGTCTTCTTGAGATACCATGTGTATGGTGATAAGGAGGATGACATCCAACTCTGGCCGAGGATGACCACCACCTTCGAAGAGGCCGACGGCCCGGACTTGGGCATTCCTGCTGAGGCCGATGGTAATCATTTTTTCGGCTTTCTGTCTTTATGATTTGTTCTTTTGCCCTGCTAATCTGTTGTTTTTCCTTTGTGTAGATTTTGTCATGGACCGTCGTTCCATCATGGCTATAGCAAAGGCCAAGGCGGCCGAGGAGTTGGCCGCAAAGGCGGCCGAGGCGGCCAGACGTGCCGCGGCCGAGGGAGGCGGGGCTACTGCTGGTGCGGCCCCAAAGCCTGCCCAGTCCAAGAAGAAGAGGCCGGCCACTGACGGCCAGAAAAAATTGACTGAGGCCGGCCTGAACGTCACCAAGAAGACGAAGAGGGCACCGTCTCCTTCCCCTGCTACCGAGGCCGGTACTCTGACTGTCCCAAGTGTGGACGATAGTGGTCCCGTCGTGGACCTCACTGCTGCTCCAAGTGATGCCGCCCAATCGCTCCCTATCGTCCAGGAGCCACGGACGAAGAGGGCTGGCAAGGAGATCGCCGCTGCCACCTACCAGAAGGTGGTGGAATACCCCGTCGGCGGGGGTGTGTTTGACGATGCCGTCCTCGGCCACGATGTGCTGGCCCAGGCCATGTCGGCCAAAGATCGGGTCTACCTTAAGAAGCTCGGGGACGTGAAGGTGTACGAGGGCGGGATGGACCTCCTCGTCCAAGTAAGTTATTTTCCTTCTTATGTGTCGTTTTTTGTCGTCGTCCGAGTGGAATTATTTTTCTGAGCCTTTGTTTGCCCTTTTTTTCTGCAGAGTGCCTTTATGCTCATGGAGAGCCACAAGAGGCAATACCGGGAGATAGCTCGTCTGAAAGAGCTTGAGCAGAAAGCAGCCTCGGCCGATGAGGCGGTTGCTTGCTTGGATCGGCTCCGGGAGGATGCCAAGGCTTTGCAACAGAGGGCCGATGAAGCCGCTGCAGCCAGGGACGATGCCCTGGCCAAGCTCGAGGAGAGCCAAAGGGCGCTGGAGGCCGAGCGGCGCAAAAACGAGGAAGCCGTGAAGGCAAAGGCTGAGGCCGAGGCTGCCGCTGTGAAGGCTGCTGATGAGGCCGTTAAGCAGTTCCTGGCCGAGGGGTGGAAGGCCGATGAGCGGCTCTCCTGGTGCTATGAGGTGGTTGCCGCCAGGCTTGAAAGTTGGGGGATGAACTTCCCCGCCGGCCAGGAGTATTTCAGCAGGGAGATGGCTGTGTATTATAACATGGGCCAGGAGCGGATGCAGAGGCTCCTGTGTCGGCGGCTATCTCGTGCTCTTAAGGCTATGAACTATACTTCCGGATGGGCTAGACGGAACTTGAAGCTTCCCAAGCTGATGAAAGATCCCGAAGAGCAGGCCAAGCTTCCTCTGTCGGAGCGGGAGTCCCCAATTGAGAGTTCCGGCCTCGGCGAGCCGGATTACACGGAGTTCGACTTCCTGGACGATGCCACTAGTGCTGCGGCTGCCGCCGGCCAGGAGACTGAGGCCGAGGAGGGAACCGACGACGTCGAAGAGCCAGCCGGTGATGGAGGTGCTCAAGAAGCTTGATCGGCTATTCCCCGCTCCCTTGTAATTAGTTTTTCCTTTTTGCCAAATTGATGTAATGGCCGAAACGCCCCCCATTGTACTGAATTGATTATGAATGAAAAATTTTTGCTGTCCTGCTCGGCTTTGAATTCCTTGTATGCTTATTGCCTTTTGTCATTTCAATTCTGAAATTTGTCTAAGTGTCAAGGTCACAACTTGGGTCACCCGCGAGTGTCCGCTACATCCGTGAGGTAGTCCATCCTGTCCGGTGGCCTGGTTGGCCTGTTCGTCGTTGCTTTACTATCATAACACTTAGGTTTTTTTTTTTCAAATATTTCCTAAGTGTTTTGGGTTCACTTAGCTGCTTTCTTCCCGGTCTGGTGGCTTGGTCGGCCTGGCCGTCGTTTCTTTACTATCATAACACTTAGGATTTTTTTTTCAAAAATTTCCTAAGTGTTTTGGGTTCACTAAGGCGTTTTCTTTTCCGTCCCTGATCGTGGTGTCTGCTCCGTCCTGGCGTTGTCCCATTTTCCTTTTTGGTCTGAATTTTTCTAAGTGTCCAACTCCAAGTGGATGGGTGTTCTCATCGTCCTGGTATCGAGTCTCTCCCCATTGTTGGCAAATGATTTGGGAGATTTTCCAAGTGTTGTACCACTGTCGTTGTCGGCCTAGTGTTTTTCGTGGCCGTTGTGTTTCCTTGTTTCTGATCTGATCAGGAAGGTCGGCCTGGATCCTTGTGATGTGGCCGATAAGGGCACCTTGAACTTACCTTTTTGAACTTAGAATTTTTCTAAGTACACATGCAAGGCGTAGGTAGCTAACGGCCTTGGAGCGTACAGGTACCCGCTTCGTCTAGAGTTTCTCCATTTGTACTTAGAGAATTTTCTAAGTATAAATGTGAGGCATAGTTCCTTCTTTGCGGTACCGCTGATGGCTAAGAAATGGCCCTACCTTCATCGGTCAAGGTCTGGCTTGTGGCCGATGAGGGTGCCCCTTGCTTTTCCAGGGAGGTGGCTCTACCTTCGTCGGCTAGCCATAGTTCCCTCTTGAGGAACCTTCTTTCTCAGAATTTTCTCTAAGTGTTTGGTAAACACTTGAACAAATCCCCAAAAAGCTTTCGCTTGGTCAACAGCCTGGGTTCCAGTGCCTGCATCGGCCATCCGGGATGCTGTGGCAAGTAGGGATTGTCTCTCGATTGCTTGATTTTTCCGCGGGTGTGATAAGTGCCCGCTTCGTCCTGGTCATCCTCAGGATTGTGATTTTTTATTTCATACCAAGCGTTGGTGCTTCAAAGGGCTGTGGCCGATGAAGGTTACCTCTCGCGTGTCACCCACCCGATTCGGTTAGGGTTTTATAGGCGTATGCTTCGGCCTTGACCATTCCCTCGTGGTATGTGGACGTGTCATCCATGTTACCTGTCAGTGGTACTACACTTGTGTTCAACTGATATGTACTTGGCCTAGTTGGGCCTGAGTTGTGGGGATTTTATTTTTTCATTGCTCGAGGCCGGCCAGTGTGCACGGCCGTCGGCCTCCCTCTTTTTCCCTTATATGTTTTTTTTGTTTTCGGGGAGTATCCTTCTTTCAGGCTTCGGCCGAAGGGTGTGCTCGTCCTTTGGCCGGTTCGGACTTCGTTTATAACGTCCGTGATCTCAGGGCGGGTCCCGTCGCCTATTTATGACGCGGGCTAGACTTTTGGTCGGTTTCCAACGGCTGTCGTTGCCCGTCCCCGAGTTTTGGGATTTTGTCACCTCGGCCATGATTTCAGGCCTGTCGTCCTGCGATCTGGCGTGTGGACGACGCGGTGAGCTTCCCGTTTCAAGACGTGGGCCGTTTGCGGGCCCCTCGTCCTGGAGACATCGTCGGCCGTACCTGAGCGTTTCACTTCTAGGCTTACGGGGCCAGGACGATGTGCTCTCTCAGCTAGGCCTGAGCCCTTCGCTGATACAAAATACAATGGAACGCCTGATCTTGTCGATCGTAGGCTGCAAGTGCAAGGGGCCTCGTCGGCCATGCCTGAGCCTTTTGCTCTGAGGTGGCCGATGAGGGCACCTGCTGATTTTTTTTACTTTAAATTCCAGAGAAAAAATCAGGAGGAACATGATTTTATTCATAAATGGCTCGAGGCCGAGGGTGGCGTTCAATCAGTAACCCGTTAAGGGGTGAGGGCTTCGCCGTCTGCACCTCCTTCGGATTACTGATAAAACTTCACTAGATGGTGTACATTCTACGTTCGTGGTACATTGGACCCATTCGGGCATTTAAGCTTGTAGGTGCCGGGTTTGACCACGGCACTGACGATGTAGGGCCCTTCGTACTTCAATGCTAGCTTGCCACCCTCTGTCGGCTGGCTTGCTTCCCTTCGGCGGAGGACGTAGTCCCCCACCTGAAATTCCCGGGAACGTACCTTGGCGTCATAGTATGATTTTACTTGACGCCGGTAGTTCTCTGCTCGGACATAAGCTTGCTCACGCCTCTCATCGACCAGGTGCAGGTCAATCTTCATGTTCTCTTCGTTGGCGTCAGGCTCATATTGTTCCACCCGTCGGCTGGGGATGGCAACTTTCATGGGCGCCTTTGCCTCGAAGCCGTAGCATAGGGCGAAAGGCGTTTCACCTGTCGCCCTCCTCGGCGTGGTTCTGTAGCACCACAGGATGTTGGGGAGCTCGTCGACCCAACTACCTCCTGCGGCCTGGAGTTTCTTCTTCAGCCCCTCCATGATTGTTCTGGTTGCGTTCTCGACCTGCCCGTTGCCCTGAGGGTAGGCAACGGAGGAGAAACGATGCTTCACCCAAAACTCCCGGAGGAGCTCCTGGAAAGGGGCTGCCTCGAATTGGGTGCCGTTGTCTGATATAATCTCCTGGGGGACGCCGAAGCGTGTGATGATGTTCTTGTAAACAAATTTTTGGCATCTGGCCCCCGTGATGCTGGCCAGGGGTTCCGCCTCGACCCACTTGGTGAAGTAGTCGACGGCGACGATGATGTAGCGGTTGTTCCCGGCGGCTTTGGGCAGGGGGCCGACCAGGTCAATCCCCCATCTAGAGAATGGAATTGCAGTGCTGACGGGGGCGTAGTTGACGGCTGGCCGACCAGGGGCCTTCTGGAGTACCTGGCATGTGGTACACTTCCTGGCCAGGTCAACGCAGTCTCGTGCCATCATCGGCCAGAAGAAACCCTGGACGACGAGACGCCGGGACATGCTGAAAGGGCCCTGGTGCGAGGAGCAGACGCCGCAATGAACTTCTTCCATGGCTATGTCGGCCTCATCCCGGTGGAGGAATCGAAGGAGAGTGCCATTGTAGGATCGTTTGTAGAGTTGGCCATCTTCGATGGTGTAGCTTGGGGCCCTGAGTTTGGCAAGTTTGGCCCTCTCCTCGTCCGGGGGTAGCTCCCCTGTTGTGATGAAGGTGACGATGTCGGAGATCCAGTCCTCTGGTCGCTGTTGGACGCACAAGACGGGGCTGGCATGGATACTGGACATGCTCAACTCCTCGATCTTGGTCAGCTGGGAGATGTGCTCCGGGGTGTCCGAGCTGAGTTTAGAGAGGATGTCGGCCTCGACGTTCTCGGCCCTTGGGATCTGTGTGATCTCGTGGGTTTCGAACGCCTTCAGCAGCTCCTCCGCTGCTTGTTTGTACTGCTTCATCCGGCCTTCCTTTGCTTCGTACGATCCCTCCACCTGGCCCACTACCAGTTTGGAGTCGCACTTGATTTTGAGGTGCTTGGCCTTGAGGCCCGCGGCGAGTCTGAGACCGCTGAGGAGGGCCTCATACTCGGCTTCGTTGTTGGATACCCTGAAGTTGAAGCGGATGGCATAGTAAGCTCTGAATCCTTCAGGGGATACGAGGACGACGCCGCCACCGCATGATTTTGCGGCCGACGAGCCGTCAGTGACGAAGTCGGCCAAGGCCCGGGGTTGGCGACGACCGTCTCCCTTGACGAGCCGCATGTATCGTCCGGCTCCGGCCCGGGGTTGGCGACGACCGTCTCCCTTGCTGTGCATTCAGTGACGAAGTCGGCCAAGGCTTTCCCTTTGATGGATGGCCTTGGCTTGATCTCAATTTGAAATTGGCTGAGGAAGATCGCCCATTTCACCATCCTAGAGGAGCTGGTGGGGCTCCTCATGAGTGCGCCGAGGGGCTGCTGGGTTAGCACATGGACGGCGTGGGCCTGTAAGTAGTGCCCCAGCTTCTTTACCGTATGGACGATGGCCAGCACCGTCTTCACGGATGAGCAAATGGCCTTTACCTGAGTGTCTTGCTGATGTAGAAAATGGCCTTTTGCACCACTTCGTCCTCACGGATGAGCACGGAGCTGATGGCCGACGTGCTCACCCCTAAGTACAAGAAGAGGGTCTCGCCGGCTTTGGGCTTGGAGAGCACGGGTGGGGACGATAGGTACCTTTTCAATTCGTCGAATGCTTCCTGGCACTCCGTCGTCCACTTGAAGCTGCTGGCTTTACGCATGATCTGAAAGAAGGGGAGTGCCCTCTCGGCTGACCTGGAGAGGAACCGGTTCAGGGCCGCCAGGCGCTCCGTCAGTCGTTGTACTTCCTTGACGTTACGGGGCGGCTCCATGTTGATGATAGCCTGCGTCTTCTCCGGGTTTATCTCGATACCTCGCCGGCTGACCATGTAGCCGAGGAACTTTCCGCCCTGGACGCCGAAGGCGCACTTCTTGGGGTTGAGCCGGAGCCTGAACTCCTTCATGATTTCAAAGATTTCCCGGAGGTCGTCGGCGTGGGAGGAGGCCTGCCTGCTCTTGACGATCATGTCGTCGACGTACGCCTCCATCGTCCGGCCAAGGACCGCTCTGAAGATCTTGGCCACCATCCTAGTGTAGGTGGCGCCATAGTTTTTTAGTCCGAAGGCCATGACGAGATAGCAAAAGATTCCCTCTGGGGTCATGAATGCCGTCTTCTCAGCGTCATCTTCATGCATGGAGATTTGGTGGTATCCTCTGAAAGCGTCAAGGAACGACATCAACTCGCACCCCGCCGTCTCGTCCACCAGCTGATCAATGTTGGGGAGAGGGAACGGGTCCATGGGGCACGCCTTGTTCAGGTCAGTGTAATCAACACACATCCTGAATGTCGGCGGCTTCTGGGCGAGGACGACGTTGGCCAACCACGTCGGGTATTTCACCTCTTTAATGTGTTTGATTGAGAGGAGCATGACGACCTCCCCTTTGATGAAGTCCCGCCTGTCGGCGGACAAGTAGCGCCGCTTCTGTTTGACAGGCGCGGAGGCCGGATCGACGGTCAGCCGGTGAGTGATCACCTGGCGGCTGATGCCTTGCATATCGTCCGGGCCCCACGCGAAGACAACGACGTATAACCGTAGGACGAGGAGGATGGCGTCTCGTTGGTCCTGGGGGAGTTGCTTCCCGACTCTGAGAACCCGCTCCGGCCAGGAGGTATCAAGAGGGATTTCCTCGACCTCCTCGGCCGGCTCCGCATGTGGCCTCTCCTCGTCCGTGGCGACGGCGGCCGTGATGGTGTCTATCCTCTGTCCTTCCCTTTCGGCCGACCTCGTTAGCTTGAGGTAACAAGCTCTGGCAATCCTCTGGTTTCCTCTGGCGAAGCCGATGCCGTCACTGGTGGGGAACTTCAGGCACAAGTGCTTCATGGAGATGATGGCCTCCAAGTCCTCCAGCGCTGGCCGGCCCAAGATCAGGTTGTGGGCGCACTGGAGGTTGACCACCATGAACTCCATGTCAATCCTGGCGCGGTGGGGGCCGTCACCGACCTCCACGGGGAGGACTATCGTGCCCTCGGCGTCGATAGAGTCCTCGGTGAAGCCGGATAACGGTGTCTTGATCGGCTTCAGCAGAGCTCTGTCCAGCTTCAGCTGCCTGAAGGTATCCAGGTACATCACGTTGACGGAGCTCCCCGTATCGATGTAAGTGCGGTGGATGATGGAGTCACCGATCTCACACCGGATGACGAGGGCGTCCCTGTGTGATTCCGTCCCCGGAGGCAAATCCTTGTCGGTGAAGGTGATCGCCTCCGTGCGCTGCTTCTTCGGCTGGGGGGGGGGGGGGGGGACGTGGGACACCTCCCCAATGTAGAGGGATTGGGCCCATTTCTTTCTCTGAGTGGCGGAGTCCCCCCCAGTGTTCCCACCTACGATGAGGTGAATGTGATTCTTCTTTGGCGGGAGCTCTTCGAAGTCCTCGTCGTCGCTGAGCCTACCAATCTCCCGCTTCTTCGCAGAGGGTTCGCCCCCATGTTTGCCGGTGTTTACCCATGTGTTTTTGCGTGGGCCACCTTTAACAAACTGGGAGAGTTCCCCCTGGCGAATAAGGCGTTCGATGGCCTTCTTCAGTGTGATGCAATCGTCAGTGTTGTGCGACGAGTTCTTGTGGAACCGACAGTATGTGCCGCCCTGCTAGATGGCAAGGATCTCCTCGGCCGGCCGAGGAGCCTGCTCGATGAGGTCGTGCTTCTCGGCATAATCGAGGATGGTGCCGACCGGGTGAGTGAGGGAGACCCCCGGCCGTTCCAACCTCGGCCGCCAGTGGCGATCTTTCTTACTCTCTCCACCAGAGCCGTGACGGCCCTGGGCACCCTGGCCGGCTGGGGACGGACCCGGGGCCGACGAAGGATTTGTTTTCTTGGAGGGATGGCCCCCCTCTTTCTTGTGATTATGGAGCTCGTCGGCGTCGGCGTACAAGCCTCCGCGCTGGAGCGCCTTGGCGTACGACCTCGGAGGGTCGGTGATTAGGCTCCTAGCGTACGGGGAGCTGCGGAGGGCTCCCTGATACAAGGCGAGGAGGGTGCGCTCATCGCCCCCCTCGACCTCCTCGGTTTCCCTCGTCCACCGATCAATGAATGACCGGAGGGACTCCTCGTGCTGCTGCTTGACGGAGAGGAGGTGAGTGAAATACTTCTTCGCACGCTTCCTCCCGGCAAAGTGAGTGAGGAAGCGTTGGGCGAGATCTTGCCATGAGTCGATGCTCCCTTCGGGGAGCGCGTTGAACCACTCGTACGCTGGCCCCTCGAGAGTAGAGAGGAACCAACGGCAGAGGTATTCGTTGGACGCGTTCACCATCAGCATGTTGTTCTGATAACAGCTGAAGTGTTCCTGGGGGTCTGATCGGCCGTCGTAGGACTTGATGGCGTTTCCCCTGTACTTCTCCGGGATGGGGCCCGAGAGGACCCTGTTGGTGAAAGGGGTTCTGGTCCTGACCTGGATGATGGGGTCACCTCGCCCCTCGGCCAGCTCCCTCTCCAGGGCGCTAACCTTGTTCATGAGCGCGTTGAGGCCGGGGTCGTTGGAGGCGCCGACCGTAGGGATGTTGGCCTACTGCTTGGCTTCCATCTTAGCCAGCCTCCTTTCCAGCTGGGCGATGACCTCATCCCGGGGGTCCCTGGCGGCCGCAGCGGCGCCCGGCTGGTTCCTCATGCGCTCGCCGTGAGCCGCATTGATCCGGTGGCGCACGTCGTCTTCGTGCAGCTTCCCCTTGCCCTTGTCCGGGCGGGGCTGGTCCGCTGTCCGGGACACAGACCCCAAGCTTTCCCTCGGCGAGCCCGGACGAGGCTCACCAATCCGTCCCGCCATCCTCTCTGAAACCGGACGACGGCGCGTGTCACCTAGCCTGTTGAAGGCAGAGGCTTTTCCACGCGCTGGGGTCTGCCTGGGCCGAAGAGGGGAAGCAGGGTGGGAGTGGGACGATGCCGTGTCCTGGGCCGCCACCCCCTCATCGTTGCCTATCTGGACGGCCAACGGTTGGGGCTGAGGAGGTTGAGTGACATTCCCCCGGTCCTTGGCAAGAGTGCGCTGAGGACGGTGGGGTTCTGAGCCAGGCTGGCGATGATGACCGACAGTGCGGCCTGGACCTGCGGATCCACGGACGGAGAGGCCGCGGCCATAGGCTGGGCCGGGGATGGTCCGTCTTCTCAGCTCGTTTCTTGTCCAAGCCGATGCGGGCATCAGGGGCTCCGCCGTTGAGTTGGTTGCGGAGGTCCGTCGTGAGGTTGAAGGCCTCCTGGAAGACGTCCCCTCCGCCGACCTGGTCGGCCGTGGCGTCCTCATCGTGCTCCATGGGCTCTCAATGAAAGCACCAAATGATAGAGTATATCTAGAGAGAAGTGAGAGCTAGAGAGAGAAGTTCAATATATGCTTCAATAGAATGAATTTGTAACCCCTGTAACTACTCCCAAGGGGAGTATTTATAGAGAAAATACGGGCTGGGCTCCCAAGCCCTGGGCTTGGGAGGTCCATTTACAACTGGACCGCTACTGGGCCGAATACAAAGCCACTAATGGGCTGTACAAATAAGTAAGTGTGGAATCCGGTTCTGTGGAGTCTTCGTGGCCGACGAGGGCGCGACCGACGAGGGCGCGACCGACGAGGGCACCCGGGTTCCTTGGCTTCGGGACCATAATCTGAGTTGACACCTCTTCGGCCGACGGGGGTCCCTTGGCCGACGAGGGCGCCACTCTGTGCCTTGTGCTTTCTGTTCTTCCGAGTATGTGGGTCCGGGGGCTCAGACCCATATACTCCATCATACACATATAAAAAACATTTCCAAACAAGCTAAAATAGACTTGACCAAAATACAATCAAATTAAAACATCCTTAAACAGATCAACTTATATGAGAAGATTTGAATACAAGTGAAATATCCAAAACAAGTGAAAAATTACATATATAGTCATGCATTTTGTGAATAGGAAGTACTACGTAACATTTAAATCACATTTTGATCAATCATTTTTATTTAAATCACACTCAAATCATTGATTACTTCTTATTTTTACGCACTCAATAGACAGGCCAATAATGATATTTTTTTAAACTTAAAATGTCACTCGCTATACAAGACATTGAATTTCAAGTGACAAGCAGTCCATTATCATGCCACTTAAGTATGAGACAGACTTATAAAGCAGATGATGAAAGCCGGCCGGCCGGCCGGCCGGTCCAATGAAATGGACTGCGATTTGTATTGCGCTACGAGTTCAAGGACCGGTCATACTTCTTGATGGTGAAATGACGGAAGAGGGCAACTCGGTAATTTGCAGGGCGGCCGGTGGCTGTTTCTTTTTCTTGATGTTGTTTTTTATATCTCCGTAGAAGTAAGAAACGAATCCCCAGAAGGAGAGGAAGAGAGAGATGCCCTTCTCGGCCTGGAACTTCTCGTGGTAGAAGACGACGGCCATCAGCTCTGTGATGGGGAGGAGGACGGTGATGATGACCATAGACAGCAGAGATGAGCCGTACGACGTCACTCCGAGGGCTCCCACAAAATAGAACTGTGAAAATATTGCATTCCCCATTATTACCAAGAAGTACTTTGTTTTTCCTAATTCAAACTCTCTTGCTTCCCTTGATATCGCCTGCACAATTATATTTAAACAAAATTCGTAATATGTTATTAATATAGTTACTTTAATTATACAACAACTAAGGTTTTTATTCATCATCTATATTATCAATCTATATTATGATAATATGTACTCGCTGCGTTCTTTATTAACTGAATCGTATTACTTTTTGGGACGTTTTTAATTATTTGTACTTATTTTCATTTTTATTAAGTTTTTCAATCAAAATACTTTTTTTACCCCACTTTTATTATCCTTACCCTTTTCTCTTTCTTATTTTATCATTTAAACACAAATCACGACACCTTTTACATTACCCCTATTATTTCCCCCGTAAAATCCGTGCCAAAGCTTAAGAGGACACTTAATAAAGAACGAAGGGAGTACTTTGTATGTCATTATTGACTTAGCCTTGTTTAACAAGCTTGAATCCAAACAAAACCTACTTTATGTTTATATTCACGGTACTACGTGAGAGTCAACAAACGTTTAACCGATCATAAATTTAAAAGTCCCTGGATGATGGTTGACTTAATTCTACCCAATGCTTTAAGAGTTGTGCTATAGATACCCAATTCCAGGGTAGTCCATTTTTACCACACACTTGTGGTTCAAATGAGTTCACATTAAAATGAGTTGCCCCACTTAAATGTATTGTCCCATTTGAGTCAAATGGGCCGGGTACCCAAATGGGATGTACCTATACATTTTTTATGCCTTAATCCACCGCCTTTAGTTCCAATACTCTCTCTCACACTTGCATGTTGAGTATTTGCTCGTTAGTGATAGGGCATTGAAGTATCACATCAATGTATAAGGTCATTTGGTAACTCACCTAGGATAAAACGTTTTAGTATATATAGTTACGTACTTACGTACACAAGTCTAATTGAAACCGTATAATAATAATAATAATAATAATAATAATAAAACTTATTAGCATTATTTCCATCCTGTTTTATTAGACTCAAGAGATCTCCAATACATAAGAGTCAATGGTGCATGCATGACATGAGAAATATATATAGACACAAAAACAACTAATGCATAGAAAGTCTCGCACACATTCGTTATATTCCACAGTGTAATAAGTTTTTAGTTTTTTTATTCATAATGTCAAGCACACCGTTTAGATATTGACATTGTGTTTTTGAAATTGTTTATAGAAAGTAACAAAAATTCATTAAATTGTGAAAAAAAGTGAGAAACATTCTACTACGTATTAATAATTTTTGTGTGTGTTTATATATCTCTTGTAATGTGTGCACCGTTGACACTTTTAATTTGCATTGAAGATGTTCTAATGTGTCGCCCTTTTTGCCCACTCCTAGGGCTGAACCTACGCCTAGGGTCTCACACAATTTAAGGATGCGCGGTCAGGGGCGGATCTAGCATTGGCATTCAGCAGGGGCCAAATTTAATTGAAGTGTTAAAATATAGTATTCCTTTAAATAATTACTTATGTTCTTAAATAAATGCAACATGTTGAATTTTACACTATTCATATATTATATTTTGATTACACTTTATTTTTTAATGAATTAATAACTTTTTTTAAAATATTGTTCAACTTGTCTAATTGTAAATTTTCAAAATCTTATTTTTATTTTTATTTTTTTACTAATAGAGAATAATATATGGAGTATATTACTGATCAAAGTTGTGCATCAACAAATGTGACAAGTAAACTGTTGCATTTACTTAAGAACAAATGTAGTGTATATTTAATAAAACTTATTTTCATGTGTAAAATAACATATGTTACAACATAAATCTCTAAGACAAAAATAAATATAATGAGAATAAGATTTTTTGTCAAAATCAATTACATAAACACCTCAAACCCATAATTATTGAACTTATTTTCACCTCCCAACCTAATGAGTTAAAGATATGCTCTCCATTGCAAAACAAAAAATGTTGTCACTTGGAATTGAACCCAGGATCCACATGATGCTATGTCAACATGGACATGATCTCCAACCATCTCACCATTTTCGTTTTTGTTAAGCTTTTGACTGTTATTATTTTTATACCATTTCTACACAACATTAAATATATCAAAATAAATATATATACATACTAATTTTTTTATTTTTTTGAGCATGGGCCTAGGCCCTCCCTGGCCCATAGCTAGATCCGCCCCTGTGCGCGGTCATGGTTACTGGTTGACTAGATTTATGCCATTTTAATGTCTTTAATCCACGTTAGACTCGATTTCTCATATCGGTTTATATTTAATACTTGTCGTCATTTAGTCGTATTAGACTTTGCCAATTTTCTTATTTTATTTGTCAATAATTTTTTTTACTTTCCTTTTAAAGTAAATTATTTGTGATTCGAATTATTTCTCTTCATCTCCACTGATGCACACTAATTAGTAGTGCATAATTATATGTTTTTATGTTTGATTTATGTTGATTGTTTGACGTTTTATTTAGTTTGTAAACATTTATGTGATTTCAGTTGTAATTGTATTTTATTCTTTATTTATAAGTTGTAAAGTATAGTTAGGATTTGTGGTGTTGGAAAGGAAGACTTTGAAGAGAAGAAAACAAGAAATTTGACTGCCCAGGAGTGAAACCCGACCGGGTAAAAAACCCCACCCGGTCGGGTATGATTTAACAAATGAAATTGCCAAGAAAGTCACTGGACCCGGTCGGGTCCCCTACTTGACCCGGTCGGGTCAGATGTGACCCGGGACAAAACGACGTGCGAAGATCACCAGAACATGGCAGATTATCTGATTTTGACCGGACCCGGTCGGGTAAGTACTTGACCCGGTCGGGTACCCGGCCAAAGGTGTTGAAAAACACCTATAAATAGCACACTTTTTCTTCTCTAAAAATGATCCCTTCTTCCATACTCCTAAGCTCAGTTTAGAATAGCATTTCTTTATATTTTTTTTAGCTATGTTTAGTCTCCAAATGAGGAGCTAAACTTCCATTCTTGGTGTTGCTCTTGAAGCTTGTTGATTATTAAAGTTGTGAGTTATTTTCTTAACCTCTTTCCTTGAATATTAATTAATAGTTCTTTCCTTAATACTATCTCTATATTAATGTTGGGGAGTGTTGCTAAGATGACAATTAGTTAACATCTCGACATTAGTTAGAATAGTATTTTCTTCCTCTATATTAATGTTGGGGAGTGTTGCTAAGATGACAATTAGTTAACATCTTGATATTAATTATAGTAGGATTCATCTCCTTTAATAATATTCTTCCTTGAATATTAATTAATTCCTATTCATATTTCATATTAATATTTTGAACATCACTTATAGGATCAACTAGTTTTGTTTCATATATTAATTATTACTAGAAACGATCAACGAACCGATGGTTAATCGTTGATGGTTTCACAAGTAAGTAACTTCGGTTTATTAATGCACGGTCGTGGTTGATAAACTTAAGAGAAATTAATTTTGTTGGTTAAACCAAAACCGTTGTGTTGAGGTTATCGATCTCAATTGATTTCATCAAGGAGTTAAGAGATTAAATGCTACTATCAAGTCGGTATATGGCGGTGTTCTATACTTGACTAATAGTAAGGGTTATTAATGAACGGTCGTAGTTAATAACTATCCTCGATGAATTGGATATACTCCTCGATTGAGTATTCGAGAGGAAATAAGTTATAGATATAACAATGATCGACTAAAATATATTAACAAGTGGAAAGTAGCAATGCCAAGTTCTTTTATCTTTGAATTAAAACACATATAAGTCGTTCATCTTAGTTTTTAATTAAATTAAATCATTCAAAACCAAAACTCTCCCCTTTTTAATTACTAGTTTCATAAAAGGAAAAATATTCCTTTCCCTGTGGATACGAACTCTACTACGCTATACTACGTATTAGTGCTAGTATTGAATTTATTTTGATGCACCGTGACAAAGTGTTCGTCATCCACAAACCTCAATTACACATTTTTTTTTGTTTTTCGTATTTGTTACCGAAACCAAAGTTGGGTGATGTCCAATGTGACAAAATAAGGATGCTTGTAATAATAGGATTGAAAACATTTCTGATTCAATTTGATCAAGTTAGTATGGTTTGAATTGGTGCATTAATGCATGGTAAATGTTGCTTTATAACTATTTTATTATTCTCTAACTTTATACCAAGTACATTTGAATCGAATCGTAAAATCGAATCGCAAATAATCGTAAATTTTATCAGTCACATCTTAATAATTATAAAATAAATAAATATTAATATTAAGCTGCAAGTTAATGGTATTATATACTATCGAGATCATTTCATTACATAAAATTATACCTACAAGGTCTAAAACAAGACTTATACACTATTTTAATAATGTAAATGTAGTGAATAATAACATTAAATAGATGTAAAACATAAAAATAATTAAATAACACAAGAATCCATTACTTTTTTAAGTATACTATTGATATTACTACTTGTAGTAGTTAATTTTAATAAATTTGAACCATTTACACTAAAAAAAACTTATTATGATTTTGCTATGATTTTAAACGATTCTACACAATTTTTGTACGATTTTAAGATTTTACGATTTTACTTGCGATTTGAATCGATTTATTAATTTAGAATCATAAAATTGTACGATTTTACGATTTCAATCAAGATTTTAACAACCTTGCCTAAAATCACTCTAAATATAAACATTCAAGTAGTATGGAGAATAAGGATGTTTTCTTTTGGACTGAAATTTGCTTGTCTAATCTAATCTGGTTTGGTTTGGTTTAGTCTAATCTGTTTAAATTTGGTTTGGTCTGATCTAAACTGGTATGGTATGGTAAATATTTGGTCTCAATGTTTTTTATAACTGTTCATGTTTGATCTGATCTAATCTGTTTAAATCTGGTTTGATCTTTACGATGGAGTTACGGAAGGACCTGGGCTCTGATTCCTTAAATGATTTTGTGGATGAAATGGTGACTTAATAAGCATTATTGCTTACGAGAATTCCATTTTCTTATGTTCTCATGTATAGGTAATAAACGAGGTATGGAAGCATGAGAGAATGTATGGAGCTGGTGACAAGGTTTTGGATGGGTTAACGGAGAAGATCAGGCAAACTATTATGTTTTGTTTTTAGTACTACAGTACTCCTATGGATTATTTAAATATTTGTTTTGAAATCCTGATGAGGTGTAAATGTTTTGTTTAAAGACAGATTTCTTTGGTTATGTGATGTTTTCATTATGAGATTTAGATATGAACATAAGATATCAAGTTTCATGAAGAGACTTTGTATCTTTATTTCGGTTTGGTTTGTTGAGTCTCTTGTATGTTTAAGTATCGTAATGACCGTGTTGGAGACGGTCATAATGATGTGTTTAAATCTCGTCTAAAGAACTGTACATTACCTGGAAATCATGGTTTATAAACATTCCAACCGTGCAGAAAAGAGTGGCAGCAAAACAGAGAACCATCTGAAATTCCAACACCATACTATACTCAATTCTCGCCATCTTCACCTTACTATAACTCAACTCCACCAGCGGCAAAAGCAACCCCATCAAAGCCGCACACCCAACTGTGAAAGCAAACCCCAAAATGTATTCCTTCTTCGACTCCCCGGCCGGGCGGTCGTTCCCCGCCCGGACGCCTAAAATAACCGCCGACAAAGTCAGCAAAACGACAGCGTTTATCGTGAACGCCGTAAACTTCTGCTTCACGAGGATGAAAGCGAACAGCGACGTGAACGCGAGCTGAGAGCTCGCGATCAAAAGCACCGTCGAGACGGGAAGCTTGGCGACACCGGACGTGAAGAGGTAGTTGTTTAGGCCCATCAGAAGGCCGATGAGAGCGGCGGAGATGAAAAGAAACGGCGTGATGTGATGGAACTCACCGGAGTCACTTGTCTGGCTCCGGCGGCGGCGGTGGTAGATGTAGGAGATGAAAAGAGGGATGAAAGTGACTGGCCAAGCGGCGGTTTGCTGCCAGGTGGAAAACCATATCCGGGTGCCGCCGCCGATGAAGTAGAATCGCGCGAGAAGGGGGTTACCGCAGCTTCCGATGCCCATAAATATGGCGTTGAACAAAAGGGCGGCTGTCCGTAACCGAGTCCATCCTTCCGCTCTTCCCATCTTTCTTTCTTGTATACGAGTATATTAGTCTCTTGACACTCCTATTTATACTTTCGGAAATTACTCCAAATATTACTAAAATTATGAAAAAAATTCAAAAAAGTTTGTTGTTTAATTTTTATTCCAAAATAGGGTCATATTGGTGCTATTGGAAACATATCTATTTTTTCATTCAATTCTTACATTTCCTTTTAATATGAGTAAAATGTAATCAAAAGTCATAATTAAATGTTTAATTCATAATAAATTCGAAAAAATTTGAAAAAATTATAGAAAAATAATAAATAAATAAATAAATATTTATAAAATAATTTTTTTTAAATCAATTAAAAAAAGTAAAAGTCCATAAAAAAATTAAAAAATATGGATACCTTTCCCACTGCCAGTACTGGTTCCCTGCACGACCACCTCCGACCGTTGTAAAAATGTTTTTTTCCTAAAAACTGTCTTTTTTTTAAATGCCAGAAAAAGATATACTTCGTATTACTCTTTGGGAATGCCAAAATTTTCATTGAATCTACCATAAATATGACATTCGTAATGAATGTGGCATTTTTTGCCTGATGACTAGAGGTGGAGGTTCTGGGGCGGCATTTTTTTTTAAATTTTTAGTTTTTTAATTATTATTTATATTTAAATATTTTTATTAATTTTTAGTATTTTTACGATTTTTTATTATTTTTTATTATTTTGTTATGAATTAAAACATTTCAATAGCAACAAGAGTATATGTGTCCAACAAACATATACTCCCTCCGTCCCATAAAATTCTTCCCACTTTCCCTTTTGGGTTGTCCCAAAAAAATCTTCACACTTATCATTTTTGGACAATTTGTGTGGTTAACACTCATTTCATTTTTTTCTTACACAATCACAACCATACATTTCCACTTTATTCCACTTTTTTAATCTCCGTGCCAAGTCAAAGTGGGAAGAATTTTATGGGACAAAGGTAGTAATTAGTTTTATCAAAACATAGTTTAATTTTTGGTCTTATTTGTGCAAAGTGACCAGCTTTAGTCCTATTTTAAAAATTAACCCTTATACTTTTTGGGTCTAACGTAACAATTTCAAGTACGACTAACATAGGGAGTATTTTTATAATTTTGTGTGAGTTTGATCTCAAATGATTTGATCTGATCTGATCTAATAGATATGCTTGATAGTAAATACTACTATCTAGTATATACTTTTTTTAGTCAAAGATGGACAAATGGTAAACATTGATCCATTATTTTAATCAATATATTTATGTGCAACTTAAAATTTTTATACTTTTATGATATTATTATTTTTGAGATAATTACCCTAAGTATAATTAACTAATACTTCTTCACTTTCTCAATCTATGACTTAACTAGTTTTTTATCTAAATAATACTAATATTTAATTAAATCCGTAATATATAGTTAATTAAATAAATAATATAGGTGGACAAATATACTCTTTAGGTTATATATATCTATAAAGCCCTAAGTTCCTACTCTTTTCTTAAACCCTAGCCTTCATTCTCCCACCTTAAGAGACCCACCCGTGTGCCGCTGCACTCTCCCTGCCGCCGCTGAGGAGCACGATCGCCGGCCAAAATGCATCCAGCCACTTGCATCGCCGTGCGGACAGGAGAACATAGCCATGGCCCGCTATCAGGGAGCACGATCTCCGTCCAGGAGCACGCCGCCCCATGGCCCGCCGTCCAGGAGCCTGATCTCCGTCCAGGAGCACCCCACCCCATGGCCCGCCGCCTGCCGCTGTCCTAATCCATGCGCGCTGCCGCCGAGCCGCTCCCCTCTGTGGCTACCTACTGGCGCCGCACAACCACACACATCCATCCCCATCCGGCTACCGCCGCCTTCTACTCGCACGTTGCACTCCAACTTGCCGTCGCTGACCAGCCTTCCTCCTCCATTCTTAATATTCTTTTTCTAATTTTTGAAATTGGGGTTTGATGAAATTAGGGTTTATGGGCATTAAATATGGGCAGTGAATATGAGGAGTGAGCATGGTAATAGATTTTGCAAAGTATGGCGAGTGAATTTAGGGATTGAGGCCTTTGAAAATTGACAGTCAACATGACAATAATTATAATTATGGCTATGAATATCAGAATATATATGTTGTACATGACGACGAATTAATGCATTAAGGAAGTTTGTTGTGCAGTGAATATGGCCAATAGTGCAGTAATGCCGTCATGAAAGGAAATATACTTAATTAAACGTAAAATAATAAAATTATTAAATCTAAAAAATTAAAAATAAAAACTATGAATAATTTCGTAAAGTGAATGAGAAGATAATTAATTTTATCGGAAATGCAATGATTATTACCAGATGTGCAGTAATGTCGTGCAATAACGACAATATAAAGTGCAGTAATTTTAACTGGACAAAATTAGTGCAAAATTCACATATTTTAAATAAGAGTATTTTCGTCATTCAATATTAAATATAACCAATTTTTTTTATTTGTTTTGGACTTTCGCTCATATAAAAGTCCAAGTGATGCAGGAGTCTCGCTTGCGATGGTTTGATCATGTGCGTAAAAGACTGAGTGATGCATGTGTTAGGCGACTTGAGGGGCGGGGAGAAGAGACAGAGAGGAGAGGGAGGGGAAGATCCAAACAAACATGGATTAGAGGAATCATAAGTGATATGCGTCTTCTTGTGTCGGATGAGAATATGGTTTTGGAGAGACAAAGTGGAGGACACACATTCTTGTGAACGATTGATCTTTTTTTTTTTTCTTTTTTCCTTTAATTTTCTTTTATCGTTTAACTTCTTTGTCTTTAAATTTATGTTCTTACATTATTTTTATCTTCTAGTTTTTTATGCTCTTTTATTAGAACTCTTCTTAAAAGGATAACCCTTTTTAAAGTAAGAATTTTTTATCTTCATCATTCATTTTTAGAATCAACGTATAATAATGACAATGTTGTGTTTTTGTAATTATTTAGCATTAATTGCAAAAGGCCCCACTTGAATTTGGGGTAATTATAAATCATAATTGCAATCATGTGAGTCATCACTAATGATTGCAATAAATGAAAGGGTGAGATTAAAAGTTCTCATTACAAGAAATTCTTATTTTAGGAGGGTTTCTCACTAGAACCCTCCTCTACAACACACACGCACGCACTCTGATAAGTCTATTTTTGTACTTATTTTTCTCATCATATTTGAACGATTTTCAGATAGAAAATAGAAAAACAAGGCATATTTTAGATATTTTGGTTCAAGTTTCATGAAATCAGGTGAAAACCGCATTCATAATATGTTTGGCGAAATTCGGGTCAATTGCGTGAAGAAAGTGGCATTTTCACAACAAATGAATTGCTACGGAAGTTTGAAAGATATGTTGACCAATTTTTCAAAAAGAAGAGTCCACGAGATGAAAAAATCATGAAAGGAAGTTCAAAACCAAGAAGAAGTCGCCTATATGGACACTTTTGATGAAAATGGACGATGCATAGAGACACATGTTCGTATTTTGATCATAATGTTGCGCATGATTGCTCAACGTTCGTGATACGAGTTGCATTACATTGACATCTTCTTGCTCTACAACTCTTATGAAGAACACAGAACCAAATAACAATCGTACAATGGACATATTGCTCAAAGACGTCAGACATTTGCAGTTGCGATTGAAAGTGACACATGCTCACCATTTTGGTCATATTTCATAAACTACAAATCCAATGAATGTAATTCAAAAACCAGTAGTTAGAAAAGAACGAGATCTACAACTTTGGTGAAGACAACTTTTCCATTTGACGTGAGGCGTTCGATAAGGCGTCCGGCTTTCTGGGCGCCTACGAGTTTTTGACAGTTTCAGCACACAGGGCTTTGCATGGCGACAAAATAATGGAAGGCTGCCGAAGAGGGCCGGAAGGTGGCCGCCCTCCGTGGCCGCCTGCGGCGCGATGTGACTTTTGTGCTGCCGGTCTCTGAGACAAGACGGGAGGCGGCCAAATAGGCGGCCGCCCTCCACGGGCGCCTGCGACGGATTTGACGCGTGCACGCAGCTTTGTCGGTGATTTGATGGAAGGCTGCCGACCATGGTCGGAGGGCGGCCGCCCTTATGGCCGCCTTCCACAAAACTCCATCTATAAATGCTCTCTTCCATCCCCAACTCGAAACACACCATTCTTAGCCCGAAACTAGTTCAAAAGGTCTTCTTCCTCTTCAAAGCTCGGATTTCCACCATTGTTGCACCTTCAACTTCAATCTTTCATATGTTTTTCATTTTAGCTCCAATTTGTAAGTTCTTTATATGAAAATTCATCCTCTCGTCGTGTAGATTCTGAATATATTGTTTTTATTTCCCAAATCTTTGTAAAAAAATCTCTGAATTAATTTTAATAGTTTCGTGTTTTCCATTTTAATTCAAGAAAATTAGATCTTGTTGTTATATTAATCTCCTACTTAGACAACCTCAATACCTAGTATAAATAATGTTTATTTGTGAAAGAAACGAATGCTTAGATGTTGATAGTATTCACTTTAACATTTTCTTGTGTTGTTATTATTTATGATCATGTCTTATTTTATATGTAAAATGTTAAAATTAGTAATGAGTTGTTGTAGTTAATTTACTCTTGGGCATGAATTGAATTAAAGGAATATGGAATGACTTGTTAGCCGAAAATTAGGGGTTAAAATTAAATAATTGGACTAGTTATTCAAAATTGATGAAATAGTAATTAATAATTGTTAGCCATTTTCATTAATTAAATTTTGGAAAATTATTTCTAACTTGTCTATGGGATTAGAAAATAATTTGAGCCAATCATATTTAAGCACGTTAATAAGGCCTAGATATAGGAAATTTTAATTAAATGGATTTACATCTTGTCTATGAGAATTAAATTCAAATTGCTTAATTAATGAGTTTAATTAGTTAATGAATTTGGCTATTTTTATTGAACAAAATATTGGAGAATTATTTCTGTCTTGTCTATGAGATTAGAATTTAATTCAAGCCAACCATTTTTGAATACATTAATGAAACCTAGAAATAGGATAAATTCATGAAAGTAATTTCTATTCTTGTCTATGAGAAAAGAAATTATTAGTCCAATTTTTAATTCCCCTAATAACTAGGTCCAAGAATATATCCATTTCTAATTATTCAATTCATTGCCCTTCTTTGATCAATCCATTTAGAGTTTAATATTTTTCATTTAGTTTATTTTTGAGCCATCATTAGTATTTGCATAATTTAAATTACTTTCTTTTTCAAAAAAAAACTAGTTTAGAAAACCAATCAAAAGTTTTAATTTGGAAAGCTTCTATAAATTTGCGATAACCTGTGACTGGGCTTAAATCAAGAAACTCCTCCGTCATTTCTCAAGAGACACGATACCCGGGGAAAAACCGAAAGGTTAGACTCCGTTTTACTACAACGCCGCGAAAGCGGTTTTCACACTCACTCACTTACGCGCCCACGCGCCCACGCCCACGCACACGCAGCACATACACACACATTGTGCTGTAACCCTAAAGACTTTACCGACAATCATTCATTCTTCTTGTCCTTCATCTCTCTCGATTACTTCTGCCCCGATCTTCAAATTACAGCTGATTCTGTAAATACACATTCCTCCTCTTTGTCATGTAATGATGCGAGATGAAGAAAACCAATACTGGGAACATCAGGCACTTGAGTTTTGGCTGGATATTGGTGAAAGAAGGAAAGATGTGTTCCAAAAATTGTACTCCCTCCATCCTTTAAAACTTTGCCAACTTTCCTTTTTTGAATGTCTCACTAACTTTGTCACTTTCTCATCTAAGTAAAAAATTTTTGGTTCCAAATAATTATGTCTCTGCACAATCTCAACTACACAGTTTTTACTTTATTAATTCTCGTGCCGGTAAGCCGTCCTAAGCCCGAAAATATATAGAGACAAAAATAGGCCCAATTTTTTTCTCCATATATAGTGTAAGTAGGCTTCTTTTTTTATTTTAAAGTTCAATGAATTATTTTTTCTCTTGATGTTTAAATTTTGTTGACAATTTGAAAAAAATAGAACATAAGTATAAGTCCAATATAGTATATCTCGCCCATAGGCGCAGAAATGGGAAGGACTACCCCTGCTCTTAAACACCACTTTTAGGGAGCGGAGCTTCATCATCTTCTCGATCTAGGCGAGGAGAGGATCCACGCATTGCCCAATTGCAGCGAGAATTGGACGAGCAGCAGCGTGCATTTGAACAGCAACGGAAGAATGATGAAGAAACGAGGGCCCGGCTGGAAGCAATGGAACGGATCCTTGCTGGATATCAGCCTCCGCCTCAGCCTATGCCTCGGCCGTACATGATGCACGTTGAGCAGACTCCTCAGGTTCCACACATGGGTAGTATGGGTTACCACTCTAACTCCGGTTATGGTGCCATGCCTGCAATAGGGTCGACATTCAGATCTCTGTCGTCTGATATGCTCAATCAGTTTCAGTCATCGGTGGAAGAAACCGAGGAGGCAGCCGAGGAAGCAACCGAGGAAGCAACCGAGGAGGCAATTGAGGAGGCAACCGAGGCAGCCGAGGAAGTTCCCGACCCTTGGACACCGTGGATGCAGAAGAGGATCATCATCGTGACTATGATGATAATGATGATGCATATGATTATGATGATTCTAATTTTTATCACAATGGAGTCCGACGTACGGGCATGTAATTACATAATATTGTTTGACATTGTATGGATTTTGTTTTTATAATTCTGTCTGTAATAACATTTTTTATGTTTAAGATTGTATGGAATTTATTTTTATTCTAATTGCTTTAAAATAAAATTAAAATAATTTTTATTTTTTTTATATAAAATTGTTTTTTAAAATCAAAAACATTAGTCACGGACTAAATCCGTGACTACTTTTTAATCTGGTGTAACTATCAATTTTCATTTTTTTATTTTTTATTTAAAATCGATTTTTTTTTAAAAACAAAAAACATGAGTCACGGACCAGATCCGTGACTACATTTTATCCGGAATAAATTCAATATTTTTAAATTTAACATAGTCACGGATACGTCCGTGACTACCACAAAAATAAAAAAATTTAAATTAAACTTAGTCACGGCTCGTGTCCGTGACTAACACAAAAAAATTTAAATTAGAAGTAGTCACGGATCCGGTCCGTGACTAACGTGCCGGAGGGCTTATTCCGGTCAAGATGTAGTCACGTATCGACGTCCGTGACTAATCCGTGACTACACCTAGTCACGGCCAATGTTCCGTGACTACGTTCTAGTCACGCGGAAGTAGTCATTGAACTAGTCACGGACGAAGTCCGTGACTAAAAGTGTTAGTCACAGACTTTTTACACTACGGTCCGTGACTAAGTCCGTGACTACAGGCGAATTTTTTTGTAGTGAATATATGATTGCTATATATGCAATTAATAAAGATTTCAGAGATCTGGAACTCTCAACAAAAATATATCAAGATTTGTGTTAATATTTCATATTTACACTAAAGTAAAAAATAACTTTTACTTTCATAGATCGGATAAAAAATTGATTCCAATTGAAAATATCCTTAATTAGAAAGGTAAACACAAATTTGAGAGAGCATTAAGGCAAATTTGTATTTAGCAAATTTCAACATATGCGGTCTTATTTTACACCCGGGTAAAGATTTTGTTTTTAGTTTCATATACTACGTAGAATGTAAGAAAATTTTTAATGGTGCCACTTCTGCTCCTTGACGTATAAAGAGCACGGGTTGCCGGAAAAGGATGCTGATATCTAATTCAATAGTCATAGCATCCTGTACTTGTGTTTAAGTCTAATATGTTCTGATTTGATCTGAACGGGTTTGCATTGGTAGATGTTTGTTTTATGTGTATTTTAATACTGTCAAAGTGTAGTCTAATTTGATTTGATATATTCTAGTCTGATCTCGTTTGAGGTCAAAATTAATTTAATTAAAAGCATCGTAAATAATCTAAAAAGGGTGGAAAGATATATCTTGGGAGAAGAAGATTGCATTGAAATAATTATTGAAAAAATAGGGAATATTGGCTATCCTTTGTAAAACAATTATAATGGTTGAAATCTCAATTAAATTGAACTAATTTAGTTTAACCCTATTTCAATTCACGGAGTATAAGTTTTGATTATAAACTGGATTGAACAGCTTTGAGTGAACTATATTTACATGGTAAAATACTCTAACTTTTAACATATTTACATATTTAACTAACCGAAAAAGGTATGAATGAATTTTAATGGGTAAAAAGCGGCACTGAGAAGTATTAAATGGTGATTTGTTACATACTACAATTAGTCTTTTGAGTATTTAAGGTGTCGGTCAATCATATGATTTTGATTCTTTATCAAAACATGATTATAAAGTAATATAATTTAGTAGTGATAAATCATAGAGTAATTATTTTAACAATAGTTGTGTATCTCTTTTGTATGGGCACTAATACAAAAATAGATTGTGCAAATATGTCATGGATTGTTTGAAAAGTGGAGAGAAGAATTCATAGGGAATAATGAGAACGGTATAACTTTGGATTTGAAAAAATTGTGTATTATAATTAAGAAGAGTCTAGTAAAATTGTGTTAATATGTGCTTGAGTAAAATTTTCTATAAGTATGAGTCTAGAGAAATTGTATATGAGTACAATTGTGTTAATCTAAGTTTGTGTGAAAGTCTGTTTTCACATGTCGATTCAATTGAAATATTTGAGTCCGGTCTGCCTGGTTTGATATGAACTCGTATATGTCTACTTTGCACCTGTCGAATTCCGACCTCGCTTGATCTAATCTGGTTTGATCTGTTTTGTGAATATAAGACTCATACCAATCTCATTAAAAACATTGTAATTGTTATAAAAAAGAGTTTCCCCAAAATATTGTTAAGGTCAGATTTGAAGTATTTTCCAAAATATTGGTGAGCTAAACCCAAGAGAACCAACCA
The DNA here is from genome assembly GCA_945859875.1 of Cuscuta europaea. Taxonomy (NCBI): domain Eukaryota; kingdom Viridiplantae; phylum Streptophyta; class Magnoliopsida; order Solanales; family Convolvulaceae; genus Cuscuta; species Cuscuta europaea. Next base: position 1,568,265 of record CAMAPE010000002.1, read on the forward strand.
CTTGAAGTGACGGCTTAGGAGAAAGAGGGACGTAACAACGCTGACTAAAGAGGAGAATATCAAGCATGAGTCTAAAAAAAAAATCTTTACTTTAGTCATAAATATGTAATTATTTCATGTTTTTAAAGTGTTAAGTGTTTTTTTTAAATTTTGTATATTCAATATTGATGCATTTGAATGATAATAAAAAATTATGAATTTTGATAAATTTTTGTAACAATCGGAGTACAAATAAAAAATTTATAATATTTTAGAAACACGAGAATTTACTTTTGTGTGACCCTGAATAGTAAGCTACTCCTTAGCCTCCTCCATTACGGCTCCATAGCTAACGTAGCACAGAGTTCTTTAATTAGAAAAGTTATGGATATGTTTGACACAATTAGCCTAAAATATACTTTTATGACCTTTTTTTAACTATTAACTTTTAGCAACTGAAAATGTTTTAAAATGAAAAGATTGTAGCTTGTTGAGATATATTACCCCGACCAGCCACTGTTAAGGAGCTCAAGACATTACCCACTACGCAGCCCGATCAGTGAGGCTCGCTTCGGCCCGTTTTCTGCCATCCGTCCCACCTTGACCCAAAAGGCCCATCTTGGCCCGTTTGGCCCATTAGGGTGGAGTACCCCTCCCCCTTTCCTCTATAAATAGGAGGATTTCCCTCCTAATGAAGGATCCCTTCTCTTCTTCTCCACTCCTCTTCCTAGTTAACTAGTTGAATACTCCATTAATGGGAGCTTTTGTACTATGTAATAATGGTGAGGAGAGTATTAATAAAATGAGAGGGCTTGAACATTAGCCTAAAAAGTCTCGCGGTTTTCTCCCTTTCGGGTTTCCACGTAAAAACAATTTGTTCATACAAATTATATCTATATTTATTATATCGTGTTGGATTAAACTCAACATAACTTTTTGATAAAAAGCTGATTGTTTGATTTAATTTTTTTTGGTATAACAAGTTGTTGTGACTAATTAATGTTAAAGGCTACTGACTTTCTCCGAGATGCTACCTATTGTAGCATCTGAAGAAACATCTTTTATTTTGTAAAAAGCTCTTAAAAATTGTCCCACCAAACATATAACTAGAAACTTTTGAAGACTCTAAATTGTACAAAAGCTAGAATATACGAGCTTATGCGGTTATGCCTACCAAACATGCACTATGTCAAAACCATAAATGTGGAGTTGATATATGGCAATACTTTCTCTTATTGTAGGCTTGAAATGTACTCTCTCCGTCCCATTTAAATCTTTACACTTTTTTGGGGATGTCCCATTTACCCCTTTACATTTTCTTTTTAGGCAACTCCTTTTACATTAAAATTCATAACTACCCTTCAATACCCACCCACTTTTTACATTTGAGTGAATAACATTAATCCTCCCAAAAGTCAAAGGTCATGCAAAACATTTGTTCTTCTATTAATTGAGCTCCTAAAATATCGTGTCAAAAGCAAACGTCAAGTTCTATTCGGGACAGAGGAAGTATTATTTGATATTTATAGATATGCTGCAATTAAGATAAAAAGTTAATGAGAATTTACCCGAAATAGGACTAAAACAGTTTGAAAATTCCAAAATAGGACTGTCATATTTTTATTCCCAAAGTAGGACTAATTACTGCCATGTTTTGGCAGTACCAGACTTCAAACATGGCAGTATTTTCTAAACATGACAGTAATTAGTCCTATTTTAGTAATAAAAAACATGACAGTCCTATTTTGGAATTTTCAAACTGTTTTAGTCCTGTTTTGGGAACTTTTCCTAAAATTAATTCTCTGCTGCTTCAATTTCTTTCAGATATGCGGCCCAAACTTTTTGCAGCAATACAGAGAGTAGTTCTTACAGCAAATAATCCAAAAAATGAAATATGACTATGTGATTATTCACATGAATAATCCGAATTATTGACGATCTTCTTCTATTAATCTGAAATATGAATTATTCCAAAATAATCCAAATAATATATGGTATCTCCTAAAAACGAGCTAGTGACCTGAATTAACAATTTTGGCCGGTCACCCAACCACGTGGCGGATTTTAAATGGACTTCTTTATCTTTTCTATTTTCCTTTTATTTCTTTTCCTTTATATGTCATTTACTTTTTTCTCCCCCCTTTTTTCTCTGATCAGGCAACTCTGTCCAAGCCGTTTTCACTCTACCGTCTGCTATGTACGTAGTGCCATAGTGTCATATGTTTCATGTTCTTGTTTTCTTTTCTACTAGTGTTATTTATTTTCTCCTCTTAGCCCCATCTTTTTCTTCTATTTCTTTCTACCCTTTTTCTCGTTCTGCTTCATCTTCATAATATTCGGCGTACGGGTGTTTGAGAAGACGCTGCCCCTTCCTTGTTGACGTTACATCGCCGCCATCAAGACCACTGTAGATTTTCAACAGCCGATTGGATTTCTAGCGGCTCTTTGATGACAATTGTTTGTCCATCTTCATCGTCGCCATCTGATCCACACTAATTAGTAGTGCGTAATTATATGTTTTTATGTTTGATTTATGTTGATTGTTTGACGTTTTATTTAGTTTGTAAACATTTATATGATTTCAGTTGTAATTGTATTTTAGTCTTTATTTATAAGTTGTAAAGTATAGTTAGGATTGGTGGTGTTGGAAAGGAAGACTTTGAAGAGAGGAAAACAAGAAATTTGACTGCCCATGAGTAAAACCCAACCGGGTAGAAACCCCCACCCGGTCGGGTATGATTTAACAGACGAAATTGCCAAGAAAATCACTGGACCCGGTCGGGTCTTCTACTTGACCCGGTCGGGTCAGATGTGACCCGGGACAAAACGACGTGCGAAGATCACCAGAACGTGGCGGATTATCTTATTTTGACCGGACCCGGTCGAGTAAGTACTTGACCCAGTCGGGTACCCGGCCAAAGGTGTTGAAAAGCACCTATAAATAGCACACTTTCCATTCTCTAAAAATATCCCCTTCTTCCATACTTCTAAGCTCAGTCTAGAATAGTTCTTTCTTTATATTTTCATCATGTTTAGTCTCCAAATGAGGAGCTAAACTCTTCCATCTTGGTTTTGCTACTTTGAAGCTTAATGATTTGTAAGTTGTGAGTTATCCTCTTTAATTTTCTTCTTTAATTATTAATTCTTCCTTTAAATACTATTTCTATATCAATGTTGGGGAGTGTTGCTAAGATGACAATTAGTTAACATTTTGACATTAGTTATAGTAATAGTTATTTCTTCCTCTATGTTAATATTGGGGAGTGTTACTAAGATGACAATTAGTTAATATCTTGATATTAACTATAGTAGGATTCATCTTCTTTAATATTCTTCCTTGAGTACTAATTAATTCCTATTCATATTCCATATTAATATTTTGAACATTACTTAAAGGATCAACTAGTTTTGTTTCATATATTAATTAGTACTAGAATCAATCGGTTAATACGCTTGTTATTAATTCTGTTCCTTCAAAGGTAGTAAACTTGGATTGTTAATGCATGCATCTCATGGTTAATAAACCAAGGGGAATTAGTTATGTTGATTAAACCAATAAACCGCTTATGTTGAGGTTATGAATCTCAATCGTTTTCATCTTAAGCTTATTGCTACTATCGAACTAATATACGGTGCTTGTTCTATATTGACTCGATGGTAAGTTTTATTAATGAACGCATCTCGTTATTAATAACTACCCTCGATGAACTGGATATGCTCCTCGATTGAGTATTCGAGAGGAAGATAGTTAAAGATATAACCGGGATCGACGAACATTTCATTAAGTGAATAAAAGCAAAACCAAGTCCTCATCTCTATTATTTAAACTCATATAAGTTGTTCATCTTAGTGTTAATTAAATTAAATCAAATCAAATTAAAAACCCCCCTTTTTTGTTACTGTCATTATAAAAGATAAATATTCCTTTCCCTGTGGATACGAACCTTACTTCGTTATACTACGTATATTCATTGTATTGTATTTACTTTGAGTGCACCTCACGACAAGTGCACGTCAAATTTGGCGCCGTTGCCGGGGAAAGACAATTATTTTTCTTTTTAATTTATCTCATAAAAATCAAAAACAAAAAAAATATAAAAAAAATCTTGCTCTTCTATTGTCTGAGCTTGTATGAGTAAATGGATACCAACACATCATCGCTAGAGAGTCAAATTTCTAGCTTAACTTTTTTAGTAAAGGAGTTTCTCTTATGCTCAAAAGTTCAAGATACCAAGACCTGCAACATTTGCATGTCACAAAGGCATCTTACGGATTTTTGCCCCAAGTTTCAAGAAGAATACTTTGAACAGAGTGATGATCTTGTTTTCCAAGAGAGGTATGATTCATTCTCCAACACATATATTCCATACTCAAGTTCCTATTCCAACATGTCCACTGAAGACATGATCCGAGCTCTCACTATCAATGTGACAAAAATGCAACAAGATATGTCGCAATAACCGCAAGAAACAGTGCTCAAAGAACTGAACTTGGAGAATCAATTTAAACAAGTGCCAAACATTGTGAACCACATTGGCGAGGAGGAAGAAGAAGAGGAGCTTACGGAGGAAGCTCAACCAGAGGAGGAGAAACCTCAAAACTCAACTCCATCACCGGCCATTCTTGAGAACATGCCACCAATTCCTGAGGCTCTAAGGGAAACAAAAAGGGTAGAGAAGGACAAAGATGAAATCCTCAGCAAATGTGAGGATAGTTCAAATGTACTTCTCGTGGTTGCAAATAAACCAAGAGAATATCATTTGGATTTCTTTTCATTCACCAATATGCAGGAAATGACAGTGGAGTTAAGTAAACATTTGATACCCCCTCTCATGCCACCAAGATCAAAACACTTTCCATTGACCATGCTAAATGATAATTTCTTTCCCTCACCCTCACCACATGAATCAATGAAAATCTGGATATTTGATCCTGGAAAGATTTTTCAAAGTGAAGGGTCAAAAAATCAAGCATTCCTATGGAAGTCCTAGGAGTGAAAATGTGGCGAAGATAAACTATCACGATCCAAGTTTAAATGATTGAACACAATGATGGCGTCATGCCGCGACGTTAAATAAGACGCTTCTTGGGAGGTAACCCATGCAAGGTACGTTTACTTGTTTTATTTTATTACACATTTCAAAAAAAAACTGGGAAACAAACCCGACTGGGTACACTACCCAAACCGGTCGGGTATCAGGTCAAAACACTTCACCCACCCTGTCACCCAGGCGGGGCAGAAAATAAAAACAAAAAATTTTGATATACCCGACCGGGTGCTTCATGAAACCCGACCGGGTTATCACAAAGGGGAGCTACTGCCACCCCTGGGAAAAGAAACTCGACCGGGTGAATGGAAAAATTCATAACCCGATCCCTGGGATGAAACACCCGACCGGGTACACTACCCCACCCGGCCGGGTATTGACGAGCACTTTGTCACGGTGCGTCAAAATAAATTCAATACTAAACACTTATACGTAGTATAGCGTAGTAGAGTTCGTATCCACAGGGAAAAGAATAATTCTCTTTTTATGATACTTAGTAAATAAAAAGGGGGGATTTGGATTGAGTGATTTAATTTAATTAAGAACTAAGATGAACAACCTATATGTGTTTAATTCAAAGATAAAAAGGACTTGACATTGCTACTTTCCACTTGTTGATATATTTTAGTCGATCATTGTCATATCTATAACTTATTCCCTCTCGAATACTCAATCGAGGAGTATCTCCAATTCATCGAGGGTAGTTATTAACAACGACCGTTCATTAATAACCCTTACTATTAATCAAATATAGAACAACGCCTTATACTGATATAATAGTAGCATTCAATCTTTTTAACTCCTTGATGAAATCAATTGAGATTGATAACCTTAACACAACGGTTTCGGTTTAACCAACAAAATTGATCCCTCTTAAGTCTATTAACCACGACCGTGCATTAATAAACCGAAGTTACTTACTCATGAAACCACCAACGATTAACCATCGGTTCGTTGATCGTTTCTAGTAGTAATTAATGTCGGAACGTTAACTAATCGTCACTTAGCAACCCTCCAACATTAATATAGAATGAGATTAAGGGAAGAATTAATAATCAAGAGAAGAAGTTAAGAAAATAACTCACAACTTTAATAATCAACAAGCTTCAAGAGCAAAACCAAGAATGGAAGTTTAGCTCCTCATTTGGAGACTAAACATAGCTAGAAAAATATAAAGAAATGCTATTCTAAACTGAGCTAAAGAGTATGGAAGAAGGGATGCTTTTAAGAGGAGAAAAAGAGTGCTATTTATAGGTGTTTTTCAACACCTTTGGCCGGGTACCCGACCGGGTATAGGTACATACCCGACCGGGTACCGGTCAAAATCAGATAATCTCCCACGTTTCATTGTTCCAGCACGTTAATTTGTCTGGGTCAAGTCAGACCCGACCGGGTCAAGTGAGGGACCCGACCGGGTTTGGTCTAAATCAGATTTTTTCCAAAATCTTTGTGATCTTCAGCATGTTCTGGTGTTCCGGGTCATATCTGACCCGACCGGGTCGGGTATGGGACCCGACCGGGTCTTACTTTTTCTTCTTAGATCTGTTCCTCAACTGACCCGACCGGGTTCAAGGTCTGACCCGGTCGGGTTTTTGTGCTCCTGGGTCTTTTTGTCTTCAGTTTTTCTCCCTTTTTCCTTGCTACAAACTCTATCGCTATTCTAAAACTCCGAAAAAGAAGGAGAGAACAATTACAAACAAAATAAAACAAGTACTTACAAACTAACTAAAAGTGATGGAAAATCCACACTCAATCAACATAAAAACATACGTTTATGCACTATAAACTAGTGCATATCAAACACCCCCACACTTGAATTTTTACTAGTCTCGAGTAAAACAAATTCTGTCCAAGGGGTCCTTAATTGACAAGAGTAGCAACACCAACATCCACAAGTTTTTATAACAAATACATAAAGCATCTCCAAAACCAAAAGAGTAAAGATGGGTCTTCAATTTCAATCCGAACTCTCTATAGTAATTGCCCTCAGGATCCTGCAAAATCAAAAGAAATAACTTTCTCTCATTCTCTCATTTTGCCTAGGTGCCCTTTCAGGTTTTCAACCCAGCTTCCCACATTTTTTTGTTTTCAAATCTCACAAACTCACTCCTATTTTTGCTTTATTTTTGCTTAAGCTGCCCTTTGTGGGTTTTCAACTTAACAAGCTTTCGTTTATTTTTTTTTAATTTTTTTTTAAAGAAAATAACAAGAATAAAGAGTGTGAATGTGAACATACCGGGAAGATCTCCCCCACCACTAGTCTGTGGCACAGTCCCTAGTGCCCGCCCGCATCTCCGCCATCGAAAAATCCTCCATAGCCTCTATACTGTGTATCCTCGTCCATATGATCCCCGCTGTATCCGTCTTCCCCGCTTCCACCACTAGAGGTTGAGCCACCAAAATAACCCCATTCAGTGGGGTTGTACCATGAAGGTGCCGGAGGAGGAGTGGTCATGGAGGTGAAGTTTCCCTGATGCGCGATATAGGAGTAGATAGGCCCAAAAGTCCTCCTTTGATCCTCTTCATATCAGCGCCAATCTTCTCGCCTTTGTTCTTCAATCCTCTCGAAGCTGTGCCTTTGCTCATTTCTGTACAGCCCGACTTCCTCCCGAAGTTGGGTGTAATTGAGGTTAAGAGCATTCATGTTGTTTAGCTTTTCTTGCTCAAATGGAGAGTATTGATGAGCATGGGGTTGTGGGCGAGGTTGTTCAGGAATGATTGGTGGTGCTTCAAGGGCAGGCTGTTCATTGGCGGCTTCATTGTCCCCCGCCTCATTTTCTGGGGGTGCAAAGTGTGGTGGAATTCCCCCAGGCATACAATAGTGGTGTCCATCACCGATTTGGTGATCGATGATGTTAAGCGGGAGGTTTTCAGAAGGGAAGGGGTAGAATAGTTCTTGGCCTGGTTTGATGTGCCAATTGTAGATTTCTAGGCCATCATGTTCGATATGTGAGAGGGTCACATCGCCAGCATTCTTTAAAAATTGAAGGCCAAGAAGGGTCCTGTGGTTTTGTGCACCATTGCATACAAAACCATATAACGTGGCAATGTGGGTAATTAGACCCCCTATCAGAATTTTTCCTCCACCACTTTTAACATTGATGATGTGATCCCAAAGAACTGTGGTCACATCATATGGTCCGGCACCTGGAAGAACAGCTTGTGCTAAGAGGCATACATCCCACACCCTAGTTTGATGGTTGTTTGATCTTCCGAAAAAGCAATTAGCCAAGAATTTTAAGAAAATTTGGAAGACAGGTTGTTGAACATGGTTGACATTGAGGTGGGAGGTACGAACCTTGACAATTCCGGTCATTCTTCTCCATAGTTCATAGGCCACCGGTGAGCTATACGCTACCGTGTCATCAAGCAAAGGTAGACCGAAGTGTTCAGCGAATTCTCGTTTGGTGAGTGAGCGGTTCTCGTTGAGCAAACGAAAGTTGATCGTGTTATTTGTGTGATCATTTTCATCCTTCACATGCTCAACGGAACTGTAGAATTCATATACCAAACGAGAATATGGCCAATAGTGCATATCAAATATTTTAAGCATGCCACACCTTTGGAATATCTCTCTCATAATGTCATGAATCCAGAATATTGTTAAAGTCAATTGGCATACAAAGCGGGAGGGTTTTACCTCTCGTTCGGATTGCTCAAGGAAGCGGATGCGTTGTGATTCGGTCTCAAACTCCACTGATTCGAAGCCCTCTACTGGTGGAATAGCTCTTGGAGCTCTTGAAGAAGAAGCTCTTGCCTTTTTTGGTGCCATGGAATTGTTTTCCTCCTTTTTTTTTGAAGGGTTTTTGATTTTTTTGGAGAGGTGAGGTTTGGTGAGGGTGAGTGGTATGGTTTTGTAGAGGATGATGAGGAGAAGAGGTTTTTGGTGTTTGTTGGGGAATTTGGCTTGAAATTGGACCTTGAATGTCCGAAAATGGAGAGGTTCGAAATTTGGGGTAGGGTTTTTGAGTTTGGTTGATTTGGGGGATTTTGGAGGGATTAATTGGTGTAGGGTGGAAGAGGGAGGATAGGAGATGAAGAAATTGATGTTTTTTGATGGATTTGGTGTGGGAATGGGGGAGATTTGGGAGTTTTGGTGGATGAAAATGGAGGTTTGGGGAGGGTTGGTTCGAAATTTGGGGGGAAGGAATGGGGAAGAAGAACAAATGCCCGACCTGGTATATGCTGAAAAGTCGTTGACCTGGTCGGGTCCCCTTATTTACCCGATCGGGTCAGCGTTCCGGAGGTTGGCAGAATGTTTTTTGGCTGGATACCCGGTCGGGTCTCCTTATTTGACCCGGTCGGGTAAGCTGCGTTCTTAACCAGTGAGGTCTGGTTGTTGATACCCGATCGGGTGAAATAAGGTACCCGGTCGGGTTTGCCTCCTTTTATCAATTTTTTCACTCCCCCACCCGGGTAGCCATGCGGGTATCTCCGTCTGTCTGCAATACCCGACCGGGTGAACTCACATACCCGGTCGGGTCACCTTATTTTTTTTAAAATTCATTTCCCCACCCGGGTAGCCATGCGGGTATCCCTGTAATCCTGTAATACCCGACCGGGTGGGTTGTGATACCCGGCCGGGTATACTCCAAGTTCATGTTTTTTTTTGAAATGATTTTACACACACACTCTACTAAAATTAAAAGAAGAAAAATATACCGTGCATGGGTTGCCTCCCAAGAAGCGCTTTATTTAACGTTGTGGCTCGACGATATCTTCTGTTGTTCCTCATTCGTAGACCGGTTCAGAAAGGTCTACGACTTCCACATTTTTGGGTTGAAAACCCTCAAAGAAGGGTTTTAATCTCTGTCCGTTCACTTTCAGCACCTCTCCCGTCTCCAGGTCCTGAATTTCCACCGCCCTGTGTGGATATGTTTTGACCACTTTGTATGGTCCGGTCCAATGGGATCTCAGCTTTCCCGGAAATAGACGAAGGCGTGATTGGAATAGGAGGACTTTTTCATCAAGTTTAAAGTCTTTTCGTATGATCATTTTATCATGCCACTCCTTCGTCTTTCTTTTGTATATTTCTGCATTGTCATAAGAGTCCAGGCGAAGTTCTTCCAATTCTTGTAATTGGAGCTTTCTATGTACACCGGCCTCGTCAAGATTGAGGTTGAATTCTTTAACCGCCCAATAGGACTTGTGTTCGAGCTCTACAGGGAGATGACATGCTTTCCCAAACACAAGTCTGTAAGGAGACATACCGATTGGGGTTTTGTAAGCAGTTCGGTATGCCCATAGCGCATCATCAATGCGTATACCTCAATCCTTCCTGTTCGGGTTCACTGTTTTCTGAAGTATAGATTTCAACTCCCTGTTTGAGGTCTCCGCTTGGCCATTTGTTTGAGGGTGGTAGGCTGTAGAAATTTTATGGGTCACACCATATTTTTTCAGTAGGGATCCCACAATTTTATTGCAAAAATGTGTGCCTCGATCGCTAATTAAAATTCGAGGGACCCCGAACCTTGAAAATATGTGTGATTTGAGAAAACTAGCCACCACCTTGGCATCATCAGTTTTTGTTGCTTTGGCCTCCACCCATTTGGAGACGTAGTCTACTGCAAGAAGGATGTATATGTTACCTTGGGAATTTGGGAATGGTCCCATGAAGTCGATACCCCATGCATAAAAAATCTCACAGAAAAGCATGGGGTTTTTTGGCATCTCATTCCTCCTGGAAATGTTGCCCGCTCTTTGGCAATTGTCACAAGATCGACAAAAGCCGTGTGCATCCCGAAATAGACACGGCCACCAAAAACCGCTCTCAAGTATCTTCATTGCTGTTCGTTTCGGGCCGAAATGTCCTCCACAAGCATAAGAGTGACAAAACTCTATGATGTGGGCTATCTCATATTCAGGGATGCATCTTCGGATTATTTGATCCTTACAATGCTTCCACAAATATGGGTCATCCCATACATAGAGTCTTGAATCCATTCTTAATTTTTCTTTTTGAGATTTTGAGAGTTGTGGAGGAATTTTGCCGGAAACGAGGAAGTTCACGATATTTGCGTACCATGGTTGTGCGACTTTGATGGAGAAGAGAGTTTCGTCCGGGAATTCTCCTTTGATGATATTTGTGTGGAGGTCTTCGATGTCTTTGTGAGGAATGAGGCAGCTTAAATGATCAGCCACCAAATTCTCCGCTCCTTTCTTGTCTTTGATTTCCACATCAAACTCACTCAATAGAAGGACCCATCAAATGAGTCTTGGTTTGGCTTCTTTCTTTGTCATAAGGAATCGAAGAGCGGCATGGTCGGTGTAGACAATAACTTTTGTTCCAAGAAGGTAGGAACGAAACTTTTCCAAAGCAAAAACCACCGCTAGCATTTCCTTCTCGGTGGTGGAGTAGTTCTTTTGGGCTTCTTTGAGGGTTGATGAGGCGTAGTAGATGACATGGGAGGCTCTTCCAACTTTCTGGCCCAAAACAGCCCCCACCGCATAGTCACTTGCGTCGCACATGATCTCAAAAGGAAGAGACCAGTCGGGAGCCTGTATGATCGGGGCAATCACCAATCTTGCTTTCAGAGTGTCAAAAGCCTCTTTGCATTCATCGTTTAGATTAAATTCCACCTCCTTTTGTAAAAGTTTGCCAAGAGGAGATGAGACTTTTGAGAAATCCTTGATAAATCTCCTATAGAAACCGGCGTGACCGAGGAAAGAGCGGATGTCCCGTACATTTGTGGGGTACGGGAGCGTTTGAATCACATCGATCTTTGCTTTGTCCACCTCGATCCCCTTTGATGAGATCACATGCCCAAGAACAATCCCTTGTTCTACCATGAAGTGGCATTTTTCAGAGTTCAGCACAAGGTTGGATTCAATGCAACTCTTTAGCACAAGAGTGAGGTGATAGAGGCAAGAGTCAAAAGAGTCGTCATGGATTGTGAAATCATCCATAAAGACCTCCATGAATACCTCCACAAATTCTGAAAAGATGCTCATCATGCACCTTTGAAAGGTGCCCGGTGCGTTGCATAATCCAAAGGGCATTCGTCGGTAGGCAAAAGTGCCAAATGGACATGTGAAGGTTGTTTTCTCTTGGTCCTCCGGGGCTATTGGTATTTGGAAATACCCGGAGTAACCATCGAGAAAACAATAGAACTTGTGCCCTGCTAACCTCTCTAGCATTTGATCAATAAAAGGCAATGGAAAGAAGTCTTTCCTAGTCACCGAATTGAGCCTTCGGTAGTCAATGCAAACTCGCCACCCGTTTTGAATTCGGGTGGGCACCATCTCGCCATCCTTGTTTTCAACGACCGTTACTCCGGTCTTCTTTGGCACCACTTGAGTAGGACTCACCCACTTGCTATCGGAAATGGGGAAAATGATTCCCATTTGAAGCAATTTGATTACCTCCTTTTTCACCACCTCCATCATGGGTGGGTTCAATCTTCGTTGCGGTTGTCTCACCGCTTTGGCCTCATCTTCGAGCAGGATCCTGTGCATGCATGTGGATGGACTAATGCCTTTGATGTCGGCAATAGACCATCCAATGGCCAATTTATATTCCTTCAAGACCACGATCAATCTTTCTTCTTGTTCTCGGGAAAGGGTATTTGAAATAATCACCGGTAGGGTGTGATTTTCACCCAAGAACACATGCTTCATATTTTCAGGGAGTGGTTTTAATTCCACCTCCGGTGCCTGCAAAACAGATGGTAGCGGCTTCTCGCTTGGAATGGTTAGTGGGAGGGCTTTAGAGCCCGGTGGCAAAAGTGGGAGTTGATTTAACTCCGCCACCATAATCTTCATGTTATTTGACATAGAGTATTCCAATGTAAAATCCTCTATGTCGTTTTCTATTGCGCTTAGTGCTTCATCCTTGCCCTCAATTTCAAATACATCTTGGACCCAAGCGTCGCAAGTGTCAATCGCAAATAGAGAGTGATTATCAGTGGGGTATTTCATGGAGTCGTAGATATTAAATTCGACTTTTTCACCATCGAACTCCATGGTTAACACTCCACTAAAGACGTCAATTTTTGCCTTAGCCGTTTTCAAAAAGGGTCGGCCTAGTAAAATTGGGACTGAATTTTTATCGTTCTCCATTTCAAGAACGTAAAAATCAACGGGAAAGATTAAATTTTCCACCATGACGAGAACATCCTCTACCACACCTTTTGGGTAGGTATTGGATCTATCGGCAAGTTGGATAACGACCCCCGTCTCATCATGTAAAGGTCCTAGTTCTAGGGACTTATATAGAGAATATGGGATGACATTGATTGATGCGCCCAAATCTAACATAGCCCTAGAAGAACTAGAATTTCCAAGTTTACATGGTATAGTGAACATTCCCGGATCACTATACTTTTTAGGCAGTTTCTTTTGAAAAACGGCCGACACTCTTTCACTTACTTGGATTTTATGCTTGCCATTCAACTTGTGTTTCCTTTTAATTGTGCAAAGTTCTTTTAAAAACTTTGCAAATCTAGGAACACCTTTTATTAAATTGAGAAGATGGATATTTACCTCACATTTGCTGAAGGTCTCATAGATGTCTTTGTCATTGTTGTATCTCCGGTTATCCTTGAGAGCCTCCGGAAAAGGTGGCACCGGCTCATATGAGTTGAGCGGTGTGATCGGGCTTAACTTGCAAGTGTACAAGTGCCGATATAGTAATAAATTCCGGTAAAATACCGGGTCGAATCCACAAGGAAACGTTGTTTAATTCAAGTCCGAGAGTAGATAACGTTAAATGAAGAATTGAATAAAGTGCAGGGATTTTGATTTGTGTTTTATATTTTTGGTTTTTTTCACTTTTTGTTCAACAAGATAATCGTTAACTAACTTTGAGTTCAAGATAAATGATAACAACAACTAAGGCTTCGGGAATCACTTAAATGCTTAAATAGGGTTGAATATTAGTTCTTTGCCAATAATTATGAATACGATGTCGCTAATATATTCTCAACTTCGGTTAAGGCAGCGAGAGCGTGGTTTTCGTTACGTGTAAGTCCCATTACGGCTTACATTCATCTACCGAAAATCCCGTTGAATATCAAGACATCACACCCGTATCATATAAGACCGGATATATTTCTATTCTCGGTACTATATATGTTTATCCTTTAGTGTTCATAGTTTAGACTTCAACGTTAATTGCAAGTATAAACTAAATTTAACATACTTCTATGTTGTACACCATAGTCATAAACAATCAATATATAAAGGATAAATCACAATTTATTGGTTTAGAACTTTTATCAAACACCTAGTGGGCATAGAAGTTCATCCCTAGCCTTAGCTAAGAAATTAGACTCTAATGCTCATATTAATCACAATACAATAATAAATGTAATGGAACATGAAATTACAAAGGAAATAATACCTAAACACCAATGATTTCGGAGGATGAACTTCCCTCCTCAAGAACTTGAAGAAAATACCAAGAACAAAAATATAAAAGCTAAGAATTAATCTATGGAATGGAATGTGTTTGTATGATGAATTGAGGGCTTTATATAGGCTAAAGAATGACATCTTTTAGTCTATTCGAACCCAACAATGAAGTATGGAAGCAATATTTGATTAGCAAGGAGGAAGATGGGGTTTTCCCATCAAGAATCAGCTTGTACGATGCTGTTTTTTAGCAGAAAATTGACCCAACCGGCGCCGGTTGGTCAGATGACCGGCCCCGGTTGAAAACAGGCTCAATTGTGCGAGAAAAAACGTTCCGACCGGCGCCGGTTGCTGCGCCCAAAAATGTACTTCATTTCTCTTCCTCCGAAATGGATCAAAAAGTGTCGGTTTTTGTACCGGGATTTTGGAGATGTTCCGCTACGAATTTGGACATGATTCATTCACCAAAGTTGTAGATAATGAAGTCGTCTATCCAACAAAACTTGAATGACGTGATTTTATGCATCTAATCAACAGATATGGATAAAACACTGAGAGGTATGCACCCTGAAATCCCACCAGCAACATCTGACTTTATCGGTTGATTGAGTATTGTTCCTTTCCTATTCTGGCCATGATGTCTTCATAACATTTGTACCTTATTGAGTTACCATTCACATGAAATTCGAATGTAGTGATTTCGAGTTCTCTACAATACGTTATACTCAAAAGATGGGCAAAACGTCATCCTTTTGGTCCCAAAAGCCGTTCATAACAATGTTTTATGCTCTAACTCTCATTCTCAAGATATTTTCACAATTTCTCTTCTTTTCTTCAACAAACACTTATAAATACTTATGTTAAACACAAGTAAATATAACGGCTATCAAATCCCCCCACACTTGAGCATTGCTTGTCCTCAAGCAATTTCTTTGTATTGATGCACAATTAGAAAAGAAACTAAACCATGCAAATTAAAAGTTTAATAAGATGATAAAAATTAGATATAAACTCTTTAATCTTTCTCGAGGCCAAAAACCTTTTTCTATTACTCACAATAAATGTATTTAAGATTAAGAAAAATATTTAAACACTTGATGGGTTTATTTTGTGACAATTTAGGCAATGTGTGGGTATGTCGGTGTTTTTTTTTCTTGTGGACTGACAACTTGATTTTGTAGAGAAGACTATTCTAGGAGAACATGAGTTTTTTTTTTTGCTTTTGTATGTAAACTCTTTTTTTTTGTTCTCCGTAATTATATATCTAGATTGTCAGAAATGAGGAGAATCCGACAATAGAGTGACTTGGAGTTGGGATGAAACTTTTATTTTGAATTTTGCACTCTATGCACATTTGTATGGATTTGGAACATTGTCACAAATTTGAGTGGAAGTGGTGGTTTCAAGATTAATAAATATTTTAATTAATCGAAAAATACATTTTTGTGAGTAAAAGAAAATCTTTCTCAACCAAAACCCTTAAAAGAGATAATATCAAAAAATTTAACCTTCCTAGAAAAAATTTAATTTGCAAAGAAAAGTTTCTCAACTAATTATTCACCCCCCACACTTGATTTACATTGTCCTCAATGTAGATTGGAGAATGTAATGCAAGATGAAATCTTCAATAGTGGAATGAGATGTCTTTGAGAGAAGAAAATGCATGATACTTGAGCTGAGATCGATGATTTTTTTTTGTTTTTTTTTTGTTTTTTTTGTTTTTGTTTTGTTTGGGTTGCCTCCCAATTAGCGCTTAGTTTAACGTCATAGGCCGGACGAACATACCTCTTTTGTGCAACTGAATTCCCGCAGATGTTTAGCTAGTAGAACATCTCTTTTAAAATCTTGCGGGGGAGGAGAGGATGTTGAGCTCTTATTTTCAATATTGAGAAGAATATCACCTAGGTCAAAAATGTACCTTTTTGGCGTATCTCGATTATGTCCTCCTTTGTTGTTGGCGTATCCTTCTTGAATGAAAAAGAGGTCTCTTCTACCATTTCGAGGTGTGAGAACATTGGCTTCTGCTTTCAAGAAATTTTCTAGAGTGGGTTGTACTCTCCAAACATGAAATATGTCATCTTTATCTCCCACAAATAGCTTTCTAGTCGTGTCGTGTACATCAATTAGGTTTGGGGTCTTCTTGCTCTCCGGAACTTTGGGATCCTCCTTTCTTCTTATGCTTTCTGTTGTGATGACCATGTCACTTCCTATTATGGTAACTTGTTGAGCAAGTTGGTTAATCTGCAATTGTAGAGTGTGGAAGGAGCTTTTGGTATCTCGCTCGAGGTTGTCCATCCTTTGATTAAGAATCATGTTTTGATCTTCAATTCGGCTGCCAAGTTTGGTAAATTGAGAATGGAGATTCTCAATGGATGCCTCCATTCTACTATAATGCCTTTCATTTTCAGCTTGAATACTTGTGGTAAAAAACGTCATCATCTCTTCCAAGGTGGATTGAGAGTTTGAAGAACTCTCATGCGGTTTCCAACTGTTGTATTGGTTCCCCCTTTGTTGATGAGAAGAGTTGTAGTAGTTATTACCTTCATCATTCCCCCACTCGTCATAGAAGTTCATGTAATTGATCTCCTCAGTTTGAATAGCATACTCTCGTGTAGGGAGAGTGTTCCTAAGGCGGATTGTAGGCTTTCTTTCAGTGATCGTTCCAACTCCAAAAATCTTCTATCAAGCACATCACCGATAGATATTTCCTTCACTCCAGAGAACTTTATGTCTGTAGCTTGAAAATGTGGGTTGTAGGCAATAACGGGCATCTTGATCTCATTTAGTGTATAATTTTTTTTTCTTTTTTCTTTGTTGTGTTTGCACACTCTTTTGACTTCGGGACCAAAGTTTACTTAGATCCTTGAATTTTTATGAGTATGACCACACATTTATGTTTAAAAAAAAAATAAAAAATAAACTAACACTACTACATGAACAAGTGGAAAGCAATGGGAAATGAAAAATTCAGGATTTTTTTTATTGTTTTGGACTTTATTAAACAAGACCGTTTCCCCGGCAACGGCGCCAAAAACTTGATCGGGCTTAACTTGCAAGTGTACAAGTGCCGATATAGTAATAAATTCCGGTAAAATACCGGGTCGAATCCACAAGGAAACGTTGTTTAATTCAAGTCCGAGAGTAGATAACGTTAAATGAAGAATTGAATAAAGTGCAGGGATTTTGATTTGTGTTTTATATTTTTGGTTTTTTTCACTTTTTGTTCAACAAGATAATCGTTAACTAACTTTGAGTTCAAGATAAATGATAACAACAACTAAGGCTTCGGGAATCACTTAAATGCTTAAATAGGGTTGAATATTAGTTCTTTGCCAATAATTATGAATACGATGTCGCTAATATATTCTCAACTCCGGTTAAGGCAGCGAGAGCGTGGTTTTCGTTACGTGTAAGTCCCGTTACGGCTTACATTCATCTACCGAAAATCCCGTTGAATATCAAGACATCACACCCGTATCATATAAGACCGGATATATTTCTATTCTCGGTACTATATATGTTTATCCTTTAGTGTTCATAGTTTAGACTTCAACGTTAATTGCAAGTATAAACTAAATTTAACATACTTCTATGTTGTACACCATAGTCATAAACAATCAATATATAAAGGATAAATCACAATTTATTGGTTTAGAACTTTTATCAAACACCTAGTGGGCATAGAAGTTCATCCCTAGCCTTAGCTAAGAAATTAGCCTCTAATGCTCATATTAATCACAATACAATAATAAATGTAATGGAACATGAAATTACAAAGGAAATAATACCTAAACACCAATGATTTCGGAGGATGAACTTCCCTCCTCAAGAACTTGAAGAAAATACCAAGAACAAAAATATAAAAGCTAAGAATTAATCTATGGAATGGAATGTGTTTGTATTATGAATTGAGGGCTTTATATAGGCTAAAGAATGACATCTTTTAGTCTATTCGAACCCAACAATAAGGTATGGAAGCAATATTTGATTAGCAAGGAGGAAGATGGGGTTTTCCCATCAAGAATCAGCTTGTACGATGCTGTTTTTTAGCAGACAATCGACCCAACCGGCGCCGGTTGGTCAGATGACCGGCCCCGGTTGAAAACAGGCTCAATTGTGCGAGAAAAAACGTTCTGACCGGCGCCGGTTGCTGCGCCCAAAAATGTACTTCATTTCTCTTTCTCCGAAATGGATCAAAAAGTGTCGGTTTTTGTACCGGGATTTTGGAGATGTTCCGCTACGAATTTGGACATGATTCATTCACCAAAGTTGTAGATAATGAAGTCTTCTATCCAACAAAACTTGAATGACGTGATTTTATGCATATAATCAACAGATATGGATAAAACACTGAGAGGTATGCACCCTGAAATCCCACCAGCAACATCTGACTTTATCGGTTGATTGAGTATTGTTCCTTTCCTATTCTGGCCATGATGTCTTCATAACATTTGTACCTTATTGAGTTACCATTCACATGAAATTCGAATGTAGTGATTTCGAGTTCTCTACAATACGTTATACTCAAATGATGGGCAAAACGTCATCCTTTTGGTCCCAAAAGCCGTTCATCACAATGTTTTATGCTCTAACTCTCATTCTCAAGATATTTTCCCAATTTCTCTTCTTTTCTTCAACAAACACTTATAAATACTTATGTTAAACACAAGTAAATATAACGGCTATCACGGTGGGAACTTTCTTTGAGGTGTGATTTCCTCCTCCTTTTCTTCTTCATTTTGAGGGTTTGTGCTTGGCATCAAGATCTCCTCCTCCTCTTCTCCCACATGGCTCTTTGCTTTCGCCTTAGCCATAACCAACTCTTTGCCACTTCTCAAAGTGACCGCATGAGCTTGTTGCCTCGGGTTCGGCTCCGTTTGAGATGGGAGTTTTGCCGAATCCCTAGCTTCTAGCCTACTCACGGCGTTTGAGATTTGGATCATTTGGCTTTCCAAATTGTGGATGCTAGACTTTGTGGTTTCTTGAAATTGGGCCACACTTTGTTGCATCGTAGTCATATTCATGGCTAATGCTCGAATCATGTCTTCGGTGGACATGCTTGAGTTCGATGTTTGGCCTTGTTGTTTAAATTGTTGAGGAGGGGGAGGGTTTGTTTGTTGAGGGGGTTGAGGGTTTCCATACCTTAGATTTGGATGATCCCTCCATACTGGATTGTAGGTGTTGCCGTGAGGATCGTACCTCCTTTGGCCTTGGAATCCCAAAGCATTGACTTGCTCGGAGTTCTCCTCTTGTAAAGTTGGGCAAGAATCTGTGGGATGCCCTTGTGTTGAACAGATGCCGCATAGCTTGACTTCTTGGGTTTTTGGATTCAAAAGGAAATCTTTAACCAAAGAAGTCAAGCCGGCTACTTGACTCTCCAACGAGTTGTTGGATTCCGCTGCCATAACTCTCTTTGTTGACCGCCGATCATAGTGTCTACAATTTTCGGCCAACTCCGAGATAAGATTCCTAGCTTGAGAAGGAGTTTTGTTGACTATTCCTCCTCCACATGCAGCATTAATCATCCGTCTATCATCATCGCAAAGACCATCATAAAAGTAAAGGATGAGGTCTTGCTCCGAGTAGCCGTGATACGGACAGCTCGCACAGAGTTTCTTGAATCGTTCCCAGAATTCGTAGAACGATTCATCATCTTTTTGCTCCACATTGCTGATTTGTTTCTTTAAAGATGAGGAGATGGAGGCGGGATAATACCTTTCGAGGAAGCTCTTCTTCATGGCTGCCCAAGTGTCTATGCTTCCCGAGGGAAGATAGAATAGCCAATCTTTGGCGGTGTCTTTGAGGGAGAATGGGAAAGCCCTCAACTTAATTTGCTCCTCGGTAACACCGTTCGGGCACATGCTTGTGCAAACGATGTGGAATTCCGAAAGATGTTTATTCAGATCCTCTCCTCTTAGCCCGTGGAAAGATGGAAGTAGATGTATGAGTCCGGATTTCAACTCAAATGTAGCACCTGCATCAAGAGTTGGGAAGGTGATACATAAGGGTTGTTGATTTAGATTGGGGGCTGTGAGCTCCCTCAGCGTTCTTGTTTCAAGAGCCATTGATATTGACTCCTCGGACTCGCTAGATTGAGAACTAGCACTTGAGGATTCCCCCGAGTCGGTATTTGAGAATTTATTCTTTAACCGCTCGAGAGTTTTTTCTATTTCGGGGTTTGTTTGGTAGGTGAGTTGGTTTATGGATCGGGTTTTTACCATATACTCAAACAAAGCTCAGCAAAAATAGAAAACTTTATATATTAATTTTTTTTATTTTTCTTTGAAATAAAATAAAAAGAAAAATTAATTGCCTTTCCCCGGCAACGGCGCCAAATTTGACGAGCACTTTGTCACGATGCGTCAAAATAAATTCAATACTAAACACTTATACGTAGTATAGCGTAGTAGAGTTCGTATCCACAGGGAAAGGAATAATTCTCTTTTTATGATACTTAGTAAATAAAAAGGGGGGATTTGGATTGAGTGATTTAATTTAATTAAGAACTAAGATGAACAACCTATATGTGTTTAATTCAAAGATAAAAAGGACTTGGCATTGCTACTTTCCACTTGTTGATATATTTTAGTCGATCATTGTCATATCTATAACTTATTCCCTCTCGAATACTCAATCGAGGAGTATCTCCAATTCATCGAGGGTAGTTATTAACAACGACCGTTCATTAATAACCCTTACTATTAATCAAATATAGAACAACGCCTTATACTGATATAATAGTAGCATTCAATCTTTTTAACTCCTTGATGAAATCAATTGAGATTGATAACCTTAACACAACGGTTTCGGTTTAACCAACAAAATTGATCCCTCTTAAGTCTATTAACCACGACCGTGCATTAATAAACCGAAGTTACTTACTCATGAAACCACCAACGATTAACCATCGGTTCGTTGATCGTTTCTAGTAGTAATTAATGTCGGAACGTTAACTAATCGTCACTTAGCAACCCTCCAACATTAATATAGAATGAGATTAAGGGAAGAATTAATAATCAAGAGAAGAAGTTAAGAAAATAACTCACAACTTTAATAATCAACAAGCTTCAAGAGCAAAACCAAGAATGGAAGTTTAGCTCCTCATTTGGAGACTAAACATAGCTAGAAAAATATAAAGAAATGCTATTCTAAACTGAGCTAAAGAGTATGGAAGAAGGGATGCTTTTAAGAGGAGAAAAAGAGTGCTATTTATAGGTGTTTTTCAACACCTTTGGCCGGGTACCCGACCGGGTATAGGTACATACCCGACCGGGTACCGGTCAAAATCAGATAATCTCCCACGTTTCATTGTTCCAGCACGTTAATTTGTCCGGGTCAAGTCAGACCCGACCGGGTCAAGTGAGGGACCCGACCGGGTTTGGTCTAAATCAGATTTTTTCCAAAATCTTTGTGATCTTCAGCATGTTCTGGTGTTCCGGGTCATATCTGACCCGACCGGGTCGGGTATGGGACCCGACCGGGTCTTACTTTTTCTTCTTAGATCTGTTCCTCAACTGACCCGACCGGGTTCAAGGTCTGACCCGGTCGGGTTTTTGTGCTCCTGGGTCTTTTTGTCTTCAGTTTTTCTCCCTTTTTCCTTGCTACAAACTCTATCGCTATTCTAAAACTCCGAAAAAGAAGGAGAGAACAATTACAAACAAAATAAAACAAGTACTTACAAACTAACTAAAAGTGATGGAAAATCCACACTCAATCAACATAAAAACATACGTTTATGCACTATAAACTAGTGCATATCAGGTATCTCGATTTTTTTCGGCCGGGTATCACGATTTCTTTTGGAAACCAGGCCATTTTTCAAAAAAAAAAAATGAATCACCCCTTCGTCTTCCCATTCGAACCAAACCCCAAATTTCCTCCATTTCCAAAAGTCAAAAGCTTCATATCTCCTACATCCATTCACCAATTAAACCCATTTCATTCATCTCCTCTTCACCCTTTTCATCTCCACACCCACGAATCACCAACAAAACCTCCCAAAAGTAACAAAAAAAACACATTCACAAGCACTAGGGACAGTGCTTTGATTAACTTGGGGGGAGAGTTTTATGGAATACTCACGTTCATACTCTTTATTCTTGCAAAAAAAAATTATAAAAGCTTGTTAAGTTGAAAACCTGAAAAGGCAACTTAAGAAAAAATAAAGCAAAAATAAGAGTGAGTTGTGAGGATTAAAATAGAAAAATGTGGGAAGCTGGGATAAAACCCCGAAAGGGCACCTAGGCAAAATGAGAGAACGAGAGAAAGTATTTTCTTTTATTTCTGCAGGATCCTAAGGGTAACGAAAAAAAGGGTTGAGGTTGATAAAGAAATATGCAGTTGAAGACCCTCTTTAATGTTATATTTTTGGGGATATACTTTATGTGTTTCTAAAAACACTCGTGGATGTGTGTGTTGACATTCTTGTCATTTTAAGGACTTCTTGGACCAGATTGATTTACTCGAGACGAGTAAAGGTTTAAGTGTGGGGGTGTTTGATGCACACTAATTAGTAGTGCATAATTATATGTTTTTATGTTTGATTTATGTTGATTGTTTGACGTTTTATTTAGTTTGTAAACATTTATGTGATTTCAGTTGTAAATGTATTTTAGTCTTTATTTATAAGTTATAAAGTATAGTTAGGATTTGTAGTGTTGGAAAGGAAGACTTTGAAGAGAAGAAAACAAGAAATTTGACTGCCCAGGAGTAAAACCCGACCGGGTAGAAACCCCCACCCGGTCGGGTATGATTTTACAGACGAAATTGCCAAGAAAATCACTGGACCCAGTCGGGTCTTCTACTTGACCCGGTCGGGTCAGATGTGACCCGGGACAAAACGACGTGCGAAGATCACCAGAACGTGGCGGATTATCTTATTTTGACCGGACCTGGTCGGGTAAGTACTTGACCCGGTCGGGTACCCGGCCAAAGGTGTTGAAAAACACCTATAAATAGCACACTTTCCATTCTCTAAAAATATCCCCTTCTTCCATACTTCTAAGCTCAGTCTAGAATAGTTCTTTCTTTATATTTTCATCATGTTTAGTCTCCAAATGAGGAGCTAAATTCTTCCATCTTGGTTTTGCTACTTTGAAGCTTAATGATTTGTAAGTTGTGAGTTATCCTCTTTAATTTTCTTCTTTGAATATTAATTCTTCCTTTAAATACTATTTCTATATCAATGTTGGGGAGTGTTGCTAAGATGACAATTAGTTAACATCTTGACATTAGTTATAGTAATAGTTATTTCTTCCTCTTTGTTAATATTGGGGAGTGATACGAAGATGATAATTAGTTAACATCTTGATATTAATTATAGAAGGATTCATCTTCTTTAATATTCTTCCTTCAGTACTAATTAATTCCTATTCATATTCCATATTAATATTTTGAACATTACTTAAAGGATCCACTGGTGCAAAATTACCTTTTTGCGGCGCTTAAATCAACCAACGTGCGGCGCTTTCAGGCACCGCACATCTCGGTGCCGCAATTTAACGCGTGCGGCGCTTATTTTAAAAAAGCGCCGCAAAATATTTTTTAAATTAATAATTTAATGCGTAACCGTGCGGCACTTTTCTGTAAATAAGCGCCGCAAATATTTTTTAAATTAATAATTTAATACGTAATCGTGCGCCGCAAATATTACTCAAAATTAATTAAAATAAAAAATATTGAAAAAAATTATTATTAAAAAATATACATACCTGCGGATCAGAGGTTGGAGTAAGCGGACCGGAGGACCGGCGGTGGTGCGACGTGCGCGCGGCTTACGTGCATGCGGCGGAGGTGCGACGTGCGCGACGGCAACCTCCGAAGGTGAGCGGCGGACGGACGACGTCCCTCGACGGCTTCGACGTCCGCAACCAAGGCGAGCGGAGGAGCGGCGGACCGGAGGAGCGGCGTCGACGGCAACCTCCGAAGGTGCGACGGCCGCTGGGTCTGAGGGTGCCGGCTTTGACGGCAACCTCCGAAGGTGAGCGGCGGACGGACGACGTCCCTCGACGGCTTCGACGGCAACCAAGGTGAGCGGAGGAGCGCCGGACCGGAGGAGCGGCGGACCGGAGGAGCGACGCTTAGGGTTTCTGCCTGAAAAAATCTATTTCTCTGCTGCGAGCGACGGCTATGGCGCATAAACTGGAACAGTTTATGCGGCGCTTTTTACAAAGAGGCGCCGCACGCCCCTTTTAAAAATCCGTTTTTTTTTAAAAAATAGTTTATCTTCTGCGGCGCTTTTTACAAAAAGGCGCCGCACACCGCTTTTAAAAAATCCGAATTTTTTAAAAAAGTAGTTTATTTTATGCGGCGCTTTTTACAAAAAGGCGCCGCACGCCCCTTTTAAAAATCCGATTTTTTAAAAAAAGTAGTTTATTTGCTGAGGCGCTTTTTAAATATAAGCGCCGCCTAGGAAATCGGAACACGTATGCGGCGCTTTTCTGCATATAGGCGCCGCACGCCTCTTTTAAAAATCCGATTTTCAAAAAAATTAGTTTTTTTTGAATAAAAATTTGACGTCAGTCTGCGGCGCTTTTATAAATAAGCGCCGCAAAGACCCGAAAAATTAAATAATTAAAAAATTAAACACATTAGAGGCGCTTAAACAGAAAAGCGCCGCACGTCGTATATTTTGAAGGCGCTTGTTTATTAAGCGCCTCAAATGACGTGACGCAATTTAACAAATTTTTACTAGTGATCAACTAGTTTTGTTTCATATATTAATTAGTACTAGAATCAATCGGTTAATACGTTTGTTATTAATTCGGTTCCTTCAAAGGTAGTAAACTTGGATTGTTAATGCATGCATCTCATGGTTAATAAACCAAGAGGAATTAATTATGTTGATTAAATCAATAAACCGCTTGTGTTGAGGTTATCAATCTCAATCGTTTTCATCTTAAGCTTATTGCTACTATCGAACTAATATACGGCGCTTGTTCTATATTGACTCAATGGTAATGATGGATAGTCTACCCGGGGGTATATATCCGAAGGGTTATTACGGGGAATAACTTAGAGAGAAGTCAGAGCAAGTAAGTAAAAGTAGAGAGAGAGTGTATTCAGTATGAATGCCGTTTTCAGCGTGGTTACAAATGAGGAAATGGAGTGCTATTTATAGTAGCAATAAATGCCGGGCAGGGACACGTGTCAAGCGCTCATTGGCCGAGGGGTCACCTCAACTGGTTGGCGCTGGCAGCCGCATGTGGCCGCATTTAATGCGGCTGTTGGATGGGACGTCTGTGCGGGGTACGATGATCTGTACGCATGTGAGGCGGATATCTTGTCGAGTGAGATGCCTTCGGCTATAGAGCAGTAGCCGAGGGCTCTTCCACCCGATGGCACCCTGGTGCCGAGGGCTCATAGTGCCGAGGGCTACTGTTTTCGCCGTTTTCTCCCAGTTTCTTAATTTGCTTGAGAAACCCGTTCTGTGAGAATTTAGAGCCTTCGGCCAGGGGGCCGAAGGCACCCCTGGCGCGTAGTGCGGGCTGCTTGGTACTCTGGGCGCTGTGATTTGGGCCTGTTGGGTCTTTTGGGCCTGTTGGGCCTTTGCTGGAGTAGTAGGAGTCTGTGGGCCGGGGGTTCCCGGGCCATATACTCCATCAGGAGTCCCTCACTCCTTTTGCCGAAAGGTACTTGAGGGAAAAGGAGTAATTTGTGCTTGCCCTTTGATGTTGTCCCGTCATGATCTCTGAAATTGGTGAGGAGTTGTTGCTTTTATGTCCCTGCCGAAGGCAGTCCCTCAGTTACCCACATGTCGGGACTTGAGGGCTTGCTTTGTTGTTTGTTGGAATTTCACAGATTTTGTAATTTAATGATTTTCCCGAGGGGGTCCTCCAGTCCCCCACTCCTTGAGGCACTTGTAGAGTGGTGAAAAGGAGTAAAGTAGTTATGTTGCTGTTGTGGGCCGAAGGCTGACGCTTTTCGTTTCATTTTGGGGGGATGCCTCGTTAAAAACCTCATTAGGAAAAACCCTTTGGGAAAAAATCCTAATGAGGGAAAAAGAGTGCACCGAATTCCCCCAATGATGAATCGAAAATGTCAAACCTTGGTATAAAGTGGAGAATGACGGGAATGCCGAAGGCTCTCTCTTCCGAGGGCTCCTGTGTTGATTAGCCGAAGGCTTGCTGTTGATGTCCTGATGGCGCCGAAGGGGAGCCCCTCAATTCGGGGATCGAGGGCCTGCTGGATGAGGGCGACAATGGAGTTGTTACCGGGGGGTCCACTGTTTGTTGATTAGTTGGCGATGAAGATACCCGAGGGCTCCCATTACCTGCGTGCGACGGGTTATCCGTCAACGAAGGCAACTCCCAGGGGGCTACCCGGTTCTGCAGTGCTGAGGGGGAATTCCCGAGGGGTGCCCTGATATGAAGCCTTGGGCTTCTGAAGGAGTGATCCCGAAGGCGTCTGTTATGTGCTGTGTGGGGCGCAACCCGGGGGCACTTCTAGGTAAGTGTACCCGGAGGCTATCCTTGATGAAGTGGAGTGAAGTAGAAAACCCGGGGGCTTCCAGAATATAGCCGTTGGAAATATAGCCGTTGGAATATGTAACGACAGGATATAGCCGTTGGGGGGGGGGGTGGCACACGTGGCGTGTGATGGCTGGCTGTTCGTGGGCGGCGTCACCGGTTGGGTGAAACGACGGTGGGTAATGATGACGGTCCGTCCGGAGGCCCGGTTTCCGGGCCCAAGCCCGGATTCCAGCGCCTATAAATACCCCAAGGCCAGAGCCATTTCCCCTGTGCGAACTCAGTTGTCTTAGCGAAGCTCTGCCAAAAAATCTAGTGAGAGAAACTCCAGCCTTCGGTCAGAACTTCTGCTTTCAAGGTCAGTTCCCGCTTTCCCTTCACCTCTTAGCTACCTGTACCTTGCCCTTAGGTTAGGAGATAGAAAATTAGAAACGCTAGCGTGCACGAGCCTTCGAACTAGAGTCAGCATGTCGTCCCAAAGTGATTCTCAAGATATCTCGGGGGCGCCCTCGGCGGAGGATGAAGTCCTCTCGGACGTGGAGTCCTCAAGTGCAGAGTCCTCGGTGGGACAGGATGCCGTCATTGCCCTGGAGTTGCAGAAAGCCCTCGTAGCTGAGGCGGAGGCCGAGGGCTTTGAGCAGGAATGTGAGGACGAAGAGTTGGCCATCGCCTCGCAAGCAGCTGAAGAGGAGGCACAAAAGGAAAGCGAGAGGGTCACCGTTGCTGTGCTCCCCCCTCGGGGTGCCGGGGAGGCCAGCACCTCTCGGCCGCTGAATGCGGTCCCCCTCCGGGTGGTCCCCGGAAAGAAGAAGGCCAAGGCCGCTGTTCCCAAGAAAAAGGGCAGCGTAGCAGATCAAGGGAAGCCCCTCGATATGCCCGAGGGGTACTCCTATCTCAACACCGCCGCATTGGAGATCAAGTCGAAGGTTGATGCGGCGGACATCTATGTCACCCAGCTTCACGTGGGCCCCTCGTCCATCGTGGTGACACCGGGTCCGGATGACGTTCTCTCCCGGGCTCCCGAGGGCTGCATTGCGGTGCACGTCCTCTCAGTATCCATGGGGCTCCGCTTCCCCCTGCACCCCTTCCTCCGGGAGTATCTTCGGTTCGTTGGCCTGGTTCTTTGCCAGCTGACCCCGAACAGTCATTCTTATATCACTGGCTTCCTTCAGCTTTGTAAGTCCCGGGGGGTGACGCCTAGCCTGGATCTCTTCTTCCAGAGCTTCAACCTGTGCCGGGGGGGGGGGGGGGGGGGGGGCA
Organism: Cuscuta europaea; assembly: GCA_945859875.1. Classification (NCBI taxonomy): domain Eukaryota; kingdom Viridiplantae; phylum Streptophyta; class Magnoliopsida; order Solanales; family Convolvulaceae; genus Cuscuta; species Cuscuta europaea. The sequence continues at coordinate 1,596,370 of CAMAPE010000002.1, forward strand.
CGCGAATGCCGAGGGATTCGCTAATCTGCAGCAGGTGTCCGTGTTCAAACTCTTCACCGAGGCGCCCTCCTCGAACAAGGGGTGGAAGGACCGGTGGTGCTATGTGAAGCTAGCCGAGAGCCCCTTCCCGAGGGAACTGCGTGACCGCTTCAGGAGGCACGAGAAGAGGAGGAGCGCCGCCCTCGAGAAAGATGGCAGGATTCTGGCCATGATCCCGGAGGGCCGGGACAAGAATATCTCCATCAAGGATTGTACCAAAGAAGCAGATCTCTACACCCTCGGGTTCCGGCGGTACCGGTTCCTGGGGGAAACTGACGAGAAGTTCCCAGTGTTTGAGGGAGCCTCCGGAGGTAGTAGCTGAGGGCATTCTCACCCTCATCTTAGCACGTTTGTCCATTTGTTTTGTTAATCCTTTATGCCACTTAGTAGTGACCCCTCGATCCTAACCCCTCATTTTTTTTTGCAGGTGTTCCAGTAAGTATGATGAATGTCAAAGGCCTCGCCCGATTCAAGAACAAACCGGCCAAGGATCCGAAGGGGCCGGACGCAGGTGGCCAAAAGCCCGTCGGTGCGCCCCTCAAAAAGCCCGAGGGCGATGCTGCTGCGGCTAAGAGAAAGCCGTCGGCAAAGGAGCCCCCCCAAGCCCCTAAAAAGTTAAAGAAGGGGGATGCCGCGAAGGATGACCCCCCGGTGGTGATTATAGATGACCCTCCGGTGATGCCGACGGCGCAGGTGCCGGGGGTGGTCCGGGAGCCATCTCTCGAGGTCCTCACGCTCTCCCTTCCGGCTGGTACGGCCGTGTTGAATGGCACAGCCGACCCGAGGGCGCTCCTGAGGGGTATAACCCTCGATATCGACAGGGCAGCTCTCGGGGCTGATGATGATCAAGCCCTTGAAGACAGGATCCTCCGGTCTTCCCTCACGGTGAGTTCACTGTAGTTTGTCTTTTTGTTTCCCACTTTGAACTAAGAAATCACGTTTGGCCCTGACAACCCGCTTATCTTTGCAGACTTGCGTTGCCCTCGGGGAGCAGTTCCGACGGCTGGAGGAATGGCGCCTCCACAAAGCTAGGCAAGACGCCAAGATGAAGGAGCTGGTCCTTAGGGACTCCCAGGCCACGAAGCTGATGGCCCAGCTTGAGGAGGACCTCCGGCTTGCGAGGGCGGAGTCTGAGAGGCTCAGGGGGGAGAAGGCAGAAGCTGAGGCGGCCGCTGCGGAGGCCGCAAGGAGAGCAGCCGAGGAGGCCGAGGCCCTCAAGGCGAAAGCTGTCGCCACAGCCCGGGAGGAGGCCATCTCCGGGTTCCTGGACAGGGGGTGGAAGACCGAGGGGCACAAGGCATGGTTGTCTTCGGTTGTTGAGGCCTCGGTTGATGAATGGTCCGAGGGCCCGGGGGAGGAGTGGATGGCCCGGAAGGGTAAGCAGTATTATGATGGGGGCGAGTTCTTCACTCAAGCCCTCATCTACCAGAGGATGGCCCGCCATCTGAAGGTTGAGCCGAAGGACTTTGACCCGGCGGCGTACGGGCTCCCCCCTCTGCAGCCAGATATCCGTGTTCCTCTCCCCCCTGACGTCGAGAGGCCAGACCTGGAGGATTCCGAGCTCCGAAGGGAAGCCGAGGGCGACGATCCTGAGGCCGATGCAGAAGTTACATCGAAGCCATCGGGGGAGGCGGCCCCCGGGAATGACGTAATTTGATGTGTACTTTGTAATTTGAACAATTTTGTAATAGCCTCGGCCTAACATTGTAATAACCATATTTACTCTTTGTAGTGATGAATGATTGAATGCCTTCGGGCTTTGTATATATAAATTGTTTTCTCCAATTCCTTTCTTCTTGAATGTATGCCTCCGTTTTCCTTGAGTGTATGCCTTCGGTATTTTTGAATATATGTCTAGGACTTAGAATATTTTTCGATTGTAGCTAGCCCTTGGGAGCCCTCGGTAGTTGGGCACCCTCTGCTGGATATGCAACCGAGGGCTCAGCAGCAATTAGGACTTGGAAATTTTTCTAAGTGTAGCACACCATAGGGCCTTCGGGTGTTTGTAGTAACCCAAATCCTAGGACTTAGAAAAATTTCTAAGTGTAGATTTCCCCTTGAGAGCCTTCGGGATATGGCATCCCTTCCTGATGTGTGAATATTGGACCGAGGGCCCAATGTATAGGACTTAGAATTTTTTTGCCAGTGTAGTATGTCACGTAGCCTTCGGCTACTGTGGAGCCCCAACTGCAATATTGATCAGGCCGGGGGCCAATTCTTTAGGACTTAGAAAATTTTCTTGAGTGTTGATTCCTTATGTACTGTAGCCTTCGATTGATAGGCAGCCTTCGGCAATTAGGTCCCTTGAGATGAGGGTGAAATACGTAGGACTTAGAAAATCTTCTAAGTGTAGAGTTTCCCTTGGGAGCCCTCGGGAGGTAGCATCCCTCCATGATGTATGAGTAGCTGACCGGGGGGGGGGGGGGAATATGCAGGACTTAGAAAATGTTCTAAGTGTAAAATCTCCCTTGGGAACCTTCGGGAGATGGCATCCCTCCTTGATGTATAAGTAGTTGACCGGGGGAAAGCATGTAGCACTTAGAAAAATATTCTAAGTGTGGAGTTTCCCTTGGGAGCCCTCGGGAGGTGGCATCCCTCCATGATGTATAAGTAGTTGACCGGGGAAAGCATGTAGGACTTAGAAAATATTCTAAGTGTGGAGTTTCCCTTGGGAGCCCTCGGGAGGTGGCATCCCTCCATGATGTATGAGTAGCTGACCAGGGGGAAAATATGCAGGACTTAGAAAATATTCTAGGTGTAAAATCTCCCTTGGGAGCCCTCGGGAGATGGCATCCCTCCTTGATGTATGGCCTTCGACTGTCATATTCCTCTAGCTGCAATACTGACTAAGCCGGGGGCCCATTTTTAGGACATAGAATTTTTTTTTGTTTGCAAGTGTCGTTGTATCGCATAGCCCTCGGCTATTGTATTCCCCTGGCTGTAATGTTGATTGAGCCGGGGGCCCAATTTTGGGACTTGGAATTTTTTCAAGTGTTGTTTCTTTGTGTAGCCTTCGGGCGATAGGTGCCATCTGACTCTGCATTACTTTGCGACATGCCTGGGGGCTACCAATTTAGGACTTAGGATATTTTCTAAGCGTAAATTGGTGTTGAGTCCTGTTGTTGTGAAGAAAGCCAATGAGGAGTGTGTGCCCTCGGCATACACTTTAAAAGTTGTAGAATTTGACCCTTGTCATGGGGAAAGGGCCCTCGGTATTTGTGCATAACAGATGCCTTCGGTGTTTGTTTGAAGTACCGTTTAGTGGACCTTGGATAGTCCAGCCCATTTGTATTGTTGAAGCCTTCGGTGTTTTTGTGACCGGAGGTGACCAGGTAGTGGACTTAGCCGTTTCCTGATGATATTTGTTTGAGTAGTATCCTTCGGGAAATAGGAGCCTTCAGTTACCGGAGGTGTTCCCGTGGGGAGCCCTCGGCTTGTTGTGATCTGTTGGAGTGTACTCTTTGATTTCTCGCTGAGTCTACTCCCCTTCACCCCCTCTTTTTTTTTTTTTTTTTTGGTTGGTGGTGAAGGGAAGGCATCAAGAAACTTGGTTTCTTGATAAGGCTGGGCCTATTAGGAGACCATCAGAATACACCAATGGCTCTCCTCCCTCGGGTTAACCTTCCGAGTTCCGAGGAGATCGAGGGACGTTTCCTGGGCACAAGATATGGTGGTCCGTAACCTGCCTCCCTTTGGGGGATGGCGCGGAAAGCGCCTCATTTTTGAAAGTCGTCCCCTCGGCGCTAGACATAGTCCGTGGCCTGCCACACCCTTGGGGGGGTGGCGCGGGGAGCGTTTCGGTTTGGAAGTCGAATCCTGGGCATTTCTCATGCCTGTCATACCCTGGGGGTAGTGACGCGGAAAGCGTTTCAAGGAAGGGTTTTCATTTGCACACTAGTTGCAAATGGCCGGGGGCACTACGTGCAGCCGGAACCGATGGTGGCGCCTTCGGTATATGCGTCCTCGTGGGGTACGGCTTTTAGAAACAACACTTGGTGTTAGTTTCGATGTGTAGCCCCCGGTACTTGGTACCGAGGGGTCTTCTGTAGGAACACTTGGTGTTCTCTTTTGTCGTAGTTGATGTAGGCGTCTACCCTCGGTACTTGGTACCGAAGGGTCTTCAAATGAAACACTTGGTGTTTCCCAACAGATGTTTGGAAGTTGAAAGGAGAGCATATCCCTGGCACTGGGTGCCGAGGGGTCTTCTTTGAAACATTTTGGTGTTTTTCCTTCGTTTCGATGTTTGATGATGGAGGTGTACCCTCGGCACTGGGTGCCGAAGGGTCTTCTGTAGGAACACTTGGTGTTCTCAACTTTTCTTTTTTGATGTTGAAGGTGGGGATGTACCCTCGGCACTGGGTGCCGAAGGGAAATGAAACACATGGTGTTCCTTGTTGTTGGTGATAGGAGTTCCTTCCCTCGGCACTTGGTACCGAGGGGTCTTGACTGAAAACACGTGGTGTTTTCACTGATGTTGTAGGTGTTGATGGCGTCCGCCCTCGGCACTTGGTGCCGGAGGGGTTTTTTCTCGTGGTGAGGCGGTGGGCCTGTAGTCAGTATGAGGGCTTGATGTCTTGAATGTATCTTCATTCTTCGAAATTGGAGGCCTTGGGCCATAGGATAGTACATTCACTAGTTATGAGGGCTTGGCCGCTCTTACATTATTGATAAAATTTAATTAAGTGGTGTACATTCCAGTGCCTAGGGACTTCTTTCCCGTTGGGGCGTTTGAGCTTGTAGGTCCCGGGTTTGATGATTGTTGCTATGGTGTAGGGGCCTTCGAATTTTGGTGCCATTTTTCCTCCCTCGGTTGGTTGGTTGGCTTCCCTCCTCCGGAGGACATAGTCCCCCACTTGAAATTCTCGGGTGCGAACTTTGGCGTCGATGTAGCTTTTAACTTGCCTTCGGTAGTTTTCCGCCCGGATGAAGGCCTGTTCCCGGCGTTCTGAAATGAGGTGGAGGTCGAGGGCCATGTTGCTGTCGTTGACCTCGGGGTCATATTGGATCACCCTTCGGGTGGGAAGGGTGACTTCCGTAGGAGCTTTGGCTTCAAAACCGTAGCAGAGGGAGAAAGGTGTTTCACCTGTTGCTCGCCGAGGGGTGGTGCGATAGGCCCAAAGGATGTTATGGAGTTCTTCCACCCAGCCACCACCCTCGGCCTCCAGCTTCTTTTTGAGGCCCTCGAGCAAGGTCCGGTTTGCGTTCTCTACTTGCCCGTTGCCTTGAGGGTAGGCAACGGAGGAGAAGGTGTGTTTGATGCCCCATGCCTCCAGAAGGGCACAGAAGGGGGCTGCCTCAAATTGTGTCCCATTGTCGGAGATGATCTGCTGGGGGACGCCAAACCTTGTGAGGATGTTCTTGAGGACGAAGTGACGGCACTTCGCCTCTGTGATGCTGGCGAGGGGTTCAACCTCCACCCACTTGGTAAAATAGTCGACGGCCACAATGATGTATCTGTTGTTGGAGGTACCCCTCGGCAGAGGGCCCACAAGGTCTATCCCCCATCGGGAAAATGGGACAGAGGTGCTGATGGGGGCATAGTTGACCGCTGGCCTGCCGGGAGCTTTCTGGAAATGTTGACATGCGGTGCACCTCCGGGCAAGGTCAACACAGTCCCTGGCCATGGTTGGCCAGAAGTAGCCCTGGAGGATGAGCCTTCGGGACATGGAGAAGGGTCCCTGGTGAGCTGAGCAAGTGCCACTGTGCACTTCCTCCATTGCGACCTCGGCTTCATCTGGATGAAGGCACCGAAGTAGCGTGCCATTGTAAGATCGTTTGTAGAGCCTTCCATCTTCGATGGTGTAGCTGGGAGCCCTCAGTTTTGCCAGTTTAGCGCGGGCCTCATTCTCGCGTAGCTGCCCTGTGGAGATGAAGGCGGTGATATCTGAGATCCAATCCTCCTGACGTTGTTGTATGTTCATAACGGGGCTTGCATGGATGCTTGAGAGGCTGAGTTCCTCGATTTTGGCAATTTTGGAGATGTGCTCGGGGGAGTCGGCCGAGAGCTTAGATAATATGTCGGCCTCGGAGTTCTGAGCCCTCGGTATTTGAGTGAGAGAGTGTGCCTCAAATACCTTAAGCAACTCCTTGGCCGCTTCCTTGTACTGTTTCATTCTCCCTTCCTTGGCCTCATATTCTTCGGAGATTTGGCCGACGACCAACTTGGAGTCGCATTTGATGTGGATCTGCCGAGCCCTCATGTTGGCAGCCAGCCGAAGGACACATAGGAGGGCCTCATATTCGGCCTCATTGTTGGAGACCTTGAAGGAGAAGCGGATTGCATAGTAGGCCCTGAAGCCCTCGGGAGTAATGAGGACTACCCCTCCCCCGCATGCTTTGGTCGCGGAGGAGCCATTAGTGTAGAGGGTCCACCAGTCGTCCGAGGTAGCCGAGGGCTCCCCGTCCGTGGCTGCCCTTGCGGTACATTCCGTCACAAAGTCCGCCAGGGCTTGGCCTTTGATGGCGGGCCTTGGGCAGATGTCAATGTTGTACTGGCTCAAGAAGATAGCCCATTTCACCATGCGGGAGGAGCTGGTGGGGCTCCTCATGAGGGCGCCGAGGGGTTGATGAGTGAGGACCTGAACCGGGTGAGCCTGAAAGTAGTGGCCCAACTTTTTGACAGTCCAAACGATGGCCAACACCGTTTTTTCCACAGGGGAGTACCTGAGCTCGGCCTCCCTTAGGGTCTTGCTAACGTAGAAGATGGCATGTTGGATGCCGTCTTCCTCCCGGATGAGCACAGAGCTGATGGCCGCCGAGCTAACCCCCAGGTAGAGGTAGAGGGTCTCCCCTACCTTGGGTTTGGAGAGCACAGGAGGTGAAGATAGATATCGTTTGAGCTCGTCGAAAGCCTCCTGGCATTCCGGAGTCCATAGAAAGCCAGCCGTCTTCCTCATGATCTGGAAGAAGGGTAGAGATTTCTCCGCCGATTTAGATAGAAAACGGTTGAGGGCTGCCAGGCGGCCCGTCAACCGTTGGACTTCCTTCACATTGCGTGGGGGCTCCATATTGATGATGGCCTGGATCTTCTCGGGGTTGGCCTCAATACCCCTTCGGCTCACCATGTAGCCTAAGAATTTGCCCCCTTGGACGCCGAAGGTGCACATCTTCGGGTTTAGCCGAAGGTTGAATTTTTGCATGATGGCGAAGATTTCCCGGAGGTCGTCAGCATGGCTGGAAGATTGCTTGCTCTTAACGATCATGTCGTCGACATAGGCCTCCATGGTGCGCCCTAGGACGGCTTGAAAGACCCGGGCCACCATCCGGGTGTAAGTGGCCCCCGAGTTCTTTAGGCCGAAGGCCATCACTAGGTAGCAGAAGATGCCCTCGGGAGTCATGAAGGCAATTTTTTCGGCGTCCTCCTCGTGCATGAATGTTTGATGGTACCCTCGGAAGGCATCGAGGAAGGACATGATCTCACACCCTGCGGTCTCATCCACCAATTGATCAATGTTTGGTAGAGGGAACGGATCCATAGGGCATGCTTTGTTGAGATCGGTGTAGTCCACGCACATGCGGAAGGTAGGGGGCTTCTGTGCGAGGACTACATTCGCCAGCCATGAGGGATATTTCACCTCCTTGATGTGCTTAATGGAGAGGAGCATGGCGACCTCCTTCTTCACAAATTCCCTCCTCTCGGCGGAGAGGGGTCTTCTTCGTTGTTGCACCGCTTTTGCCGAGGGGTCCACCGAGAGGCGGTGGGTGATGACCCTTCGGCTGATTCCCGGCATGTCCTCCGGCCCCCATGCAAAGACAGTGGAGTAGGCGCGGAGGGCGTCGGTGATGCCGGTCTTCACATCTTCAGGGAGCTGGGCTCCAATCTTCACGACTCTCTCCGGCTGGGCCGGATCGAGCGCAAAGTCTTCTACGTCCTCGGCCGGTTCAGCCCTCGGCCTTCTTTCCTCTTGGTCGACGGTTCCGGTGATGGTGTCAACACGGAATTCCGTCTTGCTTACCTTCTTAGTGACCTGAAGATAGCAGGCGCGGGCAATTTTCTGGTTCCCCCGGCAGTAGCCAATTCCCCCCTCGGCGGGAAACTTGAGGCAAAGGTGCCTCATGGAAATGATGGCTTCGAGGTCCTCGAGGGCTGGCCGGCCGAGGATGATGTTGTGGGCGCAGTAAATGTTGACGATGACGAACTCCACCTCGAGCTGGGCTCTATGGAGCCCGTCGCCGAAGATCACCGGGAGGGTTATTACCCCCTCGGAATCAATAGTATCGCCGGTGAAGCCGGCAAGAGGGGTCTTAATGGGCCGAAGGGACCCCCTCTCCAGATGCAGCTCTCTGAAGGTGCTGAGGTACATTACATTGACGGAGCTGCCCGTGTCAACGTAAGTTCGGTGAATGATGGTGTCGTTTATTTCCGTCCGAATCACCAAGGCATCCCTGTGAGGAGAAGAAGTAGGAGGGAGATCTGCGTTGGTAAAGGTGATGGGTTCCTCCCTCAGTCGCTTTACCGGGGGCATATGAGTGACTTCCCCCACGTAAAGCGATTGAGCCCACTTCTTTCGTTGGCTGGTGGAATCGCCCCCTGTATTGCCACCGGTGATCATGAGGATGTGGCGTTTCTTCTCCTGGTAGTGGGGGTACTCCTCCTCCTCTTCTTCCAAGTTTCCGATCTCCCTCTTCTTGCCGAGGGGGATGGTGTTCGGATTTATCCAGGCATTTACCTTCGTATGGTGCCCTCGGGGAGGTCCCTGATGAGAAGGTTCCTCCTGCCGAGGGCTCTGGACAAACTGGGACAGGTGCCCCGCCTGTATTAATCTCTCGATGGCCGTCTTCAGCTGATGGCAGTCATCGGTCCTGTGCCCCTGGTGCCGATGGAAGCGACAGTAGGGGAACTGAGGGTTGATAGCGTGTACCTCCGGGGGTGCGCGAGAGTCGCGCTCAACGAGGCCCCTCTCCTCGGCAAAATCGAGGATGATGCTGACGGGGTGCGTCAATGGTGTCCGAGGGCGGTCCAGGAGAATGGGCTGGGCCCAAGTCTTAGGGTTGCTCTTATAACCTCCCCCGGGCTTGGCTTGGCCTTGCCGAGGGCGGTCATCAGAGGGTCCCGAAGCCTTGGGGTGATTTGGAGGAGCCCCCGGCCCTCGGTTATGCTTGTTGTCAGCCCTCGGGGGCTGCTGGTCCGGATGCTAGTGATACTTCTCCACCTCCTCGGCCTCAGCATACCGGTCCCCCCGCTGCAAGGCCCTTATGTAGTCGCGGGGGGGTTCAATGATGAGGCTCCTTGAAAAGTTGCCGGTGCGGAGGACGGTTTGTAGGAGGGCCAGGAGGGTCCCGTCATCAGCACCATCGACTTTGTCGGCCTCCGTCCTCCAGCACTCCAGGAAATCCCGAAGGGTCTCATCCTTCTTCTGGCGTATTGTTAGGAGGTGGGAGAAGTGCTTCCTTGTGCGACGCCTCCCGGCGAATTGTGTCAAGAATCGTTGGACGAGTTCTTGCCATGAATCAATACAGCCCTCGAGCAGCCTATTGAACCATTCGTATGCCGGCCCCTCTAAGGTGGAGAGGAACCAACGACACAAATATTCGTCCGACGCCCCTACCATCATCATGCTGTTCTGGTATTTGCTGTAGTGTTCCTGGGGGTCCGTTTTTCCGTTGTAGGGCTGTATATGTTGCCCTCGGTACTTTTCTGGGATCCGGGCCGCCAATACCCTTGGAATGAATGGCGTCCGAGTCCGGAGCTGGATGACGGGTTCCCCGGAGCCCTCGGCCACCTTCTTCTGTAATTCCTCCATCTTGGCCATCATGGCCTCGTATTTGAGATCTGAATGAGGGGCGGAGGTGGTGGCGTGAGCTTTGTTGGACTCCATCTCGTCAAGCCGGCGTTGGAGGGCCGCAATAATCTCGTCCCGGGGATCCTTCGGGAGGGTCTCCGCCCCCTGCGAACGAACCCGGGCCGAGTGGGCCTGGTTGATCTGGTGGCGAGCGTCATCGGCATGAAGGGGTGCCTTGCCTTTGTCCCGAGGGGGACGCTCCTCGTCTGCCCTCGAGACAGACCCCCCGCTTTCCTGGGGCCTTTGGAGTGCTTTTCCCCCGAGGCGGTCTTGGACCCCTTGGCGGTCTGGCCCTCCTCCGAGCCGGTTGAGGGCGGAAGTACGGGGCCTCTCCCTGTCGTCATTATGGCGGTCCCGGGACTGAACTTCCTGGGAGGATGTATCTTGGGCCACCACCCCTTCATCGTTTCTCACCCGAGGGGTGGGATTTCCGAAGGGGTGTGGCAGAGGGGGAAGTATGATATTTTCCCCGATCTGAGGGTGAGCTGGAGCCAGGGTGCCGAAGGCACCCGGGTTCTGGGTGAGCGTCTGGATGAAGGCGGAGAGCGCCGATTGCACGTCGATGGTGAGAACCGGAGGGCTGACTTGGTCATCGCTCCAGTTTTTCTTCTTGGCCTCGATGCCGAGGCGGGCATCGGGGGCATTTTGTTGGATCTGAAGGTGTAGGTCGACAGCCGCCTGTTCCAGCCCAGCGATGACACCGCCCTCGGGAGCCCTGTGAGAGGCTTCGGGGGCGTTGACGTCGCCGAGGGCCAGGTTCTTGTCTTCTACGTTTTTTGAGTTGGCACGTGTTGTCCTCACCATTTTGATAGAGGGCTAGTGTTTTGTGTTTGGTCGAGGGGGAGGGTTTCTTACTCGATTGTTCAACCTCTCAACGAGAGCACCAAATGATGGATAGTCTACCCGGGGGTATATATCCGAAGGGTTATTACGGGGAATAACTTAGAGAGAAGTCAGAGCAAGTAAGTAAAAGTAGAGAGAGAGTGTATTCAGTATGAATGCCGTTTTCAGCGTGGTTACAAATGAGGAAATGGGGTGCTATTTATAGTAGCAATAAATGCCGGGGCAGGGACACGTGTCAAGCGCTCATTGGCCGAGGGGTCACCTCAACTGGTTGGCGCTGGCAGCCGCATGTGGCCGCATTTAATGCGGCTGTTGGATGGGACGTCTGTGCGGGGTACGATGATCTGTACGCATGTGAGGCGGATATCTTGTCGAGTGAGATGCCTTCGGCTATAGAGCAGTAGCCGAGGGCTCTTCCACCCGATGGCACCCTGGTGCCGAGGGCTCATAGTGCCGAGGGCTACTATTTTCGCCGTTTTCTCCCAGTTTCTTAATTTGTTTGAGAAACCCGTTCTGTGAGAATTTAGAGCCTTCGGCCAAGGGGCCGAAGGCACCCCTGGCGCGTAGTGCGGGCTGCTTGGTACTCTGAGCGCTGTGATTTGGGCATGTTGGGTCTTTTGGGCCTGTTGGGCCTTTGCTGGAGTAGTAGGAGTCTGTGGGCCGGGGGTTCCCGGGCCATATACTCCATCAGGTAAGTTTTATTAATGAACGCATCTCGTTATTAATAACTACCCTCGATGAATTGGATATGCTCCTCGATTGAGTATTCGAGAGGAAGATAGTTAAAGATATAACCGGGATCGATGAACATTTCATTAAGTGAATAAAAGCAAAACCAAGTCCTCATCTCTATTATTTAAACTCATATAAGTTGTTCATCTTAGTGTTAATTAAATTAAATCAAATCAAATTAAAATCCCCCTTTTTTTGTTACTGCCATTATAAAAGATAAATATTCCTTTCCCTGTGGATACGAACCTTACTTCGTTATACTACGTATATTTGTTGTATTGTATTTACTTTGAGTGCACCTCACGACAAGTGCACGTCACCATCGGAGTTGTTCTTCGACGCCGGTCCTCCATCCATGCCAATTGTTCTTCGTAGGCCATAGCCATCCGTCCATCCTCCAGTCTCCATAGTCCGTCGTCCATCATTCAAGTTTCATCACCGACCGCTATGAATGTGTCACATTTGAGTTGGATTGACGAAACTAAACTTTTCATATTTGAAATTGAAATGATTAAGTACAAATTTGAGGTGGAAACTTGAGAACGAAATTGAAGGTGAGAAGGAGATTTGGTTATGCGGTGGAGGAGAAGAGAAAAGAAAAAAAATCAGAAAGTGAGAAGACGGGCTGTTATAGACGAAGGAAGAAGAATAGCTCGAGCAGATGATGAACCAAGCTATTCAGCTTTTTTCCTTCTTTTATTTCTTTTACCAGTTGAGCAAGTCACATGTAACCTAGACTAATTTGGGGAGGCTGCTGATATAATTGAAATTATTATAGAATTACTCATAGTTGGGATTAATATTAGAATACCTCTAATAGTTGAGATTATTGTTGTGAATTTTTCCTATATACGGAGTATATAATAATATAATATAGATAATATAGTTGATTGGAAAAAAATAATACTACGTATAGATAATATAGATTAAATTAATAGAATGTCTTGTTTTTTATTATTCATTTTTGGGAGAACTATCAAATAAGTCCTCAAACTTTACTAAAAAGTGCAAATAAGCCCTTTTATAAGAGGCTCTGTCCGGCCAGCGCCATTTGGGGAGGTTTCCGATGACATTTTTTGATTAAATTTTTTTAGTATCCTCTTCATTAAGTCTAGTTTATTCATACCAAATTTCAGCTAAAAATTTAATCGGGAAGACAGTCAAATGAATTTGTGAAGATAACTACGCAGTTAGACAGCACAATATATTTCAGAAACTCATTTGACTACCTTCTCGATTGAATTTTTAGCTGAAATTTGGTATGGGTAAACTAGACTTAGTGAAGAAGATGCATAAAATATTTCATCAAAAAATGCCACCGAAAACCACCTCAAATGACGACATCCGGACAAAGGCTACTGTAAAAAGGCTTATTTGCACTTTTTATGAAAGTTCGAGAACTTATTTGATAGTTCTCCTTTCATTTTTTTAGTCCGTATTTACAAAACAGTTTTTCCCATGCCATCACTACTATATGATTTGCTTTGCTTCCTCCACGATGGATTTGTCTAATTTTGAATAGGGAAAATGGTTGTAAATGGGAGTAAAAAGACTAAATGTGCACACGCACAACTACTCTTGTTTTAAAACCTAAATAGGACTAAATTTTCATTTTGTTCCAATATTACCCTTAATGAGTTGTTTGTTGATTTACTCCAGCTAACTCCCAAAATCTCTCCCTTTGTTTTAAGTTTTGCAGACCAAGCTTCTGCCTTCTAGGCAACGGAAAATAGGCAGCCATCAAACACGACGAATAGGCAGCGATCGGATCATCGGAAAACTCCATGGATGACGGCGAGGTGGTAACATAAGATGAGTGCAATGTTCGATGGAAAGGTTCTTAGTTCACGAAAAAGCAGGTTGTTAAAAAAAATTAGACCTCGGCTTCATCTTCTAAGTGCCCTCCTTTTGTTTCACCTTTTCGTCACACGACCAAAGCTCTATTTTATATTTGGTGGTTAAAAAAATTTCAACTTTATTTTGAAATGCCATAAAAGTGGCATTTTTACTCTTGAAAATTTTCATATTTTCCTTTGAAAATGCCATTTAGATGGCATTCTCGACTCATGATGGCAATCTGATAAAATTTTTGGCATAAGGTCGGATCTGCAACGGTGGATGCTGGTTATACAGCAACGGAGGCCGGATCTGCACTGACGGAGGCCAAATCTGTAGGGACAGAGGCCGGGGGTCGGAGGCGGCCAGATCTGGTCGGATCTACGACGGCGGACAGATCTATGGTGACAACGGTCGGATATGTAGCGGTGACCGATTCTGCGGCGGCGGCGGCGGCCAAAAACCGGCGGCGGTGGCCGGAAACCGGCGGTCCGGCGGCAGTCCGAGCTTCTGTTGGCAGGAGTTGGTTTTGCTAAGTTTGGGGGCATTTCTGTCTAGCTACAATTACAAATAATAACTCCTATTTGGGGAAATTTTAAAATTTACTCCTTTTTTAGCAATTGATGATTTATTTACTCCCATTTAGGTAAATCTCCCTATGAATATTAAACTCCCTTTATTTTATTTTTAATTTTATTTTTTGGTTGTTTTTCCCTCCTAGCTGTATTGTCGATGTACTAAACTTTGATTTGATTAATGTCAATTAATTGTTTTATGTTAAAAAAACTCCCATTTTCGGCCAGTTATAAAATGGACTTTCCTGCCAATTATTTTTGTTATTATATATACTTCGTAGTTCGTACTTTGTAGTACGTATTATTTCTATCCCATTTTATGTGTCATATTGTGGTTATTCACAATTATTAATAAAGTAATTTAAAATGTAAAATATTATAGCTCACATATTTCTTTTTAAAAAGAAAATGTGACACTTATATTGAGACAAAACAAAAAGGAAAGTATGAACTGGGATGGAGGAAGTAGTATATAGATGTCATATGCATGTATAGTATGAGTAGACATTATCAATCATAGTACTTCATCAAAACATAATAAATAGATTCTCAGTACGTGTATCACTTATCCAAGATACATGGGTTATTGGAAAAAAAATGGGTTATTGGAAAAAATCAATATTACGTCATAATTTGGTTAAACGTACATTTAAAAATTGGTCATTATTATTTATTAAGTCGCATTCATCCTTAAATTTTGGATTTTCCCAAATTATTATATAAATAAATTTATTAAAAATGTAATTAAAGTTACAATGCGTATATAATCCTAGCGGTCGTCTCCCCTTTTTGTAGGAGTTATATTTTCTGGCGCCCCTATCAATATGGAGTTGAACGGCAAATTATACTTCTTTTATGTGTTCTAGCGCTTGGGATTAGGAGTGTAAACGAGCCAAGTCGTTCGCGAGTCGCTCGGGACTCACTCGATAAAAACTCGACTCGAGTTCGGTCATATTCAAACTCGATTCGAGTTCGGCTCGGCTCGAGTACTTAACGAGCCCAACTCAAGCCTATTTATTTTAGGCTCGTGGCTCGCGAGCCTGCTCGCAAGCCTTGGTGTGTGTGTGTCTGTGTATAAGGTATAATAATTATTTAAGTTCAAAGCTTCATGCATATGATTGTAGCTTCGAGCCGAGCTCGAGCCGACTCCGAGCTAGGTAAATAAACCGAGCCGAACCAGAGCATTAAAATTTGAGCTCGTTCGAGCTCGAGCCGAACTCGAGCATGATAAATATTTTCGAGCTCGAGCTCGAGCATATGTAGGTTCGGGCTCGGCTCGGCTCGTTTACACCCCCCTACTTGGGATTGTCACTACGTCGGAGGAGATAGCGTTGACAGATGAACGAGATGCGGCTAGGAGGCTGTATCAAGGTGGGATCGTGAAGCCTTGGTCGGCCATTCCGACGGTGGTGGAGTTGGTATTCATCCATATTATAAGAGTTCGTCCTCCTCCGAAACCAGGTCACCTCCATATCAAGAAGAATTTTGTGAAAAGATTTTATTTCAGTATTATCTTCTCTTAGTAGCACTTGTTTCTATTTTAGTTCGAGTAGATTTGGTTTGAATGTTTGGATTTTGGAGTTCTTTTAATAGGCAGAGTTTCGGTTCCGATCATTTTAGGCCTAAATTTGTCCGTTTCAGATTTAGTGAGTCGTGTTAATTTGTATTAGAGTTTACGATTGGATCTGTAATTTCTGTCTGAAGGTTGTCTTGTATGTGTCTCGATTTTAATATAACGGTCGCTCTTTTATGATAAAAAAAAGTTACAATGCGTACAAAGGGTCACTCTAGTATGAAGTTTAACATAAGATATTAGACTTGTTTCAATTTCACACTTGAACCACATCAGAGTATACCAGATGAGATCAAAGCAGACTAGATTAGACTAAAACGCCACATCAGATTTTGACAATAGATAATATACATACGCTAGACCAGTACATTTTAATACATACTATCTCCGTCCCAATTTGATTTGCAAAATTTCCTTTTTTGGTTGTCCCAAAATGGTTTTCTACTTTCTATTTTAGGTGTGTAAATAAGAATAAAGTGACAACTTTACTCTTACTTTTCACTGGTGGAAAAACGGCGATTGGAGGCGCTTCTGGATAGGCACTCGCGGCGCTTCGAAGCGCCTCCGATTTTTCCGCCGCAAATGATTGATTGGAGGCGCTTTTCAATCAGAAGCGCCTCCAATATTTTTAAATTTATTTTTTTATTTCGACATTTTGCGGCGCTTTTTTACTAGAAACGCCGCACGCATGGTAACTTTAATCAATATTTGCGGCGCTTTATATGTTAAAAGCGTCTCTAAAATTTTCAGAAAATTACACATTAGAGGCGCTTTTTTGCAAGAAGCGCCTCTAATTTTAATTTTTTTTAAAATGCAGATTTTTCAATTACCATATATCCTGTTTTATTTCCAAGATGCTTCAAAAACATTACATGGCCATTCATTCGTAAACTCCATATTAAACATACAAATTGTTTCAAGACCAAATGACTCCTAACAAACCTCAGCAGTTTTGCCTTTAAAAATTGCTTCATAACCGGTCTTGTCTAACTCAGGAGCACAAGGCACCACTGTAAGAGCAGCCTTTCCCTTATAAATTGAGTAACCAACAAAAACCTTGGGCGGTAATGTTCCTGGTAAGGTCAAAGCACATTAACTGTTTTTGTTTCCCAAACAAATAGAAGAATACTATGTGTCTATGCAGGCCATCACAGGACTACTCAAACGAAGTTAAAGAAAACTTCCACTTTTCATTGTCTCTGATGGATTATAGGGATCCAAACTATATAATAAATGGAGAGATTTGAGCTCAAGAATGTAGAGAAGATGAATGAATTGTGAAATTGAGACTTATGTTCTAGGGTTACAAATGGCTCCAAGAGGAGTATAAATAGGGAAATAATGGGCCGGGCCGCTAATATGGGCCCGGTAGCCCAACTACATAAAAGACTAATCTAGTACATAGTTACATACAAATGACATATAAGCAGTACTGATGGAGTATATGGGTCTGAGCCCCTGGACCCACATACTCAGAAGAACAGAAAGCACAAGACACCGAGTGGCGCCCACGTCGACCAAGGGACCCCCGTCGGCCGAGAAGGTGCCAACTCAGATTGTGGTCCTGAGCCCAAGGAACCCGGGTGCCCTCGTCGGCCATGCCCTCGTCGGCCGTGCCCTCGTCGGCCACGCCCTCGTCGGCCACGAAGACTTCACAGAACCGGATTTTATACTCACTCATTTGTACAGCCCATTAGTGGCTTTGTATCCGGCCCAGTAGCGGTCCAGTTGTAAATGGGCCTCCCAAGCCCAAGGCTTGGGAGCCCAGCCCGTATTTTCTCTATAAATTCTCCCCTTGGGAGTAGTTATAGGGGTTACAAAATCATTCTATTGAAGCATATTATTGCACTTCTCTCTCTAGCTCTCACTTCTCTCTAGATATACTCTATCATTTGGTGCTCTCGTTGAGAGCTAGAACAATCAAGTTAGCACCCTTCGTCGCTACCAAGCACAACTAACCACTGATCATGGGAAGAACTAAGTCAAACCGCAACCTCGTCAGCAAGGCCATCCCTGAGGACCAATAGCCCAGGGAGCACGATGAGGACGCCACGGCCGACCAGGTCGGCGGAGGGGACCTCTTCCAGGAGGCCTTCAACCTCACGACGGACCTCCGCAACCAACTCAACGGCGGAGCCCCTGATGCCCGCCTCGGCTTGGACAAGAAACGAGCTGAGAAGACGGATCACGCCCCGGCCCAGCCTATGGCCGCGGCCTCTCCGTCCGTGGATCCACAGGTCCAGGCCGCGCTGTCGGCCATCATCGCCAGCCTGGCTCAGAACCCCACCGTCCTCAGCGCACTCTTGCCAAGAACCGGGGGGAACGTCACTCAACCTCCTCAGCCCCAACCGTTGGCCGTCCAGATAGGCAACGATGAGGGGGTGGTGCCCCAGGACACGGCGTCGTCCCACTCCCACCCTGCTTCCCCTCTTCGGCCTGGGCAGACCCCAGCGCGTGGAAAAGCCTTTGCCTTCAACAGGCTAGGTGACACGCGTCGTCGTCCGGTTTCGGAGAGGATGGAGGGACGGATTGGTGAGCCTCGTCCTGGCTCGCCGAGGGAAAGCTTGGGGTCTGTGTCCCGGACAGCGGACCAGCCCCGCCCGGACAAGGGCAAGGGAAAGTTGCATGAAGACGATGTGCGCCACCGGATCAATGCGGCTCACGACGAGCGCATGAGGAACCAGCCGGGCGCCGCTGCGGCCGCCAGGGACCCCCGGGATGAAGTCATCGCCCAGCTGGAGAGGAGGCTTGCTCAGATGGAAGCCAAGCAGTCGGCCAACATCCCTACGGCCGGCGCCTCCAACGACCCCGGCCTCAACACGCTCATGAACAAGGTTAGAGCCCTGGAGAGGGAGCTGGCCGAGGGGCGAGGTGACCCCATCATCCAGGTCAGGACCAGGACCCCTTTCACCAACAGGGTCCTCTCGGCCCCCATCCCGGAGAAGTACAGGGGGAACGCCATCAAGTCCTACGACGGCCGATCAGACCCCCAGGAACACTTCAGTCGTTATCAGAACAACATGCTGATGGTGAATGCGTCAGACGAGTACCTCTGCCGTTGGTTCCTCTCTACTCTCGAGGGGCCAGCGTACGAGTGGTTCAACGCGCTCCCCGAAGGGAGCATCGACTCATGGCAGGATCTCGCCCAACGCTTCCTCACTCACTTTGCTGGGAGGAAGCGTGCCAAGAAGTATTTCACCCACCTCCTCTCCGTCAAGCAGCAGCACGAGGAGTCCCTCCGGTCATTCATTGATCGGTGGACGAGGGAAACCGAGGAGGTCGAGGGGGCCGATGAGCGCACCCTCCTCGCCTTGTATCAGGGAGCCCTCCGCAGTTCCCCGTACGCTAGGAGCCTTATCACCGACCCTCCGAGGTCGTACGCCAAGGCGCTCCAGCGCGGAGGCTTGTACGCCGACGCCGACGCCGACGCTGACGCCGACGAGCTCCATAATCACAAGAAAGAGGGGGGCCATCCCTCCAAGAAGACAAATCCTTCGCCGGCCCCGGGTCCGTCCCCGGCCGGCCAGGGTGCCCAGGGCCGTCACGGCTCTGGTGGACAGAGTAAGAAAGATCGCCACTGGCGGCCGAGGTTGGAACGGCCGGGGGTCTCCCTCACTCACCCGGTCGGCACCATCCTCGATTATGCCGAGAAGCACAACCTCATCGAGCAGGCCCCTCGGCCGGCCGAGGAGATCTTTGCCATCCAGCAGGGCGGCACATACTGTCGGTTCCACAAGAACTCGTCGCACAACACCGACGATTGCATCACATTGAAGAAGGCCATCGAGCGCCTTATTCGCCAGGGGGAACTCTCCCAGTTTGTTAAAGGTGGACCACGCAAAAACACATGGGTAAACACCGGCAAACATGGGGGCGAACCCTCTGCGAAGAAGCGGGAGATTGGTAGGCTCAGCGACGACGAGGACTTCGAAGAGCTCCCGCCAAAGAAGAATCACATTCACCTCATCGTAGGTGGGAACACTGGGGGGGACTCCGCCACTCAGAGAAAGAAATGGGCCCAATCCCTCTACATTGGGGAGGTGTCCCACGTCCCCCCCCCCCCCAGCCGAAGAAGCAGCGCACGGAGGCGATCACCTTCACCGACAAGGATTTGCCTCCGGGGATGGAATCACACAGGGACGCCCTCGTCATCCGGTGTGAGATCGGTGACTCCATCATCCACCGCACTTACATCGATACGGGGAGCTCCGTCAACGTGATGTACCTGGATACCTTCAGGCAGCTGAAGCTAGACAGAGCTCTGCTGAAGCCGATCAAGACACCGTTATCCGGCTTCACCGAGGACTCTATCGACGCCGAGGGCACGATAGTCCTCCCCGTGGAGGTCGGTGACGGCCCCCACCGCGCCAGGATTGACATGGAGTTCATGGTGGTCAACCTCCAGTGCGCCCACAACCTGATCTTGGGCCGGCCAGCGCTGGAGGACTTGGAGGCCATCATCTCCATGAAGCACTTGTGCCTGAAGTTCCCCACCAGTGACGGCATCAGCTCCGCCAGAGGAAACCAGAGGATTGCCAGAGCTTGTTACCTCAAGCTAACGAGGCCGGCCGAAAGGGAAGGACAAAGGATAGACACCATCACGGCCGCCGTCGCGACGGACGACGAGAGGCCACGTGCGGAGCCGGCCGAGGAGGTCGAGGAAATCCCTCTGGATACCTCCCGGCCGGAGCGGGTTCTCAGAGTCGGGAAGCAACTCCCCCAGGACCAACGAGACGCCATCCTCCTCGTCCTACGGTCGTACGCCGTTGTCTTCGCGTGGGGCCCGGACGACATGCCAGGCATCAGCCGCCAGGTGATTACTCACCGGCTGACCGTCGATCCGGCCTCCACGCCCATCAAACAGAAGCGGTGCTACTTGTCCGCCGAGAGACGGGACTTCGTCAAAGAAGAGGTCGCTATGCTCCTCTCAATCAAACACATTAAAGAGGTGAAATACCCGACGTGGTTGGCCAACGTCGTCCTCGCCCAGAAACCGCCGACATTCAGGATGTGTGTTGATTACACTGACCTGAACAAGGCGTGCCCCATGGACCCGTTCCCTCTCCCCAACATTGATCAGCTGGTGGACGAGACGGCGGGGTGCGAGTTGATGTCGTTCCTTGACGCTTTCAGAGGGTACCACCAAATCTCCATGCATGAAGATGACGCTGAGAAGACGGCATTCATGACCCCAGAAGGAATCTTTTGCTATCTCGTCATGGCCTTCGGACTAAAAAACTCCAGCGCCACCTACACTAGGATGGTGGCCAAGATCTTTAGAGCGGTCCTTGGCCGGTCGATGGAGGCGTACGTCGACGACATGATCGTCAAAAGCAAGCAGGCCTCCTCCCACGCCGACGACCTCCGGGAAATCTTTGAAATCATGAAGGAGTTCAGGCTCCGGCTCAACCCCAAGAAGTGCGCCTTCGGCGTCCAGGGCGGCAAGTTCCTCGGCTACATGGTCAGCCGGAGAGGCATCGAGATAAACCCGGAGAAGACGCAGGCTATCATCAACATGGAGCCGCCCCGTAACGTCAAGGAAGTACAACGACTGACGGGGCGCCTGGCGGCCCTGAACCGGTTCCTTTCCAGGTCAGCCGAGAGGGCACTCCCCTTCTTTCAGATCATGCGTAAGGCAAATAGCTTCAAGTGGACGACGGAGTGCCAGGAAGCATTCGAAGAATTGAAGAGGTACCTATCGTCCCCGCCCGTACTCTCCAAGCCCAAGGCCGGCGAAACCCTCTTCTTGTACTTAGGGGTGAGCACGTCGGCCATCAGCTCCGTGCTCATCCGTGAGGACGAAGGGGTGCAGAAAGCCATTTTCTACATCAGCAAGACACTCAGGGAGGCCGAGCTCAGGTACTCCCCCATTGAGAAGGCGGTGCTAGCCATCGTCCACACGGTGAAGAAGTTGGGGCACTATTTCCAGGCCCACACCGTCCATGTGCTGACCCAGCAGCCTCTCGGCGCACTCATGAGGAGCCCCACCAGCTCCTCTAGGATGGTGAAATGGGCGATCTTCCTCAGCCAATTTCAAATTGAGATCAAGCCAAGGCCATCTATCAAAGGGCAAGCCTTGGCCGACTTCGTCACTGAATGCACAGCAAGGGAGACGGCCGTCGCCAACCCCGGGCCGGAGCCGGATGATACATGGATCCTATTCATTGACGGCTCGTCGGCCGCGAAATCATGCGGCGGCGACGTCATCCTCATATCCCCTGAAGGATTCAGAGCTTACTATGCCGTCCGATTCAACTTCAGGGTATCCAACAACCAAGCCGAGTATGAGGCCCTCCTCAGCGGTCTCAGACTCGCCGCCGGCCTCAAGGCCAAGCACCTCAAAATCAAGTGCGACTCCAAGCTGGTAGTGGGCCAGGTGGAGGGATCGTACGAAGCAAAGGAAGGCCGGATGAAGCAGTACAAACAAGCGGCGGAGGAGTTGCTGAAAGCGTTTGAAACCCACGAGATCACTCAGATCCCAAGGGCCGAGAACGCCGAAGCCGACATCCTCTCCAAACTCAGCTCGGACACCCCGGAGCACATCTCTCAGTTGGCCAAGATCGAGGAGTTGAGCATGTCCAACATCCATGCCAGCCCCATCTTGTGCGTCCAACAGCGACCGGAGGACTGGATCTCCGACATCGTCACCTTCGTCACAACGGGGGGGCTGCCCCCGGACGAGGAGAGGGCCAAACTTGCCAAACTCAGGGCCCCAAGCTACACCATCGAAGATGGAAAACTCTACAAACGGTCCTATAATGGCACTCTCCTCCGATGCCTGCACCAGGACGAGGCCGACATAGCCATGGAAGAAGTTCATTGTGGCGTCTGCTCCTCGCACCAGGGCCCTTTCAGCATGTCCCGACGTCTCGTCGTCCAGGGTTTCTTCTGGCCGACGATGGCGCGAGACTGCGCGGATCTGGCCAGGAAGTGTACCACGTGCCAGGTGCTCCAGAAGGCCCCTGGTCGGCCAGCCGTCAACTACGCCCCCGTCAGCACCGCAATTCCATTCTCTAGATGGGGGATTGACCTGGTCGGCCCCCTGCCCAGAGCCGCCGGGAATAACCGCTACATCATCGTCGCCGTCGACTACTTCACCAAGTGGGTCGAGGCGGAACCCCTGTCCAGCATCACGGGGGCTAGATGCCAAAAATTTGTTTACAAGAACATCATCACACGCTTCGGTGTCCCCCAGGAGATTATATCAGACAACGGCACCCAATTCGAGGCAGCCCCTTTCCAGGAGCTCCTCCGGGAGTTTGGGGTGAAGCATCGTTTCTCCTCTGTTGCCTACCCTCAGGGCAACGGGGAGGTCGAGAACGCCAACAGAACAATCATGGAGGGGCTGAAGAAGAAACTCCAGGACGCAGGAGGTAGTTGGGTCGACGACCTCCCCAACATCCTGTGGTGCTACAGAACCATGCCGAGGAGGGCGACAGGTGAAACGCCTTTCGCCCTATGCTACGGCTTCGAGGCAAAGGCGCCCACGGAAGTTGCCATCCCCAGCCGACGGGTGGAACAATATGAGCCTGACGCCAACGAAGAAAACATGAAGATTGACCTGCACCTGGTCGATGAGAGGCGTGAGCAAGCTTACGTCCGAGCAGAGAACTACCGGCGTCAAGTAAAATCATATTATGACGCCAAGGTACGTTCCCGGGAATTTCAGGTGGGGGACTACGTCCTCCGCCGAAGGGAACCAAGCCAGCCGACAGAGGGTGGCAAGCTAGCATTGAAGTACGAAGGGCCCTACATCGTCAGTGCCGTGGTCAAACCCGGCACCTACAAGCTTAAACGCCCGAATGGGTCCAATGTACCACGAACGTGGAATGTACACCATCTGGTGAAGTTTTATCAGTAATCCGAAGGAGGTGCAGACGGCGAAGCCCTCACCCCTTAACGGGTTACTGATTGAACGCCACCCTCGGCCTCGAGCCACTTATGAATACAATCATGTTCCTCCTGATTTTTTCTCTGGAATTTAAAGTAAAAAACATTAGCAGGTGCCCTCATCGGCCACCTCAGAGCAAAAGGCTCAGGCATGGCCGACGGGGCCCCTTGCACTTGCAGCCTACGATCGACAAGATCGGGCGTTCCATTGTATTTTGTATCATCGAAGGGCTCAGGCCTAGCTGAGAGAGCACATCGTCCTGGCCCCGTAAGCCTAGAAGTGAAACGCTCAGGTATGGCCGACGATGTCCCCAGGACGAGGGGCCCGCAAACGGCCCACGTCTTGAAACGGGAAGCTCACCGCGTCGTCCACGCGCCAGATCGCAGGACGACAGGCCTGAAATCATGGTCGAGGTGAAAAAATCCCAAAACTTAGGGATGGGCAACGACAGCCATTGGAAACCGACCAAAAGTCTAGCCCGCGTCATAAATAGGCGACGGGACCCGCCCTGAGATCACGGACGTTATAAACGAAGTCCGAACCGGCCGAAGGACGAGCACACCCTTCGGCCGAAGCCTGAAAGAAGGATACTCCCCGAAAACAAAAAAAATAAAAAAAAATATATATAAGGGAAAAAGAGGGAAGCCGACGGCCGTGCACACTGACCGGCCTCGAGCAATGAAAAAATAAAATCCCCACAACTCAGGCCCAACTAGGCCAAGTACATATCAGTTGAACACAAGTGTAGTACCACTGACAGGTAAACATGGACGACACGTCCACACACCACAAGGGAATGGTCAAGGCCGAAACATACGCCTATAAAACCCTAACCGAATCAGTTGGGTGACACGCGAGAGGTAACCTTCATCGGCCACAGTCCTTTGAAGCACCAACGCTCGGTATGAAACAAAGAATCACAATCCTGAGGATGACCAGGACGAAGCGGGCACTTATCACACCCACGGAGGAATCAAGCAATCAAGAAACAATCCCTACTTGCCACAGCATCCCGGATAGCCGATACAGGCACTGGAACCAAGGCTGTTGGTCAAGCGAAAGTTCTTTGGGAATTTGTTCAAGTGTTTACCAAACACTTAGAGAAAATTCTGAGGAAAAAAGTTCCTCAAGAGGGAACTATGCCTTAGCCGATAAAGGTAGGGCCTTCTCTTGGGGAAAGCAAGGGGCACCCTCATCGGCCACAAATCCAGACCTTGGCCGATGATGGTAGGGCCATCTCTCAGCCGGCAGCGGAACCGCAAAGAAGGAACTATGTCTTACATTTATACTTAGAAAAATCTCTAAGTACTTAAATGGAGAAACTCTAGACGAAGCGGGTACCTGCATACTCCGAGGCCGTTAGCTACCTACGCCTTGCATGTGTACTTAGAGAAAATTCTAAGTCCAAAAAAGTAAGTTCAAAGTACCCTTATCGGCCACAACACAAGGATCCAGGCCGACCAAGCCACCAGGCCGGAAAGAAAGCACCTACGTGGATCCAAAACACTTAGGAAATTTTTGAATAAATCCTTAGTGTTATGATAGTAAAGAAACACCGGACAGGCCGACCAAGCCACCAGGCCGGAAGGAAAGCACCTAAGTGGATCCAAAACACTTAGGAAATTTTTGAATAAATCCTAAGTGTTATGATAGTAAAGAAACGACGGCCAGGCCGACCAGGCCACCGGACAGGACGGACTAACTCAAGGCCGTAGCAGACACTCGCGGGTGACCTAAGTTGTAACTTTTACACTTAGACAAATTTCAGAATTGAAATGACAAAAGGCAATAATCATACAAGGAATTCAAAGCCGAGCAGGACAGCAAAAATTTTCATTCATAATCAATTCATTACAATGGGGGGCGCTTCGGCCATTACATCAATTCGGTAAACAGGAAAAACTAATTACAAGGGAGCGGGGAATAGCCGATCAAGCCTCTTGAGCACCTCCATCCTCGGCTGGCTCTTCGACGTCGTCAGCTCCCTCCTCAGCCTCAGTCTCCTGGCCAGCGGCAGCCGCAGAACTGGTAGCATCGTCCAGGAAGTCGAACTCTGTGTAATCCGGCTCGCCGAGGCCGGAACTCTCAATGGGGGACTCCCGCTCCGACAGAGGAAGCTTGGCCTGCTCTTCGGGATCTTTCATCAGCTTGGGAAGCTTCAAGTTCCGTCTAGCCCACCCGGAAGTATAGTTCATGGCCTTAAGAGCACGAGACAGCCGCCGACACAGGAGCCTCTGCATCCGCTCCTGGCCCATGTTATAGTACACGACCATCTCCCTGCTGAAATACTCCTGGCCGGCGGGGGAGTTCATCCCCCAATTTTCAAGCCTGGCGGCCACCACTTCATAACACCAGGGGAGCCGCTCATCGGCCTTCCACCCCTCGGCCAAGAATTGCTCAACGGCCTCGTCAGCAGCCTTCACAGCGGCAGCCTCGGCCTCAGCTTTCGCCTTCACGGCTTCCTCGTTTTTGCGCCGCTCGGCCTCCAGCGCCCTTTGGCTCTCCTCGAGTTTGGCCAGGGCATCGTCCCTGGCAGCAGCGGCCTCGTCGGCCTTTTGTTGCAAGGCCTTGGCATCCTCCCGGAGCCGATCCAAGCAAGCTACCGCCTCATCGGCCGAGGCAGCTTTCTGATCCAGCTCTTTCAGACGAGCTATCTCCCGGTACTGCCTCTTATGGCTCTCCATGAGCATAAAGGCACCCTGCACAAAAAAGGAAAACAAAACTCAGGCAAATGACTCTACACGGACGACGAGAAAAACGGCAAGCAAAAGGAAAGGAACTTACTTGGACGAGGAGGTCCATCCCGCCCTCGTACACCTTCACGTCCCCGAGCCTCTTCAGGTAGGCCCTATCTTTGGCCGGCATGGCCTGGGCCAGCACATCGTGGCCGAGGACAACGTCATCAAAAACACCCCCGCCGACGGGGTATTCCACCATCTTCTGGTAGGTGGCACCGGCAATTTCCTTGCCGGCCCTCTTCGTCTGTGGCTCCTGGACGAGAGGAAGAGATTGGGCAGCATCGCTAGGAGCAGCAGTGAGGTCCACAACAGGACCACTATCATCCACATTGGGGATGGCAAGAGTGTCGGCCTCAGTAGCCTGGGAAGGAGACGACGCCCTCTTCGTCTTCTTGGAGACGTTCAGGCCGGCCTCAGTCAACTTCTTCTACCCGTTAGTGGGCGGCCTTTTCTTCTTGGATTGGGCAGGCTTTGGGGCCGCACCAGCAGTAGCCCCGTCTCCCTCGGCCGCGGCACGTCTGGCCGCCTCGGCCGCCTTTGCAGCCAACTCCTCGGCCGCTTTGGCCTTAGCAATTGCCATGATGGAACGACGATCCATGACAAAATCTACACAAGGAAAAAACAACAGGTTAGCAAGGCAAAAGAACAAATCATAAAGAAAGAAAGCCGAAGAAATAATTACCATCGGCCTCAGCAGGAATGCCCAAATCCGGGCCGTCGGCCTCTTCGAAGGTGGTGGTCATCCTCGGCCAGAGTTGGATATCATCCTCCTTATCGCCATACACATGGTATCTCAAGAAGCCGAGGGCGGTCATCTTGTATTCAGTGATATAATCCTTCACGCTCCTCGGCCCCCCTTCCAAGAAAGCCTCCACCTGAGCGTCCAAGATAGAGCTCTTCGGCGGGTGATGCAGATTAAACCTCCCGGTATGGCCGAGAGAGGGAAACTCGGTGCCACTCTCACCAAGGGATACAAAAACGAACTTGCTCTTCCACCCATGAATGGACGAAGGCAAGTCCAAGAAGCTCCTCTTCTTCGGCAGCTGTTGAAGAGTAGCATAGGCCACACAGTTTTTGTGGCTTCCTCGGCCGATCTGATACAGATTCATGAAAAGGGCCGTCGTCAGCCTGTAGCCCAGCTCCTCACAGCGGAGCAAAAACCCCACCATCAAAGAATAGTTGTTCGGCGTCAGCAAGGCCGGAGGGAGCCCTACCATGTCAAGGTATTCAGTGATGAAGGGGTGAAGGGGAAACCTCAGCCCCTTGGCAAAACTCATCGGGTATACTCCAAAGTATCCCGGTGGCGGATGAAGAACATGGTCCGTCGGCCTGGGTGCCCTAATCCGCCCGAACGGCCCCACGTACATCTGGGCAACCAAGTAGTCGGCCGCGCTGCTCTCCGGCTTGATCAGAAAGATGTTTGTGAGATCCAGGTAGGAGACGCCATGCCCACTCTTCGGCCTCCTTATCCTCTTCGGCTTAGCGGCTCCCTTAACGGCGGACACTGGCCTCGGGCACGGAATAACAGCTGAAGTGGACGCCCCGTCCACCACTCGGGACGCAGCTGCGTCCTCACCTTTTGAAGATGAGGCGGACTCCTCGTCCTCACCTTCGTCGTCCACCGGCTCCCCGGACTTATAAGGGCTTAAATGTTCTATCTCCTCCTCGAACTCCTCGAGCACCTCATAGTCGAGTGACCTGGTGGAGGGCTGGTCGTCGTACGGATAGTAGTCTTCGTTCAAACTCTTCATTATAACAACTACTACGAGCCTAAGAGGAATCACTTAGGATCTAAGGGTGTTCAAACGCCTAAACACTAGATCACTAGCCTAGGAAGCAAAGTATGCAAAGTACAGAAGATGGCGATGAACACTAACCTTGAACACGAAGAACACGAAGAACAAGCTTGGGAGTTTATCTCTCTAGAAAATTGGCCAGCACTTCGACAATTCAGAATGCAAATGAGTTTTCTCGTCGGACGGGGAGGGGTATTTATAGAACCCCCCACCCAATGGTCACTACACGTGGCACCCTCCCAATGGCCACATCAATGGCCACCAATGGGAGGCCACCACGTCACCAACGGGCCAAGCTACATATCAATGGGAGCCCACTAGCGAATCAGACTCTACGGCCTACACACTGGCCGGCTTCACAAGTGCCAGCAAGCGCCCACAACGGCCTACTTGCCTGCCAAGATCACAAATGCCAAACAATGAGGGGATGACAACGGCTAGGAACGTAATGAACGCCCGTAACGGCCACAGAACCAGAGGAACAAAGAACCCACAGCCATCGGCTCCTCGTAACGACCCTTGATGATAACTCTTTACAAGCGATCTGTGCACAAGGGTTCTCCCACAGGGTTACCTTGGCCAGAAAATCGCCATGAGGGTTGGATTCAGGGGCACTGCGGGGAGGCCGCTTCGGCCAGGGACTCAAACAACTCCTTCACCCCTCACACCCTTCGCCCTGAAGCAGTGGGGGACTGGGGGACTACACCGGCCTCAACAAAACAAAAGGAAAAATGCAAACAACAAATGTAACCATGAAGCATGGCCACATCGTCCATGTATCACACTGCGCCTAGTCGGCCAAAGGAACATAACGTCATCAGCAACGGCCAACTGGCCACCTAAGGCAAGGAGACTCATCATCCTCCGCCAACAGTTAATCATAATGGGCTCTTCGGCCAAGAACACGAAAACCAGTCAACGACGGCCAAAAGGAGTGCGCTAGCACCCTCATCGGCCACCCAAAGGAAAGGACGCCATCGTCCTCAAAGCAAGGATCAACCTCAACGGCCTCATCGGCACAAATGTGAACTTCGACCATCAACGCCCAAGAAAGGGAAAGCGCGCCTTCAACGGCCACCATTGAAGCAAGGACACTCATCGTCCCCAAATGAACACATCAAGGAAACAACGGCCTCCCCGCCCACAGCGAGGAGCAGGTAACGGCCAAAGCACAGAACAGGATCACCAAAACGAAAACAACGCCAACGCCGCAACAGCTAACGGCCTGGGAATGCCCGCATCGGCCAGAAGCATTAAAGCACCGGAATCTACTCTCCTTCACTTCGTCTACATCTCAGCTTAGAGAGTGGGGGACTCCTGATGGAGTATATGGGTCTGAGCCTGTAACACCCCCAAATTTCCCACCCAAAAATACCTTTAAATAAAACATTATTTATTATCTTTATTTGAAAACATCAAAATTTTGCAGCGGAAATCAAAAGGGAAATAGGGTGTTACCGCCACACTCGGTTCTAACCTAACCGAGTGCACAGGCTAAAACAATTTAAACTCAAAATAGATTAAACTTCTAAAATAAATGTTCACTAATTTAAGGTGCTGAAAATGTAATTACAATTATTTACTAATTTTGTGTTCTAGCGGAAGCTCTCTCGAAACCAACTTCAACGAGATCAACTCAACACCTGTACAAAATCAAGTACAAAAAAAAAAAATTAGCAACAATGCTAAGTAAGTTCCACCTAACCCAAAAAAAAATAAAAATAAATAAATAATATATGTATATTTGTAAAACATTTCGTAAAATATATTTTCAAAATAATTTATAAATCATAAGTAAAACAACATTTATAAAATATTCTTATAACACAATTAATATGCAAAATATCAATATTTCAAATATAAGTACATATTTCAAACCATAATAATACCAAAATATCAATATACGTAAACATCCCAATAATTTCAAAGCATAAATCAAAAATCAAATATTCATCTCAAAATACATATAAATAATTATAAACAATATTCAACATAATTAAATCAAATCAAATCCAAAAGTATTTATACTCTAAAAACTCACAAATAATTTAATGACTCAATCCAACTCAAATTCAATCCAAATATAACCCAATCCAATAATCCAACAATTCCAATCAACTCAATAATTCAATTCTACCACAAATCCAATCAAATAATATTCACCTCAAGTCCAAATCAAGCCAATCAAATAATCTCAATCACCTCAAAGCCTCAAAACCAATCTCATCAAAGTCCAGTGGAAGCCGAACTCCTACCTTAAGTGTGCACACCCCCTAAAAGGGATTCCAAGCCCTCCAGGTAGTAAGAAGTCCGAATAGTCGGGATTTTTCTACCAACTACACTACAATTAAGCTGGGATACTCCGCTTTTGGGAAGTACCCCTGGTGGATTTAGACTTATAGCCATTACCACTCACCAAATTTTCCACATTTATCCGGATGTGGCAAACCGACACCACAGATTTCTCCGGGTGCTCACAAAATCACAATTCAATCTCAATCAAAACGGATATGAAATCCAAACTCCACAAAATCATCCGCAATGTAAAATATTAACTCCAACAAACTACACTCGAATTCACCATACAATAAAATTTCACAAAAGAGTCAAATACTTCATAAATATAATCCCAATAACAATTCATAAGATATCTCAAATACTCAAAAATATCATCCAATATCCAATACTCAAATCTCAAATACAATTCTCAATAATAATTCATAAAAAAAATTCCAAATACTCAAATGTAAATACTAGAATCTCAGAAAGTACTCAAATAATTTGAAAAATGATTTACGAGGAAAAATATAATGTTGGTTGACGTGAAACTTACCTCAAATCGCAATAGCTCCTAACCGAAGTTTTGACTTCTTCTCCAAATTCACCTTCTAAAAATACCAAGCCTCAAATTAATAACTATTCTAGCCATTTTGTAATTCTACCCAAATTAATGTTTTAATTACCCCAATTTGTATAATTCCAATCCCATTAATTCTCGTTAGTTGATTTTATTTACTTATTTTATTGACATATTTTAACTTACTATTCATCTTGTTTTAATCAACCCACTAAGTCTGTTAATCAATCTATTTCGTATATGATAGTCTAAGTATTATAAAAGTTCGAATTCAATAATCAATGAAAATCCCCATTTTATTATTATTCCATAGTTATAATTATCTACTCCGTATATACTTTAATTTAATCCATCTTACTAATTTCATCTATTAATCGGCCCAATATACAATTAGTACAGCCCAACCATTTACAAGAACTAATGAGTACGGGGAAAGTTACGTACAGAGGAGATCGAGTCATCTTCTTCTTCAGCAAAGGATGGCCGTCAGTCCGGCGCTCAACGATAGGCCGTTCCTCTTCTTATCTAGCGACTGATAGCTGTGGTCTGATGATCGACGGAAGTGGGTTGATCGTCCCAGGGTCTCTGCTCTCAACTCCGGCTATGGTGACTACTCCGGTGGCGTCCTTCTCCGGCGAAGACGTCCTAGAAACCAGCCTGTCTATGGTTACTCCTTTTGGAGACGGGCAGCGATTCACTCCTGCGAGAGCGGTGACAATGATCTGGTCGTCGTTGGGTAACCCTCTATCAGCCCATCGGTTTCTCTCTCTCCGGCGTTAACCAGTCCGGCAATCTCGTATTTCACTCCTCCGATGATGCGTTGTGATGGGAGATATCGAAGGTTCCGATCAGACCCCCTTCTCTTCCTTCCTCTTCTGGTTTGCGCAGAGGGGAACAACGATATATACGTACTTACTGGACGGCGGCTCACGTATGGAAGGTTTATGTGTGGTTTCACATGTGTTGCTGATCGTAGATAGCAGCGGGTCACGCAGTAGATAGTTATGTATATATATGCATAGGAGATGATGCTAGACTAATATAAGTTTTATACGCAGCTAGGGTTTCGCCGATCACATGTATTTATATATCCGTATGGAAGCTTCAAGCCACTTTTTGTTACAAAATTTCGAAATTAAATTTACTATTATTATTGATTATTGATTATTATTATTTTTATTGCCATATAAATTTTTAGCTGTTTCATACACTTAATATGCCATACGAGTTCAGTCTTGTATATTTAATGTGTATAGAAAAGATATTCAACAAAGATTTGAGTGGATCATTTTTTTAAAGTCATATGTAAAGGCATGAGCCATAATTATGCATTATGTATAAAAATGTCATTTTCTTTTTCCATGTTAATTAAATTTCTCTTTTTTTATTATTAACAAATTAAATATTTTATTTAATTGAAATTTTCGGAGTGTCACATTCTACCCCCCTTAAAAATATGCTTCGTCCCCGAAGCACTTAACTTACTCAAAGAAGGTTATGTTAGAAATCATGCAACAGAATTGGGTGTTGATGTACCCCGATCCGTATAACAAATTCACATCTTATTTCACTTATCATCATCATCATCATCATCATCATCATCATCATCATTATTATTATTATTATTTTATTTGCATAACTTTTTTTAGGGTGTTACAGAGCCCCTGGACCCACATACTCAGAAGAACAGAAAGCACAAGACACCGAGTGGCGCCCACGTCGGCCAAGGGACCCCCGTCGGCCGAGAAGGTGCCAACTCAGATTGTGGTCCTGAGCCCAAGGAACCCGGGTGCCCTCGTCGGCCGTGCCCTCGTCGGCCACACCCTCGTCGGCCACGAAGACTTCACAGAATCGGATTTTATACTCACTCATTTGTACAACCCATTAGTGGCTTTGTATCCGGCCCAGTAGCGGTCCAGTTGTAAATGGGCCTCCCAAGCCCAAGGCTTGGGAGCCCAGCCCGTATTTTCTCTATAAATACTCCCCTTGGGAGTAGTTATAGGGGTTACAAAATCATTCTATTGAAGCATATTATTGCACTTCTCTCTCTAGCTCTCACTTCTCTCTAGATATACTCTATCAAGTACAATAATACAAATGATATCCGTAAGATGTGTGTGGGCCGCTGTCCGGGCCCAATAGTCATGAGACCCGGGGGTCCGAGTCTATATACTCTATCAGGAGTCCCCCACTCTCTGAGTCGAGAGTATTCGAGGTGAAAGAGAGTAGAACTGTGTGCTGATCTGTCGTCATATGGTGAGTAAACTTCGTGAACAAAAATTTGAATTTCTGCTTCTTTGGTTAACGGAGGCGCTAAGTCCCCCGCTCTTCCAGTCCCCCACTCCTTGAGGCGAGTGTAATGAGGTGAAGAGGAGTAGAGTAATGCGTGTCGGATGATGTCTTCAACAGGGGGCCGAGGGTTGACACCTTTTGATCCACGATGGGGAGATGCCTCGTTAAAAACCTCATTAGGAAAAAACCCCGTGGGAAAAAATCCTAATGAGGGAAAAAGAGTACACCGGATGCCCCCAAAATGAAACAAAAGGTGCGAGCCCTTCGGCCTGGAGATGGAGCTGCAGCGGTGCCCGTCTGCTGGGGGGATGGCCGAGACCAGTCTCTAGATGTAAGTAGCTCGGCATGATAAGTAGTCCTAGTCATCTAATAAAGATGACTAAGGGATGGGTCGAGCGACCGTCCACAATATGATGCCTGGTTCATCAAATAAAGATGACCAGAACGTAAGGGCGATGGGCCGAGAGGCATGTACGAGAGCTCCACGTTGTCAAATAAAGACGACGGGGCGATGGTGCGGCCGAGGGGCCTGCATAAGAGCTCCACGTCATCAAATAAAGACGACGGGGCGATGGTGCGGCCGAGGGGCCTGCATAAGAGCTCCACGTCGTCAAATAAAGACGACGGGGCGATGGTGCGGACGAGGGGCCTGCATAAGAGCTCCACGTCGTCAAATAAAGACGACGGGGCGATGGTGCGGCCGAGGGGCCTGCATAAGAGCTCCACGTCGTCAAATAAAGACGACGGGGCGATGGTGCGGCCGAGGGGCCTGCATAAGAGCTCCACGTCGTCAAATAAAGACGATGGGGCGATGGTGCGGCCGAGGGGCCTGCATGAGAGCTCCACGTCATCAAATAAAGATGACGAGGCGATGGTGCGGCCGAGGGGCCTGCATAAGAGCTCCACGTCGTCAAATAAAGACGACGGGGCGATGGTGCGGCCGAGGGGCCTGCGTAAGAGCTCCACGTCGTCAAATAAAGACGACGGGGCGATGGTGCGGCCGAGGGGCCTGCATAAGAGCTCCACGTCGTCAAATAAAGACGACGGGGCGATGTATGGCCGAGAGAGGCCTATATGAGAGCTCCACGTCATCAAATAAAGATGATGGGGTGATGTATGGCCGAGAGAGGCCTATATGAGAGCTCCACGTCATCAAATAAAGATGACGGGACGACGTATGGCCGAGAGGCCTACATGAGAACCCCACATCATCAAATAAAGATGACGGAGCAAGATGTGGCTCAGAGGCCTACAAATGAGTTCCTCGTCATCAAATAAAGATGACATAACGATATATGGCCGATGGGTCTGCAAATGAGCTCTTCATCATCAAATAAAGATGACAGAGCGATATATGGCCGATGGGCCTGCAAATGAGCTTCGCGGCATCAAATAAAGACGACGGAGCGATATATGGCTGAACTCTGGGCTCCTTTAGCCTTTCAGCCGGAGACCGCAAGATGTTCGCTATATCTGAATAGGGGGACGAGGCGGTGGACGCCTGTCTGAATATGAGGGCGACGATGCTGATGAGTTGGTCCGAATATGAGGATGAGGCAATGATAAGCCGTGTGTCATATGAAGGTGACGGTCACCATCCAGGAAGGGATTGGCGAGCCTGGTCGCTAGACAAGGACTTCAACGCTGGGGCCGGTCTAAATGTGAGGACGAGGCGATGATAAGCCGTGCGTCATATAGGGGCGATGGTCACCGTCCGGGAAGGGATGGCGAGCCCAATCGCTATAACAAGACTTCGGCGCTGGGAGCCGGTCTTGAGATAAATAATCACGTCGCGGCCGAGAGGCTGATCGCGATGTGCGGATGACAATGATGAGGAGCCAGTCCAAACAATGGTGACGAGGCGATGGTGAAGCCGATCGTCATATAAAGGCGATGGTCACCATCCGGGAAGGGATGGCGAGCCCGATCGCTAGCTCAAGACTCGCGGCGCTGAGGAAGACGGTCTTGAGATAGATAATCATGCCGAGGCCGAGGGGCCGGTCGTGATATGAGGACGACGACGATGAGGAGTCGGTCCAAACAATGATGACGAGGCGATGGTGAAGCCGATCGTCATATAAAGGCGATGGTCACCATCCGGGAAGGGATGGCGAGCCCGATCGCTAGCTCAAGACTCGTGGCGCTGAGGAAACCGGTCTTGAGATAGATAATCACGCTGAGGCCGAGGGGCCGGTCGTGACATGAGGACGAGGACGATGAGGAGTCGGTCCAAACAATGATGACGAGGCGATGATGGAGCCGATCGTCATATAGAGGCGATAGTCACCATCCAGGAGGGGATGGCGAGCCTGATCGCTAGCCCAACACACTCGGTGCTGATGAAGCCGGTGTTGGGATAGGGTGTGACGTCGTGGCCGAGGGGCCGATCGTGATGTGAGGTCGTCAGCACTATGAGGCTGATCCAAAAGTCCAAGCAGCGGTCGCCATCCGATGAAGGAATGATTGAGACCGGTCTTGGGGATAGATAATCACGCCGAAGCCGAGGGGCCGATCGTGATGTGCGGACAGAGATGATGAGCCGATCCGATAATATGATGACGAGGCAAGAATGAAGCCAATCGTCATATAAGGGCGATGGTCACCATCCAGGAAGGGATGGCGAGCCCGATTGCTAGCTCAAGACTCTCGGCGCTGAGGAAGCCGGTCTTGAGATAGATAGTCACGCCGAGGCCGAGGAGCCGGTCGTGATGCGCGGATGGTGATGAAAAGAGCCAATCCAAAATATGATGACGGGGCAATGATGAGCTGGCCGTCATATAGAGGCGATGGTCACCATCCAGGAAGGGATGGTGAGCCCAGTCGCTAGCTCAAGATCGCGTTGAGACCGAGGGGTCTTCCGCGATGTGAGCATGACGGCGATGATGAGCCGTTTCAATAAATGATGACGAGGCCATGATGGGCCAATCGTCATATAAAGGCGACGGTCACCATCCAAGAAGGGATGGTGAGCCCGATCGCCAGCTCAAGACTCTCGACGCTGAGGAAGCCGGTCTTGAGATAGATAATCACGCCGAGGCCGAGAAGCCGGGCATGATGTGAGGACGACGGCGATGAGGGGCCGGTCCAAAAATCCATGCAACGGTCGTCATTCGGTAAAGGAATGACTAAGACCGGTCTTGAGATAAATAATCACGTCGAGGCCGAGGGGGTCGATCGTGATATGAGGACGACGACGATGAGGAGTCGGTCCAAATAATGATGACGAGGCGATGGTGAAGCCGATCGTCATATAGAGGCGATGGTCACCATCCGGGAAGGGATGATGAGCCTGATCGCCAGCTCAAGACTCTCGGCGCTGAGGAAGCCGGTCTTGAGATAGATAATCACGCCGAGGGGTCGGGCATGATGTGAGGACAACGGCGATGAGGAGCCGGTCCTATAATATGATGACGAGGCGCTGATGTAGCTGATCGTCATATAAAGGCGATGGTCACCATCCAGGAAGGGATGGTGAGCCCGATCGCTGGCTCAAGACTCGCGGCGCTGAGGAAGCCGGTCTTGAGATAGATGATCACGCCGAGGCCGAGGGGCCGGTCGTGATGTGAGGACAACGGTGATGAGGAGCCGGTCCTATAATATGATGACGAGGCGCTGATGAAGCTGATCGTCATATAAAGGCGATGGTCACCATCCAGGAAGGGATGGTGAGCCCGATCGCTGGCTCAAGACTCGCGGCGCTGAGGAAGCCGGTCTTGAGATAGATGATCACGCCGAGGCCGAGGGGCCGGTCGTGATGTGAGGACAACGGCGATGAGGAGCCGGTCCTATAATATGATGACGAGGCGCTGATGAAGCTGATCGTCATATAAAGGCGATGGTCACCATCCAGGAAGGGATGGTGAGCCCGATCGCTGGCTCAAGACTCGCGGCGCTGAGGAAGCCGGTCTTGAGATAGATGATCACGCCGAGGCCGAGGGGCCGGTCGTGATATGAGGACAACGACGATGAGGAGTCGGTCCAAATAATGATGACGAGGCGATGGTGAAGCCGATCGTCATATAGAGGCGATGGTCACCATCCGGGAAGGGATGGCGAGCCCGATCGCTGGCTCAAGACTCGCGGCGCTGAGGAAGCCGGTCTTGAGATAGATGATCACACCGAGGCCGAGGGACCGGTCGTGATGTGAGGACAACGGCGATGAGGAGCCGGTCCTATAATATGATGACGAGGCGCTGATGAAGCTGATCGTCATATAAAGG
Organism: Cuscuta europaea; assembly: GCA_945859875.1. Classification (NCBI taxonomy): domain Eukaryota; kingdom Viridiplantae; phylum Streptophyta; class Magnoliopsida; order Solanales; family Convolvulaceae; genus Cuscuta; species Cuscuta europaea. Next base: position 1,633,544 of record CAMAPE010000002.1, read on the forward strand.
CGATGGTCACCATCCGGGAAGGGATGGCGAGCCCGATCGCTAGCTCAAGACTCGCGGCGCTGAGGAAGCCGGTCTTGAGATAGATAATCACGCTGAGGCCGAGGGGCCGGTCGTGATATGAGGACGACGACGATGAGGAGTCGGTCCAAACAATGATGACGAGGCGATGGTGAAGCCGATCGTCATATAGAGGCGATGGTCACCATCCGGGAAGGGATGGTGAGCCCGATCGCTGGCTCAAGACTCGCGGCGCTGAGGAAGCCGGTCTTGAGATAGATGATCACGCCGAGGCCGAGGGGCCGGTCGTGATGTGAGGACAACGACGATGAGGAGTCGGTCCAAATAATGATGACGAGGCGATGGTGAAGCCGATCGTCATATAGAGGCGATGGTCACCATCCGGGAAGGGATGGCGAGCCCGATCGCTGGCTCAAGACTCGCGGCGCTGAGGAAGCCGGTCTTGAGATAGATGATCACGCCGAGGCCGAGGTGCCGGTCGTGATGTGAGGACAACGGCGATGAGGAGCCGGTCCTATAATATGATGACGAGGCGCTGATGAGGCTGATCGTCATATAAAGGCGATGGTCACCATCCGGGAAGGAATGGCGAGCCTGATCGCTAGCTCAAGCCTCGCGGCGCTGAGGAAGCCGGTCTTGAGATAGATGATCACACCGAGGCCGAAGGGCCGGTCGTGATGTGAGGACAAAGGCGATGAGGAGCCGGTCCTAAGATGAGGGACGGCGCTGGGCGCTCGTCTGAGATGAGGGAAGGCGCTGGGCGCTCGTCTAAGATGAGGGACGGCGTTGGGCGCTCGTGTAAGATGATGGACGGCGCTGGGCACTCGTCTGAAAATGAGGGACGACGCTGGGCGCTCGTCAGAGATGGTGGACGGCGCTGGGCGCTCGTCTGAAAATGAGGGACGGTGTTGGGCACTCGTCTACAAATGGAGGACGGCGCTGGGCGCTCGTCTAAGATGATGGACGGCGCTGGGCGCTCGTCTAAGATGAGGGACGGCGCTGGTCGCTCGTCTGAAAATGAGGGACGGCGCTGGGCGCTCGTCTAAGATGATGGACGGCGATGGGCGCTCGTCTCAGATGATGGACGGCGATGGGCGCTCGTCTGAGATGGTGGACGGCGCTGGGCGCTTGTCTGAAAATGAAGGACGGCGCTAGGCGCTAGTCTGAAAATGAGGGACGGCGCTGGGCGCTAGTCTACAAATGGAGGACGGCGTTGGGTGCTCGTCTAAGAATGAAGGACGGCGCTGGGCGCTCGTCTGAAGATGAAGGACGGCGCTGGGCGCTCGTCTCAGGATGAAGGACGACGCTGGGCGCTCGTCTGAGATGGTGGACGGCGCTGGGCGCTTGTCTGAAAATGAAGGACGACGCTAGGCGCTAGTCTGAAAATGAGGGACGGCGCTGGGCGCTCGTCTACAAATGGAGGACGGCGTTGGGCGCTCGTCTAAGAATGAAGGACGGCGCTGGGCGCTCGTCTGAAGATGAAGGACGGCGCTGGGCGCTCGTCTCAGGATGAAGGACGGCGATGGGCGCTCGTCTGAGATGGTGGACGGCGCTGGGCGCTTGTCTGAAAATGAAGGACGGCGCTAGGCGCTAGTCTGAAAATGAGGGACGGCGCTGGGCGCTCGTCTACAAATGGAGGACGACGCTGGGCGCTCGTCTAAGAATGAAGGACGGCGCTGGGCGCTCGTCTGAAGATGAAGGACGGCGCTGGGCGCTCGTCTCAGGATGAAGGACGGCGCTGGGCGCTCGTGTGAAAATGAGGGACGGCGCTGGGCGCTCGTCTACAAATGGAAGACGGCGCTGGGCACTCGTCTAAGATGATGGACGGCGCTGGGCGCTCGTCTAAGATGATGGACGGCGCTGGGCGCTCGTCTAATCCGCATGTATGGTCTTGCTTCGTCCATAATGTGTAGTATTTTCCTGATATGTACTTAGTATTGTTGTGGGGATTTCATTTTTTGTTGTTGGAGGCCGGCGAGTGTGCGCGGTCCTCGGCTTCCCTCTTTTATTTTCCCTTTTTCCTTTCCTCTTTTTTTTTATTTCCGTTTCCGTTCCCTATATCGGGGAGTATCCTTCTTTCAGGCTTCGGCCGAAGGGTGTGCTCGTCCTTCGGCCGGTTCGGACTTCGTTTATAACGTCCGTGATCTCAGGGGGGTCCCGTCGCCTATTTATGACGCGGGCTAGACTTTTGGTTGGTTTCCAACGGCTGCCGTTGCCCAACCCTGAGTGGGGGGATTCTGCCACCTCGGCCATGATTTCAGGCCTGTCGTCCTGCGATCTGGCGCGTGGACGACACGGTGAACTTCCCATTTCAAGACGTGGGCCGTTTGCGGGCCCCTCGTCCTGGGGACATCGTCGGCCATACCTGAGCGTTTCACTCTAGGCTTACGGTGCCAGGACGATGTGCTCTCTCAGCTAGGCCTGAGCCCTTCGCTGATACAAAATACAAAGTGGAGCAGACCTGAGCCTTTCGCTCGAAGGCTGCTGATACGACACGTGGTATCTTCTATTTACATTTCCAAAAAAATAAGCGAAATACAATAGGTGCGTTGTTCATGGCAACGGCTTTTGGGCGACGCGATTAGCGTCTCGGAGAACGAGGTGTACCGTTTACCGCTCTCGGGCATAATGTCATGTGCGGCCGGTAGCGGCTCTCATTTTCAGATGCCCGAGTCACCAAATAAAGGTGACTAGGGTAGGTCGATGGACCTAAATATAATTCAAATCATCAAATAAAGATGTTCAGTAGACTAGAGCTCGGGTCCACCGTTCTGGGGTTTTTTGACCCGCTCTAATGGCGATGATAAAAATAATAATACCAATAATAATGCAGCATGAGCGACCTCGGGAAATTTTAATCCCTCATAATGGTCTTCACCACCTCGGGGGTTTTTAACCCGTCATAATGGTGGTGGAAATAATATAATTAATAACAGTAATAATTATACTACTATCACTTAATAAATATTTTAAGTGTATAAATAGGAGTATTGGGCACTTAGCTCTTTTATTTGGACTGCTTTTGGGCTGCTGAAGAACATGATTGGTGGGCTGGTCCATTGCTTCCCTTTTGGCCCAAGTTTCCAGCTAAACTATCACGCCTGGTCTTTCTTCAAACGAACCTGCTTACCTTTATTGCAGCCGCCGGAAAAGGGTCGCAGCTTCACCCTCATCGCTTACTATCGCATCAGGGTCGAGAATCGAGGTCACTGCTTCCGGCCGGAGAGGGAAGACCCTGAAGGCTCTGGTTGCAACTGCGAGGTATCCTCAGGGCGGAGCTCGGACTTGTGGCTTCCTTGGCCGGCGGGTTCCTTAGCTTGGAGAGGGAGGGGAGATACCCTCTGTTTTAGCCGGAAAGGGGGATGGGGACCTCAACCATCGATAGTTCGAAGTATCTCGCCCAGGGTGTCCCCAATCTTGCTACCTGGTCTCGGCGAGCGAGTTCGGCAAAACTCGGAGGCAGCAACGCGGTGATGGGAGTGGCAGAGCTCATCTTGGGGGTCGTACGGCATGCGACGGTCTCCATTCTGCCGCCGGACGCTGGGCTGGTCAGGGCCTGGAGAGACACTGCCGGTTCAAGTTCGAGCTACGAAGGAGGTGGAATAGCGAGCTAGTTCTGCGATTGGCGAGCTGCTGCGGTGGGGTGCCTCGAGCTTCCACCGAGATTGGCAAGAAGTGGGCGTTGGGAGCTCCACTGTCGAGGCGATATTCTGAGCAGACCTGGTTGTGGAGGAGAAGAACGGCGCAAGGTGGTTCCCGATCCAAAGATGCAGACCCCTTTTTTTGCTAATAATCCCAGAACTGTTTCTTGATTTCTTTTGATTGGAATGAATTTTTTTGGTATGTTTTGGGAGGATTTCTCACTTGATTTTGCTCTAATCTCAATGAGAGCACCATTGATGGATTATAGGGATCCAAACTATATAATAAATGGAGAGATTTGAGCTCAAGAATGTAGAGAAGATGAATGAATTGTGAAATTGAGACTTATGTTCTAGGGTTACAAATGGCTCCAAGAGGAGTATAAATAGGGAAATAATGGGCCGGGCCGCTAATATGGGCCCGGTAGCCCAACTACATAAAAGACTAATCTAGTACATAGTTACATACAAATGACATATAAGCAGTACAAATATACAAATGATATCCGTAAGATGTGTGTGGGCCGCTGTCCGGGCCCAATAATCATGAGACCCGGGGGTCCGAGTCTATATACTCTATCAGTCTCATTTGGAAATCAACAAGAAAAGCTCAATCTAAGTCACTGATGGAAGGACATGTTACACGAAATAAAAAGAAAACCATTCACAACTCTCCCAACATGAGTTAAAAAAAACATCACCTTTTTTCTATCAATTAACAGGGCCATTTTCATGCCTTAAATTGGGTTCCCATGGGAACATGATACATTCAGAGCCTATTACTACTACCCTACCTGGTACAAGTACTCACTAGTCACTACTCAATAAGTAAATAATTAAATGAAGGGATAAGGCTCAAATTGGACACTATGGTTTCATCAGAATCTCATATTGGACACTTAGGTTTCAAATGAACCAAATTAGACACTATGGTTTCATATATATCTAATATTGGACACTAAAGTTTCATAATTCATAGTTTTTGGACACTCACTTATATTGGATAAAGATCAAAGTAGACACTCACTTATATTGAATTATGAAACTTTAGTGTCCAATATGAGATACATATGAAACCATAGTGTCTAATTTGGTCCATTTGAAACCTTAATGTCCAATATGAGATTCTGATGAAACCATAGTGTCTAATTTGAACCTTATCCCTTAAATGAATGAATAAAGTAATCTGCCTACACCCTCAATTAGTATCTATCCAGTTAATCACCTTATAAAGGAAGTGAGAAGCTCCATTAAGGTTTGCCGCAAGAAGAAAGGATGAAAATAGCGAATAGAGAATGAAAATTTTATCATTGACACCTGATTGTGAAGAAATGGAAGAGACAAAAACTAACATATACATAAATTGCAAAAGTTTACCGATTCAAAAACTAACCACTTCCAACAATTATGAACCAATTCAAATGAAAACCTGCTGCAACAATTACCAATTAAAACAAAAACCAGCTGCAACACTTACTAACTAAAACAAAAAAACCAGCTGCAATTTTAGAGTTTGTTTGAGTGTGGGTTGGACTTTTATCCGCTTGGTGAGGATCCCAAAGTCCTTAAAAGCTTGTACGTTTAACTGGTTTTATATTTTCCTTTTCTACACATGGTGTGCAGCATATTGTATGTTAAATCATTGCCAACCCTCTACCAAAAACCAGCAGCAACATTTACCAAAAACTAGCACCAACATTTACCAAAACCATAATGCAACACTTACAAATTAAAACCAAAAAACAGAAGCAACATTTTCCAAGTAAAACATAAGATGAATAAGCAGAAATATACTTTTATTCCTAAAAAGATTAAACAAAAATCAAATAAAAATGAAATTAACCAAATATGCCAAAAAAGAAATTGAAACAATCAACTCACCTTTAACAATGCAACGCCGGGCCGGAGTAGTCGACGGCAGGCACGCTGGGACGGAGGAGTCGACGGCACGTACGTATAACGGACGACAGATCTCAGTCGGAGCCGGAAATAACTGCAGCAAGCGGCGGTGGAATACGGCAAATATCAGTCGGAGCCAGAAACGGCTGTAGCAACGGTCGGAAAGCAGTCGACGGCAGGTATGGCGCATGAGATTTCGACGTCCTTAGCTTCGTTCCGCCGCGCCTTCTTTCTCCAGTCTCAACTTGCGTAACTTTGAAGCGCGGTCGGCCGGGTAGGTTTAGTCTTAAATATTTAGAGGCGCTTCTTTCTCCAAAGCGCCGCACGTTCAAAATTAAAAAAAAAACGGTTAGAGACTGGAAGCGCTTGGAATCCGAAAGCGCCGCACGCGGCTTGATTTATTAAATAACAAATAATTCGTAAACAATATGGAGGCGTTTTTTAGTATGAATCGCTGCACGCCTGTTTAAAAAATAAAAAAATTAAAATTATCGCCTAACAGAAGAGGCGCTTGTGCTAAAAAGAGCCTCCGATGAAGCGCCTCTGTTTGGCATTTTTCCACTAGTGTTTACTTTTTCTCCATTAACTTAAAGACATCTATTTTTAGAAATATGGGCAAAAGTGTAAAAAGCAAGTATTGCGTATCATTTATTGTCATTTCTTAATCCTTGTGCCGGTCAAAGTTTGCACTTCAATTTGGGACGGAGGGAGTATATTTATTTACACATTCAATAGTCAAGACTATAATGATATTTTTTAAACTTAAAATGTCACACTATCCAAAAGATTCAATTTCAATTGACAAGTAGTACAGAATGCATCTGGCCGTTGCATTGCCGCCGGTTGCTGGTTCTTTTTCTTGATGTTGGTTTGTATATCTCCGTAGAAGTAAGAAATAAATCCCCAGAGGGAGAGGAAGAGAGAGATGCCCTTCTCGGCCTGGAACTTCTCGTGGTAGAAGACGACGGCCATTAGCTCTGTGATCGGGAGGAGTACGTTGATGATGACCATAGACATCAAAGATGAGCCGTAGGACGTCGCTCCAAGGGCTCCCACGTAAAAGCACTGTGTAAGTATTGCATTCCCCACTGTTACCAAGTAGTACTTCGTTTTTCCCAATTCAAACTCACTTGCTTCCCTTGATATTACCTGCACAAATTCAACAAAAATTGTATTAAGCAAAATGATTACAGATCCAATCCGATGAGAACAATGAGTAAGCTGATAAGTGATAACACAACAATTGTCACAACGTGATCCACAATGAAACTCAGCTAATGTATTTTTCGAATTGTTATAATATTTACCAAAATGTCACCGTGTTAATTAATACTGGTCTAATTTGAGCAAATTTAAAAATGTACAATGAAAGAGCTTCATTTATTTATGTGTGAGTGTTATCACGTTAGACATCGTTCTTATTGGAATCGCACACACAAGCAAATGACCAAAATTTTCTAATACATAATACGGAGTATGCTGTGTCCGGAAAAATGTCCTGGACCGGATGAGCGGAAAAATGTCCTGGATCGGATGAGATGAGTCCGAGATTTTTTCAGCACCATTGGGATGTTGTGGGACCGGATGTGATCAATTTTTGCATTGAGACGTTCCAGTCAGGTAAAATTCCGGATAAGTTAAATCACACAAATATTGTATTAATTCATAAAGTAGAAAATTTCAAACTTGTTGGGGACTTGAGACCTAACTCTTTATGTAATGTTATATATAAGATCCTTTCCAAAGTGCCTTTATCCCGAGTAGAATGAAATGTTTACTTCACTAATGCATTTCTGAGAATCAAAGTGCCTTTATCCTGAGTAGATCTATTGTAGATAATGTTATGTTAGAATTTGAAACCCAACATTATTTGAAGCATAAGACCCAGGGGCTGGCTGGGTTTGTGGGCTCAAACTGGATATGAGTAAGACTTACAATAGGATGGAATGACTATTTTTGGAAGGCATGATGGCACACTTGGGGATTAGTGATAGATGGATTGGGCTGATTATGGAGTATGTCACCTCAGTGTCCTACTCAATCCCCTTTGATGATACTGATTTGGGTCCTATTTTTCCTAAATGGGGGTTGCGACAAGGTGACCCTTTATCTCCATACTTGTTTATTCTGGTGGTTGAGGGCTTGAGTGCTCTTTTATGACGGAATGAGGCGGCGAGGCATCTACATGGGGTGGTGGTTCCGAGCAGCGCTCCACGGATATCTCATTTGTGTTTTTTTGCAGACGATAGACTTTTATTCTTTAAGGCCATGCATGGGGAATCATCTATGGTAAAGGAGACTTTGCATGACTATGAGTTGGCTTCAGGGCAGATTAATATATTTACTAAATCAAAGCTCTTTTTTAGCTCTAATGTATCGGCTGATTGCAGGGAGGGCTTGATTGATATTTTGGTTATGGGTGCGTCCGGAAATGAGGAGAAGTATTTGAGGCTACCGGCTCTGATGGGTCGTAGTAGAAAACAAATCTTATCCTATTTGAGACATAGGGTGTTGAATCTCATTCAGAATTGGAATAACGGATTTTTATCGAGAGCTGGTAGAGTACTCTTAAAGTCAGCCATTCAGGCTATGTCAACGTACGCTATGAATGCTTTCCTTCTACCTAAGGAGCTGTGCCGGGAAACTGAAGTTCTCATGGATAGGTATTCGTGCAACGAAAAGGTTGGTAAGGGGATCAGGTGGTCGAGTTGATATTTTCTATGTAGACCTGAAAAGGTGGGTGGTATAGGTTTCCAGAAAATCGGGGAATTTAATATTTCTATGATAGCTAAACAAGCTTGGAGATTTTTTTTCAGAAATTGATTCTTGGGTATGGAAGGTGTTCAAGTCCATATATCATCCTGATAGTAATTTCTTAACCGCCAAACTGGGTATGGGAGGGTAAAATCCTTCTTTTGTTTGGAAAAGTATCTTTCAAACACAAGACATTGTTAAGGACTACTAGTGGAGGGTTGGGAGCGGGGCTTCTATGAATGTGTGGTCCGACCCTTGGCTCCCGGATCCGGGGTCTTCTAAAGTTGTGGTTCCATGCTTGGAGCACACACGAGTGGAGAATCTGCATTATGCTCTGGTTTGGGGTGGGATTTGGATCTTTTAAATGATTTATTTGAAGCAAGGGATGTGCATCTTGTTCAAGGAATCCCGCTCAGTCACCACTCTATCCCGGATAGTCTTTGATGGAGATGGGAATCCAATGGCCGGTTTTCTGTTCGGAGTTGTTACCGGTAGCTTATTGGGGATCTCGGTGATGGGGAGTGGACATGCTGGAATGGACCTCAATGTGGAATTGGCAGTTGCCTCCAAAACTCAAAAACTTCTTCTGGCAGGTGTGTTGTGGCATCTTGCCAACGACAGAAAATTTGCGGAGTAAAAGGGTGGATTGTGCAGTTATTTGCGGTCTATGTGGCGCTGTTGAGGAATCTCCTTTGCATCTGTTTGTTCGTTGTCCCAAGGCAAAGAAAGCGTGGAGTGCAGTGGGTTGGAGGTGGTCGAGAACCTTTGTTGGCAGTTTTTGGAGCAGGTTGTAGCTGAGTTTAAGGCTAAAAATAAAGAAGAATTGGGTAAATTGATTTGGGGTTGCTAGGGACTTTGGTGTGAGCGTAACAGCCGGGTTTGGAAAGGGGTTTAGGTGAAAGCCATGTCTATTTTGAAGAAAGCAGAGGCTTTTGTTGCTAGATGGGAGAAGGTGCAGCTGTTTGGGGAGCTCTAACTTTTTCTGCATCGATTGCCGCTTCGGTTTGGAGGCACCCTGCGATGGGAAGAGTGAAACTCAATGTTGATGCGGCTGTGAGGAGAAATTGTTGCGGCCTAGGTTGGATTCTACGGAATGGGTGGGTGGGGGGGGGGGGGGGGGGGGGCTTTCTGGCAGTCTTCAAAGTGCAGACACAGTATCTTATCTCCATGGGAAGCCGAATTGGTTGGTTTAAGAGAAGCTCTTACTTGGATTAAAGGAAAGGTCAAGGCTGGGATTTTGTCGATGTCGAGTTCAACACTTCTCAGGCTATTTCTGAGATCCTGGAGGGCTCAAGTGTTTCAGCATTAGGTTTGGTTGTGGGTGATATTCGAGATACACGTTCTTGGTTTACAGACATCTCGTTTTATTATATTCGACGATCTGCGAACAAAGTGGCTCATGAGTTAGCTAAAGCCGGTTTTTCTATGTCTGACGACTGATTCTGGTTGTGCTATTCTCCTAATTTTATCATTGATGTATTGAATGCTGATTTTATTAATGATTATTGAGATTGTTTTTGTCAACAAAAAAACAAATTATGTTTAACATTACATAACTATTAAATTAGAAAGTTGGGTGGGCCTTGGGCGGATCTAGTAATGTTTGTTATTCTGGCACCATCTGGAACTTATTGGTAAGAAAAATGCATGGTGTGCACTTTTTCGTGTACACTTTTCCTACGCTCGTCTGTCTCACGCACACAGAGTTGTTTGTCCACAAACAACTCTATAGAGTTGTCTGTGGACAGACAATTCTGTAACATACAACTCCGTAGAGTTATTTGTGGACAAACAATTTTGTGCGCGTGAGACAGACGAGTGTACGAAAGGTGTGCACCAAAATGTGTATACCAAAATATGTACACCTAGCACAACTCTATTGTTAATGTATGTCATGTTTGGTGTTGGTAAATCATGAACGCAGAACTCTATACTTAATTATGAATTTATAACCATTTTAAAATATTAAACCGAGAAAACTACATCGAACCACCCCATTTATTTCCAATAAGTACAAAGGATTTAATAATTATAAATGAGTTGTAGTTTGATGATTTTAGATCAATTAAATTGAAGTATCATCCTATTTCAGAAGTAAGAATTAAGAATTAGATAGAATGAGAGGCCAAAGCAGAAGTGAATTGATGGAATGAGATCAAACCTGTAGCACTGCTCAACGGCGACAGAGTCATTGAACAACTGTTGAATTATAGGATCGGAGACGGAGCTTTAGGGTTCGTTTGAACCCAATTCATCTTCCTCCCCATTATCTTCACATCTGTCTTGAAGTTTTTTATATTAAGCTGATTAATAAGATGTGAATCAGTCTCCCAATTCTGTGCTAATGCTCATAGTATCGTAGAAGTGGTCTTCTTCTTAGCTTTCTTCTAGGGTTTTTCTTTCCGATAGGCAGCTTGCGTTGTTTCTTGTCCAGAGAATGATTTGGACCGACAATTAGAGGGCGGTCGTTACCATGTTCTGCCTCTCCATGTTCTGCTTCTCTATGGTTGATGTTTCTAGATGTGCTGCTATAGATCGAATATGGAGGTTTGTGATTGATACATTTGATTGGAAAATTGCTTAACAATTTCTGAATCGAGTTCTAAGCACGGGAGAAGACATATTGACAGTCCGCCCCCTCCTGAACCGTCGTCCTGGAGCGACTGAGATGATAGGGTTTGGAAGACGATACTTCAAGAATACTGGCAGGAAGAAGATTGGAGTATTTTTCAATTATTTTATTTTTTATGATCTTACTTTCGTGTTAAGTTTGTTCATGGTCTCTTTTTGTTGTTGATGACTTTAGTTTTAGGTCTACAATAAGGATTGACAATTCTGCTAGATATTATGTCGTTAGAAGGATTTATATGTTCAGTGATTATTGTATCACACTCGTTTGGTGATTAGTGATTTCTATTACTCCTTCAGATGTGATCGTTTCTAAGTTTAGTCGTAAGATTGATAGTGCTAGTTAGAATGTTTTTACTTGGAGTGTAATTCCTCCCAGATCAGACCAGACCGGATCAGTTCAGACCAGACCAGACTTGGATAGTTATAAAAATACAAAGAAACCAGACCAGTCCAGACAAGCAAATTACGATCCAAATAAAAACATCCTTATGAATAATTATTGTCGGTGGTTTTTTGAGTTTGTTGTTACGATATGAATCACATTAATATAATCCATTTTTTATTCAAAAAATACCGTGTAAGCATTTTCACTTTCTTTTGAGTTTGTTCTCTCCTCTTCCCCATATATGCACAAATCCCAACCCACTTATTCCCCACTCCACTTGCCAATCCACTCCCTAGTCCAAAACTCTTTCCCAACCGTTCTGCTGCATTTCAAATTAGTTACAGACCCTACCAATACTTCTTCTTAATTTACTTTGTGTGCACAGATCTATAAAAGGAAATCAAAACTAGAGTATCAGTCGATAATCTTTGTCACTTTAATTGGAAGAGGCCCGCTTCGTGTATACATCGGGTTACACACCGGGTTACATGCCGGTCAAATTGTCTGTATATACAGACAATTTGATCGGTTAGACAGACAATTTGACCGGCGTTTTAAGAAGAAAATCGATTTCCATACATACAAAATATAAAGAGTTGTCTGTATCACCGACATTTTAGACCTGAATTTTTCATAGTGTGTGTGATACAAACATTTTTTTATTTTTGTCTGTGTGAAAATCGATTTTCTTCGTAAAACACTGCTCAATATGTCTGTGTAGCCGGTCAAATTGTCTGTACACAGACAATTTGACAAGCGTGTAACCCGGTGTGTAAAACTTGGCGTGTACAAAAGGAATTTTCCTAATTGGAAATCTAGAGGATCTATCAAAATCGAAGTAAGCGCTCCTTTCGACATTTTCGTCGTCTTTACATCCATGGTCCGAATCGACTGGATGTTTCAGATTTTTTATCGGTTCGGTCAGATTTTGACAGGTTTTACCGGGTTTTGACCTTTTACGGTTTCAGACTAGTACTAGACCCGCGATTTACCCGGGTCGACAGTTTCCGGGACAACCCGGTCGGGCCAGGCTGGTTTCTTAAACACAAGACTAAATTAGATCAAATTAAAATAGATTAGATGACAAGATTTAGACAATAATAAAGTTCACATAAAACAAATATTTACCAAATAAGACAAGACTTAAGCAGACCAATTATAAAATGACTTAGTCAAATTGGTCCATGTTGGTCAATTTTGTACCCCTCATTTCAAAAAGATTGGTCAATTTGACTTTTCTTGTAAAGTGTAGACAATGATTTTAGCTATTATATTTATTTGTAATTTATAAATTTTATACTTATATGAAAGATTTTTTAATAAAGAATATGCTCATATAATTTTCATATTTTAAATAATTTTATATGAAAAAATATCATTCGTCAAACTTGACCAGCATTGATCAAGAAAATCAATTTAAACAATCTTTTAGAGACGGAGAGAATATAAAATACTTGGAATTATACAATAATGATGATTGTAAGTGGAAGTAAAAATTTATGATTTAGTCGATTCAAGTGAAATTTGGTTTGAACAGACGTGTCCATGTAGGGGTGGGCACGGGACGGAACGGGACGGGAATTAGACTATCCCGGTCCCGAATACGGTTTAGGATAACAGGACAGAGCGGGACGGGACACGATGTTGTCCAGCTGTTGTCCCTTTTAAACCGGTACCGAAACAGAACGGGACGGTTCGGGACATCCCAAACAGGTCCCTGTACTCATATCAATAGCTCATGCTTAACGAACAAATTGAACGATTTTGAAGAGTTGGAGGATTGGATTGGACCTTTTTTTAGTTCGGGTACCCAATTGAGCTATTGATATGAGTACAGGGACCTATTTGACCCTTTAGCCTTTGAAAAAACGAAAAAATTGAACGATTTTGAAGAGTTGGAGGATTGGATTGGACCTTTTTTTAGTTCGAGTACCCAATTGAGCTATTGATATGAGTACAGGGACCTATTTGACCCTTTAGCCCAAAAAAAATTGCAGCGAAAAAAATACAGCTCCAAAAAGAAACTTCGACAAAAACTACAACACTAAAAATGCAACACATACAAAAATTTACGATAAATGCAACAAAAAAAATAGTAGATTAATAGGATAGTTGCACGAAACAAACCGTAACAACAACAATTAACTCCAACACACACAATACTACTAAGAAACTACAAAAATAAATAAAAAGACAAACAATATTATTAGAAGTGAAACATGTGAAGTATATGTGAGTTTCTTTTTAGTATGTAGAAGATAGTTCATACTTGATATAATTTAGACTCCTTTAGGTGTTTTACATATTAGATAACTAATACCTAATTAATATTCATTAGTATTTGAATTGATGGTAGACTCACTAACCTACAACTATATACTCCGTACAATTTTGAATTCGGAACAACGGGACGGAACGGGACATATTCTATTTATCCCGGTCATGTTTTGTTTTGAAATGGTTCGGGACCGGAACGGGACAAAAATAGTTTGTCCCGAATTTAACGGGACAATTTCGGAACGGTACCGGAACATTCCGGAACGGACCAACGGGACCGGGTCTTTTGCCCACCTATGACCATGCATAATAAATATTGCTTTCATGAATTTATTATTGTTGTCGGAATTTATTAATTTGATAGGATATGAGTGAAATGACTAAATAAAAACATTGAAGCCGTAAGAGTATACTACTTCCATGCCAATTTGTTTTGCATAAATCAATACTTTTTTATTTAAAGTTAAATTCTCACTATCCATAAATAATTCATTTTTAATAATCAAAATTTACATATTCAGAAATTACATTAAAATATATTTAAAATTGAAACATTCAAATTAAAATTTAATAAAAAATTGATATCTGATTAAGTAATAAAAATAAAACTATTCAACGAAAAATCAAGTTTATAAATCAATTTGGTAGAGATACTATTACGTAAGATAACCTGGAAGTCGTCGTTTATGAACATTCCAACCGTGCAGAACAGAGTGGCAGCAAAACACAGAACCATCTGAAATTCAAGAACCATACTGTACTCAATTCTCGCCATCTTCACCTTACTGTAACTCAACTCCACCAAAGGCAAAACCAACCCCAGCAAAGCCGCCGACCCAACTGTCAAAGCAAACCCCAAAATATATTCCTTGTTCGATTCCCCCGCCGGGCGGTCGGTCCCCGCCCGGACGCCCAAAACAACCGCCGATAAGGTCAGCAAAATGACCGCGTTTATCGTGAACGCCGTAAACTTCTGCTTCACGAGGAAGAAAGCGAACACTGACGTGAACCCGAGCTGAGAGCTCCCGATCAGAAGCGCCGTCGAGACCGGAAGCTTGGAAACGCCGTATGTGAAGAGGTAGTTGTTTAGGCCCATCAGAAGGCCGATGAGGAAGGCGGAGATGAAAAGAAACGGCGTGATATGTTGGAACTCCCCGGAGTCACTTGTCTGGCTCCGGCGGCGGCGGTGGTGGAGGTAGGAGACGAAAAGAGGGATGAAAGTGACTGGCCACGCGACGGTTTGCAGCCAGGTGGAAAACCATATCCGGGTGCCGCCGCCGATGAAGTAGAGGCGCGTGAGAAGAGGGTTGCCGCAGTTTCCGATGCCCATAAATATGGCGTTGAACAAAAGGGCGGTTGTCCGTAATCTAGTCCACCCTTCCGCTCTTTCCATCTTTAATTTCTTTCTTGAACAATGATAGCTACCTTACCGTAATGTATATACTTTCCTCTTATGGGATTGTATGGCTGAATTATGTTGGTCTCTCTTGACACTCCTATGATCCTATCTAGTCTAGCTCTAATAATTGCAAATTCAACTAAGATACGTAGTATGTATTTATTTATTTATTTATTTCGTTTGATAGGATTTTAAATATTATCCTCCGTATTTACAACATTAGAATTTAGATATTATTTATAATCTAATTTGACTACATTTTATTTATTAATGTATGTGAATTATTGTTTTTGAAAAATATTATTGAATTCGTCTCATTACAAAGTTTCATAATCTGATTTTTAAAAGTTTTTTACTAATAGAGAATAAAATATAATGACGGTCAAAGTTGTGCATTGACAAGCGTGAAAAAGTGAATATTGCAACTAAAAAAGAACGGAGGAAGTAATTATTTATATAATTATTTATATAGTCATACACAATTTAGTTTGATTATTTAACGTAAACGGTATAATACATTTTAAAAAGATTTTGCATCGTACAATTTTTGGCTGGGATGTCCTTTTCATGAAAAGTATGACTAAATCTAAAGCATTGGATTTATGATCTAATGACTAATTATATTAAAAATGCATTGAAAATGAATATCCTAAATAATTAAAAATGGATGAAAAAAGCATCAATGCAATAGAGCACTTGAAATGATAATAAATGGAATGGTTTGCATTTATGGGCGGACCTTAGTACAGGCCCAAAGGAGCCATGGCCCCACCATTTTTTTTCATACTCCATATGTGAATTGGCACCTGCAAATAGGAGCACCTGCAAATATAAGTTTGGGCATTTTTCAAATAGGAGCAGGTTTTCATTTTTTAACTGTTACGGAGTATGTGTTTCAATTTCGTTATCACAGGTGGGGCATGTCATCTAACGTCATTAGAAAAATTAACTCTGATATTCAAAAGTTTCCGAAAAATTAAAAGAAAAATACTACTCTGTCACGAGATAATCATCGGAAAAGTGATATTAGTGAATTTGTTTTTTTAAACAATCCCAATAAATCACAAAAATCCAATGAGAACGATAGTTAGTTGGTCTCTTAACGAGGCACACCTCCCGGTATTTTCTTTTAATATTTCGGAAACTTTTGAAAATCAGAGTTAATTTTTCTAATGGTGGTAGACGTCATGCCCTAGCTGTGATAACAAAATTGAAACACATGTCTCTTTTTGTTAAAAAATGACGTGCCCCAATTTGAAAACGACCAAAACCACTTGTACCTTTTCCGTACTTTTCCCAAATTTTAATTAAATATTCACTAAGGGTGTAAAATGAAAGAAATAAAAATAGAAATTAAAAGTCAAAAACTGACGCATAGTTTATATGAATATGTTTATTATGTTATAATATGAAAGGAAATGAGCAGAAGATCAGGGAGAGAAAGTATAGTAGAACACTTAGTGATAGAGGTGTATTAGAGAGTGTGATAATGGTGTAATGAAGGTGTGTTGATTACAATGGAGAAGACTCATATTTATAGGAGAAAAGCTAAGCTTATTAGGATTAGAGGATAATTGTGAACCACACAATTATCATCTAGAATCATAATTATGATTTCCTAATTATTTATACAATGGTGATAATAATTCCTAATCAGGAATAGTTGGAAGATGACTAATTCAATATATTTCAACACTCCTCCTTGAATGGTCATCTTCTAATTATTCTGGGGTATTAGTATCATAGTATTATAATGTACTGTCTCGTTAAAAACCTTTGTCAGGAAAAACCCATTGGGATAAAAACCTGGCGAAGGGAAAAAGAGTGCAATGCATTATATTACTCCCCCTCAATTTAACATATATCTCGAAGATGACACATTCCAATTTTGTGGACCAGTTCTTCAAATTTCTTCGGTGCCAATGACTTTGTGAATAAATCAGCAGGGTTGTCGCAGGACTTGATTTGTTTGACATCAACTGTTCCTTCTTTCTCAAGATCATGTGTGGAGAAAAGTTTTGGTGCTATATGCTTTGTTCTATCCCCTTTGATGTAACCTCCTTTGATCTGAGCTATACATGCTGTGTTATCTTCATAAATCACAGTAGGATTACAAGTAAAAGATTTTATACCGCATTCATTTTGTATGTGCTGGATCATTGATCTCAACCAGACACATTCTCGACCTGCTTCATAAAGAGCAATTAATTCTGCATGATTTGATGATGTGGTAGTTAATGTTTGCTTCATTGATCTCCATGAGATAGCGGTATCACCATAGGTGAATACATATCCCGTTTGTGATTTTGCCTTTTGTGGGTCAGACAAGTATCCTGCATCGGCATAGCCAATTAAAGTGGCATTTGCACCATTCTTGAAATACAATCCAAGATCGATTGTACCATTGAGATAGCGGAATATATGTTTGACGTCATTCCAATGTCTTCTTGTCGGAGAAGAACTGTACCAGGCTAATAAATTTACAGAAAAAGCAATATCTGGTCGTGTATTATTAGCCAAATACATTAACGCTCCAATAGCACTCAAATATGGTATTTCGGGACCAAGGATTTCTTCATCATCTTCACAAGGTCGAAAAGGAACATCATGCACATTGAGAGATCGAACCACCATCGGGAAATTGAGTGGGTGAGCTTTTTCCATGTAAAACCGCTTCAAAAGTTTCTCGGTATAATTTGATCGGTGGATAAAAATACCATTTCTCAAATGTTCAATTTGAATGCCGAGACAAAATTTTGTTCTCCCAAGATCTTTCATTTCAAATTCTTTCATGAGATATTTAGCAGTATTTTCAATTTCATTGGAAGTTCCGATTATATTCAAATCATCAACATATACTGCAATTATGGCGAATCCTGATTCAGATCGCTGAATGAAAACACATGGACTAATAGGATCATTTTTGTATCCTTCTTTAATCAAATATTCACTTAGACGGTTATACCACATGCGTCCAGATTGTTTTAATCCGTATAATGACTTTTGCAATTTTATGGAAAATAAATCTCGAGATTTCGAGCTATAAGCATCAGGTATTTTAAAGCCTCCAGGAATTATCATATATATATCTGTATCGAGTGAACCATATAAATATGCGGTCACTACATCCATTAGCCGCATTTGCAGCCTTTCAAAAACAGACATGCCAATTAAAAATCGTAAAGTAGTAGCATCAACTACTGGAGAATACGTCTCATCATAATCGATTCCTGGCATTTGAGAAAAACCTTGGGCAACAAGTCGGGCTTTATATCTAACGATTTCATTTTTCTCATTGCGTTTATGCACAAACACCCATTTAAAACCTACAGGTTTTACGCCTTTTGGCGTGTGGACAATTGGTCCAAAAACATTACGCTTTTCTAGCGATTTTAGTTCTACCTGAATTGCTTCATTCCATTTTGGCCAATCGTTTCTACGACGACATTCGTCAATAGATTTAGGCTCATTGTCATCGTGTTCATTCATTTTATCTGTGGTGATGGCATATGAAAATATATCGTTAACATCAATATCTTTTCTATTCCATTGCATTCCATTAGAAATGTAATTGATTGAAATTTCAAAATTATCAACGTTTCTATCTGTATCTGGAATATTTACCTCTTCAAAGGTGATTGGATCCTCTTTTGAGGTATCCTTATTATTGATGTTATCTTCAATGCCGATATTATCATAATGTTCATTTTCTTCTTGAGAAGGTTGAACTTCTTTGACATCACAAACTACATCTTGCTTTTTAAATTTTCTTGGTTTCAAATCTCTTGAACCAAGTGGTCTACCACGTTTTTTACGTATCATAGATTCATTAGCAAGAGTTCTTTCGCTAATCTCCGCATGAATTTCTATACGAGAAGGAGTATTCATAGCTGGAATATGTGACTTTGTCACTTTCTTTGAGTCTGTGAAAGCATCAGGCAATTGGTTTGCAACACTTTGTAAATGAATGATCTTTTGAATTTCTTGTTCGCAAGCATTTGTGCGAGAATCAAGAAAAGATAAATCTGTTGCATTCCAAGTAATATCTTTCGTACGTGGGTCCATTTCTTTATTATCTCCCCCTAAGGCTGGGAATACTGTTTCATCAAAATGACAGTCATCGAACCGTGCGGTGAATAAGTCACCAATCATAGGTTCTAGATAATTAATAATTGAGGGAGATTTAAAACCAACATAAATTCCCAGCCTTCTTTGAGGACCCATTTTAGTACGATAAGGTGGAGCAATTGGTACATACACAGAACAACCAAATATTTTTATGTGTGATATATTGGTTCTTTGCCAGATATTAATTGCAATGGGGAAAATTTATGATATGCAGTTGGCCTGAGCCTAATTAAATTTGCAGCATGCATTATAGCATATCCCCATGCAGATGATGGTAATCTGGATTTCATCAATAATGGTCTAGCAATTAATTGTAATCGCTTAATTAAGGATTCAGCACGACCATTTTGTGTATGCACATGTGGAACTGGATGTTCCACATCAATCCCAATTGACATGCAATAGTCATTAAAAGATTGGGATGTAAATTCCCCTGCATTATCAAGTCGGATTTTCTTTATTGAAAAATCCGGAAATTGTGATCTCAAACGAATAATTTGAGCAAGGAGATTTGCAAATGCAAAATTTCTAGTCGATAAAAGACTGACGTGTGACCAACGTGTTGATGCATCAATGAGCACCATAAAGTATCGAAAGGGTCCACACGGAGGGGCAATTGGCCCACAAATATCTCCTTGAATTCTTTCTAAAAATGCAGGAGATTCAACTCCAATTTTGTATAAAGATGGCCTGATAATTAATTTGCCAAGAGAACAGGCTGTGCATGAGAAATCACTTGATTGTGGAATTTTGACATTATTTAATGAATGTCCAAGTGAATTTTGAATAATTTTGCGCATCATAGTGCTGTCTGGATGACCTAAACGGTCATGCCACAAGATAAAGGAACTGTGGTCATTAATTTTAGATACCACATTTATCTCAATTGGACTGATATATGTATAATATAGTCCGGAGGAATATGCTGGCATTTTTTCTGAAATGTATTTATTGCCAGATCTATTTGTCGTTAGACATAAATATTCCTTTTGATTTTCAGACATGGTTTCAATGTGAAAACCATTTAGACGCATATCTTTGAAACTCAAAAGATTTCTCCGTGATTTTCTGGAGTATAAAGCGTCTTTAGTTATTAATTTTGTCCCTTTTGGGAGAATTACACAGGCAATTCCAGAACCTTCAATGAGTTTAGCAACACCTGAGATTGTATTGAAATTAGCATCAACTAATGTCATATGAGAAAAAGAATCTCCATGTCTCAAAATAGTGTGCGTTGTGGCACTGTCTATTAAACATTGTTCAAAGTCATTTGGAGAAATTTCAGTTAACTCCATATCTTTAAAAAGATAAAAATGAACAAATATTAGTTCAATATTGCAATATAAACAAGAATTTATTCATTAAAATGTACATAACTTTTACAACCGAAACAAGCATATCAAATAAAAATTACAATACAACAAACTTTTATTGTAGAATATATTACATAACAGAATTGATGGAGTATATAGCCCGGGAACCCCTGGCCCACAGACTCCTACTACTCCTTTAGAGGCCCAACAGGCCCAAATCACAGCGCCCAGAGTACCAAGCAGCCCGCACTACGCGCCAGGGGTGCCTTCGGCCCCCGGGCCGAAGGCTCTAAACTCTCACAGAACGGGTTTCTCAAGCAAACTAAGAAACTGGGAGAAAACGGCGAAAACAGTAGCCCTTGGCACTGTGAGCCCTCGGCACCAGGGTGCCATCGGTTGGAGGAGCCCTCAGCTACTGCTCTATAACCGAAGGCATCTCACTCGACAAGATATCCGCCTCACATGCGTACAGATCACCGTACCCTATACAGACGTCCCATCCAACAGCGGCATTAAATGCGGCCACATGCGGCTGCCAGCGCCAACCAGTTGAGGTGACCCCTCGGCCAATGAGCGCTTGACACGTGTCCCTGCCCGTCATTTATTGCTACTATAAATAGCACCCCATTTCCCCATTTGTAACCACGCTGAAAACGGCATTCATACTGGATACATTCTCTCTCTACTTTTACTTACTTGCTCTGACTTCTCTCTAAGTTATTCCCCGTAATAACCCTTCGGATATATACCCCCGGGTAGACTATCCATCATTTGGTGCTCTCGTTGAGAGGTCGAACAATCGAGTAAGAAACCCTCCCCCTCGACCAAACACAAAACACTAGCCCTCTATCAAAATGGTGAGAACAACACGTGCCAACTCAAAGAACGTAGAAGACAAGAACCTGGCCCTCGGCGACGTCAACGCCCCCGAAGCCTCTCACAGGACTCCCGAGGGCGGTGTCATCGCTGGGCTGGAACAGACGGCTGTCGACCTACGCCTTCAGATCCAACAAAATGCCCCCGATGCCCGCCTCGGCATCGAGGCCAAGAAGAAAAACCGGAGCGATGACCAAGTCAGCCCTCCGGTTCTCACCATCGACGTGCAATCGGCGCTCTCCGCCTTTATCCAAACGCTCACCCAGAACCCGGGTGCCTTCGGCACCCTGGCTCCAGCTCACCCTCAGGTTGGGGAAAACATCATACTTCCCCCTCTGCCACACCCCTTCGGAAATCCCACCCCTCGGGTGAGGAACGACGAGGGGGTGGTGGCCCGAGATACGTCCTCCCAGGAAGTTCAGTCCCGGGACCGCCATAATGACAACAGGGAAAGGCCCCGTACTTCCGCCCTCAACCGGCTCGGAGGAGGGCCAGACCGCCGAGGGGTCCAAGACCGCCGAGGGGTCCAAGACCGCCTCGGGGGAAAGCACTCCAAAGGCCCCAGGAAAGCGGGGGATCTGTTTCGAGGGCAGACGAGGAGCGTCCCCCTCGGGACAAAGGCAAGGCACCCCTTCATGCCGATGACGCTCGCCACCAGATCAACCAGGCCCACTCGGCCCGGGTTCGTTCGCAGGGGGCGGAGACCCTCCCGAAGGATCCCCGGGACGAAATTATTGCGGCCCTCCAACGCCGGCTTGACGAGATGGAGTCCAACAAAGCTCGCGCCACCACCTCCACCCCTCATTTAGATCTCAAATACGAGGCCATGATGGCCAAAATGGAGGAGCTGCAGAAGAAGGTGGCCGAGGGCTCGGGAGAACCCGTCATCCAGCTCCGAACTCGGACGCCATTTACCCCAAGGGTATTGGCGGCCCGGATCCCGGAGAAATACCGAGGGCAACACATACAGCCCTACAACGGGAAAACGGACCCCCAGGAACACTACAGCAAATACCAGAACAGCATGATGACGGTGGGGGCGTCAGACGAATATTTGTGTCGATGGTTCCTCTCCACCTTAGAGGGACCGGCATACGAATGGTTCAACAGGCTGCCCGAGGGCTGCATTGATTCGTGGCAAGAACTCGCCCAGCGATTCTTGACACAATTCGCCGGGAGGCGTCGCACAAGGAAGCACTTCTCCCACCTCCTAACAATACGCCAGAAGAAGGATGAGACCCTTCGGGATTTCCTGGAGCGCTGGAGGACGGAGACCGACAAGGTCGACGGTGCTGATGACGGGACCCTCCTGGCCCTCCTACAAACCGTCCTCCGCACCGGCAACTTTTCGAGGAGCCTCATCATTGAACCCCCCCCCGCGACTACATAAGGGCTTTGCAGCGGGGGGACCGATATGCTGAGGCCGAGGAGGTGGAGAAGTATCACCAGCATCCGGACCAGCAGCCCCCGAGGGCTGACAACAAGCATAACCGAGGGCCGGGGGCTCCTCCAAATCACCCCAAGACTTCGGGACCCTCTGATGACCGCCCTCGGCAAGGCCAAGCCAAGTCCGGGGGAGGTTATAAGAGCAACCCCAAGACCTGGGCACAGCCCATTCTCCTGGACCGCCCTCGGACACCATTGACGCACCCCGTCAGCATCATCCTCGATTTTTCCGAGGAGAGGGGCCTCGTTGAGCGTGATTCTCGCGCACCCCCGGAGGTACACGCTATCAACCCTCAGTTCCCCTACTGTCGCTTCCATCGGCACCAAGGGCACAGGACCGATGACTGCCATCAGCTGAAGACGGCCATCGAGAGATTAATACAGACGGGGCACCTATCCCAATTTGTTCAGAGCCCTCGACAGGAGGAACCTTCTCATCAGGGGCCTCCCCGAGGGCACCACACGAAGGTAAATGCATGGGTAAACCCGAATACCACCCCCCTCGGCAAGAAGAGGGAGATTGGAAACTTGGAAGAGGAGGAGGAGGAACACCCCCACTACCAGGGGAAAAAACGCCACATCCTCATGATCAAAGGTGGCAATACACGGGGCGATTCCACCAGCCAACGAAAGAAGTGGGCTCAATCGCTTTACGTGGGGGAAGTCACTCATATGCCCCCGGTAAAGCGACTGAGGGAGGAACCCATCACCTTCACCAACGCAGATCTCCCTCCTACTTCTTCTCCTCACAGGGATGCCTTGGTGATTCGGACGGAGATAAACGACACCATTATTCACCGAACTTACATTGACACGGGCAGCTCCGTCAATGTAATGTACCTCAGCACCTTCAGAGAGCTGCATCTGGAGAGGGGGTCCCTTCGGCCCATTAAGACCCCTCTTGCCGGCTTCACCGGCGATACTATTGATTCCGAGGGGGTAATAACCCTCCCGATGATCTTCGGCGACGGGCTCCATAGAGCCCAGCTCGAGGTGGAGTTCGTCGTCGTCAACATTGACTGCGCCCACAACATCATCCTCGGCCGGCCAGCCCTCGAGGACCTCGAAGCCATCATCTCCATGAGGCACCTCTGCCTCAAGTTTCCCGCCGAGGGGGGCATTCTCTACTCCCGGGGGAACCAGAAAATTGCCCGCGCCTGCTATCTTCAGGTCACTAAGAAGGTAAGTAAGACGGAATTCCGTGTTGACACCATCACCGGAGCCATCGACCAAGAGGAAAGAAGGCCGAGGGCTAAACCGGCCGAGGACGTAGAAGACTTCGCGCTCGATCCGGCCCAGCCGGAGAGAGTCGTGAAGATTGGAGTCCAGCTCCCTGAAGATTTGAAGACCGGCATCACCGACGCCCTCCGCGCCTACTCCACTGTCTTTGCATGGGGGGCGGAGGACATGCCGGGAATAAGCCGAAGGGTCATCACCCACCGCCTCTCGGTGGACCCCTCGGCAAAAGCAGTACAACAACGAAGGAGACCCCTCTCCGCCGAGAGGAGGGAATTCGTGAAGAAGGAGGTCGCCATGCTCCTCTCAATTAAGCACATCAAGGAGGTGAAATATCCCTCATGGCTGGCGAATGTAGTCCTCGCACAGAAGCCCCCTACCTTCCGCATGTGCGTGGACTACACCGATCTCAACAAGGCGTGCCCTATGGACCCGTTCCCTCTACCAAATATTGATCAACTTGTGGATGAGACCGCAGGGTGTGAGATCATGTCCTTCCTCGATGCCTTCTGAGGGTATCACCAAATTTTTATGCACGAGGAAGACGCCGAAAAAACTGCCTTCATGACTCCCGAGGGCATCTTCTGCTACCTAGTCATGGCCTTCGGCCTAAAGAACTCAGGGGCCACCTACACCCGGATGGTGGCCCGGGTCTTTCAAGCCGTCCTAGGGCGCACCATGGAGGCCTATGTTGACGACATGATCGTCAAAAGCAAACAATCTTCCAGCCATGCTGACGACCTCCGGGAAATCTTCGCCATCATGCAAAAATTCAACCTCCGGCTTAACCCGAAGAAGTGCACCTTTGGCGTCCAAGGAGGCAAATTCTTGGGCTACATGGTGAGCCGAAGGGGTATTGAGGCCAATCCCGAGAAGATCCAGGCCATCATCGACATGGAACCCCCACGCAACGTGAAGGAGGTTCAACGGTTGACGGACCGCCTGGCTGCCCTCAACCGCTTTCTATCTAAATCAGCGGAGAAGTCTCTACCCTTCTTCCAGATCATGAGGAAGACGGCTGGCTTTCTATGGACTCCAGAATGCCAGGGGGCTTTCGACGAGCTCAAACGGTATCTATCTTCACCCCCTGTGCTCTCCAAACCCAAGGTAGGGGAGACCCTCTACCTCTACCTTGGGGTCAGCCCGGCGGCCATCAGCTCTGTGCTCATCCGGGAGGAAGACGGCATCCAACATGCCATCTTCTACGTTAGCAAGACCCTAAGGGAGGCCGAGCTCAGGTACTCCCCTGTGGAAAAAACGGTGTTAGCCATCGTTTGGACTGTCAAGAAGTTGGGCCACTACTTTCATGCTCACCCGGTTCAGGTCCTCACCCATCAACCCCTCGGCACCCTCATGAGGAGCCCCACCAGCTCCTCCCGCATGGTAAAATGGGCTATCTTCTTGAGCCAGTACAACATTGACATCCGTCCAAGGCCTGCCATCAAGGGCCAAGCCCTAGCGGACTTTGTGACGGAGTGTACCGCAAGGGCAGCCACGGACGGGGAGCCCTCGGCTACCTCGGACGACTGGTGGACCCTCTACACCGACGGCTCCTCCGCGACCAAAGCATGCGGGGGAGGGGTAGTCCTCATTACTCATGAGGGCTTCAGAGCCTACTATGCAATCCACTTCTCCTTCAAAGTCTCCAACAACGAGGCCGAATATGAGGCCCTCCTATGTGGCCTTCGGCTGGCGGCCAACATGAGGGCTCGGCAGATCCACATCAAATGCGACTCCAAGTTAGTTGTCGGCCAAATCTCCGAAGAATATGAGGCCAAGGAGGGGAGAATGAAACAGTACAAGGAAGCGGACAAGGAGTTGCTTAAGGTATTTGAGGCACACTCTCTCACTCAAATACCGAGGGCTCAGAACTCCGAGGCCGACATATTATCTAAGCTCTCGGCCGACTCCCCCGAGCACATCTCCAAAATTGCCAAAATCGAGGAACTCAGCCTCTCAAGCATCCATGCAAGCCCCGTTATGAACATACAACAACGTCAAGAGGATTGGATCTCAGATATCACCACCTTCATCTCCACAGGGCAGCTATCCGAGAATGAGGCCCGCGCTAAACTGGCAAAGCTGAGGGCTCCTAGCTACACCATCGAAGATGGAAGGCTCTACAAACGATCTTACAATGGCATGCTACTTCGGTGCCTTCATCCAGATGAAGCCGAGGTCGCAATGGAGGAAGTGCACAGTGGCACTTGCTCAGCTCACCAGGGACCCTTCTCCATGTCCCGAATGCTCATTCTCCAGGGCTACTTCTGGCCAACCATGGCCAGGGATTGTGCTGACCTTGCCCGGAGGTGCACCGCATGTCAACATTTCCAGAAAGCTCCCGGCAGGCCAGCGGTCAACTATGCCCCCATCAGCACCTCTGTCCCGTTTTCTCGATGGGGGATAGACCTTGTGGGCCCTCTGCCGAGGGGTACCTCCAACAACAGATACATCATTGTGGCCGTCGACTACTTTACCAAGTGGGTGGAGGCTGAACCCCTCGCCAGCATCACAGAGGCGAAGTGCCGTCACTTCGTCCTCAAGAACATCCTCACAAGGTTTGGCGTCCCCCAGCAGATCATCTCCGACAATGGGACACAATTCGAGGCAACCCCCTTCTGTGCCCTTCTGGAGGCATGGGGCATCAAACACACCTTCTCCTCCGTTGCCTACCCTCAAGGCAACGGGCAAGTAGAGAACGCCAACCGGACCTTGCTCGAGGGCCTCAAAAAGAAGCTGGAGGCCGAGGGCGGTGGCTGGGTGGAAGAACTCCACAACATCCTTTGGGCCTACCGCACCACCTCTCGGCGAGCAACAGGTGAAACACCCTTCTCCCTCTGCTACGGTTTTGAAGCCAAAGCTCCTACGGAAGTCACCCTTCCTACCCGAAGGGTGATCCAATATGACCCCGAGGTCAACGACAGCAACATGGCCCTCGACCTCCACCTCATTTCAGAACGCCGGGAGCAGGCCTTCATCCGGGCAGAAAACTACCGAAGGCAAGTTAAAAGCTATATCGACGCCAAAGTTCGCACCCGAGAATTTCAAGTGGGGGATTATGTCCTCCTCCGGAGGGAAGCCAGCCAACCAACCGAGGGAGGAAAAATGGCACCAAAATTCGAAGGCCCCTACATCATAGCAGCCATCATCAAACCTGGGACCTACAAGCTCAAACGCCCCAACGGGAAAGAAGTCCCTAGGCATTGGAATGTACACCATTTAGTTAAGTTTTATCAATAATGTAAGAGCGGCCAAGCCCTCATAACTAGTGAATGTACTATCCTATGGCCCAAGGCCTCTAATTTCGAAGAATGAAGATACATTCAAGACATCAAGCCCTCATACTGACTACAGGCCCCAGGCCTCACCACGAGAAGAACCCCCTCCGGCACCAAGTGCCGAGGGCGGACACCATCAACACCTACAACAAACAGTGAAAACACCATGTGTTTTCAGTCAAGACCCCTCGGTACCAAGTACCGAGGGAGGGAACTCCTATCACCAACAACAAGGAACGCCATGTGTTTCATTTCCCTTCGGCACCCAGTGCCGAGGGTACATTCCCACCTCCATCATCAAAAAAGAAAAGATGAGAACACCAAGTGTTCCTACAGAAGACCCTTCGGCACCCAGTGCCGAGGGTACATTCCCACCTTCAACATCAAAAAAAAAAAAAAAAAAAAAGATGAGAACACCAAGTGTTCCTACAGAAGACCCTTTGGCACCCAGTGCCGAGGGTACACCTCCATCATCAAACATCGAAACGAAGAAAAAAAACACCAAAATGTTTCAAAGAAGACCCCTCGGCACCCAGTGCCAGGGATATGCTCTCCTATCAACTTCCAAACATCTGTTGGGAAACACCAAGTGTTTCATTTGAAGACCCTTCGGTACCAAGTACCGAGGGTAGACGCCTACATCAACTACGACAAAAGAGAACACCAAGTATTCCTACAGAAGACCCCTCGGTACCAAGTACCGGGGGCTACACATCGAAACTAACACCAAGTGTTATTTCTAAAAGCCGTACCCCACGAGGACGCATATACCGAAGGCGCCACCATCGGTGCCGGCGGCACGTAGTGCCCCCGGCCATTTGCAACTAGTGTGCGAATGAAAACCCTTCCTTGAAACGCTTTCCGCGTCATTACCCCCAGGGTATGACAGGCATGAGAAATGCCCAGGATTCGACTTTCAAAAACGGAACGCTATCCGCGTCATCACCCCAAGGGTGTGACAGGCACGAGAAATGCCCAGGATTCGACTTCCAAACCGAAACGCTCCCCGCGCCACCACCCCAAGGGTGTGGCAGGCCACGGACTATGTCTAGCGCCGAGGGGACGACTTTCAAAAATGAGGCGCTTACCGCGCCATCCCCCAAGGGGAGGCAGGTTACAGACCACCATATCTTGTGCCCAGGAAACGACCCTCGATCCCCTCGGAACTCGGAAGGTTAACCCGAGGGAGGAGAGCCATTGGTGTATTCTGATGGTCTCCTAATAGGCCCAGCCTTACCAAGAAACCAAGTTTCTTGATGCCTTCCCTTCACCACCAACCACAAAAAAAAAAAAGAGGGGGTGAAGGGGAGTAGACTCAGCGAGAAATCAAAGAGTACACTCCGACAAGATCACAACATGCCGAGGGCTCCCCACGGGAACACCTCCGGTAACTGAAGGCTCCTATTTCCCGAAGGATACTACTCGAACAAATAGCATCGAGAAACGGCTAAGTCCACTGCCTGGTCACCTTCGGTCACACAAACACCGAAGGCTTCAACAATACAAAGGGACTGGACTATCCAAAGTACACTAAGACGGTACCTTCAAACATATACCGAAGGCATCTGTTACGCGCTAGTACCGAGGGCCCTTTCCCCATGACAAGGGTCAACTTCTACAACTTTTAAAGTGTATGCCGAGGGCACACACTCCTCATTGGCTTTCTTCACAGCAACAGGATTCAACATCAATTTATGCTTAGAAAAAATTCTAAGTCTTGAATGAGCAGCCCCGGGCATCTCGCAAAGTAATGTAGAGTCAGAGGGCACCTATCACCCGAAGGCTACACAAGGAAGCAGCACTTGAAAAAATTCTATGTCCTAAAGATGGGCCCCCGGCTCAATCAGTATTGCAGCTAGAGGAATATGACAGTCGAAGGCCATACATCAAGAAGGGATGCCATCTCCCGAAGGCTCCCAAGGGAAAATCTACACTTAGAATATATTCTAAGTCCTACATGTTTTTCCCCCGGTCAACTACTCATACATCAAGAAGGGATGCCATCTCCCGAAGGCTCCCAAGGGAAAATCCACACTTAGAATATTTTCTAAGTCCTACATGTTTTTCCCCCGGTCAACTACTCATACATCAAGAAGGGATGCCATCTCCCGAAGGCTCCCAAGGGAAAATCCACACTTAGAATATTTTCTAAGTCCTACATGTTTTTCCCTGGTCAACTACTCATACATCAAGAAGGGATGCCATCTCCCGAAGGCTCCCAAGGGAAAATCCACACTTAGAATATTTTCTAAGTCCTACATGTTTTTCCCCGGTCAACTACTCATGCATCAAGGAGGGATGCCATCTCCCGAAGGCTCCCAAGGGAAAATTTACACTTAGAATATTTTCTAAGTCATGCATATTTTCCCCCCCGGTCAGCTACTCATACATCATGGAGGGACGCCATCTCCCGAAGGCTCCCAAGGGAAACTCTACACTTAGAAGATTTTCTAAGTCCTACATATTTCACCCTCATCTCAAGGGACCTAATCGCCGAAGGCTGCCTATCAATCGAAGGCTACAGTACACAAGGAATCAACACTCAAGAAAATTTCCTAAGTCCTAAAGAATTGGCCCCCGGCCTACTCAATATTTCAGTTGAGGCTCCACAGTAGCCGAAGGCTACGTGACGTACTACACTTGCAAAAAAATTCTAAGTCCTGTACATTGGGCCCTCGGTCCAACAATCACACATCAGGAAGGGATGCCATATCCCGAAGGCTCTCAAGGGGAAATCTACACTTAGAAATTTTTCTAAGTCCTAGGATTTGGGTTACTACAGACGCCCGAAGGCCTCATGCTGTGCTACACTTAGGAAAAATTTCTAAGTCCTAATTGCTGCTGAACCCTCGGTTGCATATCCAGCAGAGGGTGCCCAACTACCGAAGGCTTCCAGGGGCAAGCTACAATCAGAAAATACTCTAAGTCCTAAAACACACATTCAAAGGAGCGAAGGCATACATTCAAAAATACCGAAGGCATACACTCAAGGAAAACGGAGGCATACATTCAAGAAGAAAGGAATTGGAGAAAACAAGTCATATAAACACAGCCTGAAGGCAATCATTCAATCATCAACAAACAGAGGGCAAATGTGATTACGAATAAATGTTACAAGCAGGCCGAAGCCGAAGGATGAATAATGTCACCATTACAAATACATGTTTACATAATACAAAATACATATCAAATAATGTCATTCCCGGGGGCCGCCTCCCCCGATGGCTTCGAGGTGACTTCTGCGTCGGCCTCAGGTTCGTCGCCCTCGCCTTCCTTCATGAGCTCAGAGTCCTTCAGGTCTGGCCTCTCGACATCGGGGGGAAGAGGAACGCGGATGTCTGGCTGCAGGGGGGAGCCCGTATGCTGCCGGGTCAAAGTCCTTTGGCTCGATCTTCAAGTGGCGAGCCATCCTCCGGTAGATGAGGGCTTGAGTGAAAAACTCGCCCCCATCATAGTATTGTTTACCCTTTCGGGAAACCCACTACACGCTAGGCCCATCACACCACTCGTCGACCGAGGACTCGACGACCGAGGACAGCCATTGCTTGTGCTCCTCGGACCGCCACCCCCCCTGCCAAGAACCCCGAGATTGCGTCCCCTCGGGCTCTCTCGACGGCTTCCACCTTCGCGGCCTCGGCTTCCTTGACAGCTCTCTCCAAGGCCTCAGCTGCGGACCTCTCGGCTTCTGCCCTACCCCGATCTGCGGCCTCCGCCCGCAGGGTCATCTGCCGAAGGCTCTCCTTCAGCATAGCCATCTGCCGAACAGCGTCTGCATTCTGGCGGATGAGCTCCCGCATCTTGGCCTCCTGCTCGGCCTTGCGAAGGCGCCACTCCTCTAGCCGTCGGGCTTGCTCCCCGAGGGCAATGCAGGTCTACAAAAACAAAGGGGTTAGCGAGGCCAAACATGGTTTCTTAGCTCGAAGTAAAAAAGAAAGAAATAAACATAAAAGACTTACTGTGAGGGAAGACCGGAGGATCCTGTCCTCGAGGGCTTCGTCTTCATCAGCCCCGAGGGCTACTCTGTCAATCTCGAGGGTGATGCCTCTCAGAAGTGCCCTCGGGTCGGCCGTACCGTTCATCACGGCTGTACCAGCCGGGAGGGAAACCATGAGGACCTCGGAAGATGGCCCCTGAACTCCCGGCGGCACTTTCGCCACCTCCATGTCCTCATTCGCCCCGGAGGCAGGGCCTTCATCAACAATGATCACCGGGGGGACTTTCTTCCCGGCATCCCCGGTCTTGGGCTTCTTGCCTTCGGGATCTCTGCCCGAGCCCTTCCTTTTGGCGGCAGCGGCAGCATCAGCACTTGGGCCCACCGACGGCCCCTCCGGTTTTTTGAAGAAGTCACCGGCGGGTTTTGGGACACCGGCGTCCGTCCCCCTCGGGCCCTTGGAGGGTTTTTTCTTCTTCAGGTCTGCAAGGCCTCTGACGTTCATCATTTTCACTGGGACACCTGCAAAAAAAAGGTATGGGGTTAAAATCGAGGGGTTACTGACCGAAGGCACAAAGAATAAAAAGAAAAAAAAAACACGAACAAGATAAGCTATGTGCTAAGATATGAAAACAGAGGGACCTCGTAGACTACCTCCTGTTCCCCCGAAGGCCTCAGCAAAAATGGGGTACTTCTCGTCCGCTTCCCCAATAAATCGGTATCTCCGAAAGCCGAGGGCGTAGAATCCCTTGTCGGCAGTATAGTCTTTGATGGAGACCTGCTTTGTGCGACCCTCCGGGATTTTGGCTATCACCAGGCCATCTTTTTCGAGGGCGGCGCTTCCAACCTTCGGATGCCGACGGAATCGATCCCGAAGTTCCGCCGGAAATGGGTTCTCAGCAACCCTGACATAGCACCAGCGCTCCTTCCAGCCCTTATTGGACGAAGATGCCTCCGTAAACAGCTTCCACCTGGCCACCTGCTGCAGGTTGGCGAAGCCCTCGGCATTCGCGTGACCCCCTCGACAGAGGTTGAAGCTCTGGAAGAACAAGTCCAGGCTGGGGGTCACCCCTCGGTCCCTACAGAGGTTTAAAAAACCCGCCACGTAGGAGTGGCTATTAGGTGTCAGCTGGCAGGGTACCAAGCCAACAAACCTCAGGTACTCCCGGAGGAAGGGGTGCAGAGGGAACCGAAGGCCCATGGAGACCGACAGTACGTGTACTGCAATGCACCCCTCAGGCGCCCGAGAGAGCACGTCGTCAACTCCCGGCTCGACCACCACGGCCGAGGGCCCTACATGTAGCTGCGTCACGTAGAGGTCCGCCCAGTCCGCCTTCGACTTTATCTCCAAGGCAGCCGTGTTGAGCCAGGAATACCCCTCCGGCATATCTACGGGTTTCCCCTGATCAGCAGCAATAACCTTCTTCTTGGGGGCAGCTGCCTTGGCCTTCTTCTTCCCGGGGGCCACCCGGATGGGAACTGCATTCAGCGGCTGGGAAGTACTGGCCTCACCAGCACCCCGAGGGGGAAGGACTGCCACAGTGACCTTCGCCCTCTCCTTTTCCTCCTCCTCTTCAGCAACTTGGACGGCGAGGGCCAACTCTTCATCCTCGGCAGTTCGCTCGAATTCCTCCGCCTCGGCCTCGGCCATCAGATCCTTCTGCACCTCAGTGGCGAGGGCTGCATCACCACCATCCGAGGGCTGACCACTGCTGGACTCCACGTCGGAGATGCCTTCGTCCTCCATCGAGGGCGTCCTTGAGATGTCCTGGGAATCGCTCTCGGACGACATTTTTATCACGAAGTGTGTCTAAGGTTTCGAAGGCTTTCTACAGGACTAACCCTAATCTAAGGCCAGAGGGCGGAACTTACTAAAAGTTTGGAGAGGAAAACGGGCACTGACCTTGAAAGCAGAGTTTTGACCGAAGGCTGGAGTTTCTCTCTCTAGAATTTTCGGCAGAGCTTCGCTAAAACAAATGATCGCACAAGAAGGAATGGCCCTGGCCTTGGGGTATTTATAGGCGCTGGAATCCGGGCTTGGGCCCGGAAACCGGGCCTCCGGATGGGCGCCATCATTACACACCGCGTCTTCGCCCAACCAGTGACGCCGCCCACGGCACGTGTACCCCCCCCCCCCCAACGGCTATGAACCTGACGTTACATATTCCAACGGCTATAAATCTGACGCTACATATTCCAACGACTATATTCCCAACGGCTATATTCTGGAAGCCCCCGGGTTTTCTACTTCACTCCACTTCATCGAGGATAGCCTCCGGGTACACTTACCCAGAAGCCCCCGGGTTTTCTACTTCACCCCACACAGCACATAACAGACGCCTTCGGGATCACTCCTTCAGAAACCCAGGGCTTCATATCAGGCACCCCTCGGGGATCCCCACTCAGCACTGCAAAACCGGGTAGCCCCCGGGGAGTTGCCTCATTGACGGGTGACCCATGGCACACAGGTAATGGGAGCTCTCGGGTATCTTCATCACCAATTAATCAACAAACAGTGGACCCCCCGGTAACAACTCCACTGCTGCCCTCATCCAGCGGGCCCTCGATCCCCTGATTGAGGGGCTCCCCTTCGGCGCACCCAGGACATCAACAGCAAGCCTCCGGCTAATCAACACAGGAGCCCTCAGAAGAGAGAGCCTTCGGCATTCCCGTTATCCTCCATTTTTTACCAAGGTTTGACATTTTCGATTCATCATTGGGGGAATTCGGTGCACTCTTTTTCCCTCATTAGGATTTTTTCCCACAGGGTTTTTCCTAATGAGGTTTTTAACGAGGCATCCCCCCAAAATGAAACGAAAAGCGTCAGCCTTCGGCCCACAACAGCAACACAACTACTCTACTCCTTTTCACCACTTTACAAGTGCCTCAAGGAGTGGGGGACTGGAGGACCCCCTCGGGAAAATCATTAAATTACAAAATTAGTAAAAATCCAACAAACGACAAGGCAAGCCCTCAAGTCCCGACATGTGGATAACTGAGGGACTGCCTTCGGCAGGGACATAAAAGCAACAACTCCTCACCAACTTCAGAGATCACGACGGGACAACATCAAAGGGCAAGCACAAATTACTCCTTTTCCCTCAAGTACCTTTCGGCAAAAGGAGTGAGGGACTCCTGATGGAGTATATGGTCCGGGAACCCCCGGCCCACAGACTCCTACTACTCCTTTAAAGGCCCAACAGGCCCAGAAGGTCCAACAGGCCCAAATCACAGCGCCCAGAGTACCAAGCAGCCCGCACTACGCGCCAGGGGTGCCTTCGGCCCCCTGGCCGAAGGCTCTAAACTCTCACAGAACGGGTTTCTCAAGCAAACTAAGAAACTGGGAGAAAACGGCGAAAACAGTAGCCCTCGGCACTGTGAGCCCTCGGCACCAGGGTGCCATCGGTTGGAGGAGCCCTCAGCTACTGCTCTATAACCGAAGGCATCTCACTCGACAAGATATCCGCCTCACATGCGTACAGATCACCGTACCCTGTACAGACGTCCCATCCAACAACCGCATTAAATGCGGCCACATGTGGCTGCCAGCGCCAACCAGTTGAGGTGACCCCTCGGCCAATGAGCGCTTGACACGTGTCCCTGCCCGACATTTATTGCTACTATAAATAGCACCCCATTTCCCCATTTGTAACCACGCTGAAAACGACATTCATACTGGATACATTCTCTCTCTACTTTTACTTACTTGCTCTGACTTCTCTCTAAGTTATTCCCCGTAATAACCCTTCGGATATATACCCCCGGGTAGACTATCCATCAAGAATAATTTCATTTTTATTATTATTATTTTTCACCCATGACGATGTCAGTGTTCATCTCATTATTATCCATAAAGAAATCAGACATATTAAATGTGGGCATTGGTGGAACGTTTTCGTTGACGTAATTAGTTTCCACATTCTTTCCTTTTAGAGATGATTTATATAAGTCAACCAAATGTGTAGGTGTGCGACACTTATTTGCCCAATGTCCCGACGTGCCACATTTAAAACTAGTGACTTTAGCTTTTTCTGAAGATTTCGTCGGGCCTCTTGTTTGATGGGGGTTTTGCTTTCCCTTGCCTTTGTAAGAGCTACTACTATGTTTGTTTCCCCGGCTAGGTCCATTATAACGACCTATACCACGACCACGTTTGAAATGTCCACGAGCACCACTATGGGTTGCATTTGATTCATGTTTTGAACCATGATTTTGTGGACCAAAACTAAAAGGGCTACAACCCGTGGGTCTCATATTGTGGTTTCTCATCAAAATATCATTATTCGTCTCAGCAAGTAATAATACTGATATTAAACCAGAATACTTTTGAAAGTGCTTTTGTCTATATTGCTCTTGTAAAAGCATATTTGAAAGATGCATAGTGGATAGAGTTTTTTCCAACATTTCGGCATCAGTGACTTTTAGTCTGCATAACTTCAATTTTGATGTTATTTGGAACAAGGCAGAATTGTAATCACTTATAGATTTGTAATCCTGGAATCGTAAATTGATCCAGTCATATTGAGCTTTTGGTAAAAGGACCTTTTGTTGATGGCCATACCTTTCTTGGAGATTATCCCATAATTCTTTAGGATTATCTACCAATAAATACTCAAACTTCAAACTTTCGTGAAGATGGTGACGAAGAAAGATAATGGCTTTTGCCTTATTTTGGGGAGTAGCTGAATTATTTTCAGCAATTGTGTTTTCGAGGGCATTTGCTTTTAAATGTGCCAAAGCGTCAACTTTCCATTCCAAGTACTTTTGACCAGATAAATCAAGGACGTCGAACTCTCTTTTGCTAATATTAGCCATGGATGAACTGGTGGGAAGATGATGATATCAGAGATTTGGAGCAAATTCGTGCTGATAATGTGTTATAATATGAAAGGAAATGAGCAGAAGATCAGGGAGAGAAAGTATATTAGAACACTTAGTGATAGAGGTGTATTAGAGAGTGTGATAATGGTGTAATGAAGGTGTGTTGATTACAATGGAGAAGACTCATATTTATAGGAGAAAAGCTAAGCTTATTAGGAATAGAGGATAATTGTGAACCACACAATTATCATCTAGAATCATAATTATGATTTCCTAATTATTTATACAATGGTGATAATAATTCCTAATCAGGAATAGTTGGAAGATGACTAATTCAATATATTTCAACATATTATGAATAGTTGTATATTCTTTTAAAGAAAAATCAGAAAGTGTTAGGATATTGGGGTCTGGCCCAATGCACCGCCCCAAATATCCCTAAGGCCCCGAAGCAGTGGAAAGCCCAAGGTAAAGTAATAGGCTCCCGAACGGGATTTAGAAGACTGGAGAAGATACCCGTTCAGGACATCCCGAGTGGGATGTAATTCGCACTTGGGTAACCAGTATTCTTCTGGACTAAAGGTTTAGCGGGTCTCGGTGCCGATCGAGGATCCGTACACGATTGCTGTTAAATAAAAATTTAAATACCCAAACTTTATATAAAAAGTTATTTTGACACCATAATCAAGTACTCCGTATTATTTGTTTTCAAAAATGTAAATTTATGTTGTTAATTGCATAATTTAAAAATATTTTAGAATTTATGAAGACGCAATTAACATTATAAACTTTCATTGTGAAATAAATAATGTTACACTCAATCTATATACTTGCAACACTTTTAATTTGCTATTTTACATTTTTGAAAGAAATAATATATGATAATGGTGCGAAAATAATTTTTTAAATAAAGTTTGAGTTATTTAAATTACATACTCCCTCCGTCCCTTATAACTTTGCCAACTTTCCTTTTTTGGTTGTCCCAAAAACTTTGTCACTTTCCCTTTTAATCAATCAAGTGGCTTCTGTTATTTCTCTCCTCTGCACAAATCTCTACCACACAGTTTTTACTTTATTATTCTACGTGCCGGTTAAACTTGGTAATCCTTTTAGGGACGGAGGGAGTAGTATGTAATTTTGAGGTGTTTACCTCATATCTCATCAAAATTTGGGGCAATATTATTATTTTTTCCATTGGAACATGACCGTACTATAATGAATAGGCGTTTGTCGTTGCCATGAGCAATAATTTCGATATCGTTGTCAATAGCCAAGTGCCCAAGTGGTTCCTTTAAGTTATCACTATCACGGAAATAGTCTGGCCTCCAACGTTGGGAGTCATTTCCTCAAATTTTTTGAGCATGATTTAAGATTATTTTCACCAAAATGCAGCTAAAATTTTGATTGGAAAGGTAGTCAAAAAATTATTTAACTGCCTTCATTATTGAAATTTTAGTTCAAATTTGATGGACATAATCTACATTTATGAAGAACATGCTCAAAAAGTTTCATTAAAAAAATATATTGGGAACTGTCTGAAATGGCGGATGAGTCCTCTCACTATTGATTTAAATGCTTTTATTGCACATACATACGAGCAAATGTAAGATGTTATTAACCCCATTCGTTGCGAAGTTGCCGAGGACGGTGTTGCAATCAATTGTAATAGTGTTAGTTGCGCTAGCATGATATGTGTACTACAAGGAAGTGAATAATGGTTGTAGTGAATGTGGGCTATGGTAGTTGTACTATGATGGGTATGTTAATTGTTGTTCATAGCAATTTTTTACGACAATATGTGTTATCTTAAATGTGGATTTGTTCATTTGATGGTCATTTGAAGCCATATTTATATAAGTGTGAAACCTTATTAATTTGTGTACATTTTGTTTATGTATCTTGGAAGTTGGAAGTCTCATTTTTTTAAGATTCAAGCATTAACTTGTGGACTGAAAGGTTATTATTTAAGTTTAAACATCTTACAGTGACATTACACAAAGGTTATTTTATCCAGACAAATATTGGCATTCAAAACATCGTCACAGACGTCCCAAACTGTTCCAAGGCAAAAAAAAAAGTACTTGCTTCACAAGTACATTACAACCAACAAAAAAAGTTTAAACATATTATAGAAAACCACTTAAGCATTTCATAGTGACATCATTACTGCTACAAAGCATACAAATGTCCTAAATGGCTGCACTAGAGCGGTAGAGCCCGCTGCATCAAGTGGAGTTGGTGGTTCAGTCAAACATTTTTATTCTTTCTTGGATTGGCAGATGCTTTTTAACTGTCCTTGTTCTCTTTGAAGATGTTACAGATTGTTTGGAAGCCTTTTATAGACACAAATAAAGAAAGCATGAGTAACCTGAAATATTCCAAGAAGCATGAGTACATAAACCAGTGCACACTCTTCTTAACAGCAAGTACTTCTAAGAACATGAATTAGGAGTCAAAAAATATTTGAACTTGACAAAATAAATAATTTTAAATAAGTTATTGATCATACCAGTGCAGTCCTATTTGCCTCATCCATCAATGCAACACCAGAGTATAAGTTTACAATATATGATGAATGTGCTCCTACTCATAGTAAAACATCATATTTATCTACTATTATAACATAGTTCTTTACTTACGCTTTTCGTAGCATTTAAGAATAAAAGTGTAGCAAAGATGGAATTAGTAGAGGATGCTACCAAGATATTGTGATCATATTATTGTCCTTATTTAAGATGCGGTGTCATAATTATAAGTTTGTTCAAATTGGGCAAAGTAAACCTCCTAATAAACACGAGTTGTGCTATGTTAATGGAATTTGTACATTGCTATACATACAAAAAAATTACGTCTATCTCAAAAAATTTAGGTCTATCATCTTGAATGA
The DNA here is from genome assembly GCA_945859875.1 of Cuscuta europaea. Classification (NCBI taxonomy): domain Eukaryota; kingdom Viridiplantae; phylum Streptophyta; class Magnoliopsida; order Solanales; family Convolvulaceae; genus Cuscuta; species Cuscuta europaea. Next base: position 1,672,464 of record CAMAPE010000002.1, read on the forward strand.
ATTACAAGGCTGCATTGCTTGCAAAGTGTTTAGGGTATGCAGGTATGATTAATAATGAATATAAGTAATAGTTATTGGTGGTGTTTGGTTAAGAGTCTATCTGCCATTTTTTGGCTTATTTGACTAATATTTGGCCTTTTGACCAGATGAATCAGCTACGTGAGTAGGTGAGCACGTCCCCTTTTTTCCTCTGTTCCACAGGCCTAATTAACTTGCTGGCGAAGAGAACAACTGCGATGAAGAGAGCATGCGTGTATGTAATAAAATACGGAGCATTATATTCTTTTAAGCTACGTAGTATTTCTTTAATTTAGTGGTGTGACTTGTGACAAGGATAGTCCATTTAATTTGAAGAAGGTTCATGAGCATCTACGTACATTTTTATGTTATAATAATAATAATAATAATAATAATATGGAGTAATAATAATACAAACGGTTTGGAAAGATATTATTAATTACATTAACTAAGAATTAATTAATGTCCTTAATAGTCATTTAACAAGTTATCAGCTGATTATAAACAATCGTTTAACCAAACACCATTATACAAACTGCTAATACACTCAGCTAATCAAAACAACCAACAAAAACCGCTGTTATTAATCGACCAACAGAATCAGCTAACAGCTAACAGCCAACAACCAATTGACAAACACCCTCATTATATGCTTTTTAAAAAACAATAAACCCCTACCCGCACGGGTAGCTCAGTTGGTCGAGCGGTGGGAAAAATTGGACGTAGACCAAGGTTCGAATCCCGCAGCGGTCAAAAGGGGGGTTTCAGAACCTGAAATAAGACTGGCCCTCTGGTGCGCACGGATAAAGGCCTACTGCTGCTTTGCCGACTGAGTCACCGTGATTTACTCCCCCACCATCTTATCGGGTCGGGGTGGGGGACCCTTGGGGTTGGGGATTCAACCTTTTATTGGACGTAAAAAACACTAAACCCCAAATTTTTCTACATACCTAAAATAACCTCTTTTTGTTTCCAACACACAGTTCACAAGCCCCAATTGCAAAATCTCCACCTGCATTTTTATTTTCTGATAAATTAACATACTCCGTATAATGGGAAAATATTCATAAAACAAAACAATCCTTCTACCCAATCAGTAAGCTGCAACTTGTTCTTGCTCGGCAAATCTCATTGTTACCTAAATTTGTAACACACATAAGATCTAAAATTCTGAGCTAAGCCTATACAAAGACTTGGGATATGGAAAACTTAGTAGAAACCAATCGAATGAATCGATACCATCAGCGGGGATAACAAAATGGTACTCCGTCTTTTTTCAAGAATAAATGGTGTCCCCGACTTGAAATAAATTTCCAAATCCCATTATCCCTAGAACTAAATAAAATGAAATAGCAAAATCCTAAAAATAAAAACTATTTATGTTAGTTACCAGGCATATTTACAAGGTCGGCGATTGTTGAAGGAAGAACAAGATGTTTTCGAAAAATGGGCTGAGAAAAAATAGGGAAATTCACCTCTGCAAATGTTGAGGCTGTAGAAATGTAGAAGTAGGTGCTTTATTCGTTATCATCAAGAATCGGCGGCTAAATAATCTTAGGCACGGTAAGAGCCAGGTGAAATGGAGGGAAGGGAAAGAGATCGGATGTGAAACAGAGGAGAATTCCAAAATGATGAAAATACCTCTGGTATAGGGATCATTGTGCAATTTTTTTGTTTTTGTAGTGAAATGACTTACGTGGAATATATCTCCAATGTTGTGTAGCCAAATGTAAGCTGCACCAAAACATTCTTTTGTATGAATGCACCGAAGAGGCTCCCAAATAACTTTCCTGACTAAGAAGTTGTTTTGTTATTATTATTCTTATTACTTATTGTTATTCTGATCAGATCAGAAAAATTCAGATCAGATCAGATCATAAACATTCAGATCAGATCAGATAAAAAACATTCAAATCAGATCAGAAGCATTCAGATCAGATCAGAAGCATTCAGATCAGATCAGATCGGAAACATTCAGATGAGAAACATTCATAGCAAATTGGAAACATTCTATTATTGTCAATTATATTATTATTATTATAGTTATTAAGGGTTTTTACCTAAATATTACTAAATTGAAGTCAAATTCAAAAAATGTGATCACTTTTGAATATCGACAAAAATGTGAGTAATAAGGTCATATATTTGTAAAACATGATGTCACTACAGAAATTTTATGTCACTGTCAGATTTCCGTGTCACTTAATAATATCACTGTCGCCGTAAAACATATCACCCTCGCCATGAAACATGTCACTGTTACCCATCAGAAAATTGTCCTAGGCCATTTTCTGGTGAATTTTCCAATGACATCGCGGTCGTCCCCAACGTCAACCACGTGTGCCTAAACCAACAACACTCTCCCCGCCCCCGGCATCCTGCCACTGCCATCTCGCCCACCTCGTTTACCGCCCCATTGGAGCTCCATGCCTACCCTCCCCATCCCCAATGACCACCGCTACCATCCCCTCCCCATCCTTTGCCCTGCATAATTGTTGCCCAACACCACACTCCTCCCCTGCAACAGTGGTACCCCACAACCATAACCCCCATGTGCAGCCCCTGCAACTGCCACCTCACACGACCACACCCCCAGCTGTCGGCTGTCGCACCCAGCCGCAGCCCCAGACCAAGTCCCAATCCCCTCCCCTACCCCAGGCCCTGCACTTACCCCGTCTCCCATCCCTTGCAAGCATTCCGCAGCCCAACGCCGCCGCCAATCGCGCCTCCGAAGCAAAACGCCGTCCCCAATTGCGCCTCCGCAGTACAACACCGTCCCCTCGAACCCTAATTGTCAATCAACTCGTAGGTAGCCATCAAACACGGTCATTGAAAACAAGTTTCGTCCATCGCAATACGTCAAATGTCTTCGGCAGAAATCGTCGAAGTTCGCCATATCCCGAAGGACAGAACTCCGATGTGTAATCTTCGTCGCTCGCCATAGTCAGAAGGCCAGAACTCCGATGAGTTTGCCTGATTCATTGCCGCACCAGTTCGAGTAGAAGGAGAAGAAGGGATAATCAGCAACCGCGATTCCTGTGCTGGCTGAGATGGGGGCTCCGGCGTGGTACAGAGGACGTTCGTCGACGTTGATTGTTGACGCGTGAGCAATTAGAGGGCAAGAGGCGGCCGAAGGAAACTGGTCGAAGAAATTTGTGTTGATGCAATGAACGATGGGTATATGATTCATGAGCAACGGTTCATTAAAGGTCACTTTTATGGAAAATGCCAAAAGACTCATGCTTTTGGATTTCAAAAGCCCATTAATAGTATAGGGGTCATTATTTCTAGTTATTATTATTATTAGACATATTCCTAGAAGTAGGACTAAAACAGTTTCAAAATTCCAAAATAGGACTGCCATGTTTTAATTTCCAAAATAGGACTAATTACTGTCATGTTTTGGTAGTACCAGACTTCAAACATGACAATATTTTCTAAACATGACAGTAATTAGTCCTATTTCAGGAATAAAAAACATGACAGTCATATTTTGGATTTTCAAACTATTTTAGTCCTATTTGGGGAACTTTCCCTAATTATTATTATTATTATTGATATCATCATAATCATCATCATCATCATCATCATCATCATCATCATCATCATTATTATTATTATTATTATTATATACCGGTTTAGAAAGTTAAGATCAGATCAGAAGGATTTAGATCAGATCAGATCATAAACATTCAAATCATATCAGATCAGAAAGATTCAGAACAGATCAGAAAAAATCATATCAGATTAGATTAGATCTTAAAAAATTCAGATCAGAAACATTCAGATCAGACGAAGAGAATAGCTTCTAAGTTTTAAGACAAGTAATTTGTGTTAAAATGCAAGTTACTAATGAACATAATAATAAAAATAAAAGTTTTCATTAATAAAATACATTTGATGTAAAGTTAATCAAGCATTTTACAAATAACAAATCACATTATTAACATGAAGTATTGTGTAATTAGACTTGGTTTAAATTATAAATTTACAAGTTTGCATAAAAAGAAAATCAGTTTATATTACATGTATGTGAAGATAAAAGTGTAGATAAAATATGAAAAAATTCCCTAAAAAAGTGAAATATAACAAGTGTTTTTAAACAGGAGCACCATATTTCTTTCTAAAATAGGACTCGTGCACTCGTAGTTTATAAATCCTATATTTGGGGAAGAAAATACACTTAGTCATGTTTTAGATTTTTTTCCAATTGTATTCTTATTTCGAGCAATTTCTAATAAAAATTAAGATTGCATATATATATATATATATATATATATATATATATATATATATATATATATATATATATATATATATATATATATATATATATATATATATGCAATCTTATATGACTTAAGTATATATAAGACTAAGTGTAATCTTGCAATCTTATATGCAAGTGTAATCTTATATTGCAATTTATATGCAATCTTGCAATCTTATATATATATATATATATATATATATATATATATATATATATATATATATATATATATATATATATATGACTAAGTGTATTTTCTTCCCCAAATATAGGATATATATAGGATATATATATATATAGAATAAAGATCAAATGAGAACAATGTTTAACGTGAGAACGTGAGAACACCACATTTACCCCAACGTGTTGCACAACGAAGCTTGTATATTGCACATTTTCATATCTTCACAATATTAACCAAAATGTCACCGTGTTATTTAATATAGGCATAATTCGAGCAAATTGAAAATGTGCAATAGAATAGCTCCATTGTGCACCACGTTGATTTGAATGTGACCGTTCTCACGTTCTCACATTAAGCATTGTTCTCACTAGAACCGCACCCTAAATATATATATATATATATATATATATATATATATATATATATATATATATATATATATATATATATATATATATATATATATATATATATATATATATATATATATAAGTACATTATGAGACCAGACCAAATTAAATAGATTAGACTAGATAAAAAATCAGTGTCCCACAAAAACATCTTAATTGGTAAATGTAATATTATTTGTTCTTGTATAAAAATGTTATAGACATGTTATAATCGATGTTAATGATTACGAATGAAAAATATAAATGTAAGAAATATTTGTGTAAATAGTGAATTGAAACATGAACTTAATTAGGTTTAAAATGTTAGTCATTGCCATTGAAGAAACACAATGGAGATGAGATCAGGTGGTCTGGGTGGTCCTATCAACGTCTCCCTTCCACTTTATTTATTAGGGCTTGCACCCTGTTTACTCTTAATTGTATATTCTCATTCTACCCCTCTCATAACCATTCACTTGCCTATTGACTTACCTGTTGTGTGATCCCCTGCGTGATGTCCGCTGCATCCACTCTTGTCTTTTCCTCTCTGATGGTCCCAAAATCAATCAACAATCATACAATATAATAGAAGCAGAGAATCACAAAATGATAGATATATGTTGATCATTGAAACCTTCTTCTATGTACCGTATTAGCTCCGAGAAAGATATGAGCGTAAATAACTTATATGAGACTTAGGGTTTTCTTAAGTTAGCGTCCTTTTATATATAAGGATGTCTAACTTAAGGCTTACAAGTGGGCTACTGGGCTGAAATACATTTGTGGCCCATATTACACATTTAATTAATAACTACACAAATACAAAGATATTAATTAGACTGGACACCATAAAATATTCTCAACAATCTCCCCCTTGGTGTTCAATCGTGTTCAATCAGCATTGCAACACATATATCTTTGTCTTTGTTGTTATGCAGCTTCCTTTGTCTTTGAACTTGACTTCTTGAGAAGGCTTTATGAAGAAATCCTTGCAATCTCCCCTTTGATGTCTTCTTTTCAATTTGATCTTTGATGCCGAGAGTTGAGGAATCTCTTGTTTGTAATCCTTGCCTCCCAGAAGTAGCTCTTGATCAGTTTGACTGCAAATCCGAAGGCGCCTCTAGAATGAATGTTCTTGAAGAATTGCAGACGCACATGGGATTCGATTACCTGACCTCTGTTTCCTCCACAATGTAATCTTTTTGACTATTTGAGGTGAATGCTTTTAAGGAGAACCAGCCGGTTGCACAGCAAAAAATGATGATTGAATTATGAGAATTGCTGACCATTTGATGTGAAACTGTCTTGGTAGTCTTGATCTTTTGAGAAAGTAGAGCCATTGATTTTTGTGGTGGAGGAAGGAAGTGTCCGAGAATGAGTTTTGAAAGTAAATAGCATGTGGACCGCTCTAGATTTCCAACACTCTCATCCGTGAGATTCTTGTCTTTGCCCCACCCGTGAGATTCCTGTCTTTGCCCCACCCGACACTTCTCAATAGGCAGCCAGCCTATTATAAGTCATCGCTCTTCCTTTGTGATTGTTAAGCTTGCCTGAAACATGTGAGTAGAGAGTCTCCCTTCCTTTCCTTTGTGTGTAAGTTCCTTTGTGGAGAGAAGTTGAGAGAGTAAACACGGGAGATGGAGTGGCCTAGCGTTAGAGTGCGGTGTGTGAATCTAGCCTAGAGGTTGGTGACCTGAGCCGAAGACAGTTCAATTCCTAACAGTGGTATCATAGCCAGGTTTGTTGTCACCCGTCGTGCACCGCCAACTATTCACCGCCATCCGCCATCCGCCATTGATTGGAGGTCAAGGTCAATTCGTCTGGCCATCCAGTTCGTTGCTCGCTCGATGCATACGAGTCGCCAGGGGACTGTTCTCGACTAGGACACTCTGAAATCCTCGGGGAACCATCGACTGCAGATAACCGTCGCCAGAGATTGCTCGTCGCTCGCTACCACTGGACACCTGCCGCCGTCCATCGCCACTTTGTGTCCTACTCTGGAATCAACCAAAGGTCGCATGTGGATGGAACCGTTTGAGAGGCTGAAGATGGGCTGGTGGTGCTAGGCTGCTGACCTACTGAGCTTGGGCTGTTGTGCTTATGGGTTTCTGGACTGCTGGAGCTACTAGACCACTGTTGGGCTTCTAGACCATTGAGCTGCTAGTCAGCTGGGTTGATGAGGCTGTTGGATTGCTGGAGCTGCTGGATAAGCTTATTGGGCTGTCAGACTGCTAAAGCTTCTTGACCTAGGCTGATGGACTTGGAGAGGACTAATTGGGTCAGTCAACCGTTAGTCAACACCGGTCGATGCCGATCAACACCAATCAACGACAATCAACTCTCCAGAAAATCCCAATATTTGGGTGAGTAAGGTCGAAACCCTCTCTTAGGGTTTCGCTCGGGTAAATTGACGATAAACGTCCTAGGTGCACCGAGTGCCTTCGGATTTAATTGTATTCCCCCTCCTCGCAGGCTGCCTGTTGATTTTATCCCGATTGCCAACCCCCAAGGTACGTTCGCTAAACCCTCTCCTTTGTGGCACATTGTTTTTGTTTGTAAAATTGAATTGTTAAGTCTTGTAAAATTGAATTGTTAAGAAAACACTTTTACTCCTATTTTATAAATTATCTTATGTTTAAATCCTATTTTGTGCAATATCTTATTATATTTTAGGTTATACATATAGGAGCAGAGTTAAGGATAATATCTACCATGTTTTATTAAAAGAAAGAAAGAAAGTACAGTAAGAAGAGGAGAACTATACCAAAACCTTTTCTGAGAAGGCATACTTTCTCCAAATACAAGGAAGCAATAAAGAATTAAGCAGAAAGCGCTAAATTGTGGAGGCTATACCCGACTAAATTTAGCAAAAAAATTAAAAATTACATCGAAAAGTAGAAATACCAAAACAATCCATGTAAAACGCTTTTCCAGCAACATCAGATAAATTGATCATCTTTTTATACATACTTGTACATTTATAAATTACACTAAGTCTAATAAAAAATATAAAAAATGTATTTGCTAGATGTGAAATATGTGACTAAACTCTAGTGTAAATTGACCACTACTCAAAAACAATTCTGAATACGCCACTAAATTCACTAAGGGTGTGACTACAGTTTAAAAGATGTAAATGTATATATTATTGTATGAGCATATATAGATAATATAAGAAATTATTCCCTTTGTTACATAAAATTCTTTCCACTAACCATTTTGAGATGCCTCAAAATTGTTTCTCATTTCCGCTTTTGAAAAGTTGTGTGACTAACATTCATTTACCTTTTTCTTACTCAATCACAACCATATGTTTCCACTTTACATGCACTATGTTAATAAACGTGACAAGTCAAACTATGAATACTTTTTGGGACAAAAGAAATAATATATATACGGTATTATAATACGGGGTGTGACGAAAAAATGTAATATCAATGCGTAAATCGAGTAATATCATTGGGGATTGTTTACTGATATGAATGGTACATTGGTACTCAATATATGATTAGTGTAACCGAAGACCCGAAGTTATGTCTGATGTATTAACTTTACTCATGATAACATTTTTTGCTACGTCACTCTGCATATGTTAGACCGGGAACTGTTAATGGGCCGGCCCATGTGTAGTTAATGTTATGCGCTTTATTTGATTTGTTATTCAAAGGAATAATAGCCCAAATAGTTAAATAGCAGACAAAAGGGGATAATTTCAGAGGCGGATAAGAACAAGTAACCAACAGCAAGAATGGGGGCTGGAGTAGGCATGGACCGGTTCCGGTTCGGGCCTCGGTTCAAGAAGGGGAGGCCCGGAACCGGCCCGGGTAACCCCCGGGTCCTCTCTGATGGTCCCAAAATCAATCAACAATCATACAATATAATAGAAGCAGAGAATCACAAAATGATAGATATATGTTGATCGTTGAAACCCTCTTCTATATCCTGTATTAGCTTCGAGAAAGATATGAGCGTAAATAACTTATATGAGACTTAGGGTTTTCTTAAGTTAGCGTCCTTTTATATATAAGGATGTCTAACTTAAGGCTTACAAGTGGGCTGCTGGGCTGATATACATTTGTGGCCCATATTACACATTTAATTAATAACTACACAAATACAAAGATATTAATTAGACTGGACACCATAAAATATTCCCAACAATCTCCCCCTCTGTGTTCAATCGTGTTGAATCAGCATTGCATCACATATATCTTTGTCTTTGTTGTTATTCAGCTTCCTTTGTCTTTGAACTTGACTTCTTGAGAAGGCTTTCTGAAGAAATCCTTGCAATCTCCCCTTTGATGTCTTCTTTTCAATTTGATCTTTGATGCCGAGAGTTGAGGAATCTCCTGCATGTAATCCTTGCCTCCCAGAAGTAGCTCTTGATCAGCTTGACTGCAAATCCGAAGGCGTGTCTAGAATGAATGTTCTTGAAGAATTGCAGACGCACCTGAGATTCGATTACCTGACCTCTGTTTCCTCCACAATGTAATCTTTTTGACTATTTGAGGTGAATGCTTTTGAGGAGAACCAGCCGGTTGCACAGCAGAAAATGATGATTGACTTGTGAGAATTGATGACCATTTGATGTGAAACTGTCTTGGTAGTCTTGATCTTTTGAGAAAGTAGAGCCGTTGATTTTTGTGGTGGAGGAAGGAAGTGTCCGAGAATGATTTTTGAAAGTAAACAGCATGCGGACCGCTCTAGATTCCCAACACTCTCATCCGTGAGATTCTTGTCTTTGCCCCACCCGTGAGATTCCTGTCTTTGCCCCACCCGACACTTCTCAATAGGCAGCCAGCCTATTATAAGTCATCGCTCTTCCTTTGTGATTGTTAAGCTTGCCTGAAACATGTGCGTAGAGAGTCTCCCTTCCTTTCCTTTGTGTGTAAGTTGCTTTGTGGAGAGAAGTTGAGAGAGTAAACACGGGAGATGGAGTGGCCTAGCCCTAGAGTGCGGTGTGTGAGTCTAGCCTAGAGGTTGGTGACCTGAGCCGAAGACAGTTCAATTCCTAACAGTGGTATCATAGCCAGGTTTGTTGTCACCCGTCGTGCACCGCCAACTATTCGGCGCACTCCGCCATCCGCCATTGATTGGAGGTCAAGGTCAATTCGTCTGGCCATCCAGTTCGTTGCTCGCTCGATGCATACGAGTGGCCTGGGGACTGTTCTCGACTAGGACACACTGAAATCCTCGGGGATCCATCGACTGCAGATAACCGTCGCCAGAGATTGCTCGTCGCTCGCTACCACTGGACACCTGCCGCCGTCCATCACCACTTTGTGTCCTACTCTGGAATCAACTAAAGGTCGCATGTGGATGGAATCGTTTGAGAGGCTGAAGATGGGCTGGTGGTGCTAGACTGCTGACCTACTGAGCTTGGGCTGTTGTGCTTATGGGTTTCTGGACTGCTGGAGCTACTAGACCACTGTTGGGCTTTTAGACCATTGAGCTGCTAGTCAGCTGGGTTGATGAGGCTGTTGGATTGCTGGAGCTGCTGGATAAGCTTATTGGGCTGTCAGACTGCTAAAGCTTCTTGACCTAGGCTGCTGGACTTGGAGAGGACTAATTGGGTCAGTCAACCGTTAGTCAACACCGGTCGATGCCGATCAACACCAATCAACGGCAATCAACTCTCCAGAAAATCCCAATATTTGGGTGAGTAAGGTCGAAACCCTCTCTTAGGGTTTCGCTCGGGTAAATTGACGATAAACGTCCTAGGTGCACCGGGTGCCTTCGGATTTAATTGTATTCCCCCTCCTCGCAGGCTGTCTGTTGATTTTATCCCGATTGCCAACCCCCAAGGTACGCTCGCTAAACCCTCTCCTTTGTGGCACATTGTTTTTGTTTGTAAAATTGAATTGTTAAGTCTTGTAAAATTGAATTGTTAAGAAAACACTTTTACTCCTATTTTATAAATTTTCTTATGTTTAAATCCTATTTTGTGCAATTTCTTATTATATTTTAGGTTATACATATAGGAGCAGAGTTAAGGATAATATCTACCATGTTTTATTAAAAGAAAGAAAGAAAGTACAGTAAGAAGAGGAGAACTATACCAAAACCTTTTCTGAGAAGGCATACCTTCTCCAAATACAAGGAAGCAATAAAGAATTAAGCAGAAAGCGCTAAATTGTGGAGGCTATACCCGACTAAATTTAGCAAAAAAATTAAAAATTACATCGAAAAGTAGAAATACCAAAACAATCCATGTAAAACGCTTTTCCAGCAACATCAGATAAATTGATCATCTTTTTATACATACTTGTACATTTATAAATTACACTAAGTCTAATAAAAAATATAAAAAATGTATTTGCTAGATGTGAAATATGTGACTAAGCTCTAGTGTAAATTGACCACTACTCAAAAACAATTCTGAATACGCCACTGAAGTCACTAAGGGTGTGACTACAGTTTAAAAGATGTAAATGTATATATTATTGTATGAGCATATATAGATAATATAAAAAATGATTCCCTTTGTTACATAAAATTCTTTCCACTAACCATTTTGAGATGTCTCAAATTTTTTTCTCATTTCCGCTTTTGAAAAGTTGTGTGACTAACATTCATTTACCTTTTTCTTACTCAATCACAACCATATGTTTCCACTTTACATGCACTATGTTAATAAACGTGACAAGTCAAACTATGAATACTTTTTGCGACAAAAGAAATAATATATATATATACGGTATTATAATACGTGGTGTGACGAAAAAATGTAATATCAATGCGTAAATCGAGTAATATCATTGGGGATTGTTTACTGATATGAATGGTACATTTGTACTCAATATATGATTAGTGTAACCGAAGACCCGAAGTTATGTCTGATGTATTAACTTTACTCATAAAAACATTTTTTGCTACGTCACTCTGCATATGTTAGACCGGGAACTGTTAATGGGTTGGCCCATGTGTAGTTAATGTTATGCGCTTTATTTGATTTGTTATTCAAAGGAATAATAGCCCAAATAGTTAAATAGCAGTCAAAAGGGGATAATTTCAGAGGCGGATAAGAACAAGTAACCAACAGCAAGAATGGGGGCTGGAGTAGGCATGGACCGGTTCCGGTTCGGTCCTGGGCCCGGCCGGGCCTCGGTTCAAGAAGGGGAGGCCCGGAACCGGCCCGGGTAACCCCCGGGTCCGGGTCGGGCCGGGTCTCGGTTCTATTTTTTTTTTTGGCTTTTCCTAGTTAACCCCCAACCCTCTCCCTCACCCCAAACCAACCCTAACCACCTTAAATGGCCCAAAATACCCAACCCAACCCAAAAATTTAAAAAAAAAATAAAAAAAAATGGCCCGACCCGGGCCCGAATCGGCCGGGCCGGTTCACCTTTTGAAGGGCCCGAGCCCGAACCGCCATCCCACCGGGCCGGTTGGCCCGAACCGGGCCTGGAGCCGGTTCACAGGGCCGGGCCGGGCCCACACAGTAGCGGGCCGGTCCGGTTCCGGGCCGGTTGGCCCGGCCCGAGTCCACCCCTAGGCTGGAGCGCTATTTCTACGGACGGTTGAAGCCCAATGGCGGATCCAGGAATCCGAGCTATTGGGGGCAGAGTAACATTGACGTACAAAAAAAAATTAATACATTATATTTGAATATCAAAAACTTTTACTACCTCCGTAACACAAAGATCTTCCCATTTTGACTTTTCACGCCCTTCTAAGTTGAACTTTGACTCTATTATCTACATATCTATATGTATAAAATTCATAATAAATTAGCATTCAAATAATATGTTTTTCCATGAGGTTGTTGGGATATTGACCTAGAGGCCCAATACCCATATCGGGGAGGCCCAAGGTATCCGGCCCAAGCAACGGGCCCATCGCTCTATGATGAATGGATCCAGTAAGAAGAGATACCGAACGGAGTCCGGCCCAAATAAAGGTTGGCCCAGTCAGAAGACATACCGAACAGAGTTCGGACTATATATCATACTTGAGCCAATTTGACAGCATCTTCAGTACAGCCCAACATCCCGTTCGAGCAACGGCCAACCAGCAAGTGGCCAGATGCAATTAATGCCAGACTATGACATCAGCAAGTGGAAGCATGGATGACCAAGTCGGTGGAACAACAGCCAATCAGCAAGAGGCAGCCCATGCTCTCCATTAGTATAAATAGAAGGTTTCAAGTCATTGTAAGGGTTAGCATTTCAATACTCAAGCTCTAGAATAGCATCATTTGCTCTTATTTCTTGTATTAAAGCATAGTTTCCGACTTACCGATCGGGAAATTCCTTGTAATCAGATTGGTTAATTAATACAAGTGGGCTTTCGAGTTTTAGTTAGTTCAGATCTTATATTTTCTTATACGCTTTGATTCTGGGCCATTCCTGATATATCCAAAGTTCGTGTTGGGCTTTCGGATCTACGGGACTTACCCTCAACATTGGCGCCGTTTGTGGGAGACTTGCAAAAAGTTTCACTTTCTAAACATCCAAAAAAAAACCTCTATTTTTCAAAAATGGTCAGAATCAGTTCCTATCATACAAACGACGGTTCACACCGTCACGGGAGGAGTCACACCCCGGGGAGTCAAAACCCTCAGGGACAATCCAGTCGGGGATCGTATCCTCGTTTTAATGGGGATTTTGTGATTCCCGAATCTCTGAGAAGGAATCCTCATGCCATGCGTGACATGGCCCAATTCATGCAGCATATGGCGAACGAAGAGGAAGGAGTTTCCAGCTTTACAGGAGAAACTCCACGCGCGGAAGCAACCACAGCGTCATCCCATTCGCATGCCCATCGGGATAATCGACGTAGCACCCCACCAGCAGCGCATCCCAGTTCCAGTGACCGAACCCCGGTCGGGTCACAAGCTAGAGGACCAACTCTCGTCGGTCATCATTTCCCGTATGCCGAGCGGGAAAATACTAGGGCCCCTCAGCGGCATTGGGACCGGGACTGTACGGATACGAGGGTTCCACCACCGCCCCCTTTGACGACCCAGGAGGAAGAGATGGCCGAGATGAGGAGGCAAATGAATGAAATGCGGGACCAGATGAACAGGGTACCTGTACAACCTGCACCAGTTCAGCTGGGAATTACTTCCCCGTTCACTAGGGAGCTCATGTACGCGGATATCCAAGGGGGTGCCAAGCCCCCGACCGGCCAAATTTACGATGGGGTGGGAGATCCCCACGTACATCTGAGGAGTTACCAAGGGGGACTTATGCTGCTAGGAGCACCCGAGGCCGCCATTTGCCGATTGTTTTTCAGCACGCTCAGGGGGCCTGCCCAGGAATGGTTCGGGACACTGCAACCCGGGTCAATCAACAGTTTTGCCGAGTTATCAGCGTTATTCTTGGCTCAGTTTGCTTCCAGTGCCAATCCCAAACGGCACTTCAGCTATTTAACCAGCGTGAAGCAAAACGCCAAAGAAACCCTCAACCAGTTCCTGAAAAGGTGGAGGGATGAGACTTTAACGGTGGGAAATATGACGGATGATACCGCCATTACCCTGTTCACGAATGCTCTCCGAACAGGGGAGTTGTACAAAGAACTGAAGAAAAATCCGGGCACGGTGTACGCCGAGGTATTAGATAGGGCCCACAAGCATGTCGCCCTAGAAGAGGAGATAATGATCAGGGATAAGGTCGTTACGCCTGCCGCCCCTATCAGAATGGCCGATCGGCTGGGTCCTAGCCCAGCGGCCGCTTTACCTCCCAAACAAGGGAGATTTACACCTCTGGTCCTATCAATAGCGACCATCTATCAGCACGAGAGGGACAATATTCCCATCCCGACTGATTCTGGACAGTTCATGGGAACGGATGACAATGCTTTCTGTAAATATCACAACAGAAAGGGTCATGTCACCAATGCCTGCAGGGCCCTACAAACCGCAATTGAGGATCTGATCCGAAGGGGCCATCTGGGCAAATATGTGAACAAAGATCCGAATGCTATGGGCACGTTGAAACCGGCCAGGAAACCTAATAGCTGGCGCCGAGATGCTCAACGTGACGCCCAGCCTCAAAATGATGTGTATGTTCCTCCCAGGGATGAGCCAGAGGGCTCGGGAGGCCCTGGAAAGAAGCCTCGAATGGAGGTCAAGGTCATATTCGGGGGCGGGGAGACCGGAGATTCGAACGCCGAACGGAAAAGGTTCGTGCGAAGTCTTTATGTGGGATCCGTCTCCACCCCCCCCTCAGAAGAAAGGAAAGACAAACCCGATCACGTTCGGGCCAGCTGATCTACCTAACTCTCCAAGCCCACACAGGGACGAACTGGTGGTAAGCATGTGTATTGACAATGCTTTAATCCGCCGTGTGCTGGTCGATACCGGGAGCAGTGTGAATGTATTGTATCTACAATCATTCGAGAAAATGGGTCTAAAAAGAAGCCAACTGACCCACCTGCGGACTCCACTGGCAAGTTTTACCGGTAACTGCATCGAGGCGGAAGGGACCATCCAATTAATGGTTGAAATTGGGGATGAAACCCACATAGCGTCACTCCGAATGACGTTCGTGGTGGTAGACATAAAGTGTGCCCACAATGCCATATTGGGCCGACCGGGATTGGAAGATCTGGAGGCAATAGCCTATGTCCGCCACTCATGCATCAAATTCCCTACAGACACTGGGGTAGGGGTGGCCAGAACTGACCCAACAACAGCCCGGACATGTTATCGGGAGGCCCTGAAACAGATGAACACTCGTGGGATGCGGGTGAATACAATTGAGGTGGAAACCCACCGAACGGAGTTCGAGGCACACCCGGAGCCCGCCACCCTTCTTGAACAAATCGACCTCGACTTCCCCCCGAACCGTAAGGTTGCTATCGGGGTAGATCTGGAGGCTGATATCCGGGATGGCGTGATCGCCGTCCTCAAAAAGTTTCAGGTGCTGTTTGCCCGGGGGCCAGAAGATATGTCCGGCATTGATCCAGAAATAATATGTCACAAACTTGCCGTTCGGTCTGATGCAAAACCGGTCCAACAGAAGAAACGGTATCAAGCAACCGAACGGCGGGAATTCACAAAGAAGGAAGTGGCCATTTTGCTAAGGATAAAGCACATCCGTACGGTAATCCACGTAGAATGGCTATCCAATGTGGTTCTAGCCCCAAAACAATCTACCTGGAGAATGTGTGTGGATTACTCTGATCTGAATAAAGCGTGCCCCATGGATCCCTACCTAGTGCCGAGGATCGATCTGCTAGTGGATGAAACTGCCGGGTGTGAGTTACTGAGCTTCATGGATGCTTTCCGGGGTTATCATCAGATATTCATGCACCCGGCCGATGCAGAGAAAACGGCGTTCGTTACTTCGGATGGCGTGTTTTGCTACATCGTCATGCCATTCGGATTAAAGAACGCGATGGCAACCTTCCAGAGGATGATCGGGATGTTGTTCAAAGATGTGCTGGGTGTCACAATGGAAGCCTATGTTGATGACATCCTGATCAAAAGCAAAAAGAAGGAAAACCATGTCCTGGACATAGAAAAGGTGTTCGGGATAATGCAAAAGGCGAATATGAGGCTGAATCCCAAGAAATGTGCGTTTGCTGTAAGAGGAGGCAAATTTTTGGGGTACATGATGAGCGAGAAGGGGATTGAGCCCAATCCAGAAAAAGTAAAGGCAATTGTGGACATGGAGGCTCCGAGAAATCTCAAGGAAGTGCAGAGATTGACCGGTCGGCTAGCAGCCCTGAGCAGATTCCTATCCAAACTGGCCGATCGAGCTATCCCGTTCTTCCAGATCATGAAGAAAGCCAACCCTTTCGAGTGGACGGCCGAATGCCAAACGGCCTTTGAGGATTTCAAGACATATCTGTCTTCCCCCTGGTCTTGACAAAACCCGAACCAGGGGAACATCTGTATATGTACCTTGCTGTAGCTGACTTGGCCGTAAGCACAGTACTGTTGAAAGAAGAAGACGGCGTTCAACGGCCAATCTATTTTGTGAGCAAGGCGTTGAACGGCCCGGAAACCAGGTACACCTTGCTAGAGAAGAATGTACTGGCCCTGATAGCTGCCATTAAACGTCTGGCCCCGTATTTCCAGACCCACCCGGTAACTGTGTATACTACCCAGCCATTAGCCACCATCTTGAGAAATCCTATGGCAAGTGGGCGCATAACGAAGTGGAGCCTCCTGATCGGGCAATACGAGGTAGATTTCAAACCCCGGCCTACTATCAAAGGGCAGGCCCTGGCAGATTTCATTGCAGAATGTACCGCCCGGCCCTCAGAAAAAGATTCAGAGAACAACGGGCTGGATAACTGGTGGGAAATGTATGTGGATGGAGCATCTAGTGCCAAAGGTTGTGGAGCTGGAGCTGTGATCACATCGCCCGAGGGGTTCAAAGCATATTATTCTATTCATTTCGATTTCAATGTGACCAACAATGAGGCTGAATATGAGGCTCTCATTGCTGGTTTAAAGTATGCAAGGGCCCTGGGCGCCGATCGGTTAAAAGTCCGATCGGACAGTCAATTGGTGGTACATCAAGTAAACGGCACTGCTGAGGCCAAAGAAGAAAGGATGAAGGCCTACAAGGAAATGGTCGAGGAGCAGATACGTAAATTTGAACAGGTGGTGCTCGACCAGATATCCAGAATCGAAAATACTGAAGCAGATATCCTGTCCAAATTAGAGAATGCAGCGTTCGACGATCGGGCACAGGAGATCCCGTCTCATATCCAACGTTTTGCCCATCGGGAAACATTGGCAACCCCAGCAATCATGGTGCTCTAGATCGAGGCCATATCTTATGCCATCCCGAGCTGGGTCGTAGATATGACCAACTACCTGAAAGACGGAACCCTCCCACAAGATAAAAATCCTGCTTATCAAATAAAATGCATCCAGAGGAGGGCTTCCATGTTTGAGTTGGTGGACGGGCAGCTGTACAAAAAGACATTTGGTGGGCCGTATCTGAAATGCCTCCCACCCGATCTAGCGGCAGCTGTAATGAAAGAAATTCATGAAGGTATCTGTTCCAGCCACCAAGGGCCCAAGACACTGGCCAGAAAAATCATCTTGCAAGGGTATTATTGGCCAACTATCCAACAGGACTGCTTCGCGCATACTAGGAAATGTAAGGTATGCCAACTATACGCGCCGGTCCCCGGACGGCCTGCCACTTTCTACACTCCAATGACGGTGGCCCTTCCATTCGCAAGATGGGGAATAGACCTGTTAGGTCCTCTACCTACTGCACCTGGAAACAACAAGTACATCATTGTGGGGATAGATTACTTCACCAAATGGGTAGAGGCCGAGCCACTGGCCAGCATTACAGATGTTAAATGCCAGAAGTTTGTCTGAAAAAATATCATTTGCCGGTTCGGAATCCCTGAACAGATTGTAACTGACAATGGAAGGCAGTTCGTGAGCCAAAATTTTGAGAACTACCTGGTCAAATGGGGAATCAAGCATTCCAGAGCGTCCGTCGCATACCCTCAGGCAAATGGCCAGGTAGAAAATATGAACCGAACTATCATGGATGGTATGAAGAAGAAGCTGGAAGAATACTCCTCATCGTGGCCTGATCAGTTGAATTATATTCTATGGACATACAGGACCACACCCCGAACGGCCACGGGAGAGACTCCATTTTCCCTTGCCTATGGTTTCCAGGCCAAAGTACCAACGGAGATCCTAGTTCCTACACACCGAACGGTGCATTACAGCCCAGAACAGAATGAAGACAACTTACGGGCCGAAATGCATTTCATAGAAGAAAGAAGGGATCTGGCAGCGACACGAATGGAAGAGTATCACAGAGCCACGAGAAGATATTTTGACAAGCAGGTTAAAGTTCGTCCAATCGAGGTAGGGGACCTGGTGCTGAGAAAGAGAGAGAAAAGCAAACCGCTCGAAGGGGGCAAAATGGCACAAAATTGGGAAGGCCCCTACCAAGTATGTAAGAAGTATGCTTCAGGAACGTTTGGCCTACAAAATACTGAAGGCCGACCGGCAGGAACTTGGAATGTGGAGCATCTGAGGAAATTTTATCAATAAAAACGGCTGTTGCCACCTCTAAAAAAAAGTATATATATATATATATATATATATATATATATATATATATATATATAGAGAGAGAGAGAGAGAGAGAGGGGGGGAGACATAACTTCCACACAAACTCAGCCCATGGTTAACTCGATCATTCCGGATGACCGAATGACGAACGGGTTACCAACATGGAAGGAAAATCAATTCTCAGCTTAGAGAGTTTTTGACCCTAGATTTATGAAAGAATAAAGGGATCAAAAACGGCTTGAAGAATTGAGGCTCAGAAAATCGGTGCCCGTGGTTAACTCAATCATTCCGGATGACCGAATGACGAACGGGTTAACAGCATGGAAGGAAAATCAATTCTCAGTTTAGAGAGGTTTTGACCCTAGAATTATGTAAGAATAAAGGTGTAACACCCCCAAATTTCCCACCCAAAAATACATTTAAATAATAATTTATTGGAAAGTAATACTAACTTTATTTGAAAACATCAGAAAATGTGCAGCGGAAAATTTAAAGGGAAATAGGGGTGCTACCGCCACACTCGGTTCTCTCTTAACCGAGTGCACATGCTAAAACAACTTAAACTTCAAAATCAAAAGTTCACCGATTAAAGTTATTGAAAAAGAAATTTACAATGATTTACTAATAATGTTTTCTAGCGAAAGCTCTCTCTCGAAATCAACTTCAACATCGATCAACTCAACACCTGTACAAAAATCATGTACAGAAAGAAAAATAAAAGAAAAAAAACATTAGCAATAATGCTAAGTAAGTTCCACCTAACCTTTTAAAATAATAATAAATAATATATATAAATTCGTACAACCTCATAAAATATTTTTCAAAACACTTTCTAAATCATAAAATAAGTAATCGATATCTATATAAAGTCTCAATCACATAATTAACTCGTAAACCATAATAATTCCAAAATACATGAAACACCAAAATTCTCCTCTTTTGAATTTCTCCCAAATTCACTTTGTATCTAACTTCCTAGTAATTTAGAAGGGCGGTGCTCAACACTTTGGTTGAGCCCGGTGGTCCGTTGTTATGTACGGCCACCTCGGAACTATCGCCGGTACCACAACTGCTCCTTGGAAACGGAAACAACTACTTTAAGTGTGCACACCCCCTAAAGGTATTCCAAGCCCTCCGGGTTGGTAAGTCGATCCGGGTAGCCGGGATGTTTTCTACCAACTACCCCACCTCAAAAACTGAATGATTAGGAGCTACTACTACCACTACCACTCAAAAGTCGGGATGTTTTCTACCGACCGTCAATTCACCTCAAACCAAAACCAACAAAAAATTGAGTAGTAGTAGACCTAACCACCCTCCACATTTTAAGGGATGTGGAAAACCAACACCACAGATTTCTCCCGTGATGCTCACTGATGGATAGTGTACCCGGGGGTAGCTTATCCGAGGGGTTATCGCGGGGAGCAACTTAGAGAGAAGTCAGAGCAAGTAAATATGGAGAGAGAGAGAGTGTATTATAAATGTGGAGCGTTTTCAGCGTGGTTACAAATGAGGAAATGGGGTGCTATTTGTAGCAGCAATAAATGCCGGGCAGGGACACGTGTCAAGCGCTCATTGGCCGAGGGGTCACCTCAACTGGTTGGCGCTGGCAGCCGCATGTGGCCGCATTTAATGCGGCTGTTGGATGGGACGTCTGTGCAGAATACGGTGATCTGTACGCATGTGAGGCGGATATCTTGTCGAGTGAGATGCCTTCGGCTATAGAGCAGTAGCCGAGGGCTCTTCCTCCCGATGGCACCCCTGGTGCCGAGGGCTCACAGTGCCGAGGGCTGCTGTTTTCGCCGTTTTCTCCCAGTTTCTTAGTTTGCTTGAGAAACCCGTTCTGTGAGAATTTGGAGCCTTCGGCCAGGGGGCCGAAGGCACCCCTGTGCGTTGTGCGGACTGCTTGGTACTCCGGGCGCTGTGAATTGGGCCTGTTGGGCCTTTTGGGCCTGTTGGGCCTTTGCTGGAGTAGTAGGAGTCTGTGGGCCGGGGGTTCCCGGGCCATATACTCCATCAGGAGTCCCTCACTCCTTTTGCCGAAAGGTACTTGAGGGAAAAGGAGTAATTTGTGCTTGCCCTTTGATGTTGTCCCGTTGTGATCTCTGAAGTTGGTGAGGAGTCGTTGCTTTTATGTCCCTTCCGAAGGCAGTCCCTCAGTTACCCACATGTCGGGACTTGAGGGCTTGCTTTGTTGTTTGTTGGAATTTCACAGATTTTGTAATTTAATGATTTTCCCGAAGGGGTCCTCCAGTCCCCCACTCCTTGAGGCACTTGTAAAGTGGTGAAAAGGAGTAAGGTAGTTACGTTGCTGTTGTGGGCCGAAGGCTGACGCTTTTCGTTTCATTTTGGGGGGATGCCTCGTTAAAAACCTCATTAGGAAAAACCCTTTGGGAAAAAATCCTAATGAGGGAAAAAGAGTGCACCGAATTCCCCCAATGATGAATCGAAAATGTCAAACCTTGGTAAGAAATGGAGAATGACGGGAATCCCGAAGGCTTTCTCTTCTGAGGGCTCCTGTGTTGATTAGCCGAAGGCTTGCTGTTGCTGTCCTGGTGGTGCCGAAGGGGAGCCCCTCAATCCAGGGATCGAGGGCCTGCCAGATGAGGGCAGCAGTGAGGTTGTTGCCGGGGGGTCCACAGTCTGTTGATGAGTTGGTGATGAAGATACCCGAGGGCTCCCATTACCTGTGTGCCATGGGCCTTCCGTCAATGGGGCACACCCCGGGGGCTACCCGGTTTGCAGTGCTGAGGAGGAAACCCCGAGGGATGCCCTGATATGCAGCCCTAGGGATCTGAAGGGGTGATCCCGAAGGCGTGTGTAATGTGCTGTGTGGGCACAACCCGGGGGCACTTCTGGGTGAGTGCACCCGGAGGCTATCTTTGATGAAGTGGAGTGAAGTAGAAAACCCGGGGGCTTCCAAAATATAGCCGTTGGAAATATAGCCGTTGGAATATGTAACGACGGGATATAGCCGTTGGGGGGGGGCACACGTGGCGTGTGATGGCTGGCTGTCCGTGGGCGGCGTCACCGGTTGGGTGAAACGGCGGTGTGTAATGATGGCGTCCACCCAGAGGCCCGGAATCCCGGCCCAAGCCCGGATTCATCGCCTATAAATACCCCAAGGCCGGGCATTCCTCTGTGTGCGAAAAACCTGTTAGCGAAGCTCTGCCCATTTTTCTAGAGAGAGAAACAGCAGCCCCCGGTTGAATCCTCTGTTCTTAAGGTCAGTTCTCCAGTTACCCTTCACCTCTTAGCTACCTGTACTGCGCCCCTAGGCTAGGAGATAGAACATTTAGAAAACACTAGTTGTACGAGCCTTCGAACTAGAGCGTGAATGTCGTCCGAGAGTGATTCTCAAGATATCTCGAGGACGCCCTCGATGGAGGACGAAGGCATCTCTGACATGGAGTCAAGCAGTGGACAACCCTCGGATGGTGGTGATGCGGCCCTGGCCCGGGAGGTCCAGAAGGAACTCACTGCGGAGGTTGAAGCCGAGGGCTTCGAGCAGGAGTGTGATGATGAAGACTTAGCCCTCGCCTGGCAGACAGCGGAGGATGAGGCACAGAAGGAGAGCTCGAAGGTTACGATTGATGTTCTCCCCCCTCGGGGTTCCGGGGAGGCCAGTAGCTCGAGGCCGTTGGATCCGATACCTCTGAGGGCGGTTTCCGGTGTGAAGAAGAAGGCCGCTACCAAGAAGAAGGAGAGGGCCGTCGATCAAGGAAAGCCCGTAGACATGCCCGAGGGGTACAGCTGGCTGAACACTGAGGCCCTCGAGATCAGGTCGAAGGCCGACAGGGCATATCTGTACGTGACTCAGCTGCACGTGGGGCCCTCGGCCGAAGTGGTGGAGCCAGGTCCCGACGACGTGTTGTCCAGGGCGCCCGAGGGGTGTATTGCTATTCACGTCCTTTCGGTTCCCATGGGACTCAGGTTCCCTCTGCACCCATTCCTCCGGGAATATCTGCGGTTTGTTGGCTTGGTCCCCTGCCAACTCACGCCCAACAGCCACTCCTACATTGCGGGGTTCCTCCAGCTCTGCAAGTCCCGAGGGGTGAAACCCAGCCTGGATCTATTCTTCCAGAGCTTTAATCTGTGCGGGGGGGGGGGGGGGGGGCACGAAAACGGCGAGGGGTACGCCAACCTGCAGCAGATTGCCCGCTTCAAACTATTCTCCAATGCTCCTTCTTCCAACAAAGGATGGAGAGAACGTTGGTGCTACGTGAAGTTGGATGAGAGCCCTTTCCCGAGGGAGCTACGTGACCGATTCCGAAGGCACGAAAAGATCCGGAGTGCCGCTCTCGAGAAAGACGGCCTAAAGCTGGCCAAGTTCCCGGAGGGGAAAGACAAGAACGTGGCGATCAAAGACTGCACCCTCGAGGAGGATTTGTACACCCTCGGGTTCCGGAGGTACCGCTTCATAGGGGAAACCGATGAAAAGTACCCTCCCTTCAACAAGGCCTTCGGAGGGGCCGGAGGTAGGAGCCGAGGGCTTTAGAATTTTGTACTTAGTTTTTTTTTCTTTCTTGGATGTTATCGTCCCTTCGCTTAGACCTGTCGGACTAACCCTTTGTTTCCTCTGTGCAGGTATCCCCGTCTCCATGGTGAATGTAAAGGGCCTTGCCCGTTTGAAGAAACAGGACCCGAAGGGGTCGGGACAGGGCATCCAGAAGCCCGCCACCGCCCTCTTTAAGAAAGCCGAGGGCGATGCCGCTGCCGGCAAGAGGAAGGCAGTGGCCAAGGGGTCCCCCCCGGCTACCAAAAAACCGAAAAAGGGGGATGTCGCCGGGAAGGAGCCCTCGGTCATTATCGCTGATGAGCCCCCTACCTCCGGGGTGCAGGTGGAGAAGCTGCCGGTTGGAACGCCGGCGGGGGCAGGAGTCGCTGCCTGAGATCCTCACAGTTGCGTTCCCGAGGGGTATGTCTTTGGCCAGCGGCGCCGTCGACCCGGGGGCCATCCTGAGGGGTATGACCCCTGAGACGGATAGGGCTGCCCTCGGGGCCTACAATGATGCGGCCCTCGAGGACCACATTCTCCGCTCCTCCCTCTCTGTAAGTGTTTACCTGGCTTTCTTCATCTTCTCCTTCGATTATTTTTGTGTGATTGCCTTTAACTGTTTTTGTTGTTGTTCTGCAGGCTTGCTTAGCCCTCGGCGAACAGGCTCGGAGGCTTCAAGAATGGCGCCTCCACAGAGCGGAGCAAGACGCCAGAATGAGGGAGTGCCTCCTCAAGAACCAGGAGGCGGTGAAGCTGGGGGCCCAGCTAGAAGAGGAGCTCCGACAGATGAGCTTGAAACTGGAGGCTGCAGAGAAAGGCAAAGCTGATGCTGAGGCCGCTGCCAGGAGAGCTGCTAAAGAGGCCGAGGACTCCAAAGCGCTAGCTGTCGCCAAGGCTCAAGAGGAGGCCGTAGAGGCCTTTGTCGCCGAGGGTTGGAGAGCCGAGGGGCGCAAGATGTGGGTGTCCTCGGTCGTGGAGGCCTGCGTCGAAGAATGGGCCGAGGGCCCTGGGTGGGAATGGATGGCCCGGAAGGGCAGAGAGTACTATGAAGCCGGCGAATTCTTCACCCAGGCCCTCATCTACCGGAGGATGGCCCGGCATTTGGGCATTGAGCAAAAGGACTTCTCCCCCTCGGCGTATGGCCTTCCCCCCTTGCAGCCTGATGTTCGTGAGCCGCTCCCGGAAGGTGTTCAGAGGCCCGACCTTGAGGACACGGTGTTGAAGAACGAGGCCGAGGACGACGCTGTCGAGACCGGAGCGGAGGCATCATCGAGGCCGGCTGTAGAGGGCGCCCCAGTGGACGATGCTGCCGTAGTTGTGGAATGATTTTGTACTTAGAAAACTTTGAACATCTTTTGTAATGAACAACATTGTTCCTTCGGCTTCGGCCCGTTTGTAAATTCACACTTACTCTTGTTTTTGATGAAATGCATGCTGCCTCCGGGCTTTTCATATTCGAATACGCCTTATGTTTTGAATGTATGCTTTCTCCTTTGAATGTATGCCTTCGGTATTTCTGAATGTATGTTTAGGACTTAGAAGATTTTCTTGAGTGTTTTTTCATTGTGTACCGTAGCCCTCGATTGATAGGTAGCCTTCGGCAATTAGGTCCCTTGAGATGAGGGTGGAATATGTAGGACTTAGAAATCTTCTAAGTGTAGAGTTTCCCTTGGGAGCCTTCGGGAGATGGCATCCCTTCATGGTGCATGAGTAGTTGACCGGGGGGGAAAATATGTAGGACTTAGAAAATCTTCTAAGTGTAGAGTTTCCCTTGGTAGCCTTCGGGAGATGCATCCCTTCATGGTGCATGAGTAGTTGACCGGGGGGGGGGGGGGAATATGTAGGACTTAGAAAATCTTCTAAGTGTAGAGTTTCCCTTGGTAGCCTTCGGGTGCCCGGGGGGTGCTCCTTCAGGACTTAGGATTTTTCTAAGCATAAATTGATGTTGAATCCTGTTGTTGTGAAGAAAGCCAATGAGGAGTGTGTGCCCTCGACATACACTTTAAAAGTTGTAGAATTTGACCCTTGTCATGGGGAAAGGGCCCTCGGTATTCGTGCATAACAGATGCCTTCGGTGTTTGTTTGAAGTACTGTTTAGTGGACCTTGGACAGTCCAGTCCCTTTGTATTGTTGAAGCCTTCGATGTTCTTGTGACCGGAGGTGACCAGGTAGTGGACTTTAGCCGTTTCCTGATGATATTTCTTTGAGTAGTATCCTTCGGGAAATAGGAGTCTTCAATTTCCGGAGGTGTTCCCGTGGGGAGCCCTCGGCATGTTGTGATTTTGTTGGAGTGTACTCTTTGATTTCTCGCTGAGTCTACTCCCCTTCACCCCCTTTTTTTTTTTTTTTTTTTTGGTTGGTGGTGAAGGGAAGGCATCAAGAAACTTGGGTTCTTGGTAAGGCTGGGCCTATTAGGAGACCATCAGAATACACCAATGGCTCTCCTCCCTCGGGTTAACCTTCCGAGTTCCGAGGGGATCGAGGGACGTTTCCTGGGCACAAGATATGGTGGTCCGTAACCTGCCTCCCCTTGGGGGATGGTGCGGAAAGCGCCTCATTTTTGAAAGTCGTCCCCTCGGCGCTAGACATAGTCTGTGGCCTGCCACACCCTTGGGGTGGTGGCGCGGGGAGCGTTTCGGTTTGGAAGTCGAATCCTGGGCATTTCTCGTGCCTGTCATACCCTTGGGGTGATGACGCGGATAGCGTTCCGTTTTTGAAAGTCGAATCCTGGGCATTTCTCATGCCTGTCATACCCTGGGGGTAGTGACGCGGAAAGCGTTTCAAGGAAGGGTTTTCATTTGCACACTAGTTGCAAATGGTCGGGGGCACTACGTGCCCCCCGGCACCGATGGTGGCGCCTTCGGTATATGCGTCCTCGTGGGGTACGGCTTTTAGAAACAACACTTGGTGTTAGTTTCGATGTGTAGCCCCCGGTACTTGGTACCGAGGGGTCTTCCGTAGGAACACTTGGTGTTCTCCTTTGTTGCAGTTGATGGAGGTGTCTGCCCTCGGTACTTGGTACTGAAGGGTCTTCAAATGAAACACTTGGTGTTTTCCAACAAATGTTTGGAAGTTGATAGGAGAGCATATCCCTGGCACTGGGTGCCGAGGGATCTTCTTTGATGATGTTTGATGATGGAGGTGTACCCTCGGCACTGGGTGCCGAAGGGTCTTCTGTAGGAACACTTGGTGTTCTCATCTTTTCTTTTTTGGTGTTGAAGGTGGGGAAGTGCCCTCGGCACTGGGTACCGGAGGGGGTTCTTCTTGTGGTGAGGCCTGGGGCCTGTAGTCAGTATGAGGGCTTGATGTCTTGAATGTATCTTCATTCTTCGAAATTGGAGGCCTTGGGCCATTGGATAGTACATTCACTAGTTATGAGGGCTTGGCCGCTCTTACATTATTGATAAAATTTAACTAAATGGTGTACATTCCAGTGCCTAGGGACCTCTTTCCCGTTGGGGCGTTTGAGTTTGTAAGTCCCGGGTTTGATGATGGCTGCTATGATGTAGGGGCCTTCGAATTTTGGTGCCATTTTTCCTCCCTCGGTTGGTTGGCTGGCTTCCCTCCTCCGGAGCACATAGTCCCCCACTTGAAATTCCCGGGTTCGAACTTTGGCGTCGATGTAGCTTTTGATTTGCCTTCGGTAGTTTTCTGCCCGGATGAAGGCCTGCTCCCGGCGTTCTGAAATGAGGTGCAGGTCGAGGGCCATGTTTTTGTCGTTGACCTCAGGGTCATATTGGATCACCCTTCGGGTAGGAAGGGTGACTTCCGTAGGAGCTTTGGCTTCAAAACCGTAGCAGAGGGAGAAGGGTGTTTCACCTGTAGCGCGCCGAGGGGTAGTGCGGTAGGCCCAGAGGATGTTGTGAAGTTCTTCCACCCAGCCACCACCCTCGGCCTCCAGCTTCTTTTTGAGGCCCTCGAGCAAGGTCCGGTTGGCGTTCTCTACCTGCCCGTTGCCTTGAGGGTAGGCAACGGAGGAGAAGGTGTGTTTGATGTCCCATGCCTCCAGAAGGGCACAGAAGGGGGCCGCCTCAAATTGTGTTCCATTGTCGGAGATGATCTGCTGGGGGACGCCAAACCTCGTGAGGATGTTTTTGAGGACGAAGTGACGGCACTTCGCCTCTGTGATGCTGGCGAGGGGTTCAGCCTCCACCCACTTGGTAAAATAGTCGACGGCCACAATGATGTATCTGTTGTTGGAGGTACCCCTCGGTAGAGGGCCCGCAAGGTCTATCCCCCATCGAGAAAATGGGACAGATGTGCTGATGGGGCATAGTTGACCGCTGGCCTGCCGGGGGCTTTCTGGAAATGTTGACATGCGGTGCACCTCCGGGCAAGGTCAGCACAATCCCTGGCCATGGTTGGCCAGAAGTAGCCCTGGAGAATGAGCCTTCGGGACATGGAGAAGGGTCCCTGGTGAGCTGAGCAAGTGCCACTGTGCACTTCCTCCATTGCGACCTCGGATTCATCTGGATGAAGGCACCGAAGTAGCATGCCATTGTAAGATCGTTTGTAGAGCCTTCTATCTTCGATGGTGTAGCTGGGAGCCCTCAGCTTTGCAAGTTTAGCGCGGGCCTCATTCTCGGGTAGCTGCCCTGTGTTGATGAAGGCGGTGATATCTGAAATCCAATCCTCCTGACGTTGTTGTATGTTCATCACGGGGCTTGCATGGATGCTTGAGAGGCTGAGTTCCTCGATTTTGGCAATTTTGGAGATGTGCTCGGGGGAGTCAGCCAAGAGCTTAGACAATATGTCGGCCTCGGAGTTCTGAGCCCTCGGTATTTGAGTAAGAGAGTGTGCCTCAAATACCTTAAGCAACTCCTTGGCCGCTTCCTTGTACTGTTTCATTCTTCCCTCCTTGGCCTCATATTCTTCGGAGATTTGGCCAACGACAACCTTGGAGTCGCATTTGATGTGGATCTGCCGGGCCCTCATGTTGCCAGCCAGCCGGAGGCCACATAAGAGGGCCTCATACTCGGCCTCATTGTTGGAGACTTTGAAGGAGAAGCGGATTGCATAGTAGGCCCTGAAGCCCTCGGGAGTAATGAGGACTACCCCTCCCCCGCATGCTTTGGTCGCGGAGGAGCCATCAGTGTAGAGGGTCCACCAGTCGTCCGAGGTAGCCGAGGGCTCCCCGTCCGTGGCTGCTCTTGCGGTACATTCCGTCACAAAGTCCGCTAGGGCTTGGCCCTTGATGGCAGACCTTGGACGGATGTCAATGTTGTACTGGCTCAAGAAAATAGCCCATTTCACCATGCGGGAGGAGCTGGTGGGGCTCCTCATGAGGGCGCCGAGGGGTTGATGGGTGAGGACCTGAACCGGGTGAGCCTGAAAGTAGTGGCCCAACTTCTTGACAGTCCAAACGATGGCTAACACCGTTTTTTCCACAGGGGAGTACCTGAGTTCGGCCTCCCTTAGGGTCTTGCTAACATAGAAGATGGCATGTTGGATGCCGTCTTCCTCCCGGATGAGCACGGAGCTGATGGCCGCCGGGCTAACCCCAAGGTAGAGGTAGAGGGTCTCCCCTACCTTGGGTTTGGAGAGCACAGGAGGTGAAGATAGATATCTTTTGAGCTCGTCGAAAGCCCCCTGGCATTCTGGAGTCCATAGAAAGCCAGCCGTCTTCCTCATGATCTGGAAGAAGGGTAGAGATTTTTCCGCCGATTTAGATAGGAAGCGGTTGAGGGCTGCCAGGCGGCCCGTCAATCGTTGAACTTCCTTCACATTGCGTGGGGGTTCCATGTTGATGATGGCCTGGATTTTCTCGGGATTGGCCTCAATACCCCTTCGGCTCACCATGTAGCCTAAGAATTTGCCTCCTTGGACGCCAAAGGTGCACTTCTTCGGATTTAGCCGAAGGTTGAATTTTTGCATGATGGCGAAGATTTCCCGGAGGTCGTCAGCATGGCTGGAAGATTGCTTGCTCTTGACGATCATGTCGTCAACATAGGCCTCCATGGTGCGCCCTAGGACGGCTTGAAAGACCCGGGCCACCATCCGGGTGTAAGTGGCCCCCGAGTTCTTTAGGCCGAAGGCCATCACTAGGTAGCAGAAGATGCCCTCGGGAGTCATGAAGGCAGTTTTTTCGGCGTCCTCCTCGTGCATGAATATTTGATGGTACCCTCGGAAGGCATCGAGGAAGGACATGATTTCACACCCCGCGGTCTCATCCACCAATTGATCAATGTTTGGTAGAGGGAATGGATCCATGGGGCATGCTTTGTTGAGATCGATGTAGTCCACGCACATGCGGAAGGTAGGGGGCTTCTGGGCGAGGACCACATTTGCTAGCCATGAGGGGTATTTCACCTCCTTGATGTGCTTGATTGAGAGGAGCATGGCGACCTCCTTCTTCACGAATTCCCTCCTCTCGGCGGAGAGGGGTCTCCTTCGTTGTTGTACTGCTTTTGCCGAAGGGTCCACCGAGAGGCGGTGGGTGATGACCCTTCGGCTGATTCCCGGCATGTCCTCCGGCCCCCATGCAAAGACAGTGGAGTAGGCGCGGAGGGCGTCGGTGATACCGGTCTTCAAATGTTCAGGGAGCTGGGCTCCAATCTTCACGACTCTCTCCGGCTGGGCCGGATCGAGCGCAAAGTCTTCTACGTCCTCGGCCGGTTCAGCCCTCGGCCTTCTTTCCTCTTGGTCGACGGCTCCGGTGATGGTGTCAATACGGAATTCCGTCTTGCTGACCTTCTTAGTGACCTGAAGATAGCAAGCGCGGGCAATTTTTTGGTTCCCTCGGGAGTAGCCAATGCCCCCCTCGGCGGGAAACGTGAGGCAGAGATGCCTCATGGAGATGATGGCTTCGAGGTCCTCGAGGGCTGGCCGGCCGAGGATGATGTTGTGAGCGCAGTCAATGTTGACGACGACGAACTCCACCTCGAGCTTGGCTCTATGGAGCCCGTCGCCGAAGATCACCGGGAGGGTTATTACCCCCTCGGAATCAATAGTATCGCCGGTGAAGCCGGCAAGAGGGGTCTTAATTGGCCGAAGGGACGCCCTCTCAAGATGCAGCTCTCTGAAGGTGCTGAGGTACATTACATTGACGGAGCTGCTCGTGTCAATGTAAGTTCGGTGAATAATGGTGTCGTTTATCTCCGTCCGAATCACCAAGGCATCCCTGTGAGGAGAAGAAGTAGGAGGGAGATCTGCGTTGGTGAAGGTGATGGGTTCCTCCCTCAATCGCTTTACCGGGGGCATATGAGTGACTTCCCCTACGTAAAGCGATTGAGCCCACTTCTTCCGCTGGCTGGTGGAATCGCCTCCTGTATTGCCACCGGTGATCATGAGGATGTGGCGTTTCTTCTCCTGGTAGTGGGGGTACTCCTCCTCCTCTTCTTCCAAGTTTCCGATCTCCCTTTTCTTGCCGAGGGGGATGGTGTTCGGATTCACCCAGGCACTTACCTTCATATGGTGCCCTCGGGGGGGTCCCTGATGAGAAGGTCCCTCCTGCCGAGGGCTCTGGACAAACTGGGACAGGTGCCCTGCTTGTATTAATCTCTCGATGGCCGTCTTCAGTTGATGGCAGTCATCGGTCCTGTGCCCCTGGTGTCGATGGAAGCGACAGTAGGGGAACTGAGGGTTGATAGCGTGTACCTCCGGGGGTGCACGAGAATCGCGCTCAACGAGGCCCCTCTCCTCTGCAAAATCGAGGATGATGCTGACGGGGTGCGTCAGTGGTGTCCGAGGGCGGTCCAGGAGAATGGGCTGGGCCCAAGTCTTAGGGTTGCTCTTATAACCTCCCCCGGGCTTGGCTTGGCCTTGCCGAGGGCGGTCATCAGAGGGTCCTGAAACCTTGGGGCGATTTGGAGGAGCCCCCGGCCCTCGGTTATGCTTGTTGTCAGCCCTCGGGGGCTGCTGGTCCGGATGCTGGTGATAGTTCTCCACCTCCTCGGCCTCAGCATACCGGTCCCCCCGCTGCAGGGCCCTTATGTAATCGCGAGGGGGTTCAATGATGAGGCTTCTTGAAAAGTTGCCGGTGCGGAGGACGGTTTGTAGGAGGGCCAGGAGGGTCCCGTCATCAGCACCGTCGACCTTGTCGGCCTCCGTCCTCCAACGCTCTAGGAAATCCCGAAGGGTCTCATCCTTCTTTTGGCGTATTGTTAGGAGGTGGGAGAAGTGCTTCCTTGTGCGACGTCTCCCGGCGAATTGTGTCAAGAATCGTTGGGCGAGTTCTTGCCACGAATCAATACAGCCCTCGGGCAGCCTGTTGAACCATTCGTATGTTGGTCCCTCTAAGGTGGAGAGGAACCAACGACACAAATATTCGTCTGACGCCCCCACCATCATCATGTTGTTCTGGTACTTGCTGTAATGTTCCTGGGGGTCCGTTTTCCCGCTGTAGGGCTGTATGTGTTGCCCTCGGTATTTCTCCGGGATCCGGGCCGCCAATACCCTTGGGGTAAATGGCGTCCGAGTCCGGAGCTGGATGACGGGTTCCCCGGAGCCCTCGGCCACCTTCTTCTGTAACTCCTCCATTTTGGCCATCATGGCCTCGTATTTGAGATCTGAGTGAGGGGTGGAGGTGGTGGCGTGAGCTTTGTTGGATTCCATTTCGTCAAGCCGGCGCTGGAGGGCCGCAATAATCTCGTCCCGAGGGTCCCTCGGGAGGGTCTCCGCCCCCTGCGAACGAACCCGGGCCGAGTGGGCCTGGTTGATTTGGTGCCGAGCATCATCGGCATGAAGGGGTGCCTTGCCTTTGTCCCGAGGGGGACGCTCCTCGTCTGCCCTCGAAACAGATCCCCCGCTTTCCTGGGGCCTTTGGAGTGCTTTCCCCCCGAGGCGGTCTTGGACCCCTCAGCGGTCTGGCCCTCCTCCGAGCCGGTTGAGGGCGGAAGTACGGGGCCTCTCCCTGTTGTCATTATGGCGGTCCCGGGACTGAACTTCCTGGGAGGATGTTTCTTGGGCCACCACCCCTTCGTCGTTTCTCACCCGAGGGGTGGGATTTCCGAAGGGGTGTGGTAGAGGGGGAAGTATGATATTTTCCCCGATCTGAGGGTGAGCTGGAGCCAGGGTGCCGAAGGCACCCGGGTTCTGGGTGAGCGTTTGGATGAAGGCGGAGAGCGCCGATTGTACGTCGATGGTGAGAACCGGAGGGCTGACTTGGTCATCGCTCCGGTTTTTCTTCTTGGCCTCGATGCCGAGGCGGGCATCGGGGGCGTTTTGTTGGATCTGAAGGCGTAGGTCGACAGCCGCCTGTTCCAGCCCAGCGAGGACACCGCCCTCGGGAGCCCTGTGAGAGGCTTCGGGGGCGTTGACGTCGCCGAGGGGCAGGTTCTTGTCTTCCACGTTCTTTGAGTTGGCACGTGTTGTCCTCACCATTTTGATAGAGGGCTAGTGTTTGTGTTTGGTCGAGGGGGAGGGTTTCTTACTCGATTGTTCAACCTCTCAATGAAAGCACCAAATGATGGATAGTGTACCCGGGGGTAGCTTATCCGAGGGGTTATCGCGGGGAGCAACTTAGAGAGAAGTCAGAGCAAGTAAATATGGAGAGAGAGAGTGTATTATAAATGTGGAGCGTTTTCAGCGTGGTTACAAATGAGGAAATGGGGTGCTATTTATAGCAGCAATAAATGCCGGGCAGGGACACGTGTCAAGCGCTCATTGGCCGAGGGGTCACCTCAACTGGTTGGCGCTGGCAGCCGCATGTGGCCGCATTTAATGCGGCTGTTGGATGGGACGTCTGTGCAGAATACGGTGATCTGTACGCATGTGAGGCGGATATCTTGTCGAGTGAGATGCCTTCGGCTATAGAGCAGTAGCCGAGGGCTCTTCCTCCCGATGGCACCCCTGGTGCCGAGGGCTCACAGTGCCGAGGGCTGCTGTTTTCGCCGTTTTCTCCCAGTTTCTTAGTTTGCTTGAGAAACCCGTTCTGTGAGAATTTGGAGCCTTCGGCCAGGGGGCCGAAGGCACCCCTGTGCGTTGTGCGGACTGCTTGGTACTCCGGGCGCTGTGAATTGGGCTTGTTGGGCCTTTTGGGCCTTTGCTGGAGTAGTAGGAGTCTGTGGGCCGGGGGTTCCCGGGCCATATACTCCATCACTCACCTTTTATGAAAAGATTTATTTTTCTCAAAATCAATCAAAGTTTATACTTCAAAAATTCCCTTTGCATCAAACTCCCACAAAAATAACAAATTACGTACTATTACAAAATCTCCCAAAATCATATACAATAACTCATATCAACAAAACAATATATCAACTAATATCTCAAATACAACCCTTTCGTATAATACTTTTCACTCAAATTCAGCACACATAAATTCAATTCTCAAATATGCACACAAAAATATTTAAAACAAATCACGAAGAAAAAGAACTAATTTCGGTTGACGTGAAACTTACCTTAAGTCCCGATGCTCTTAATTCTCTTCCTCAATTTCGGTCTCTAGATAATCACCTTTTAAGAATATTGAAATTTCTAGAATTAATAAATTCCCTAGTCTTAATTAGTCCTGACCCATTTCTTTTTGTCAAAATTTAAGGAATCCCAAAATTCCCATTACTCAATTTCATTCACTTTTTATAATAATCCATTTACTAGTCTTTTCTAGCTAATAGATGAATCGGCCCAACAATTCAATTATAATTATTCATTTATAAAAATCCGAATTTCTAACTTTAGTAATCATTAAAAAAAATACTAATAATCTAATTTAATCAAATAGTTTAAGTTTAAATAAATAATAGCGTCGTAATTAAATTCAACGGTCCAATTCCTCTCAAATTGCCAAAACTAATCTACATAATCTGTATAAAATATTATTAATCGGTCCATTTATAAAAATATATGTCTCTTTAGCCTTTTGATTACATAATCGATTAAAGATTTCTGCTTACACCATAATTTACATTATGTCTTTATCTCAACTAAAAGGTGACAAATTTATCCAAGGTGAGTATAATCAAATATACCTTAGTTATATTCTCTTTACCCATATATATTAGTACCAGCATTATTTATCATTATTTATCATTATTATTTCTCTGACTATAATTATTTTTACTATTATCAGAATCATAATAAATGGAATTGGTCCAACCATGAATAATACGGAGTGCAAAATATGAAGAAGATCATCTTCTTGACAGTACTTGCCGGCCAAACGGAGGAAAGTATGGCGAGGTTGTGGCTTACCAGGCTACGGGGGACGGGAAGACAATGGTGGTACGTAAATCCTCTGGCCGATGGAGATGTTCTACGGCAGTTTTGGTCCGGTGATAACGACCCAGCTCCTCCCTCGTTCTCCGACGAAGATTTCTGTCCGGCGGAGTTTCGGCGAGTGATTTCTCCCTACTCCGACGTTCGTTTTCCACGATTCTTTCTCCGTTGGATTCGTCTCACGAAGGGGAAGGTTTCTAGAGTGTTTTCGAGGCTCGGTGTTTAGTATATCACTGGGTTGGATTTTCGTGTATATATATATATATGTGTGTGTGTGTGTGTGTGTGTCTACGTATATATTCGTATTGAGCTCGGCTCGGGTGTGAAAGAAAGTGACGGTTGAGGCCAGTATTTATACAGTTCTCAAGGAATCTTAGGGTTTCCCTCGAGCTTATCTGATTGATCTCCGTCCGTTCTTATCTCAACTTCGTAGGTTGGAGTTAGAGTTGGAGTACAACTCGTTCGCAGAGGCTCCGTTCAACTTGTTTTATTCCATTGCTTTAGTTATCTGATTATTAAGTTTGAGTAGCCTACTTATTTTACTCTTAGAATATGTATTACTATATTATTGTATGTAATCCTCCGTAAGTGTATTATTAATAACTAGCGTTTAGTATTATTGTAGTATTAATATATCAGAGTATTACGTAAGTGTAGTTTACGTATTAGGAGTATATTTTTTTTTGGTACTTTATCTATTTTATATGTATCTTAAAATAGTTATATAAAAATAACTTTTATTACTTATACTTTATGTATAATTGGTACTTGATATAAAATGTTACTTCTTTTATCGGACCACTTTTATCAGACTAAAAATGTCAAAAATGTTAATTTTCTGTCTGGTTCACTTGTTTAATAAAATGTTGTTCCTATTACTGAAATATTTTTAGCTGACTAAAATGTCATAAATTTTGAAATTTTATCTGATTAGAATGTTACAACTGTTGAATTTTGGTCTGACTCAATTAATGTTATTTTCGTAATATTTTACCTGACTAATAAAATTATCTTTATTTTTATTTAAATTTTTGAAGTGTCACATTCTACCCCGTTAAAGGATGTTTCGTCCCGAAACATGAACTAAATTTAAATAATCAAATTCTTAAGTATTACATTCTACCCCCCTTAAAGAGAGGTTACGTCCTTGTAACTAAAATTTTACCTTAATCGAATAACTCTGGGTAGCGTCGTTGTTCTCAATGTTGTTACTCATGGATGTCATTATCTCCTTGAAAAGTATAGCGTATAAGAAATCTATCGGTATTCATAAATATTCTATTCTATCCAATAACTTACTGATCACGTAATGTATAAAGTTCTTCTATAAGTCCAACTTTATCTTCAAATAAACATATATGGATATGTCACACTTAAAAATATCTCAAGAAAATCAGAACAATCACAACCTCAATAGAAACCAAAATCAAAGTCTCACAACCTCACCACGCGCCTAAAATTTTATTTTAGTCCTTGAAGCTCTTACTTATCGCCTAGTAATTTTTTTTTAACCTAATATTTTGGAAAAACATTTTTGAAAAAATCCACCTTGAAAACCTTTAAGAATCCTACATATTGTTAGAAACCTTTTTAGAAAATCAAAGCTAGGAAATTTAAGACCATAAGAAAACTTTAAAAAAAAATATTTAGAAAATATTTTGGAAAAATGATTTGAAAACTCCCCCCAGAAAAACCTGGCTCTGATACCAACTTGTAACACCCCCAAATTTCCCACCCAAAAATACATTTAAATAATAATTTATTGGAAAGTAATACTAACTTTATTTGAAAACATCAGAAAATGTGCAGCGGAAAATTTAAAGGGAAATAGGGGTGCTACCGCCACACTCGGTTCTCTCTTAACCGAGTGCACAGGCTAAAACAACTTAAACTTCAAAATCAAAAGTTCACCGATTAAAGTTATTGAAAAAGAAATTTACAATGATTTACTAATAGTGTTTTCTGGCGAAAGCTCTCTCTCGAAATCAACTTCAACATCGATCAACTCAACACCTGTACAAAAATCATGTACAGAAAGAAAAATAAAAGAAAACAAACATTAGCAATAATGCTAAGTAAGTTCCACCTAACCATTTAAAATAATAATAAATAATATATATAAATTCGTACAACCTCATAAAATATTTTTCAAAACACTTTCTAAATCATAAAATAAGTAATCGATATCTATATAAAGTCTCAATCACATAATTAACTCGTAAACCATAATAATTCCAAAATACATGAAACACCAAAATTCTCCTCTTTTGAATTTCTCCCAAATTCACTTTGTATCTAACTTCCTAGTAATTTAGAAGGGCGGTGCTCAACACTTTGGTTGAGCCCGGTGGTCCGTTGTTATGTACGGCCACCTCGGAACTATCGTCGGTACCACAACTGCTCCTTGGAAACGGAAACAACTACTTTAAGTGTGCACACCCCCTAAAGGTATTCCAAGCCCTCCGGGTTGGTAAGTCGATCCGGGTAGCCGGGATGTTTTCTACCAACTACCCCACCTCAAAAACTGAATGATTAGGAGCTACTACTACCACTACCACTCAAAAGTCGGGATGTTTTCTACCGACCGTCAATTCACCTCAAACCAAAACCAACAAAAAATTGAGTAGTAGTAGACCTAACCACCCTCCACATTTTAAGGGATGTGGAAAACCAACACCACGGATTTCTCCCGTGATGCTCACCTTTTATGAAAATATTTATTTTTCTCAAAATCAATCGAAGTTTATACTTCAAAAATTCCCTTTGCATCAAACTCCCACAAAGATGACAAATTACGTACTATTACAAAATCTCCCAAAATCGTATACAATAACTCATATCAACAAAACAATATATCAACTAATATCTCAAATACAACCCTTTCGTATAATACTTTTCACTCAAATTCAGCACACATAAATTCAATTCTCAAATATGCACACAAAAATATTTAAAACAAATCACGAAGAAAAAGAACTAATTTCGGTTGACGTGAAACTTACCTTAAGTCTCGATGCTCTTAATTCTCTTCCTCAATTTCGGTCTCTAGATAATCACTTTTTAAGAATATTGAAATTTCTAGAATTAATAAATTCCCTAGTCTTAATTAGTCCTGACCCATTTCTTTTTGTCAAAATTTAAGGAATCCCAAAATTCCCATTACTCAATTTCATTCACTTTTTATAATAATCCATTTACTAGTCTTTTCTAGCTAATAGATGAATCGGCCCAACAATTCAATTATAATTATTCATTTATAAAAATCCGAATTTCTAACTTTAGTAATCATTAAAAAAAATACTAATAATCTAATTTAATCAAATAGTTTAAGTTTAAATAAATAATCGCGTCGTAATTAAATTCAACGGTCCAATTCCTCTCAAATTGCCAAAACTAATCTACATAATCTGTATAAAATATTATTAATCGGTCCATTTATAAAAATATATGTCTCTTTAGCCTTTTGATTACATAATCGATTAAAGATTTCTGCTTACACCATAATTTACATTATGTCTTTATCTCAACTAAAAGGTGACAAATTTATCCAAGGTGAGTATAGTCAAATATACCTTAGTTATATTCTCTTTACCCATATATATTAGTACCAGCATTATTTATCATTATTTATCATTATTATTTCTCTGACTATAATTATTTTTACTATTATCAGAATCATAATAAATGGAATTGGTCCAACCATGAATAATACGGAGTGCAAAATATGAAGAAGATCATCTTCTTGACAGTACTTGCCGGCCAAACGGAGGAAAGTATGGCGAGGTTGTGGAGGCTTACCAGGCTACGGGGGACGGGAAGACAATGGTGGTACGTAAATCCTCTGGCCGATGGAGATGTTCTACGGCAGTTTTGGTCCGGTGATAACGACCCAGCTCCTCCCTCGTTCTCCGACGAAGATTTCTGTCCGGCGGAGTTTCGGCGAGTGATTTCTCCCTACTCCGACGTTCGTTTTCCACGATTCTTTCTCCGTTGGATTCGTCTCACGAAGGGGAAGGTTTCTAGAGTGTTTTCGAGGCTCGGTGTTTAGTATATCACTGGGTTGGATTTTCGTGTATATATATATATATATATATATATATATATATATATATATGTCTACGTATATATTCGTATTGAGCTCGGCTCGGGTGTGAAAGAAAGTGACAGTTGAGGCCAGTATTTATACAGTTCTCAAGGAATCTTAGGGTTTCCCTCAAGCTTATCTGATTGATCTCCGTCCGTTCTTATCTCAACTTCGTAGGTTGGAGTTAGAGTTGTTTTATTCCATTGCTTTAGTTATCTGATTATTAAGTTTGAGTAGCCTACTTATTTCACTCTTAGAATATGTATTACTATATTATTGTATGTAATCCTCCGTAAGTGTATTATTAATAACTAGCGTTTAGTATTATTGTAGTATTAATATATCAGAGTATTACGTAAGTGTAGTTTACGTATTAGGAGTATATTTTTTTTTGGTACTTTATCTATTTTAGATGTATCTTAAAATAGTTATATAAAAATAACTTTTATTACTTATACTTTATGTATAATTGGTACTTGATATAAAATGTTACTTCTTTTATCGGACCACTTTTATCAGACTAAAAATGTCAAAAATGTTAATTTTCTGTCTGGTTCACTTGTTTAATAAAATGTTGTTCCTATTACTGAAATATTTTTAGCTGACTAAAATGTCATAAATTTTGAAATTTTATCTGATTAGAATGTTACAACTGTTGAATTTTGGTCTGACTCAATTAATGTTATTTTCGTAATATTTTATCTGACTAATAAAATTATCTTTATTTTTATTTAAATTTTTGAAGTGTCACAAAAGGGATAAAAATCGGCTTGAAGAATTGAGGCTGAGATAATCGGTGCCCATGGTTAACTCAATCATTCCGGATGACCGAATGACGAACGAGTTAGCAGTTTGGAGGGAGCCCCTATCCCGGCCGAGAGTTTGACCCTGTGGTCATGATCAAAACGGCTTGGAGGAATTCACCTCAGCTAAGAGTTTTGAACCCGTGCGTCACGAACAGGAAAAGGGATCAAAACGGGTTCGGGAAAGGTGTCAGAACAATTGTGAAGAGAGTCTCACCTCAGCTTGTTAACACGTGAAATCATTCCGGATGACCGAATGTCGAACGGGTTAACAGTTTGGAGGGAGCCCCTATCCCAGCTGAGAGTTTGACCCTGTGGTCACGATCAAAACAGCTTGGAAGAATTCACCTCACCTAAGAGTTTTGAACCCGTGCGTCACGAACAGGAAAAGGGATCAAAACGGGTTCGGAAAAGGTGTCAGATATAAAGATATATGAGCCGAGTAAGGTTCAGCCACGTAGAAAAGATTGTGAACAAAAAATCAAAGGAAGAATAGAAAGAATACAACAGACAAAGGAAAGAAGTCCAGTTTATTCTTCGGCATTACTAGCCGGAATATACAAGAAGAACGAATATACAAGAAAAGAGAT
The DNA here is from genome assembly GCA_945859875.1 of Cuscuta europaea. Classification (NCBI taxonomy): domain Eukaryota; kingdom Viridiplantae; phylum Streptophyta; class Magnoliopsida; order Solanales; family Convolvulaceae; genus Cuscuta; species Cuscuta europaea. Next base: position 1,712,471 of record CAMAPE010000002.1, read on the forward strand.
AACAGATAAGGAAAGAAGGCTACACTACTGGAGGATTGCCGTTCGGGGAGGATGTAGGCTGAGAGCTCCCTGCCTGCACTGCATCGTCAGGCGCTGCTTTGGATCTTTTCTCCATGACGCGATCGTACGTATTCCCGAACAGATCGTCGAAGCCTAATTCATCAGGATCGAACGGCTTGGGGAAACGCTCTAAGATCAGTTCAAGATTCCTGTCCAGAAGCAGGTCCTGACTTTGCTTTACGGTTTTCTCGGTCAGGACATCCAAGAAAGATTTCCCTTCCGGCGTGCTGTCCAGGAGGTCGATCCCTGCCTTGATAGGATCTGAGCTCTCACGCAAAACTTGGCCAAGGTGAGGACCTAGGAATTGCCGGGCCGTGTTCTCCAGGGCGACGTTCAGCCCCTTGCCCCGTTGAAAATCCACTACCGATTGCTGAGCAATCTGGGAAGTATTGACCGTGTAGGGTTCGGGCAGATGGTCGCCAACAGCCTTATCAAATTTGATGCTAGCAGATTCGGCAGCCCGCACCTTGGCTCGGAGTTCTTTAAGCTCCCGGTCGCGACGACGGGACATCTCCTGCATCTCGGCCAGAGCAGCTTTTGCCTTCTCACCCTCTTTGGCCTGCTCTTGGAGGTCGGTCGCTAACTTCCGAGCGGCAGAAAGGAGGACCTGACCGTCATCCCGATCGCTGGCCAGGGCTTTCATCTCCTTCTCAGCAGCAAGAAAGGCCTTGTGATAATACACGCCAGCCTGAAAAACAAGATTACAATGAGAGTCATATAAGGTAAGACATGAATAGTAGAAAGGCATGGGTCGGAATGAAATGTACCTTGAGTGCTTCCTGGTGACCTGCTTCAAAAAGGTCTGACCAGTGAGTCAAGTTGGTGAAGCTCGGGGGAACCTTGATCGCAGTATGACACCACATAGAAGATGGCATCAGGCCGAACAGATACCTCCCTTCTGATCTGGGCCCCATATTTGAAAACTCAACAAACATCCGATCATCGATCGGTGTGGCAGTAAGAACCGGAGTTGGTTTGTTGGCAGGCGCCGATCTTTTCGGCTCGACCTCCGGCCTGGTCAAATCAACCACATGGTCGATCGGGATCAGGTGATCACCATCATTTCCTTTGCGCTTTTTGCGGGTTTGCTCCGCCAAGTCACGATCGGCTATCATCTTCTCCTTCCCTTTAGCAGAAGAGATAGAGCGCCGGAAGGGTATGGGAGATATCACGCCTACAAGAAAGAGAAATAAAAGATAAGAAGTTGAATTGTGAGAGCGAAGGATGATCGAGTTAAAGCCCTACTATGCTTACCGATTCCAGCAGATAACATGCTAGAAGTGGTGACAAAGCTGCGAAGACTTCTGGTCCCTCCCATCCGCAAAGACTCAGCTTGGGAGCGTAGAACGGCGTCTGCCCTGGGCAGAGAATCCCGAACGGGATATGCGTTCCACCTATCCGGGAATGGCAGAGAATCATCTACCCGAACGAACAAAAACCGCTCCTCCCAGTCAGCCTGCGGGGTAACGTTCTCTGTGAACAGCTGACGGTCAGAACGAGCTACCAATTTCAGGTACCCGGTCGTCCAGTAGGGCTGATAGCAGTAATGATAAAGGAACAGATCGACGCTTGGGGTAATCCTCAACTCGTGGCACCGGATAATGAAGCCTGTCAGAATGCGGTAGGAGCTGGGCACGAACTGAGCGGGCAGTACAGCAACCCGGCGTAAGAACTCCACTATGAATGAATGGAGAGGGAACCGAAGTCCAGCAGTCAGAGCATCAAGGTGCACTAGCACGTGCCCCGGTCGGTGCCTCATAGGGTGCCGAATGAATCCGGCATAGTATTCTCTTGGTGGGGGCAACAACTGGCTGAGTTGCCGTTCAACATCTTCTGGGAGACGTTGTTTGTGTTTGCGTATGCGATTGAAGTGTAGGGCAATGCGGGGTGGCCGCTCGGGCATCCCCTTGTTGTAAACTTGGAGGTCATCTCCGGACAGGCATCCGTCCTCCTGTGGCAGTTCGATATGTTTGCTGGCCGGAGGATTGGCGGGTTTAGGTGTTTGGGACGAAGAACCTTCGGCCTGGTTACCAGCGGATGTTTTGCTTTTGCGAATCAAAGGCATCTCTTCAGATTCTGAGCTAGAGGAGTAGTACATAAAAACGCTGAAAGAACTCTGGGAATTCTAGAGAGAGAAGGCCTGAGAGTATGCAAGGGAATTCTGGAGATTCTAGAGAGAGAAAGCTTGAGGAAAAATGAGAAAACAGCAGGAGAAATTAGGGGAAGCACCTCTCTATAAATAGGGAAAGTGCCGCACAAATCCCTGATCCATGAGCAACACGTGGCATTGGGTGGTTACGACTAATCTGGGGCATTTATGATTCAATTTTTGTGCACGTACCCCGAACGGGCTTACAGAGGATTAGCAAAGATCACAGGGGCTTGCTGTTTAGAAAAATGCCAAGTCCTAAATGTCAACCCGAAGCCCGACCGGCCATCAGTGTTGTAAAAGGTTATCTGGAAGAAAACGGCTAAGTCCTAAAAATTGGTTTGAAGCCCGACCGACTATCAATGTTATGAAGAAGCCCAGGTGCAAAGAAAACCAAGAAAACTGCTAAGTCTTAAAAATTGACCTGAAGCCCGACCGGCTGTCAACGTCATAAAAGATATCCTAAGGATTGAACTGAAGCCCGACCGGCTATCAACGTCATAAAAGATATCCTAAGGATTGAACTGAAGCCTGACCGGCTATCAACGTTGTAAGAGATTATCTGAAGCAAGAATGTGCCAAGTCCTAAAATTTGGTATGAAGCTCGAACGGCTGAGTACCAGGGAGAAGGGATTTTTCCTTAAATAAATTATCAGAACTTTCTAATGCCCGAACGGCGATCAACGACATTAAGAATATTTAAGCAAGAAATAAGAGAGGAAATTGCTAAGTCCTACAAAACAGGCCGAATCCCGAATGACGAGTAAATCATGCATTAAAGACAGAAAAGACAGTACAGAAAGTTTCAGGCAAAAGAGGGATATATATTCATCGGTGCTACTGACCGGGAAATACAAGCTACTTGGAAAGAAGAAAATTACAACAGGAATTAAAAAAAAGTACATATGAATTATTGACTGGGGGCCATGCCATCTCCCTCTTCGTCCTCATCCTCATCATCATCAGACGGGGGTTCAGGCTCTTTTCCCGCAGCTCGATCAGCTTCCCGTTGCTGGGCTCGCAGAAATTTCTCGAACTGCGCCTGGATAATGTCATCTGTGGGGAGATCAGAAGCCTGAACCGGCCTCCCCAGTTGATTTTGAAGCTGAATGACGAAGGGACGCAGCAAGACCTGGCCAATTTTTCCATAAAGATCTGAGACAATGGAGTCGTTCCATTTTTTGGCCTCGAGGTCCTTATCCAAGAGGGCCACCCCTGCCGATAGCCGACCGGCGCCTTTGGGGAAACCCTTCAAGTACGCCCCAAAGGCGAACGTGATTTGGGCCCTTGCATGTTCATCCTTGATGATGGAGAATTCATCAGAGGATTTAAACGTGTCCCGGACGGCGGACAGATCCACGTTCACTTCATAGGGACCGTCCGGGATGCTGGATGGCATTTCTTCGAATTTGACCTGTGCGGCCTCAGCGGCAAGGACCTTCGCCTGGGAAGCTGCGAGTTGGACCCGAAGGGTACCGAGTTCAGCATCCAGCCTCTGCTTTTCCTCCGCAAAGGCTTTCCGTTCGGCCTCCAGAGAGGCGATGGCAGCAGCAGCATGTTGCTCAGCAGAAGACTGGGCAACAATCAGTTCCCGCTCCTTGGCCAGGCGGGCCTCCCGCATCTGAAGGGTGTACAAGCCCATCTACAGAATACCGTTCGAGAGTTAGTACTGATTACAGAGAATAAAATAAAGACAAAGCGAAAAAGACAATGTACCTTCAGAGCAGTCAGAGCCAGACATTCTTCAGATTGCTCGACCGGCAACTGAGGAAGGGAAAAGTTGTTGAACCAAGAGGAGGTCGACCAGATCTGGCTCGCTGTAGAGCCGGCCCTCTCTAATACCTCATGGACAGGGTCGGATAGGGAGATCCGCTCGACCTGACCCGTAATATGGTCGGTATAGAGAGATCCGCCTCTCCCTAATCAATTTTAGGTCAAGGGTATGGCGAGGAACATCGTTGGGACGTCCGGCCGCCATAGAGGCTATTTCATCCTCGGATTTGGTATCGTCGGAATCCTCACTGGAGAAAGAAGAAGTGCTAGGGAGGTCATCCGCCTCAGCCCTGGTATTCGTCGCCGTCCCAGAAGAAACACCGGCAAACGAAACTGTAATAACATCTACAATGGCGGCGTCACGGTCATCTCCATGAGAGGCCATCTCCGAATCAGAGGAATGTTCGTTGGGACTCATCTCGATCGAAGCCAGAAATGGAGATAGAGAATCCGGAGTGGGGAAGTTACGTGAGCAAAGGAAGAAGGGAGAAAATTGCAGAGGAAACAACGAAGGCCAAGGAATTGTAGAATCGAAACCACGAATTGGGAAGTTAAAGGCTAATTTATAGCCTTGAAACCGCCGTGTCAAGAACCAATCAGAAAGTGACACGTCATAAGGAGCATTTAAGCAAAACACGTGTTTAATGAAAAGACTAAACGACGGTTATCATGATGAAAATGGGGAAATGAAGCGGCAGCCGTCAAATCACAGCATGGGGAACTGATTACTTCTGTACCCCGATCGCCATGCGGGGTATTATAACATTGATATACTTCCTAATGCACTCACTTTGTTCGAGACATCGGAAGTGGGGGACTTGTGTTGGGATATTGACCTAGAGGCCCAATACCCAGATCGGGAAGGCCCAAGGTATCCGGCCCAAGCAACGGGCCCATCGCTCTATGATGAATGGATCCAGTAAGAAGAGATACCGAACGGAGTCCGGCCCAAATAAAGGTTGGCCCAGTCAGAAGACATACCGAACGGAGTTCGGACTATATATCATACTTGGGCCAATTTGACAGCATCTTCAGTACAACCCAACATCCCGTTCGAGCAACGGCCAACCAGCAAGTGGCCAGATGCAATTAATGCCAGACTATGACATCAGCAAGTGGAAGCATGGATGACCAAGTCGGTGGAACAACAGCCAATCAGCAAGAGGCAGCCCATGCTCTCCATTAGTATAAATAGAAGGTTTCAAGTCATTGTAAGGGTTAGCATTTCAATACTCAAGCTCTAGAATAGCATCATTTGCTCTTATTTCTTGTATTAAAGCATAGTTTCCGACTTACCGATCGGGAAATTCCTTGTAATCAGATTGGTTAATTAATACAAGTGGGCTTTCGAGTTTTAGTTAGTTCAGATCTTATATTTTCTTATACGCTTTGATTCTGGGCCATTCCTGATATATCCAAAGTTCGTGTTGGGCTTTCGGATCTACGGGACTTACCCTCAACAGAGGTATATGAAATAAATTTTTAATCATAACATAATGTGAGTTTTTAATAATTAATGGTCAAAGTTTATAAAGTTTGACTCAAAAGAGTCAAACTGGAAAGATTCTAGGGTTACGGAGGTAGTAATAAAGAACATGAGAATTTTCAAACTATATAAAGTATAATACAATATAAAAACCCTAAAGAGTAAGGGGGTGTTTGGAAATGGTTTTGCTTCTGCTTCTTTTTTAAAGCATAAGCAGAATAAGAATCAGTTTTCAGAAGCTGGTCACTCTCAGCTTCTAAAAAAATGATTCTAGGAATAAATTAGAGCACCAGAATCATTTTTGCACTTTCACCCAAACACTTCAACTTCTGCTTCTGTTCCCTAAAGGAGCATAAGCAGTTTTAAGAATCAGATCCAAATATCCCCTAAATCACAACTGTTCTATTCGAGTTTTTGTCTTTTGAAAGCGATCCATTATAATTTGATTTGCGACGGATTCAAATACAAATCTTTCTATAAAGCAAATTAAACAAAATAGTTACTCAGAACTTGATCACCAATTCTTGAGGAATAGAAATAGCATATTGCGAAATATTATTCAAAAAAATGTCCATAAAATCTAATAAATAATGTAATAATTTTTTTGATAACTAATGTATTTTGTCTCTTTATATATCTTAAACCTTCTACCAGAGTGGTAGCCATGTAAAATTTATATTTTATATGGGTTTCTTAATTCTTAAATCGAAAAAACTATTTGTAGTTAGTTGTAATTTTTTGATTATTAATTCTAACTTATAAATTAGGATAAACTATATTGTTTATTTATTATATCTAAACATCATCTAAAATATACTTCAACAATTTATTTAATGAAACTATGAAAGCTCAAATGTACACGGACAGGGGTGGATCTAAAGCTTGCATGGGGGGGGGGGGGGGGGGCAGCTGCCCCCAATAAAGTGTCAATAGTTACCTAAAATTTATTAGGAATTTTTTTAATTCAGATAATTGCCCCCAATAAGAAAAATCAAATGCCCCCACAAACCTACCCACCAAACTCGAGTCAGCCAGACTAAAATAACTCGATGAAGCGGTAGTGCCCAGATGTCAAAATAATACTCCGTGTACATTTTAGCTAATAAAAGTCTTTTAAAGAATTGATTTTTGAATTGTAATTTTTGTCTAATAAATTAAAGAGAGTGTTTATGAGTCATGAAGAGTTTTCTTATAATTACAATAGTATGTATGACATTATTCTTTTTAGAATAATATTATATTGCTGATTCATATATATATATGGTGCATATTATATTTGCATTAATGCTAAAATAAGTTAAAGTTTATTATCTATGGGACTAGCTGACTAGGCGAGTAGCGGGGTAGGGCGTCGTGCGAATGGTGCATTTGTGGTCTTGGAGGCTGACCGCAGGAGGCCGGGCGCGTGGTGGTGGGCTGGCGCGGGCTGGTGGCGGTCGTCGACTCGTCCGCACTCGTTCCACTCTTCCAGTCGTTCCAGATTCGAGAGGTGCTCTCTCTGTCTTCCGTCAGTTTCCTCCGTTCTCACGTTTTGTTCCCTTCTCTATTTCCTTCAAATCTTTAGACCTGGGCTGCAGATGACAAATACTACTAGTAAATGTTTTTTGGGCCCTCCAAGTTTTTGGTCCCTGTGCGACCGGGCTGGGTAAACCTGGCCTGGGCCGGCCCTGGTTGATGTACACAGGCATTAGTTGTCCATGTAGACAAAAAGTGTCACTGTGAAAAAAAAATGGTATGAAAATCTGTCAGGGTGGTTGCACAGAAAGCAATGTCAGCGTATGCAGACATTAGTTGTCTGTGTAGAAAAAAATGTCTGTACATATACAATTTTCGTCTGTGTACACAGACATTTGTTTCGGTGCCATCACAAGGTGGAGATTCCGTCTCTTGTGCATCTTTTACGTCAAACTCGTCATCCTAGTATCTAGCCCATATCGACGCATAGCTTGGAAGCTCAGATGCAATCACATGCTCGTCAACAATGATTCATTAAGACGAGGCAAAGTGGAAGTCCCGCCTCGCTCACCATCCATGATGTTCGGAGACCATTAAGATGACCTATCACTCCGACCACCCTCAAATCGCAGTAGGTCAGGCCACCATGGGCTCCTCATCACATGAAAAAGTATGTGCAATCGTCCTATCACCGGCATGAATGAGCAGACCTGCAAAAGAACTCTCTCACTGACTCAACAAACGACAAGGAATGAGTCGCCCAAGCATTGCTCTTTCCCTGCATCAAAGATTCGTCCAAGCATCGCTTTCTTGCCTTGCATCAGGAGTCGTCCACGCATCGCTCCCTTGACCCGCATTAGCGAGTCCTCCTTAAGCACTGCTCTCAGTCTGGAATCTTACATCCATCATGGGGAAAAGGTCAAATGACACATTGAGTTTAATCTCAGACTCTGCTTTGCACATCACCTTGTAGGCGTGCGTGAAACCTCAAAGTTGACCAACAACACCATCATTCTTATTTCAAGATCAGTCACATCATCCTTCACTTGGATGATGACTGCGACTTCGAATTCATGATTGTCCTATGAATCATCATCTCAATCAGCACCGGCTCAACGCAATCATTTCCATTTCAAGACCTGTCAGATCCTTCTTCACTTGGATGATGACCGCTGCTACGGATTCATAATCGGCTTATGAGCTGTCGTCCTCACCAGGACCGGCTCAGTGCCACCATTTTCATTTCAAGACCGGTCACATCCTTCTTCACTTGGATGATGACCACTTCTTCGGATTCATCATGAAAGGACTAAACATCATCGTCCTGATTCCATGATCGGGCTAACCCGTCATCCTCACAGATGACGACTATTTCTTCATCGCAAGCCCGGTCACAACCACTCCTTCAGCAAATGGTAGACTTTTACAGATATCTTTCATGCTTCGGATGGGATGCCGGGTGAGCCAGACTTCTTGTTAGGTAATTGATACCCATATCCTATAACTAAAGAGATTTGAACAAGAGTATAGTAGAGAAGGAGATAAGTGTGTATAGATTATGAACTATGAGTTCTCTGAGTTGTGTAGCCTCCTAAAGGAGTATATATAGGGAAAATCCGAGTCTGGGCCTCTAATATGGGCCTGACAGACCCGATTACATAAATGGACTGATAGTACAAAAAACTAATCTAGAACATCTGAATAATAATAATGTACAATAATATGAATGATATCCGCTAAACGTGTGTGGGCCGCTGTCCAGGCCTAGTAGTCGGCAGAACGGGGGGTCGGAGTCCATATATTCCATCAGGAGTCCCCCACTCACTGAGTCGAGAGTACTCAAGGCGAAAGGGAGTAATTCTTTTGTCTTTGATTTCTTCCTCTCCGGCCGGGGACCACCACCCTTGTCCATAATGGGGAGGTGCCTCGTTAAAAACCTTTACTAGGAAAAAACCCTGTGGAAAAATCCTAATAAAGGGAAAAAGAGTACACCTAGCACCATGTAGCGCCCTCAACATGAAACAAGGAAGGTAAGTTCCCTCTAGCATAATCAATTTTGTCTAGCTCAGCTCCTCTTCATCCGACTCAGCTTTCGTTCCTGCTCATGCGTGATATTTTCTGCTCATTTAGAAACTCTAACTTCTCAGTCCCCCAGTCCCCCACTCTTTGAGGCGAGTGGAGTCAAGGTGAAAATGAGTAAAGTCATCTTCGTACCTACACATTTAGCATGCATATAAATTTTTTCTTGGGGTTTATGTTTCCGATCGAGAGTTCGTCACTTGAAAAAAGTGGAAATGTGAATTGCTAATGTAATGATAAAATACTTAGTAGAGTGGACATGCGAGTCATTCGTACGCAACTGTCGCCACTCTTGGAATGACTAAGACCGGTCTTCGTGCCCGACTTGGTCGGGGCTTTGTGCCTGACTTGGTTAGGGCTTTGTGTGATTGTGTCTGCTCTGGGTCAGGGCTTTAAATCCTAGTGATGGGTCTCAAGCCATAGTCTACTAGGCATTTGATCATAATTGCGTGATGGTGTGACATTTAACCGAAAAAAATGATTTAAATAAACATAAATAATATGAGAATTAAAGAGCACTTATCTTTTGATGGGCTGAAATATTTGATATGTTGCTGAATTTAAGGCCCATCACTGTCGGTAAGAATTCAAGTTTGGGCTTGAAGTAGACTTGACCCACTGGGTTTTGACCAAGCTAGGTCTTGGGGAAAAAGTAACCGCGTCATTCACTCCAAAGATCAAATCTTAGTGGCTGTTAGACAAATCAGTGAATCACCGTCTCGAGCCCCCATCTGATGCGGATAAAGAAACATTGAAGGAGGAAGCATCGGCAAATTGAAGGAGGAAGCACCGGCCGTGGGTGGACCTTCGGCACTCCGCTGCTGATGCGTCTTGGGGGGCTGTGGCCTTAGAGTCATTCATCCTCAGAGGCTTATTTTCGTCACTCTGTTCTCTGGTTGGGTTATGGATGATGGCCAAGTCGCTGGAGACGATGCTGACCACAGCGCCATCGGCCGAAATGTTCAGGAGGACCATCTGCTACCTCAAGTTATAACCTGTCGGACGCCGCTGGTCTGGTTTGAATCCTTCGTCGCAAGCTCTGGCCAATTTGCGCAGTTGGCTTCGCTCTAATGGAGGTGGAGAAGCAAGCCTTGAACAGTTGCTGGCGACATTACAATGGTTGTGGGCTACGACAAGATCTGGAAGTGTAGCAGCAACGACCCACGCCCTCCTCAGGTTAGCTTCTAGCTCGAGAAACAGAGCCTCGCAGCACCATTAATGGAGGAAGCGCTAGAGAGAGGTGCGAGTGGTGAGCGCGGTGCAAGAGTGATGGCCCCTTTGTCGGCGACGATGATGACCACCAACATCGGATCTGGCCGGAAAAATCCCAGATCTCAAATTCCATTTTTGTCACGACGTCCCCAACTTCAGCAGGTGCAGCGGCAAACGGCGGATGGGGCGCGGTAGTGTCGACGGCCTAGATATTTCATTTCCATATATATTTTTGTTTTTACCATTCTTGACATTGTCAGAACTGTTTTTGACCCATTTCTTGTATTTTGGATGAATTTTTGGATGTTTTGGGGAGGTTTTCTCACTTGATTGTGTTCAAACCTCTCAACGAGAGCACCATTGTTAGATAATTGATACCCATATCCTATAACTAAAGAGATTTGAACAAGAGTATAGTAGAGAAGGAGATAAATGTGTATAGAGTATGAACTATGAGTTCTCTGAGTTGTGTAGCCTCCTAAAGAAGTATATATATGGAAAATCTGAGTTGTGTAGCCTCCTAGAACATCTGAATAATAATAATAATGTACAATAATATGAATGATATCCGCTAAACGTGTGTGCGCCGCTATCCAGGCCCAGTAGTCGGCAGACCGGGGGATCGGAGTCCATATATTCCATCACTTCTTTTGGTTTGCTCCTATCTCTCTATTGATGGTAAGCTTCATGTCCTTACTCTTCTTGACAAAGTTGTTCTTCGCGAAGCAGAAAAAGTGTGTGGTTCTCCCCAGCATCAGGCAGAGAAGATCTTATCATCTCTCCGACATTAGGCAGAGAAGCTGAGCATCTCCCCGGCATCAGGCGGAGATACTCTTAGCATCTCCCCCATATCAGGCAGAGAGGCCCCATGGTTCTCCCCGACATTAGACGGATCTACATCAGATATCAAAGACCGAGACTTAGCATCCTTCGTTGCATCCAGGGCAGCAAGTGCACTTCTCTGGTCTGCCATACCTACGAGGAAATGAAGTTCAGGGTAGGGCAGCAAGTGCAATTCTCTGGCCTGCCATACCAACGAGGAAATGAAGGTCAGGACAGGGAAACAAGTGCACTTCTCCGACCTGCCATACCTACGAGGAAACGAACAGATCGAGTGAGCGAGGATTCTACGGTTTGGGTTATCTCCCTTTACCGGGCCTGATGAGGAGTTTATACTTTGCTCTTCGTGGCAAGTTGCTCTTTCGCGGAGCAGGGAAGCTTCTCGCTTTTCCCCAGCACCAGACGAGGAGCTCCGCGCCTCTCCCTTACATTAGACGGACCTACATTAGACGTCAAACGCCAAGACTTAGCACCCTACGTTGTAGTGACTACACATCACGGTGGGCTACTCACTCCAACCTCCCCAGAACGTCAAACGAGCATTGCTCAAAGTAAACACCGATCTTTACCATCCCCTAAACAGATGGCGACCGTTGCAATTACTCGCAGTGGCAAGAGGGCTCACACCTTTGCTTTATTTTTAAGAAGACCCCGGGCTGCTATTAGGACAAACAAGACCCTGGGCTGCTAATTGGACAAACAAGACCCTGAGGTGCTAATCGGACAAACAAGACCTCGGGGTGCTAATCGGACAAACAAGAAATCAGGTTAGTAACCGAACAAACAAGACCCGGACTGCTACCCAGACGAAGGAAACCAACTCCTTTCATAAGCAGTGGGGATCAATGTGGACAACTGTGCAACTAGCCTTTTCAGAGCATACCTCACCTGATCATCATCAACAGACATCTGAGCTGCTGGCCTCTCCCGAGCACACATCGACTCAGCATCATCAACAGACAGTTGTGCAACCGGCCTCTCATGAGCATACCTTGGCTCGCCATCATCAACAAACAATTATGCAGGTGGTCTCTCCCGAGCATACCTTGACTCGACCGCCACCACTTGCAAAGAGCCATGCGATTGGTCTTTCCGGAACATATTTTGACTTACCAGTAAAGCAGACACTCAATCAAGAATTGAGGGGACTAGCCTTCCTTTGCTTTATTTTAAGGTTTCAGTGTAATCTTTTTCCTTCACTGGGATTTTTTCCCATTGTGTTTTTTCCTAGTATGGTTTTAACGAGACACTTCCTCATCATGAACAAAGGAAGAGGTCTCCCGGTCGGAACAATGAAGACTCTATCCTTTCATAAGCAATTGGATCAAATTCAAGGCTCGTAAATGACCGACTGGCCGGATTAGGAACCTGACCAATTTCAAAAAAATCTTAACCACTCTCTTTTAGCCGAGTCTACTACTCGATTAAGGGATTGGGGGGCTCGTGTTGGGATAATGGGCCGGGTCCAAGACTATCGGCCCGTTATACTCGAGCTTTGGTCCTACCAAGCTCAGAACACAGTCCGGCTAGTGGATATTGGTCCGGGATTGTTTAATTACTTATGAGGGTGGATGACCCATTAGTGTAAGTATTAGTTGATAAATTGGGCCAATCCCATGTAGCACTTAATTGGTGGACATGTTGTATGCGCCTATAAATAGGCGAAATAATGGCACAAATATTACCCCTCAACTTCCCTTGGACAAAAATATAACCAAAATTCTATTTTCCAAAAAGTCACCAAAAGTAACTTTTCGTATACCCTTGCGCTGAACGAGTTTAGCCCGTAGACACATCCACTCCCCAGGAGCATAACACCATCGTGGATCATCTCTTCAGGCCATCGCCCGTCGCCGACCATCTCCCTGCTTCATCAATCAATTTCTGCTCCCTGCTGCATCCATCAATCTAACCTCCTTGCTCCGATCGATCTCCGTCGGTCCAGGTGAAACATCGACGAGGCTCGATGTGTTCTTCACCGATTTTGGATCTAGGCCTTCTCTTCGCCGATTCAAGTTGTTTCAGTATGCGTTTGGGCGACGATTGTGAGGCTAGGGCTTTTCTAATGTGTGCGGTGGTGCATTTAAAATTGGGCCGTCGTAGGCTAGGTTGGGGACCTGTGGCTGGTGGGGGTGAGTTGGGCGGCGGCCGGAAACGGGCTTGGGAGGATGGGGAGGGGTCTTGGGGCTAAAGCAGTGGGGGTGGGGTGGGGGTGAGTTGGGCAGTGGCTAGAAAGCAGGGCAGGGTGTGAAGGGCAGTGGCGGTGGCCTAGGGCTGGGATAGGGCTAGGAACGCTGCTAGACAGGGGGCTGGGTGGTGGCGGGCAGCGGTGGTGGCTGTCGGTGCTGCCAGCAGTGCAGTGGTGGTCGGCGGATGGTTTCGCCGAAAAAGTCATTTATAATTTTCCGACGCTCATAGTGACATCGATGTTAGGGGTGGGGTAGGTGCGAGAGGGGACTGGGGTATGCTGGAAAATGGCTTAGGGTTGGTGTAGGAGAAGGGTTGGGATTGGTGACCAACAATGACGGTCAGCGGCGGTGGCTCGTGGCAACGACAGGTTAGGGCGGGGTTGGCACTGGTCTGAGGGGGTTGTGGGAGCAGGGGAGGGATATATGGAACGCCAAAAAGTTCGCCGTAATATTCTCCCGTGCTCAGTGACATGGACGGTGGAGATAGTAACACGGACGGAGGTCACAGACTCACAGTGACACCGACGGTGGCCACAGTGACATGGATGTTGGTTGCAGTGACACGGACGGTGGTCACAGTGACATATGACAGTGACATTAAAATTGTGTAGTGACATTGTTATCTAGTAGTGACACTATTTTTCCAAATATATCACCTTTTTAGTCACTTTTTTGTCCTTTTGTAAAAACGGTCACATTTTTTGAAATTGATTTTAATTTAGTAATATTGAAAGAAAAAGTCCTAAATAGGCCACGAGCCCTTGTATTCACCTAAGTTATAAATTGTCTCTATACTCGGTCCTCTACCTGAGTTATTTTCTATCAATACTAGGACCAGTGGGCGTAGTTCAACTGGTAGCGAGGAAGTGTCACAAGGGTTAGGTCCCGAATTCGAATCCTTGTCAGATTAGAATTATAGTCCAACTTACATCCTCCCAACGTACCGTTCGATCGGGGTTGAGGGGATGTGGTGTCATCCTTTGTTTCCCTAACAATACTAGGATATCTTCGGTATGAAGTCACGGAATAGTACTACCCACTTTTAAAACATCGCTATCAATATAAATGCATATATTTTATTGCACATATATATGAGCAGATATATTATCAATGATACTATCATACAAACGTGAAAAACATAAACATAAGATTTGCAGTACATGTATCACTATCGAAAATATATGCTGGGTAGTGGTTTATTGGAAAGGTGACAACTCCCGTACTTTTCTAAAAAATGGGGTATCGTACCTATCATTCATTTGATTAGACCACATCACTTTATCATTTTTAATTTAGATTTAAATAATTCAACTGTTACATTCTCATTGGTCCATGTGGACAAAGGTATGGTACCTTATGGGTACCATAGAATCTACCTATTGGAAAACATAAGTATTACTCCCTCCCTCCGGTCTTTAATGAAGTTTACACTTTGCCTTGACACATATTAAGGAAATAAATTTGACTTTACTGTAGAGTACACTGTTTGACATTGTTTGACACTGTTTTGCACTGTTTGGTGTAGATTTGTTTGCCAAATAAGGAAGTGTAAAGTTTAATATGGGACGACCAAAAAGGAAAGTGTAAAGTTAATTAAGGATCGGAGGAAGTAGGAGTACGTCACAATTTGTTTAATGATACGGAGTATTTTTTGCCATTAAAATATTTGGCCATGATTATTAATTCGAATTCATCCTTAATTTTAAGATTTTAAAAAATTATTATTTTAATACGTTTATTAAAATATGCGACTAATGTTGATTATAAACAGTTACTTTTGGATGGTTTCAATTTCTGGCAAATAGTATTTGGGATTTTCATACAAATAGTATGAGCGTCGGAATTTTTTTTAAGTCGGAATAGTATTTGGGAAATTTTTCAGACAAATAGTATGATCGTCGGAATAGTATTTGGGATTTTATACTCCGTATAAACTAGATGACACCAAAGCAAATCGATCACATCAATCTTTTTTTTTGAGAGAAAGGAATTAATTATCATTCATAGCATCATTGTTTAATACCGCTGTCGCTGAGGCCCCCAACCCCGATCGGACGGTACGTTTGGAGGATGTAAATTGGACTATAATCTCAATCTAACAGATAGAGAATGAGACTCTGTCATCGGTACTTGCAGAGGCCCTATGCAGTTTTAACATAGTAATCCCTCATCGCAGTTGTCAGGATTCGAACCCGGGACCTAACCTTGTGGCACTCCCTTGCTACCCGTTGAGCTACGTCCACCGGTAAAGAATATACGAGTACATGTAAAATAAAACTCGGAGGAGAAGCACTCCAAGAGATGCAACCAGACTTTGACATAACATACTCCCTCCGTCCCTATTTTTTCTCCCATTTCGTCTGGGCACACTAATTAAGATAGTGGATTTTGTATGGTGGAGAGTTGTGAAGAGGAGAGAGAAATGTGTAAGAATGTGTAAGAATGATTGTGAACCACAAATTCTTTGTCAAAAAGGGAAGGAGGAGATAATTTTGGGACGGACGAAAAAGGAAAGTTTGAAGATAATTCAGGGACGGAGAGAGTATTAGACTCAGGTTATTTTTAATTAAACTGGTTTTCAATCTTGGAACGGCCCAAATCAAAACAGACTTGAACATATCAAAACATTGATTGTTGTAAAATACACATACAAGATGCATCCGTGGAGATCGGTTCAAATTAGACTATCCCATTTCAGAACGAACCAGACCAGTACAAAAGAATCCATTCAAATTACAAACATAGTTCAAGGAAGAAGATTTCAATGCAAGAGAAATATCCATAACCCTACTAGCTAGACACTAAAAATTATAGTCATGCGGTTTGTGAATAGGAAATTAAGAAGTAACATGTTATCTATCGTCTTTATCTAAATCACAATTTTATCAACCATTTTATTTAAATCACATACAGATCAATAATTACTAGTACGAGTACTTCTTATTTTCACATACTCGATGTCACGATCCAAGAGATTGAATTTCAACTGACAAGTAGTACTTACTACACATTGCATCTGGAAAGGGCCATTGTCATGCCATTAAAGTATTAGACGACAGGCCTATAAATCAGACGATGAAGCCGGCCGGCCGGCCGGTCCAATGGAATGGATTGCGAGTTGTGTTGCGCTACGACTTTAAGGACCGGTCACAATTCTTGACGGTGAAATGACGGAAGATGGCATCTCTGTAATTTGCAGCGCCGCCGGTGGCTGTTTCTTTTTCTTGATGTTGTTTTTTATATCGCCGTAGAAGTAAGAAACGAATCCCCAGATGGAGAGAAAGAGAGAAATGCCCTTCTCGGCCTGGAACTTTTCGTGGTAGAAGATGACGGCCATCAGCTCCGTGATAGGGAGGAGGACGGTGATGATGACCATAGACAGCAGAGATGAGCCGTACGACGTCACTCCGAGGGCTCCCACAAAAAAGAACTGTGAAAATATTGCATTCCCCACTATTACCAAGAAGTACTTTGTTTTTCCTAATTTAAACTCTCTTGCTTCTCTTGATATTGCCTGCACAACATTAACAATATTTGTGTAATTGTGTTTTGTTTTATATTTTTATAGAAAAATGATTCGTGAAAAATGTTTTATTTATCACTCCTGTAACAATTTTTTTTAGTGTATATATATACGAAAAGTAATTTTGCTCCATCAAAAAATAATTTTCACCCCCCAAAAATATTTTGAGCTCCCCCAAGATGAATATCTTGGGCTTAACACGCATTGTCTGACTACGCAGACAGAATTGTCTATATACAGATAATTATATAGGGTTCGTAAAGAGTTGTCTGAATTCAAATACCTGTGTCCTCATAGATAAACAGTGTGTGTGAATGATGTACACAAATGGTGTACACCAAACATTTTTTTTCCTCTTGCATAACCCTTGATCACACAATTTTTAGTTTATTCTTATTTAACGCCTAATACAAATAATTTAGTAATGTTGAATTAAATGGGATGGAGTTCTGTCCAACTATTATCTTTGTCATTTTCAATTTACCATGCTATGTTTACGAACGACTATGCAACACGGAAACTCTCGAGATTGCACGTTTCCGTTTGGAAACTCTATAGAAACTCTTTGGAAACTCTCCAAACAAGCATTTTTTGAGTAAAAATTGACGTTTTCCGTTTTCCATTTCCTCAAGATGTTCGTGTTACCGTGCAAGTTGTGCAACATAGGCGGGTGATGATTCTTCCTTCACACTATTTAAATTATGATTAGTGTTTAGAATTAAAATATTTGAAATTACGGTAATACTCCCTCCATCGCAAAAGATAAGCTAAATATATTTTTCTTAGTCAATAGTAGTCAAATTTGACCAATGATATTTTCAATAAAAATATATTTTAAACATGAAAATTATATGAACATATTCTTTATTAAAAAAAAATCATGAGAGTCTAAAATTTAAAAATTACACACAAATATAATAATTAAAATCATTGTTTAAAATTTAAAACCATTAACTAAGAAAAATCAAATTGACTAATGTTTTTGAGACAACACTACGTTTCTAGATGGAATTCTAAACGACAAAAAAAAAACAATTTCCACTCAGCATTACGTCACAGCGTCTCTAGTAAATTGCAAAATGACTGCCTTGGGATTTGGAAGATCCAATAATGTTTGTTGTTATTCTGGCATTTATTGGTAGTGTATGGTTTGATGTTGGTACCGGTGGACGTAGTTCAATGGGTAGGAAGAGAGTGGCACAAGGGTTAGGTCCCGAATTTGATTCCCGACAACTGTGATGAGAGGTTACTATGCTAAAAAATTCATGGGGCCTCTGCAAGTACCGAAGACAGAGTCTCACTCTCTCTCTGTCATATTGTGATTACAGTCCAATTTACATTCTCATAATGTACCGTCTGGTCGGTGTTCGGCCCCCCTGAGGTGTCATCCTTTTTATGTTTGATGTGTGTAGATCTATACTAGAAGGCAGAAGTCTATACTTGATCACCTTAACTATGAATATATAACAAATTTAGAAAAATAATCAAACTGAGAAAACTACATGGAACCACCCCATTTATTTCCAAGAAAGTACAAAGGAATTAATAATTATAAATGAGTTGTAGTTTAATGATTAATGAATTTAAATCAATCAAATTAAAGTATACATCCTATATTATTGCCTAAATGCTTCAGATTATATTTATGAAGCCCTAAAATACAATCATATATGAAAATTTGAGACTTAAAGCTCGTTTGGTGTTCCTGTTTTTCGGCTTATTGGATTTATCAGCCAATTTCTTTATTAAACATGTAACTTTTCATTTCCGCGCTGAATTGTGTAATAATAATAAAATGTAAGGTTAAGGTTACTTTTCTAACATTAGTAGCTGGAGTTACTGTGGAAGATCATTTCAGCTATTTTTCATATAATGTTTTCTTCATTTTATTAATAAAATACATTTTAAATACGTAGTATAAATTTTTCATAAATCAGCAAAATCAGACAATCTAACTACTTCAGTCAGAACTTCATAAATTTGAGCTAATACAACCAATTTAGGTATTATAAAACAGGCTCTTAACAATTTATAACACCATTCCCTCTTATTTCAAATTGTATGTAGCTGAGATCTTCTTCTCTATTATCATCTAAGCTAAAGTGCCGCGAGGGAGCAGCCTGTTCTTCTCCCCTCATTCTTTTCCTTCTTTCTTTCTTCTTCCTTATCTCATGCTGATCCCTCTTATCCCTCTTTGGTTTTTATAAAATGTCATATTTTGAATTGAAAATTTTAAGATGAGACACTATTGAAAACATTTAGGATAAAACGTTTTAGTATAAGTTACTCAAGTATAAATGCAGTTGCAAATACAAATCTCGATTCAATTTGACGATGTCGGCCGTCATTTTTTAGTTGGACTGATTTTAGTTTCAAATCATCAAATTAAACTAATATAGGGTAGAACAAATTTGGCTAATACTCCGTAATAAACTACACATAAAATAAGTATTTACCATAACTGATTAAACTAAAACACGAAAATTTGAATTAAAATTAAAACATTCTTAAGTTGCTGGTTGATTAGATTAATGCTCTCTCAGTCTCTTTGGTACATGTTAGACTAGATTTCTCCCGCCTATTCAAATTTAGTAGTCTAGTACTCCATATGAAGTACTTGCTTGGAAATGCACAATAAAAATGTTTGTAATTGGAGGGACATTTTCGTCTGTTTAAATTTGATTTGATTTGAACACATAAATATTGAGTAGGGATGGAGTATAAGGGCAACATATATATAACCTGGAAGTCATGGTTTATGAACATTCCAACAGTGCAGAAAAGAGTGGCAGCCAAACATAGAACCATCTGAAATTCCAGCACCATACTATACTCAATTTTGGCCTTCTTGGCCTTACTATAACTCAACTCCACCAACGGAAAAAGCAAACCTATCAAAGCCGCCGACCCAACTGTCAAAGCAAACCCCAAAATATATTCCTTGTTCGGCTCGCCGTCCGGGCGGTCGCTCCCAGCCCGGACGCCCAAAACAACCGCTGATAACGTCAGCAAAACGATCGCGTTTATCGTGAATGCCGTAAACTTCTGCTTCACGAGGAAGAAAGCGAACACCGCCGTGAACGCGAGCTGAGCGCTCCCGATCAGAAGCGCCGTCGAGACCGGAAGCTTGGCGACGCCGTACGTGAAGAGGTAGTTGTTCAGGCCCATCAGAAGGCCGATGAGGGCGGCGGAGATGAAAAGAAACGGCGTGATGTGTTGGAACTCACCGGAGTCACTTGTCCGGCTCCGGCTGCGGCGGTGGTGGAGGTAGGAGACGAAAAGAGGGATGAAAGTGACTGGCCAAGCGGCGGTTTGCTGCCATGTGGAAAACCATATCCGGGTGCCGCCGCCGATGAAGTAGAGGCGCGTGAGAAGAGGGTTGCCGCAGTTTCCGACGCCTAACAATATGGCGTTGAACAAAAGGGCGGCTGTCCGTAATCTAGTCCATCCTTCCGCTCTTCCCATCTTTCTTTCTTGAATAATGATAGCTACCAGCTATATCGATCGTACTGTATATAACTTCTTCTCAGCTTATTACTCCGCTCTCGTGGGTCATGTATGGTTGAATTATATTGGTCTCTGTTGATGCTCCTACCTAATACTTTAGAGAAATGGTTCTCGATAGGACCGATACTTGTAATACTCGTATGTATTTTAATACTTTCTCCCTCCCAAATTGTTTTGCAAATTACTACCTCCTTTCCCATTTTAACTTCCAAATGGGTTTGGCACAAAGTTTAAGATAGTGGATATTGTGTGGTGGAGAGTTGTGCAGAGGAGAGGGAAATGTGTAAGAAATGTTGTGAACCACAAATTCTTTATCAAAAAGAGAAAGTGGAAGTTTTAATTGAAATGGACGAAAAAGGAAAGTTGGAAATTTATTTAGGAACGGAGGGAGTAACATCTTTTGGTCAATCAATAATAAAAGTGAATCGTCTCTATGGATAATTCATTCAAATTTTAATAATTAAAATTTACATATTCATCAACTATATTGAAATATCTTCAAAATTGTAAACTCCAAATTAGAATACTCTCTCTGTCCCTTAAAACTTTGCCAAACATTAAAAATTAGAATACCTCTACCACACATTTTTTACTTTATTAATCTCCGTGCCGGTCAAACATGACAATGTTTTAAGGGACGGAGGTAGTATAAAAAATTGACATCCTAATTAAGTGTATAAAATGAAAGAGGGATGTACCTAAATAGGACTAAAACATCGTGGTATTGAAAAAATAGGGCTCCTATGTTTTATTTGACAAAAATAGGATAAAAAAGTGGTAATCTGACAAAACTACCCTTTTTAAAAAAGAGTCGCACACCATCGACGCACAACCTGCTATCCTTCACCCCATGGACCGCAAAATTGAATCTACAAAGTAGCACTCATCCATCGTCAATTGTGGCCTCGTACCGCAGCGCCTTCTGCCGTAGCCCTACACTCATCGGCGACTAGGTAGGTAATCTTTTCTTCTTCTTCTTCCTAGTTTTCTGCTTTTTTTTAAATATTTTATCAATCATATATTTAAATAAAATTTTGATTTTTTAAAGTATCAAATAATTTAAGATATATCTGAACTTGAATATCTTGTTATCAATTTTGATTACTTTTAATCTCAAAATTCTATGATTAATGATTCCAGAAAATGTCACTTTTTCAATAAGAGAATGTCTAAATATTGGGTATTTTACAAAATGTCACTTTTATGTCATTACAGTATTTGAAAATGTCAATTAAGTGACATTCCTCATGGAGGGCAGATCCTTTGTCACTTTTATGGCATTACAATATTTGGAAGAAGAAAATGTCACTTTTTGTGACATTACATTTGCTTAGGTGACAGTTTCAAAGAAGAAAATGACATTTCCAGAGTAATAAAAGTGACATTTTCAAAACAAAAGTGACATTTTCAGATTGTCATTTTTGTAAATGTAATGTCACAAACGTGACATTTTTTATTCAAATAACCAATAATTTTGGCATTCTCATAATATACAAGTGGCATTTTACTCAATAAATAAAATTCAAATCCAAAAATCCAAATTAATAAAAATCCAAAAAATTCATAGAAGAAGAGAATAGAGAACTAGCAATTTGAGAAGGATTAGAAGAAGAAGAAGAAGAAGAAGAAGAAGAAGAAGAAGAAGAAAAAAGAGGAGGAGGATACATGTGGTCGACGGTGGAGCTGCGGTGCGTGGCCATAGCCGATGGCGGAGCTGCTGTCAAGGGATGTGGGGAGCTGCTGCTACGATGAATTCTATCGTAGATTGCAGAAGGGGGCCATCGATGTGGTGCAGATGTGCGTGGCCAAGGATGAATTGTAGAAGGGGACGAGAGATTTGGGTTTTAATAGCAGGAGGGCAAAATTGTAATGTGGAGTCCTAATTAGGGAATGAAAACCTCAAAGTTCTATTATGGAGTTTAATCTAAGTTTTAGTCCCATTTTGGATAATTTTTTCAAAATGAAACTATTTGACCAAGAAAATATGAATTTGCAAATCAATTTCAGCCAACATACCTTTTTTACCACTGCTCTAGCTCTTCGTTCGTACTTCCTAGTTCCTAGAGGGCTAGCGCGCGGCTAACAGAGGATCGCTTAAACTTCAGCTTCTTCATCCCACAAAACAGAAGCTTGGACACTACACTTCGACAACGGAAGCGAGGTGAAGAAGGATGTGAGGCGGCGGCGGCAGAGAGAGGCGGTAGCTGCAGAGACAGAGACGACGACGAGGAGCAGTGGTCCCTGTTGCGTGTGGTTCCTCCTAGCCCTTCTTCTTCTTTCGATGTTTTTCCTAGTTCGTTCTGTTCTGCTCATCATCCCCTCCTTCCTCCTCTATCTTCGTTTTTTCCTTCCTTCTCTTTTGATTCATCAAAACTTTACAGTGAGGTAATCGTTTTGCTTTAAATATTTATTCTTCTTTCGTTTTTAATTATTCTTGATTCGTTTTTCTGAATTTCTGATTTCGTCTTTTACAGAGTATTGTATTTTTGTTGCTATATTAAGCTCATCTGGTTTCTTTTCCAGTATTTTTTTTCAATTTCTTATGAAAAGGTATGCACCATCATCAGTCAACAAAAATAATTTGAGGAAAATCAATTTCTTTGTTCTTCTGTTCTGCTCTCGTCCGTATCTATACAATTTTATGTGTACATCCATGCTTAATGATAAAATACTTTTCCTCATACAAATATATACATACGATATACTCGGTATATTTGTATACGGTATATGACAACCAGCGATGTTGCCATTGGTATTTAAGCTTCGATAATGTTACTCCCTCCGTCCCATATTTATCTTCGTAGTTCGGTTTATGATGCTTGACTGACGATAATGCAACTTGATCCCTATCCACACTCAGATTATTTTTAGTAAATTAAATTTATATATTCAGAAACTACATTAAATCCGCTACAAAGTCTGATCAAGAAATTTTAAGTTTGATAAAAATTTGATATATAAAGTAAAAGATTAAGAGTAATTTGAGTTGACCGTATGAATGGTAACTATAAATATAAATTTGGGACGAAGGGAGTATTTACAATATTGTGACATTATTTGCTGTGAATATGTTTATAATGACAATTTTTGACATTGTAACTTTGTTTTTATATTTCCACCATGACATTGTTGGGATTGACATTGGTATTTGTATTGTCATTATTACAATGTCGAATGTCCGTGTCTATTACATTGCCATCATTATAGTATTTATTACATTGTCATTATTAGAGTGTTTATAATAATGTCATTGTTATTTTTTTTGTCATTGATATTGTTATTATCATTGTCATTGTTATAACATTGACATGTTTATAGAATGTCATTATTTTACAATATTACTACCTTTGTCCCTTAAAACTTTGTCAAAGTTGACCGGCACAGAGAATAATAAAGTAAAAACTGTATGGTTGAGGTTTGTGCAGAGGAGAGAGAAATAACAGAAACCACAAAATAATTGATTAAAAGGGAATGTGACAAAGTTTTATAAGACGTCACAAAAAGAAAAGATGGCAAAGTTTCAAGGGACGGAGAGAGTATCATTTTTAGCACTATGACTTTATCCTTATCGTTGTGACATTGCTTTAGGCATTGATAATAGAGAAATGATTGGGAATAAGACTAAAACTAATCGTATACTTAAAACAATACTCCCTTCATCCCGCAATGAACTTCCCACTTTCCTTTTTTGGATGTCCCAAAAACAAGTTCACATTTCCTCAAATGGCAAGTTAATCTACATCAAAATAGTGTCAAACAGTGCAAAACAGTGCCAAACGGTGTCGAAACAGTGCAAAATAGTGCCAAACAGTGTCAAAACAGTAAAATTTACCCCATAGTAAATCTATTTCCTTAATATGTGTGTAGGTCAAACTGTGAAGTTCATTGTGGGACGGAGGGAGTATCATATAAGACTATCATAATGTTATTATACAATGTCACAATATCACAATGTAATCAACGAACACAATGTCACTTCTTGACAATAACACAATGCTAACATCACAATGTCATCAACGAACACAACGTTACTTCTTGACAATGACACAATGCTAACATCACAATGTCATCAACGAACACAATGTCACTTCTTGACAATGACCAATGTTAATATCACAATGTCAAATGACAATGTCACAATAATGTCATCAATAAAAATATAGTCACTTTTTAACAATGTCAACTATTATTACACAATATCACAATGGCATCAATGAAAATAATTTCAGTTCTTAAAAATGTTACAATATCATAATATTATCGACGAAAACAATGACACAATGTCACAATGATATTATAGAATGTGGCAATGCCATAGTACTAAAACGAGTGATCCCCGCCACAAACTGAGTCTATAACAAAATTTTTGGTAGTGTAAAATAAAGAAATGTTATTAATATTGACATCTCAAACATTGTTAATTTGCCATTCATTACCAATAGATAGGATTTTCCAAAATAAATAATAATCCGTTTTCAGAAAATTAAATTTCATTTGATGAATTTGCAAAACCAAAAGTTGAAAAACAATTTTTAATGTTTTTGCAAACACTTTCTAAAAAAGAAAAGGTAAAAGAAAAAATAAACCAAAACGTAAAACAAAAACAAAAGCTACAAACACTCGCACATGAGATGCCCAGTTTGAGATCTACCAGCACCATTCGGTCCTCGGCCATCATAGCTAGGGGTGAGCAAAAAAACCGAAAAATCGGTATACCGCACTTACCGTACCAAAAAATACCGGAAAATACCGGAATATTGGTATACCGTCATTTTCGGTACGGTATCATACTGTATCGATTTATTTCGGTACTGTAACAGTAAATGTTTTCAAATACCGCGGTATACCGGTATAATACCGTACCGACTCTCTATCCAACAATTACTTTTAATACTAAAATATTGTAAAAAATCCATTACAATTTTAAAGCCCAAATAATACTTATGTTGGTTACAAATATCAAAATACAAAAATAAAGGCCCAATTTTCCAAAGACACTATAACCTTCTAGGCTTCTACAACGTAACATTCAAACTAACCCTAATGACTAATAAGTAATGTATTAATGTTCAGAAACAAGTTCATCTTGTTCCCAGAATTTGTGAGTCGCGATGGCTGAAATGCTGAGTAGTTGATGAGTGAAGAGGGATAACATATGTGACGAATGCATCTACATAAGGATTCCGAGAGTCAAGACACACAACTTTATCTGAAAGTCTTATTCAAATATTTTTAAAATTATAAAAATGAGTAAATACACAATATCATATTAGGAATCAAGGATTTCATATCCATATTGTTTGAATAATTTTATTTATTTTTGTTAGAGATCACTATTGATTTAATTATATCTATATTGTTGAAGTTATTTTAGGAGAATGTTTTACTACGTATTTTTTAATACGTGACATGTTGGACTACTTTTTTTGGAAGATTAAACTACTTAAATATACTAATAATAATTATTGTTCAATACTAAATTGAACATCAATAGATTTTTTTGTCTAATTGACATCAATAGATTATTAATTATATTTTGTAACATGTTAATAATAGATTAAATATGTCGCTAGTCACAACGATTTAGTATATTTCATTAGTTTATGATAATTTGTTGTATTGAGAGACATGCATGGTAATTTACCGATACCGTACCGTTACCGAACCGAAACTTCGGTATACCGGAATGCGGTATACCGAAACTTCGGTAAGGTAACGTTATATAAATTTTGTATACCGAAAGTTTGGGTACGACAAAGGTATGAGAGAAAATATTCAGTATACCGTACCGAACCACCCCTAATCATAGTTGGTTGTCTGGTTCGCACTTTACGGGAGTATTGAGATTTACCGACACAATTTGGAAGATAAAAGAGAGGAAGTGGGGAAAGAAGACGAAAAAAAAGGAAGAAGAAGAGGCCGGTGAGGAAGAAGCAAAGGAAGAACTACGTTAACTGTTCGATCAAAGATTTTAGACCAAAGTACCAAACTGTTGGATCAAAGATTTTACACTTAAATCATCCTCTCCTATAAGAAGGGTAATACTATTCACAAATTACTATTTACAGCCACCAAATAAAATTTAAATAAATAAAATAAATTTGAAATGCCCATCTTAACCTTGTGAATAATATAACTTTCATAGATAACTCTAATTTAAAGAACTGATAGGCACTAGTTGTTAGTGCATAAGTATACATTTTTATTATTGTTTGTGATGATTATTTACTACTCCGTATTATTGTGGATGTTTGTAGCCATTAGTTTAATTTGATTGTAATTGTATTTTTAGAATTTAATTGTATGTTATAAGAAGTAGTTAGTTAAGCTATAAGTTTAGGAGAAGTTTGTAAGCAAAAAGGATGAAGGAACCTGAGTTTTATGCAAAATCCGGTCGGGTATGGCCTTTACCCTACCGGTTATGAAGTGAAAAAGGAAATTGTTGCGAAACTATCAAATACCCGGTCGAGTATTCCATATACTCGGTCAGGTATGAAGTGATTTCGGACAAAAAGACATGCAGAAGAACACAAGAACGTGGGAAAAAGATTTGATTTGACAAATACCTGGTCAGCCAGGTCAGGTATGTTAAATACCCAGTCGGGTATGTTAAATACCTGGCCGGGTATCCAGCCATAAGTGTTGAAAACACCTATAAATAGCCCCATTTTCCTCTACTTTCAATCATTCATTCTTCCATATACTTAAGCTCAACTTAGAATAGTATTTCTTTATATTTTTCTAGCAATGTTTAGTCTCCAAATGAGGAGCTAAACTTCCATTTCTTGGTTTTGCTCTTGAAGCTTGTTGATTATTAAAGTTGTGAGTTATTTTCTTAAATTCTCTCCTTGAATATTAATTCTTCCCTTAATCTCATTTCTATATTAATGTTGGAGTGTTGCTAAGTGACGATTAGTTAACGCTTCGACATTAATTATTACTAGAAATGATCAACGAACCGATGGTTAATCGTTGATGGTTTCACAAGTAAGTAACTTCGGTTTATTAATGCATGGTCGTGGTTAATAAACTTAAGAGGGATTAATTTAGTTGGTTAAACCGAAATCGTTGTGTTGATGTTATCAATCTCAATTAATTTCATCAAGGAGTTAGAAAGATTAAATGCTACTATTAAATCGGTATAAAGCGTTGTTCTATATTTGACTAATAGTAAGGGTTATAAATGAACGGTCGTTGTTAATAACTACCCTCGATGAATTGGAGATACTCCTCGATTGAGTATTCGAGAGGGGATAAGTTATAGATATAACAAGGATCGATTAAATATATCAACAAGTGGAAAGTAGCAAAACCAAGTTCTTTTTATCTTTGAATTAAATTACATATAAGTTGGTTAACTTAGTGTTTAATTAAATTAAATCACTCAATCCCAAAACTCCCCTTTTATTTACTAGTTCATAAAAAGAGAATTATTCCTTTCCTTGTGGATACGAACTCTACTACGCTATACTACATATAAGTGTTAAGTATTGAATTTATTTTGAGGCACATAACGACTTTGGTGTCGTCAAATTTGGCGCTGTTGCCGGGGAAAAGCAATTATTTTTCTTTCTTTAGAAAAATCCAAAAAAATTAAATAAATAAAAATATAAAGATTTCTGACTTTTTCTGAGCTTTGTTTGAGTATATGGTTAAAACCCGTTCTTTAAATCTACTCACATACCAAACCAATCCCGAAATAGAACCTTGAGGGAGCTCTCAGCTCCAAACCTCAATCAACAACCAGTGTGTATCACTTTCCCTACTCTTGATGAAGGTGCTACATTTGAGCTCAAATCGGGGCTCATCCATCTACTTCCTTCCTTTCAGGGGCTAAGAGGCGAGGACCCGAACAAACATCTTTCGGAATTTCATATAGTTTGCACTAGTATGAAACCGAACAATGTTACAGATGAACAAATCAAACTACGAGCCTTTCCGTTCTCACTGAAGGACACGACTAAGGATTGGCTATTCTATCTCCCTTCGGGGAGTATAGATACATGGGCGTCAATGAAGAAATGCTTCCTAGAAAGGTACTACCCCGCCTCCGTCTCATCATCTTTGAAAAAACAAATAAGTAACAACGATCAAAAAGATGATGAGACCTTATATGAATACTGGGACTGATTCAAAAAGTTATGTGCTATTTGCCCATACCATGGGTACACAAAGCAAGACCTCATCCTCTACTTCTATGATGGTCTTGCGGATCAAGATAGACGCATGGTAAATGCAGCATCTGGAGGGGGGATTGTCAACAAAACCCCTTCCCAAGCTAGAAACCTCATCTCAGAGTTGGCTGAGAATTCTAGACACTACAATGGGTGGTCCTCAACCCGAAGGGTTGCCGCAGCGGAGTCCAACACCTCGTTGGAAAGTCAAGTTGCCGACTTGACTTCTTTGGTCAAAGATTTTCTCTTAAATCCAAAAACCGAAGAAGTCAAGGTCTGCGGCATATGTTCAACACAAGGGCACCCCACCGATTCTTGTCCAATATTACAAGAGGATAATCCTGAGCAAGTCAATGCATTGAGTTTCCAAGGTCAAAGAGGTACGATCCACATGGCAATACATACAATACGGGGTGGAGAGATCATCCAAATTTGAGGTATGAGAATCCTCAACAACCAAATTTTTCTTCACAACAATAAAGACAACCTTTCCGGGGCCAAACTTCAAGCTCAAATATGTCCACCAAAGACATGATTCGAGCACTTGCCGTGAGTGTATCAACGATACAACAAAGTGTGGCCCAATTCCAAGAGACGACTAAATCTAGCATCCAAAATTTGGAGAACCAAATGAGCCAAATTTCAAGTGTTGTGAGCTGGCTTGAGGCAAAAGACTCAGGAAAGCTCCCTTCTCAAATGGAGCAAAGCCCAAGACAACATGTCAATGCAATCGTGTTGAGGAGCGGTAAGGAGTTGCAAGCAAAGGAAGTTGAAAAAGAGAAGGTTGACAAAGATGAGGTTGGCGACAACGAGGAGGAGCCAACGAATTTCAAATTCCCTCCACTTTCATCATATGAACCACTCCCTCCATTCCCTGAGGCACTAAAGGACACAAGGAAGATGAAGAATGATCGGGACATCTACGAGACCTTCACCAATTGTGAGGTAAATATTCCACTCTTCTAACTAATCAAAAGTGTTTCCCGTTATGCAAAGTTTTTAAAGGAACTATGCACAATGAAAAGGAAAAAAAATTGAAGGGAAAACAAGAGGTTAAGGTTAGTCAACGTGTCTCATCAATTTTTCATAGGAAACTCCGGCCGGGTATCCGGCCATAAGTGTTGAAAACACCTACAAATAACCCCATTTTCCTTCACTTTCAATCATTCCTTCTTCCATATACTTAAGCTCAACTTAGAATATTATTTCTTTATATTTTTCTAGCAATGTTTAGTCTCCAAATGAGGAGATAAACCTCCATTTCTTGGTTTTGCTCTTGAAGCTTGTTGATTATTAAAGTTGTGAGTTATTTTCTTAACTTCTCTCCTTGAATATTAATTCTTTCCTTAATCTCATTTCTATATTAATGTTGGGGTGTTGCTAAGTGACGATTAGTTAACACTTCGACATTAATTATTACTAGAAATGATCAACAAACCGATGGTTAATCGTTGATGGTTTCAGAAGTAAGTAATTTCGGTTTATTAATGCACGGTCGTGGTTAATAAACTTAAGAGGGATTAATTTAGTTGGTTAAACCGAAACCGTTGTGTTGAGGTTATCAATCTCAATTGATTTCATCAAGGAGTTAGAAAGATCGAATGCTACTATTAAATCGGCATAAGGCGTTGTTCTATATTTGATTAATAGTAAGGGTTATTAATGAACGGTCGTTGTTAATAACTACCCTCAGTGAATCGGAGATACTCCTCAATTGAGTATTCGAGAGGGGATAAGTTATAGATATAACAAGGATGGACTAAATATATCAACAAGTGGAAAGTAGCAAAGCCAAGTTCTTTCTATCTTTGAATTAAATCACATATAAGCCATTCAACTTAATATTTAATTAAATTAAATCACTCGATCCCTAAAACCCTCTTTTATTTACTAGTTGATAAAAAGAGAATTATTCCTTTCCCTGTGGATACGAACTCTACTACGCTATACTACGTATAACTGTTGAGTATTGAATTTATTTTGAGGCACATAACGACTTTGGTGTCGTCAAGAACCGTGTATATGCAGAACGATGGGTTGAATTAGTAGGAGGACAAGTTCGACATTTTAAGCATTTTTATTTTCCGTTAATTAGTGAGTGCAAATAGCAGTTATGTGGCTATAAATAGAATTATCCCTTTAGGAAAGCACATTTTATCCATGGAAGCCCAATGATAGCCCCTCAATTTGCACCTTCTATCTTGGGAGATTTACAATTTTAGTCCCGTAACTTCAGATTATTTTCATTATTAGTCTCGTAACTTTAGTCACTTGCAAATTTAGTCATATAACTTATAAATCTTTGCGATTTAAGTATTTCCCTCCGAAAAGTACACTTTTCGGTAACGATATACTGGAAAAGATGTCTGTTGCATCGGAATTTTCAGCTAGAAAATGTATTTTCCAATGGAAATGTCCTTAAGTTGTAAAAATTTATTAGTTACGGGATCAAATTTGCAAGCAAGTAAAGTTATATGACCAACAATGATAACAGACGAAAATTACAGAACTAAAATTGCAAATTTCCCCGTTATCTTATACCAAACTACATACAACATTTTATTGTTCAACCTGCTCCCAATGTGCACTTTCTGATATAATTGCCTATCTTTATTGCCTGAATAACATGGTTTAATCCTCTCGAAAGCCCCGGCGATATTTTAAATAGAATAATGGATAATATATGGATCACCCTAATACATACCTCTTTTAGAGACTGAGAGCATGTTTGATGATCCTATTTCCAGCTTATCAGTCTTTTCAGTCAATTTTTCACCAAACACGTAACTTTAATTTCATGTGCTCAATTGTTTAATAATCAAACTAAGTAAGGTTGAAATTACATTTCTAGTTGAATTAACTGAAGTTATTTTAGATGACCGTTTTAACTATTTTTTCCTATAGTTTTTCTTTATTTATTAATAAAATAAATTTTAGCAATATCAGCCGATTCAATCATTTTCAATGTCACCAAACGTGCTCCAATTCTATTTATTAAAGTGAGAGATCATGAGTAGCCTCTAAGTTTCAGAATATTAACTGAATAAACTCCTCCTTGAAGCTAAACTTCTCCATAGCACACTTGAGATATTGTGCCATTATATATACTTGATGACACTAATTTAAGTCGTTGTGTGCCTGAAAATAATATTCAATACTTGCACTTATACCGTAGTATAACGTAGTAAAGATTGTATCCACAAGGAAAGGATTATCTTTCTTTCGAGTAATAGTAACAAGGGGGGTTTTAAGATTGATTTGATTTAATTAATTTTAACACTAAGATGAACGACTTATGTGGTTTAATAAAATAGAGATTGAGAGTTGGTTTTGCTTATATCCACTTAATGAGGTTCATTGATCCCGATTGTATCTTTAACTATCTTCCTCTCGAATACTCAATCGTGGAGCATCTCCAATTCATCGAGGGTAGTTATTAATAACGAGAATCGTTCATTAATAAAACTTACTATCAAGTCAATATAGAACGCACGCCGTATATTGATCCGATAGTAGCAATAAAACTTAAGATGAAATTGTTTGACATTGATAACCTCAACACAAGCGGTTTATTGGTTTAATCAATATAATTAATTCCCGTTAGATTATTAACCATGAGACGCATGCATTAATAATCCAAGTTTACTACCGTGAAAGGACCCAATGATTAATAAGCGTATTCGTTGATCGATTCTAGTAATAATTAATATATGAAACAAAACTAATTGACCATTTAAGTAATGCTCAAATATTAATATGAATACAAAATAGGAATGCAATTAAAATTCAAGGAAGATGATTAAAGAAAATAACTCACAACTTATAAATCATAAGCTCGTAGCAAAACCAAGACGGAAGGGTTTAGCTCCTCATTTGTAGACTAAACATACTATAAAATATAAAGAAAATACTTGTCTAAACTCAGCTTAGAAGTATATGTGAATTGGTGATTTTATTGGGAAGGAATAAAGGGTGTATTTACAACTACCTAGAAAAATAAAGTAATTACACCAAAAGTGTGTAATTTCTACTACAACAATCAATAAAACTAATTAAAAATGCAACTATACATAATAAAAATATAACAATATCAATACTCTATTAAATGCTTTTGCCAAATCCAATTAGCTAAGAATGCTAATAGTGCATGACCTATCATGAATCTTGATTTGTCAATACATTTCAACTTAGGCATCATATTAGGAAACCTACTAAGCTGAGTTGGGATTGCTTATCTGGTCCTACCAAGTTTTTTTTATGAATAATAGGAACATGTTACCCTAATGAAGTTCCTGACTGATATATTTATAATAAAGAGTAGCTGCCAAAATACATAAGAATTCGTAATTTATATTAGCTATTATACTCCTTCAAACTGTGCAGGAGATACAACGCGTAGGTTGTCATTTAAAAAATGAAATTGATGACTAGAAAGACTTTTTGTAAAAATATCAGCTAAGTGGAGATGATTAGGAACATATTTAACTATCAAATCACCATGCGCAACTCTCTCACGAACAAAGTGTTAGTACCCAATTTTGATAGATTTTGATGATGTCACTATACTTTACTCTTGTACATTGTGTCTTATTTACTTTGTGCGTTAGTGTTCAAAATTAATCATAAGTGACAAATTCAATGTACAATTTTTGTGACAAATAAAATTATACCGGAAATATAAAAAATGCAATAAGGTAATTTTTTTACCTTAAAAGGATATTTAAATCCTACCGGTATATATTTATTTAAACACAAAAATTATTATGTCACAAAGTCAAAATGTACGCATATCATATACACTGCATGTGTATGATTGAAGAAAAAATTTGATAGGCATTTAATGCAAAATTGTACATGGGACCTGAAGCATGGGACGCACACAATAAATCATTAAATTGATCCTGAAGTGATCTTTCAGTGGCTTATCAGTGAGAGACAAAGGAATTCCCCAATATCTGCTCTAGCACATGAAGACAAAGGTCAAACACGTTCAATGTCAGAGATTGACTCATCTTAACCAATGGATGAGATCAATCGAACTAAAGAAGCCTATAAATATAGGCTGAAGCATGTAGTTCTAAGTAAGTTTTTGAGTCTTCTGAGTAGAGAAAACCTTACTAAGCATTCAAGAGATATCTAGCAAAAGAGAAAGTGCTTGTTTAACTTTGCTCTCTGCTTAGACTCATGCTTCACTAAACTTTTCTCATTGCTATATTCTGGAAGTTTAGTTCTTAGTTGGAGACCAGTTTTCTTGTAAATCATAAAACAGTTGTAAACACTTAGAAGGATTTTTTTATTAAATCCTAAGTGTGGATAGATAGATATAGTACCTTTTGATCCCCACTCGATCAATTGACAAAAATCTAAGGATTGAGTAAACTTGGAGTGGTGTGTACTCCAAAGTGAAACACCTTCAATCTAGGCTAGTTCGTTGAAAAGGCTAGATCGATTGACACTAAATGTATTGGGCTTAATACTCTAGTGGAAATCCATCTGAAAGAGGGTGAGACTGGACGTAGGAGGATTACACCACCTCTGAACTAGGATATACTGTGTGTTGATTTAGAGGCCGTTTGGCAACATCATTTTTCGGCTTATCAGGCTTATCAGTCAACTTTTTCACCAAACACGTAACTTTTACTTTCGCGCGCTGAATTGCGTAATAAGCAGAAAAAGTAAGGTTGAAGTTACTTTTCTGGCTGTATTGGCTGAAGTTACTGTAGATGACAATTTTAGCTATTTTTACATATAAATTTTTCTTTATTTTATTAATAAAATGTATTTTAAAAATATTTTTTTCTTATATCAGCAGAAACAGCCAAAACAGCCACTTCAGCCAGAACTTCATAAATTTCAACAGAATCAGCCAAAACAGTCGATTTTCGTGCTACCAAACGGGCACTTAATTTCAGTCAACAAAGCACACTCCCAACACTTCTCATTAAAGAAAGTCGTCTGCTAGCAACATCCTCAGCAGCAGCCTCATCTTACGCCACTGCTCAGCCTACTGCTTAATTACATACTTTCTTTGAGACATCTCTACATTGCAATAATCTTACAACATCATTACAAAGAAGTTTGTTCAAACCGATTTCTGAGAATCACTCCATAACTCAGCAGGTGCCTCAGCAGTTCCCTGGTAACCACCCAACTGCTCAAGCCACTGTTCCCATAAACCTCCACTTAAACTCAGTTGAGCAAATTTCTAGAAAGCTCTTATCATTCTAAGTAAGATTTTACAATCAGCCTTCTCTTTTTTTTTTTACCCCGGAAGGCAAACCACCAAAATCAGTGGGGCAAAAGCCGGGGGACAGTTGCCATGTATTATTAAGTAGAGAAAAGATACATCTGAGAGGGGACCAAACCAAAACTCTCAGAAAAATCAGACAACAAAGCAAAGAAAATCAAAAAAGAAAATTAATACCGGAAAGAGGGAATACCAAAAAAATCCATCAAATAAGCTCTTTTTGCCAAAGTCGGTAGTTGGGCCGGACTATTAAAAGAAATCATCTGCCGGGCCTGGAGGTCAGCCAAAAAATGCGCAGACCAGTTCCCCTCCCGATAAGTATGCCCAAAAGCCAGATCTTTCCTAAAACCTGTCTGCGTGATTTCCTGAATTAGACCAAGCCATCTCCTCGTCTCCCTTCCAGAGATATACTCCAACGCCAGGTAGCAGTCGGATTCCACCAGAAATTTATCAAAACCTTCTGCCACCGCCCAACGCACAGCAACCCCAATAGCCTGAATCTCAGCATCTAAGGACGAGGACGCTTGAAGAGGAAACGCCGTGGCCCCAAGCATCTTCCCAGTTGAATCACGCATAATCGCTCCTCCTGAAGCATTCCCAGATAAGTATTTCGCATCAATGTTCAATTTATTGTTGTTCTTAGGCTTCCTCCATCGTATAATTTGAAACCCAGGGCTAGCCAATCTGAAATTCCTTGGGATGAGACCATCCTCAAACAATACCGAGCCTATTGTTCGAACTTTTAACCCAGAAAAGCTTCTCACCCAGTCTTGAGTGTAAAATTTTATCTGTAGAATGATGCCTTCCGACTTAGGGATAGGACCCCCGTCTCCCCAAATCTGATTTGCATAAACCTTCCAAATATGCCAACTGATAATTCCAGCTAAATTATGTCTAAATATGTCAGTCAGACTCCTTTTACCAGCCTTAATCCACCATTCTCTATAAACTTGAAAAATCTGGGTATTAAAGAAAGGAATACCCAATATTCCCATGAAATACTGCCAGATTGGTTTTACCACAGAACATTGTAACAACACATGATTCTGATTATCAGAGTGATTCTTGCAGAGAGGACATATTGATGGATTTAGCATCATATTAAATTTGCCCAAATTATCTGTGAAAGGAAGAATCTTCCTTAAAACTTTCCACTGAAAGATTTTAATTCTTAATTCCTGTCTTGGATGCCATATATGTTGAAATGAGAAATCATTGTAGGTCTGCTCCCTAACCTCTTCATATGCTGTTTTAAAAGAAAACTTACCACTATCTTCTGCATTCCAGGTAAGGTGACCAGAAGGGCTATCTGAGCATAAAGATGTAGCATAATCATTGATTTCACAGATTCTTCTCCATATTGCTGAATCTGAGACCTTAGGTATCATACATCCACTTCTATTATATCTGTCTCTAATAAAATTTGCCCAAATAGAATTGCTAGTTTTCCACTTCCACCAGAGTTTAATAGAGAAAACTTTTTCAATATCACTTAGGGATCTTATACCCAATCCACCTTCAGAATTAGGTCTACAAAGATTTTCCCAACTGATCCAATGGTGCTTCTTTTTAATATCAGAAGAACCCCAAAAGAAAGAAGCCATTTTATTATTCAATATCTTAACCACCTTCTTAGGAAGCAAATCCACAGCTAGCATATGAAGTGGAATAGAATTAAGAACATGTTTGATTAAAATAAGCCTCCCACCTTGCGACAAATGTTTCTGCTTCCAAGGGGTTAGCTTATTTTCAAATTGCTTGATAATCTGACCACAAAATTGGAACCTGTTCATCCCTTTATGTAAATTAGCTCCCAGATTTTTGAAGGGTAAGGAAGACATCTTCATACCCAGAAGATTTTTAATTCTAACCTGTCTAGATGGAGAGGTTTTTCCACAAATAAAAGAACTCTTGTCTAAATTCACAAGCTGACCAGAAGCTTCTTGATAGCACTCTAAAAAATGTTTAAAATTAAGAAGTGATCTAGAGTCCCCATTAAGAAAAACCAGTAGATCATCAGCAAAACCCAGATGTGAAAAAGGGTACCCAAAACTGCCCATCCAATAGGGTTTAATACAACCTTTCTCCATAATCCAATTAAGCCCTCTTGAGAAGCCTTCAGATGCAATAATAAACAAGAAAGGAGAAAGGGGATCACCTTGCTTAACCCCTCTAGTAGGTTTAAAAAATCCCTGAGGACTGCCATTAACAAGAACAGATAAGTAAGTGGACTTAAGATTATTCATTACCAAATGAATGAATTGAGAGGAAAACCCAAATCTGAAAAGAACTTCATTAAGATAGGCCCAAGATAACCTATCAAAAGCCTTAGCCATATCAAGCTTAATCACCATGTTGGACCCTCTGACCTTTTTGTCTATACTGTGCACCATTTCTTGAGCAATCAGGATTTGATCTGCCATGTCTCTAGTAGCCATAAACCCAGCCTGCTCCTTAGAGATAATCTTTGGAAGAATAGTACCAAGTCTGGAAGCAAGAACCTTACTGCAGACTTTGCCAATGAAATTAGACAGACAAATAGGTCTAAATTCAGCAAAGGAATTAGGGTTATCAGTCTTAGGGATTAAGACAATAAAAGAGCTAGACATTCCCTTAGGGATAGGAATGCCCAAGAAGAACTCTTGAACTGCACTAGTCACATCTTTGCCAACAATATCCCAACATTTCTTAAAAAATTTTCCATTATACCCATCTGGTCCAGGTGCACTATTTTGATTTAAATCCCAAACCACTTTCTTAACTTCATCATGACTTGGCAGGTGGGTGAGAATGTAATTATCTTCCTGAGTAATGAGGGAAGGAATATGGTTCAGAATCTCATTATGTGCTACATTGCTCTGAACAGAATACAAGCCCTTGAAAAAATCAACTGCAGCTTCTCCTATCTGATCATGGGAAGAAATAGTGTTTCCAGCACCATCTTTGATTGAGGTAATAGACTGTTTTCTGTTTCTAGTTTTGACAAAAGAATGAAAGAATTTGGAATTGCAATCCCCTTCCTTAATCCACTTGATGTGAGCTTTCTGTTTCCAAAATTTTCTTTCAATCTTAAGTTTAATAAGAAGCAAACCCCTTTTATGAGCCCAATCTTCCTTAGTATCATCTCCAGGATTTTCTTCATAAGCTTTTTCTGCCAGCAGAACCTCATTTTCACATTGTTTTATATCGTCAAAAATATTGCCAAAAACTTCCTTGTTCCACACCTTAAGTTCCTTTTTAAGATACTGTAGCTTAGATACCAGGCCCCTCATCCCTCCTCCATATTCATAAGTGTTCCAGCTCGTCTTAACAAAATCCATAAACAAAGCATTAGAGAACCACATATTTTGGAATCTAAAAGGCTTTGGTCCAGTATGACCTTTATTAGCACACTGAATAAGAAGGGGATTGTGGTCAGAAGGAGTTTTATTGAGTAGGGAGACTTGTATATGGTCAAAACAATCAATGCATTTTTGATTAAACAACACCCTGTCTAATCTTCTCCAAACTCTACCGTTTGATCTAACACCAGTCCATGTGTATTTAGGTCCTGAAACTGGCAGATCAATCAACTCACATGCTGATATACATTCAACAAAATCATTAACCCCTCGAAGTATTGGTAAAGAATTCCCCTTATGCTCACAATGTTTAGTTATTTCATTAAAATCCCCCCCTAAGATCCAAGGTTCGACCATATTACCAGAAATAGCCTTAAGAGATGACCACAGATCTCTTCTTGAAATATAGTTATGCTGACCATAAATGCCAGTAAACCAACCATTATATAAACTGCCTGTAACTTTAAAATGAGCAAATTGATTGTGCCATTGGATCTGAGTAATCTGAACAGCATTAGAATTCCAAAAAATCCAAACCTTAGTACCAAAAGAACAGGCTGCTTCATCGAAACCTAGAACAGATTTGTAATGGCTCATTTTAAGCATGTCCACCATAGGCTCAATAACCACCACAATAACCAACCTCCATTGTTGAACTAGGGAACTTAATCTGGAACTGGAGGATTCCAGACCCCTAGCATTCCAAATTAAGCAATTCATTGGACTGTTTGGATATCAGCCCCTTCACCCCTAGCTGCACTTCTTGTTGCCCTCCTAAATGCTGGATCAGTAGGTGCTTTTCTCCTAACATTTTTCCTTTCAACTTTAGTAAAACCCTCCTCCTCCTCTTCTGATTGTGTGTAGTTTAAAACAGGTTGTTGTGGCTCAGTAATTTGATATGATTGCATAGCATTTCCAGATTTAGACAGATTGATAGCCTCTGCTGAATTGGTAATATTTTCTGCCTCTGCTGCTTCTAATCTGATAGCCATAGTCTCCACTGATTTCAGTATAAAAGGATCTAATTGTTCAATGCTATCTGTAGACATCTTATTATATTGATCATCTTCTGAATGATACCCTTTATTGAGAATTGACAGATCCTTATCTATTTGTTTGTTCATATGCAGCACCTGAAAATCATCTTGGATCATTGTAATGTCCCCAGGAGATGAATTGCAGATACCAGATATTTCCATCTGTATGAGAGATTTGATTTCTTCCTTTTCCCCTGCATTTGGAATTTCTAGAGATACCATCTCTGGAACTAAATCAATCTGCTCAATCTGTAGCTTTGATGTAGATTGTGTATTTGAAAGATTAACCTCTGTAATCTTAGCTTTCCCTTTTTCCTCTGTAGTGTACTTCCTGTCCTGAGTTTCCTTGGTTGAGATTACTTTCTGCACCCATTTATCCTTTTGTAATGCTAGAATTTTAGGTTGCTCCACGGTCCTCTTGGGGCATTTAGATTTAGAATGCCCTAAGTGTAAACATAAGGTACAATATTCAGGGCAATTCTCATAGATAACACTTTGAGAAAAGCCATACGACCCACAATTGATCCATATCTTCTGAGGCATTTCCTTAGTAAGATCAATTTCAACATAGACCCTCGCAACAGAAGGCCTAGATAAATTTGCAGTAGCTGAATCAATTGATAGAGGCTTTCCTACAAGTTTAGCAATTTCCATCAGCGCCCTTTTATCCTGCAAATGTAAAGGCAGCCCTTCCATAGCAATCCAAACCGGAACCAAAGGAGATTCGACATTAGGTCGAAACTCCGGAGTCCACCTTGTGACTCTCATTGTATGGCCTTGAATAATCCAAGCTTGTCGTGTCCAACATCGTAGAAAATCTTCCTCCAAATTGAAACGAATAAGAACATGCTTCTGATCTAAAACTCCCAGATTGAAACTCCCTTTAAAACCAATTATTTCAAACGATTTACGCATAATAGAAAGGGATGGTTTGCCTTTATAAAAATACCCAATCAACGCACGATTATGCTGATCCGCTAGAAGCTTGATATCTCCTTCAGTGAAAGAAATCGCAGGCATCCCTTTATGCCTTGAAGGTGTTTTCGCCGAGAGAGTCTCCTTTCCTCCCACAACCTCTGCAAAAGATTTCCGAGCCCAAGCATTATGTTGTGGTGGCGGCTCAGCCGCCACCGAAGAGATCGCCGTCATAGAAGATCGCCGTCAGCTCTCACAAAATCCTGAAGAATTAATTATATTGATTAAACCAATAAACCGCTTGTGTTGAGGTTCAAAAGTAAAGGTTTAATCAGCCTTCTCATATCTTCATCTTTTATCAAGCAGTTGCCTCAGCAGTTCCCTGGTGACCACCCAACTGCTCAGACCACTGCTCTCATAAACTCCCACTCTCAACACAGCTCAGAACATTACCAGAAAGCTCTAATCATTCTAAGTAAGATTTCATAAAAAGCTTTGTCATATCTTCATCCTTCCTTAAGCAGTTGACTCAGCAGTTCTCTGCAGTTCACTCAGCTGTCCAGTCAACTGCTCACTCAAATACGTCCATACTTCACTCAAACACAGAAAGCTATTATATATTGTTTTTTTTAGAGGTCAAGACTTCCGCTGTGCATCGACAATCTTCCAAAATATTATAGATCAACCAATCTAGCAGGGAAAACTTTTTAAAGTTGAAAAAGATTTATAAGTCCATTCACCCCCTCTAGACTTTTACCTCTATCAGGAACCATCAAAAAGTGATAATCAATCTGGATGTGCTTGCTCCTAACATGCTAAACAGGGATGGCAATCAAATAAGATGCTAAAATATTATCACAAAAAAGTGTTATTGGCACTCGAATCGGGAAGCCAAATTCGAACAAAACGGAGAGGATAGGTATGGTGTCCTTAACTGTGTATGTAATGGCTCCATATTCTGCCTCGGTAGAAGACTTGGACATAGTAGGCTACTTTTTGGAATTCCAAGAAACAATATTAGAGCCCAAGAAAAAAAACCTGGGTGTAGAGCGAGAACTATCAGGATAGCCATCCCAATCAGCATTAGAATATGCAAAAATACGCAATGGTCTAGTAGAGGACTGGAACCATAATCCATGATCAAGAGTACCCTGTAAATATTTGAAAATATGCTTGACTGCAAGTATATAAGTGATATAGGGAGCATACATGATGAAAATATAAAGAAAGAACTTGTCTAAACTGAGCTTAGAAGTATATGTGAATAGGTGGATTTCTTGTGAAGCAAAAGGGGTGTATTTATAGGTGTTTGGAGCATGCAGGGGTGTGTACCGGATCAGGTATATAGGGTATCCAATCGGGTACCTTCAGAGGCTTACTGGAAGCTGGAAAAGTGGGACATACCCGACCGGGTATGTCGGCTACCCGATCGGGTATGACATCCGAACATGGTTAAAAATCCTCCTGCACGTTGCCTTGTCCCGGATCCGATCCGATTTGAAATTTCAGCAAGATACCTGATAACCCGCTTACGCGGCGTTGTAGTAAAATGGAGTCTAACCTTTCGGTTTTCCCCCGAGTATTGGGTCTCTTGAGGAATGTCAGATGAGTTTCTTGATTTTAAGTCCAGTCACAGGTTATCGCAAATTATTGGAAGCTTTCCGAATTAAAACTTTTGATTGATTTTCTGAACTAACTTTTGAAAAAGAATGTAAATTAAATTATGCAAATACTAATGATGGCTCAAAAATAAACTAAATGAAAATTATAATATTAAACTCTAAATGGATTGATCAAACAAGGGCACTGAATTGAATTATAAAATATGGGTACATCCTTTTAGCTTGGACCTAATAATTAGGAGTAACTAAAGATTGGTCTAGTATTTTCTTTTCTCATTAACAAGATTTAAGTTCCTTTCACTAATTTATCCAATTTCTAGGCTTCATTAATGTGTTTAAAATGGTTGGCCTAAATCATATTCTAATCTCATAGACAAGATAGATATAACTTTCCGCATTTTAGCTAACAAAATGGTCAACTTCATTAATTAATTAAATTTCTCATATTAAACAATTAAATTTATTCCTCATAGAAAAAGATTAAATTCTATCCATTAATTTATCCTATCTCTAGGCTTCATTAATGTGCTCAATATGTCACGCCCCGGACCTACTCGGACACGTCAACAACCCGCCGTACAGTACGAATAGTCAACCGCAGTTCAACACATCCATACTATACAAGGCGTCTGCAATATCATTCACACACAGTACATCCATAAACAAACATAATGTAAAAACATTCATTAAAGCATCGGAAACAATATTACCAGTGCTCAAGCCACACTTGGCATAACTAGGCATACAAGTGTTCAGAAAATAATATCCATGAGCATTATTATAATTGTTTTTTTTGAAACAGAAACGGAGGAAGCACGAACCACGTCTTCCCTCCTAGATCTTCCCGAATCCACGGGCCCTGGTAGCAAGCTCCTACCTGAAACTGTGAGGTGGCCTTCCCCGTGAAGGGGAGGTCAGTACTTGGAAGCATTTGACAAGTACAATGACAACTATACTAAGTATAATCAACGTTTCAATTTCTAAGACCTCCAATCTAGGGTGATATATATAGGCCATAACCCTCGGTTACCCCTTTTTAAAATAATATACTTACTTTATATAAAGTCAAGTAGTCGGCCCGTGGGCCCATATTCATTTAGAATTCACCATTTTAATTTCCCGTGACTACAACTCACGACCACCCCATAGGGTTCCCTCGAGTCCCGATTGTATAGCAAGGGCTCGGCCCAACTACATTTCTATACAACCCTTCAACTCGATTGAACACATTAAAATTGTATGGAAAGGGCTCGGCCCAACTACGTTTCCATACTAACCATAACTTCATGGCAAGGGCTCGGCCCAACTACGTTTCCATGAAGACTACAAATACATGGCAAGAGCTCGGCCCAACTACGTTTCTATGCTAACCACATTACATGGCAAGGGCTCGGCCCAACTACGTTTCCATGCTAATCACATTACATGGAAAGGGCTCGGCCCAACTACGTTTCCATGCTAATCACATTACATGGCAAGGGCTTGGCCCAACTACATTTCTATGCAATCCTAGAGTCCGACTCTAATTTATTTTCATAGTCCAACTCTCAAGCAAATCCTATGCCTAGAATCAATTCACTTGGATAGCCTTTAGGCCTACCCCTAACACACATTAATGTTCATACAATTCAACCTTAAAGTATCTCTTAAGACTACTTAAGACATCTGTATTCACAGTCCTACCTCTTAGGATTAATTCCATCATTCATTTATATCAATCTCCCGACTAGTATTTCAATACTAGTCGGATAATCTTAGAACAACCAAGTTCTTAATTCATAGCCAAATATTTCATCTCAATTGATTCTCCAATCCAAATATGATTTAATCCCAATATCAAAAATATCACTTTTATCCATTCATGAATCCCTTACATGAAGTAAAAGTATATTTTATCACCACATTTCATAGTTAATTCCATCATCATGCCATCACTTCCATATCACATAATCATACACAATTTATTCTAAATTTGTATATCATGCTTCACTTACTCATATCATTAGTATTTTCATTTAGGCATTATTAATCATTAATAATCCATGAAAATCACATTTAATTACATTAGGTAATCTTATGAAATTAACTCACTAATTATAAGCAATATAGTCAGCCATCCTCACCTTAAATATGTCCAGCAAGCCTTCCTATTGAAGCCCCTTCGTTAAACCTTCGATCGGAAATGATCCGAAATGGACTTGGCTGGCAGAGGGCAAAAGCCGCCCGACTTTTGCAAAAGCTGCCCGATTTTCGGGCCCTGCAGCACGAAAACAGCTCCTAATGATGGTTTCCGGCGATTTCGATTCCTATCGATTCCACAACTCTTCCAAGTTAAATACCAATACTTTATATCATTTTTCTACACTTTTAAACGTGTAGAACATCCCCTAGAATCCATCATATGATTTCTGTAAAATCATATACGAAAAATATATTAAACGGAAGAACAAGAACCGGAGCTACGAGATTCTTACCGTTAGGCTTCGTTTTCTATCGGATTTCCTTCTCTTCTTGACCCCCTTTTCTCCCTGAGATTGTTCTATGAGAATAAGGCTCTCCAAGGTCCTCTCACTTCTTACGTAGCCTCTCAAATGAGAGGATAAGGAGACTCCCCTCCTTTATCCTCTATTTTTAGTAAGTTGGGCCGATTTTTAATTGGGTTTGGTTCATGGGCTGCTCTTTTTAATTTACTCCGATCCAATGTATTATTTAGGCTCCTCTCCATTTCAGTTGGACTCTATATCATATGGGCTACCCTCAATTAAAGTGTAGGAAGCCCCCTAACCGTATTCTTGCTATTTCTGGCAGGTTGGGTCAAAATAGCACTTGGGTTGCCCAAACGTTTTCCTCAACCTTAGTTGGCATTTTATTGGGCTTCTATAATTAATATGATTACCCAACTAAATATTTGGTAGCCCATTCTCAATTTTATGGACCCGATAAATAATTTAATTAATCACCCATTAATTAAATATATCATTCACACGAAATTATTCGCTAGAAAAATCAAATACATACCGAATTTTAAATTCGAGTACATCCGGGTGCGGTGTCACAAGTTCACCCCCCCCTTAACGGGAATTTCGTCCCCGAAATTCACAATGCTTATTCAA
The DNA here is from genome assembly GCA_945859875.1 of Cuscuta europaea. Lineage (NCBI taxonomy): Eukaryota > Viridiplantae > Streptophyta > Magnoliopsida > Solanales > Convolvulaceae > Cuscuta > Cuscuta europaea. The sequence goes on from CAMAPE010000002.1 coordinate 1,757,193, forward strand.
ATAGAAATGCATACTGTTCCTTCATCAAGGCTTCAGTCTCCCAAGTTTCTTCTTCAACTCGGTCACTCTTCCACAGAATATTAACCATCGGAACTTTCCTGCTTCATAGCTTCTTGACTTGCCAGTCAAGTATCTTCACCGGTTGCACGGCATAGTTCAATTCTTCCCGTGTTTCCACGTGAAACACGTTATGTATCTTCTCCAATTCTGGAATCAACTGCAATCGGTATGCTACGGCCCCAATTCTCTCCAGAATCACAAATGGCCATGTATATCGTGGGTTAAGTTTCCTTCGGCTCTGAAATAAGATGATCCCCTTCCAAGGTGAAACTTTCAAGAATACCTCATGTCCCACCTTAAATTCTAAGGCTCTTCGGCGCCTATCGGCATAGCTCTTCTGTCTATCCTGGGCCGCATTAAGCCTCTCACGAATCATATTCACTTTGACTTGGTGATTTTCACCAACTCCGTGCTCTCAAGTTTGGTCATGCCAACCTCGTCCCAGCACAATGGTGTACGGCATCTCCTCTCATACAAAGCTTCGTATGGAGGCACGCCTATACTCGCCTGATAACTGTTGTTATAGGCAGATTCCACGAGTGCCAAATGGTCGTCCCAACTTCCTTGGAACTCCAATGCACAAGCTCTCAACATATTCTCCCCTATCTGTATAACCCGTTCGGATTGTCCATCCTCACGTGACTATTAGTTACGATCTCCATATTTTTATAGTAAATTATTACGCCATCCCAGAGCTTTGCCCTAACGCGTTACTTCACTATTTCAAAATCTCGTTCACTTATTATAATTACACCGTGCTAGAGCCTCGCTCGTAGTCATGTTTCCTCATGCTAGAGCCTCGCTCTTAGTCACCCTACATTGTGCTAGAGCCTCGCACTTAGTCACCCTACATTGTGCTAGAGTCTCGCTCTTAGTCACCGTTATGACGTGCTAGAGCCTTGCTCTTAGTCACGTTACTAAGTCTCTAAGCAATTTCTATGCCTAGGACCATTTCATATTGAGTAGCCTTTAAGGCCTACTCCTAGCTTAACTTAGCATTTCCACATTCCTACCTTATAGTATCTCATAAGACTACTTAAGGTATATCTTTCACAATCCAAGCCCTTAGGATTTATTCTTTCATAGTTCATACACCCCAACTAGTATCTCAATACTAGACGGGTTAATCTTAGAACGATCAAGTTCTCAATTAATGTTGCCTATCTATACCTTGTTAAGATGCAATTCATAGGCAAAACGTAAGTCTAGGATCGATTCATCAATCTAGTCACATCGGGTTCTCCCTTACGGAATGCCCGAAACAAAGCTTAAATCCCGTTTCGTTACAGTCATGCTAACTGTCACATCTTCCCCAACGTTTCCCGTGGAAGCAACCAAATACTTGCCGGGTGGGCATTGCTACAAGAGGACTCCCACGTATCAAGTGCCAGTCCCAACTCTCATGGGATTTCAAAATAAATAACCATCATTGGCTCTAAAATTTGCCTCTCATACTCGACCTGCCCACCCATAGGTGGATGGATATAACACTAAGCTTCCATTTGGTTCCTCAGATTCTTTGTTATCCCCTCCCGAGCTCTCGATACTCATACAATAATGAGTAACGTTTAAGGTAAACCAGTTAGGTGTTTTGACCCCTATAATTGGTCTCTTTTGTATGGTATTATATCACTTGGTGATAATCAATCGTCGGTCTTACTCATTGTATAAGTCTCACGTAGACTCCCTGTTAACAATTTCTTACCTCAAGCTTTAATGCCCAATTCATACGTTATATACTATTCACGGTTCTTTTCCTCGATGATCCTGCCCTCTCTTTGGGTAACACACGATCTTTTTACTCAACTTATTCGTTTAAGCCTCGGCGCATAGGGCCTTGCCCTTATTTTCCCTGAGTTATAAATCACTCGGTTAATAGCCAAACCTAGCACCATGCTTCCCAAATCATTCCTTATCAAGGAATATTATATGGGTTCCAATCGTACTCAACGATGTTAAACCTTACAATCAATTTCCTTTATTCCCTGCTATCGTTATTTAGTAGTATGTATCGATCGTCGTATCATTTCAATTTACAAGTGCCCCTCTCACACTCGCTTAACATGTCTCCGTACTAAGGATGATTCTATTATCCTCCCCGCACACCTTTAGCGTTCCTACACCCCAAGTCAGTGCAAGGCACACTCACCTACGTAACGATACGTTTCAAGGCTCAAAAGATGACTCAGGTTCAAAATAGACAAAAGTCGTCCAGTTTAAATGAAAGTCATTCGGTTTTCTACCGAACACCCCGATATCTAGCCCTTAGAATCGTCCTAAGACAAGACCGGCTGAAAGCCAGCCGCTTTTCACGAAAGCCGGCCGTTTTTTTGCTCCGCTCAAACTTTTTAGTTACGTAAGCCGGTCGGGCTTTGCCAAAGCCGTCCGGTTTTCGTCGCCGTAGTTTAATCCCACTAGATAAATACAAAATCCGGACGAACTTTGCCAAAGCCGGCCGTTTTTTGTCGCCGTAGTTTAATCCCACTATACAAATACAAAAGCCGGCCGGACTTTTCCAAAGCTGGCCGGTTTTCGGCCGCGTAGAATTTTTCTCATTTCACAAAAGCCAGCCGGTTTTCATGAAAGCCGACCAGTTTCCATGAAAAGCCGGCCGGTTTTTAGCGCCATAGTTTTATTCCGGAAATTCATTTCCAAAGCCGGCCGGTTTCTACGAATGTCGGCCGGTCTTCGGCAGCGAGAATATTTTCGTATTTTAATATCACGAAAGTCGGGCGGCTCTTGCCAACGCCGGGCGGCTTTCGCTCTTTGGAAGGCCGGGTTTCATACACATCGGGCGCTCTTCAGCGCCATAATATTTATTTGTTAATTCAAGACAAAAGTCAGGCGGCTTCCGTCAACGCCGAACGGCGTTCGCCCAGGGCGAGGATTTCTTCCTCTTTTTCCATCCAACACTAGCTATGTAACACCGTCCCCAAGTATATTTTCTTTTAGAAAATCATGTAATAAACCTTGAATAATGATTCATGAATTTACGAAGTTGTAAATTTTTGTTATTACGTTTGCGTGAATAGCGAATTGCATGTGGGGCCCACATCGGGAGCGGGGACCACCCGATAATCCCGGGACCACATATTACATTCATCTTGGTCTAGATAATATTATATGATGGGAAATATTTCAGTTGGGCCATAGAAAGGGCATAGGGTTGACCCGTTGGTCAAATGAGGCCCCATTTCCGGTATTGGTAATTTATCGGATAACAGCCCGAAATGAATTTCAGTGACTTCTAAATTAAAGTTGGTGAATGTATATTCATTATAATGTTCCATAGTGATTTAGAACGTGTAACATATTTTATTTGGCCTGATAAAATAAGATATAATTAAAACAGTCCAAGAAATACAACTTTCGGGGCCGATTGCACAGTTTGAGACTTATTGGGATGACCTCCTGATACGTTCGTAATTTCCATATTTATGTTTGTGTTTTTAATTAGTTTTGCTTGACCTTTACTTTGGAAATTACACACTTTTGGTGTAATAGATTAGTTTGTTAAATTCTTGTAAATAGGTTAGATTAGATATATTCTGAGCTCAAACAGGTATTAATCACTCGAAGTACAGTTGGTGAACCCAAAAAGTGGAAAGAAGGTGCAAAAGTTCAAAGACCAAAGAAGATCCTGAATTTTGGTCTATACTCGGTCGAGTATTAGCTATACTCGATCGGGTATTAGGTTGGAACTTCAAATCGGATCAGATCCGAAGACAAGGGAACATGTCGGGAAGATTTCGGCCACGATTTTATGTCTATACCCGATCGGGTAGACCGACATACCCGATCGGGTATGTCTTTGAATTTCAACCGAAGATCGGTCGAGTATGGTCCGAATACCATTTTCTAAGCATACTCGACCGGGTATTAATATATACTCGATCGGGTATACTTATGGAAAATAGCCTGAAACCGGTCGAGTATACCTCGGATCGAGTGTTACACACGTACTCGATCGGGTACCATGTATATACCCGATCGAGTACCCGAATCCCATCCCAAAAGCCTATAAATACACCTCCTTTCCTTCACAAAAAGATATCCAATTCCTTTGTACATCTAAGCTCAGTATAGAATAGCTCTTTCTTTATATTTTTCATCATGTTTAGTCTCCAAATGAGGAGCTAAACTCTTCCATCTTGGTTTTGCTACTTTGAAGCTTAATGAATTTGTAAGTTGTGAGTTATTTTCTTTAATCTTCTTCCTTGAATATTAATTCTTTCTTTCAAAATACTATCTCTATATCAAAGTTGGGGAGTGTTACTAAGATGACAATTAGTTAACATCTTGACATTGGTTATAGTAATAGCTATTTCTTCCTCTATGTTAATATTGGGGAGTGTTACTAAGATGACAATTAGTTAACATCTTGATATCCAACATAGTAGGATCCATATTCTTTAAATATTCTTCCTTGAGTATTAATTAATTCCTATTCATATTTCATGTTAATATCTTAAACATTACTTAAAGTATCAACTAGTATTGTTTCTCATATTAATTATTACTAGAATCAATCGGTTAATATGCTTGTTATTAATCTGGTTCTTTCAACGGTAGTAAACTTGGAATATTAATGCATGCATCTCATGGTTAATATGCCAAGGGGAATTAATTATATTGATTAAACCAATAAACCGCTTGTGTTGAGGTTATCAATCTCAATCGTTTTCATCTTAAATTTATTGCTACTATCAAGTTAATATACGGCGCTTGTTCTATATTGACTCGATAGTAAGTTTTATTAATGAACGCATCTCGTTATTAATAACTACACTTGATGAACTGGATATACTCCTCGATTGAGTATTCGAGAGGAAGATAGTTAAAGATATAACCGGGATCGACGAACATTTCATTAAGTGGATAAAAGCAAAACCAAGTCTTCATCTCATTGAATTAAACTCATATAGGTTGTTTATCTTAGTGTTTTTTTTAAAGCAAACAAATCTAAACCCCCCTTTTGTTACTATTTATATAAAAGAAAAGTATTCCTTTCCCTGTGGATACGAACCTTACTTCGTTATACTACGTATATTCGTTGTATTGTATTTATTTTGAGTGCACCTAACGACGAGTGCACGTCAAATTTGGCGCCGTTGCCGGGGAAAGGCAATTAATTTTTCTTTTATTTCATATCAAGAAAATCAAAAAAATATATATATCAAACAAAAATATAAAGAGTGTTTATTCTTCTATTTTCTGAGCTTAGTGGAGTTTATGGTTAAACATCGTTCCATAAACGAAATCACATATCACAAAAACCCAGAAATAGAACAAACTTTCGAGCGGTTGAAAAGTAAATTTTCTAACACCGACTCGGAAGAATCATCTTCCAGAGATTCATACACCGCTAGCTCTAGTTCTAGCGACACCGAAGAGCCGACCACAATGGCGCTTGAAACAAGAACGCTGAGGGAGCTCACAGCTCCAAACCTCAACCAACAACCACTGTGTATTACCTTACCTACACTTGATGAGGGTAATACGTTTGAGCTAAAATCTGGGCTCATTCATCTGCTTCCATCCTTCCATGGCCTGAGGGGAGAGGACCCGAACAAACATTTATCGGAGTTCCACGTCGTTTGCACAAGCATGTGCCCAAACGGTGTGACAGAAGAACAAATCAAACTGCGGGCGTTTCCATTTTCACTGAAGGATACCGCAAAGGATTGGCTATTCTATCTTCCTTCAAGAAGTATAGGTACATGGGCAGCCATGAAGAAAGCGTTCCTGGAAAGGTATTACCCTGCCTCTGTCTCATCCTCTCTAAAAAAACAAATTAGCAACGTGGAGCAGAAGGATGATGAATCGTTCTACGAATATTGGGAACGATTCAAGAAACTGTGTGCAAGCTGCCCTTATCATGGCTATTCGGAGCAAGACCTCATCTTATATTTCTATGATGGTCTTGCAATGAAGATAGGCGGATGATAAACGCCGCATGTGGAGGAGGGATTGTCAACAAGACCCCTTCTCAAGCTACAAACCTCATCTCGGAGTTGGCCGAGAATTGTAGGCACTATGATCGGCGATCATCAAAACGAGTTATGGCGGCAGAATCCAATAACTCATTGGAAAGTCAAGTAGCCGGCTTGACTTCTTTGGTTAAAGATTTTCTCTTAAATCCGAAACCTCAAGAAGTCAAGGTCTGCGGCACATGCTCGACACAAGGACATCCCACCGACTCTTGCCCAACACTACAAGAGGAGAACGTCGAACAGATCAATGCTTTGGGTTTCCAAAATCAGAAGAGGTATAACCCTCAAAGCAACACCTACAATCCGGGATGGAGGGATCATCCTAATTTAAGGTACGGAAACTCTCAACCTCCTCAACCATCAAATCCTCCTCCTCCACAATATAAACAACAAGGCCAAACTTCAAACTCGAACATGTCAACCGAAGACATGATTCGATCACTTGCCATGAATATGGCAACAATGCAACAAAGTGTGGTTCAATTCCAAGAAACAACAAAATCCAGCATCCACAACTTGGAAAGCCAAATCAGCCAAATCTCAAATGCCGTGAGTAGGCTTGAAGCTAAGGATTCGGCAAGGCTACCATCTCAAACGGAGCCGAATCCTAGGCAACAAGCCCATGCAGTCACATTACGGAGTGGCAAGGAGTTGGTTATTGCCAAGGAGAAGGCAAAGAGCCACATTGGCGAAGAGGAGGAAGAAGAGGAGCTGGTGGAAGTAACTCAACCGGAGGTGGAAGTTCAAATCCCAACCCCACCACCGGTCATTCCCGAGATTGAAGCACCCTTCCCCGAGGCTCTAAGGGAAACACGAAAGCTGGAGAAAGACAAGGACATCTATGAGACATTCTCCAAATGTGAGGTAAATATCCCTCTCCTTAACTTAATAAAGGGTGTTCCTAGATTCGCAAAATTTTTCAAAGAACTATGTACAATAAAAAGGAAACATAGACTCAATGGAAAACAAAAAGTCCAAGTTAGTGAACGTGTTTCGGCAGTTTTTCAAAAGAAACTCCCAAAGAAATACAATGATCCGGGCATGTTCACTATACCTTGCAAGTTGGGAGGAACTACGTTTTCAAAAGCCATGCTCGATTTAGGAGCATCAATTAATGTCATTCCTTACTCTTTATACAAATCACTTGAGCTTGGCCCTTTAAATGAAACCGGAGTAGTCATTCAACTTGCGGATAGATCAAATGCCTACCCTAAAGGTATTGTCGAAGACGTACTAGTTATGGTTGACAATTTGATTTTCCCCGCTGACTTTTATGTTTTGGAAATGGAGAATGATAAGAATGCGGTTCCTATCCTTTTAGGAAGGCCATTTTTAAAAACCGCTAGAGCAAAGATTGACGTGTTTAGCGGCTCTTTAACAATGGAATTTGATGGGGATAAAGTTGAATTCAACATTTATGACTCCATGAAATATCCAAATGAAAATCATTCTTTATTTGCCATTGATATTGTTGACCCCCTTGTACAAAATACTTTTGAAATCGATAAGGAGGACGAATTGTTAAGTATACTTGAGAATGACTTCGAGGAAAACTCTTCAGAACTTGCCTTGACCCCCAACACACAAGCTATGATAGTGGAATTGGATACTCACTTCCAACTCCCACTTATGCCACCGGGGTCTAGGGCATTTCCGCTAACCATCCCCGAGGAAAAGCCTCTACCTTCAGTTTTGCAGGCACCCGACGTTGAGATGAAACCACTCCCAACACATTTGGAATATGTGTTCTTGGGGGAAAAAGAGACACTACCGGTCATTATCTCAAACAAATTGACCGGGGAACAAGAAGGCAAATTGATAGCGGTGCTCAAGGAGCATAAACTAGCAATCGGATGGACTATAGCCGACATCAAAGGCATTAGTCCATCTACTTGCATGCATCGCATCTTAATGGAGGATGAAGCCAAGCCGATACGACAGCCGCAACGAAGACTAAACCCACCTATGATGGAGGTGGTCAAAAAGGAGGTGATCAAACTACTCCAAATGGGGATAATCTTCTCCATCTCCGACAGCAAATGGGTTAGCCCAACCCAAGTGGTTCCAAAGAAGACCGGAGTCACGGTAGTGGAAAACAAACATGGAGAACTTATGCCCACTCGAATTCAAAATGGATGGAGGGTATGTATAGATTTCCGTAGACTCAATGCGGTAACTAGAAAGGATTTCTTTCCTTTACCTTTCATCGACCAAATGCTTGAGAGACTTGCCGGACATAAATTCTATTGCTTTCTTGATGGCTACTCCGGGTACTTTCAAGTGCCTATAGCCCCTGAAGATCAAAAGAAGACCACTTTCACTTGTCCATTTGGCACTTTTGCATACCGGCGCATGCCATTCGGACTTTGCAATGCCCCGGCCACATTCCAACGATGCATGATGAGCATATTCTCTGAATATGTTGAGCTATTTATGGAAGTCTTTATGGATGATTTTACAATCCATGGAGACTCATTTGATTCATGCCTACTTCATCTATCTCTTGTTTTGAAGAGTTGTTTAGAATCAAATCTTGTTCTAAACTCTGAAAAATATCACTTTATGGTGGAGGAAGGAATTGTCCTAGGCCATGTGATCTCGTCCAAAGGAATAGAGGTGGACAAAGCAAAAGTGGAGGTTATCCAATCACTACCTTATCCTACCACCGTTAAGGAGATACGATCATTCCTTGGACATGCAGGTTTCTACAGGAGGTTCATTAAAGATTTCTCAAAGATTGCATCTCCTTTATGCACACTTTTGCAAAAGGAGGTGGAGTTCATATTTTCCGAGGACTGCAAGAAGGCCTTCAATGCTTTGAAGGAGAAATTAGTAACCGCACCTATCATCCAAGCCCCGGATTGGTCTCTTCCCTTTGAGATCATGTGTGATGCTAGTGACTATGTGGTCGGGGCCGTTTTGGGCCAAAAGGTGGGAAGAGCATCTCATGTGATCTATTATGCATCCACCACACTCAATGATGCCCAACGCAACAACGCCACCACCGAAAAAGAAATGTTGGCCGTCGTTTATGCGCTTGAAAAATTCAGGTCATATTTACTTGGTACCAAAGTGATCATTTACACTGATCATGCGGCTATTAGGTTCTTGATGACAAAGAAAGAGGCCAAACCACGGCTGATTCGATGGATACTACTCCTGAGCGAGTTTGATGTTGAGATCAAGGACAAGAAAGGCATGGAAAACTTGGTGGCCGATCACTTGAGCCGTTTGGTCTTGGGTGAAGGAAACAATCATATCAAAGATGATATCCGAGGCGAATTTCCCGATGAGACCCTTTTCTCCCTTAAGGAAATTCGTCCTTGGTACGCTCACATTGTTAATTTCCTTGTTCTAAACAAGTTTCCACCAAGCTTCTCTAAAGCTCAAAGAGAGAAACTCCAGCATGATGCAAAGCAATACGTATGGGATGAACCATATTTATGGAAACATTGCAAAGATCAGGTCATTCGAAGGTGCATTCCCGAAACAGAAATTGCATCCATACTTGCTTTTTGTCACTCACATGCATGTGGTGGCCACTTTGGAGGAAAACGAACATCCATGAAGGTACTTGAATGTGGTTTTTGGTGGCCAAGCTTATTTCGAGATGCTCATGTCTATTGTCAATCTTGTGATAATTGCCAACGCATGGGCAACATCTCTCGAAAGCACGAGATGCCACAAGTTCCTATGCTCTACGTGGAGATCTTTGATGTGTGGGGAATAGATTTCATGGGACCTTTTCCTAATTCCCATGGAAATCTATACATTCTATTGGCGGTAGATTACGTATCCAAATGGGTGGAAGCAAAAGCCACAAAGACCGATGATGCCAAAACGGTGATTGAATTCCTCAAAACCCGCATCTTCTCAAGGTTTGGGGTACCACGCATCTTGATAAGCGATAGAGGCACTCACTTCTACAACAAAACTGTGAGTGCCTTGTTGAAAAAATATGGCGTCACACATAAACTCTCCACCGCCTACCACCCACAGACAAATGGTCAAGCTGAGGTATCGAACAGAGAGCTGAAATCTATTCTTCAAAAGACAGTAAATCCAAACCGTAAGGATTGGAGCCTGCGCATGGATGATGCCTTATGGGCATACAGGACCGCTTTCAAAACCCCAATTGGAATGTCACCCTATAGACTCGTGTTCGGTAAGGCCTGTCATCTTCCGGTCGAACTCGAACACAAGTCTTATTGGGCGGTCAAAACATTCAATCTCGACATGGCTAAAGTGGGAGAGCAAAGGAAGTTACAACTCCAAGAACTAGAAGAGCTTCGATTGGAGTCCTATGAGAATGCCGCCATCTACAAGGAAAAGACGAAGGTATGGCATGACAAAATGATAATAAGAAAGGATTTCCAAGTTGGAGACAAAGTCCTTCTTTTTCTCTCACGCCTTCGCCTTTTCCCCGGAAAATTGAGATCACGATGGGAAGGACCATTCGAGGTGGTCAAAGTCTACACCCATGGCGCAGTGGAAATAAAAAGCCTCGACACCGGAAAAATCCTCAAGGTTAATGGACATCAACTCAAACCATTCCTTGAAGGTTTCCCGAAAGAAAGCATTGAATGCATGGATCTCATCGATCCAATCTTTGAAGAATGAACACAACAATGGCGTCGTGCCGCGACGTTAACTAAGGCGCTTCTTGGGAGGCAACCCAAGCAAGGTACATTTTTCTTTTATTGTTAACCCCCCTGTCAATGTTTTCAATTATGTTTTTGGGAGGTTGAGAGAGAGGGCACTAATCACAGGTTTGTGGAGGAAAAGAAATAAAAATGCAGGTTTTGGAACATCTGGGGACATACCCGATCGAGTACCACCTTATACTCGGTCGGGTATGGCCAAAAAGAAGGGGAACCGGGCATTACTCGATCGAGGAAGCATGGATTTTTGAAAGAAAATAGACTTACTCGATCGGGTACCACTATATACCCGGTCGAGTATGTACAGAAAGTCGAAGTACCATGGAAACTGATGCCCATATTCGGTCGAGTACAGGGCTCCAAAATTGAAAAACAAGGGATACCCGATCGGGTATCACTATACACCCGGTCGGGTATGTATAGAAATGCTAAAGTTGAAGGAGACTGACTCCCACACTCGACCGAGTACATGCCTCAAAAGTAGAAAAGAGCACACACCCGATCGGGTATGGAAGAATACTCGACCGGGTACCGGAGGCAGGCTGCTCACAAACTTCATTTTCCAGAAATACTCGACCGGGTAACAATACACTACCCGATCGAGTACAGGAGGCAGGCTGCTCAAATACCAAACTTTCTAGCAATACTCGACCGGGTAACAGTACATACCCGATCGAGTACAGGAGGCCGCCTGCTCAAAAACCCCACTTTCCAGACATACCCGACCGAGTACCAGCACATACTCGATCGGCTATACGAGTATTATAACCCCAAATCAGCCCCAAACACTTCATCTTCCCCAAATTTCCCAACCCCAATTCGAACAAAACGCCACCAACCCCCATTTTTACACCTTCTCTCTACCATATCTCTTCCAATTCTTCACCAAATCATCCCATTTCAACACCAAAACACTCCCCTCATCCTCCTCTACACACTCATACTCACCAATCCCATTCTCCCCCAAATTTCAGAGGTCCGAAAAACCCTACCCCCCACCTTCAAATTTCAGATTTCAAGGCCAAATTCACTCCAAAATGGCTTCAAGGAAAGAGAAAGGGCAAAGCTCAAACGCTAGGGCATCCATCCCGGGCTACGAGGACATCCTCTTCATGGACAACGACCACCGCACACGCTTCATGTCCACAATTGAAAGGCAAGTTAAACCTTCTCTCGCTTTTTATGCCATGATGCCCTAAAGGAATTAGGAGTGTACAAAATGATGAAGAAATTTTTTCATGAGTTGAGCATGGATAAGATTTTCAAAATGCAATATCACTCAAATGAAAAAATTATCTATGAATTCCTAAGCTCTGTGCAATTTGAGAACAATGAAGAGGATTTTAGGGATGATAAACTCAAGTTTCGATTGTTTAACCACAACCACACCATCACAAAACTTGAGTTCGCCGAACACTTTGGTATTCCGGTCCCGTACCAAAAATATATATCCGACAATACCGCCTTCGGCCATACCCTATGGACCAAGATGACCGGGGAGACTAAATTTAGCTCCTCCCAACTCTATATTAGTCATGTCCAACATCCCGTCCTCCGCCTATTTTTGAAATTCCTTGCCAACTCCTTGCTTGGACGTCCCAACAACCATCATACTAGGATGGGGGATGTATGCCTCATCTCGGTAGCCCTATTCCGTGTCCACGTGGATTTCAACCTATGTAATCTCATGTGGGCACATCTAAAAAAAGAAAGCGTGGCAAAGGGCGCTATTGTAGTGGGTGGGGTGATTATGCACTTGGCCACAAAGTTCGGGTATACGGATAACTCTCCTATACCCGACTACTGTTTGATGAACATATCTTGGCTGGGCCACTCGGGTTGTACATCTTTTTCACACACCGTTTATGGTGAAGAAAGGCCCAGAAATATGTACAACTGGCTCATCCACCCCAAACCCCTCAAATACTTCCTCTTGCCCAACCCAGAACTCCCCCAACTCCACTACAAAACAGGAAGAGAGGAGCAACATTACCTCTTCCCACACGCCCTCCCACCACATCTCCAGGAACCGGAACAGGAACCTCCCCAAAACCAACCCGATTACGAGCCCAATGATCAACTCCATAGCCATCCAAACATGGGCTAGGACTTCCCAGAACAAAGCCAAAACCCTCCACCACCCGACTTCTTTCAACAACTTCTGGAGGGTCAACAACAACTGCTTACCGGAATAGCCCAAATGGACAACCGGCTCAACCGATTAGAGGAGGAGCAAAGAGCCGGTTTTCAGCGATTAGAGGATGAGCAAAGAGCCGGCTTTCAGCGATTGGAGGAGCTCAGGGAGGCCGATAGACATCGGTATGAGGAAGACCAACATAGGTTCTACGGACCTATGTACTCTTATATGGCACAGCAGGGATCCTTCCATACCATGGCGAACCCCCCTCCACCACCCTCATGGTATGACCCCACTCATTGGGGTAACTTTGGAGGATCTGGCTCCGGGGGTGGAGGGTACGACGGCGGAGATGGCGGGGACACCTACATGGGAGATGGTGGCTAAGGGAGCGGCTTCGGAGGGAGCTACTACGGAGGAGAAGGCGGGCACTAGGGAGAGTGCTTGATTCAAGTGCGGGGGAGACACTCATGATGGTATGTAATTTTCATTTCCACCTAGCACTATGCATGTAATTATTTTGAACTTTTGCACAAAAAAAACATAAAAAGGGCTTATATAAAAAAAGTGATAAACAAAAGAAAATAAATGCTAGTTAGGTTGAAAACCCAACAAAATGGGCAATCTAAGCAAAAAGGGCTTATAAAAAAATGAGTGAGTTGGAGAGAATGGAAAATGAAAAGAGATGCTAGGATGAAAACCTGAAAAGGCTCCTAGGCAAAATGAGAGATATGAGAGAAATGTTTGTTCTTGCAGGCACTCATTGTATCCCTATGAAGAATAAGAAGATTCAAGATAAAGAAGAAGAGAGGAGGAGAAGAGAAGATAACACTAGGAGGCCATTAAACCCAAGATGCTCTTTTGTAATTTGAGTTTAAAACTCATTTTTTTCTTTGTCATCCTTGGTGGTCTTTGTGTTTGTATATTGTTTTTGTTGAACTGTGGAACTTTTGGACAAACATTAACACTTGTAAACATTTGATCTTACTCGAGACGAGTAAAGGTTTAAGTGTGGGGGAGTTGATACGTTCGTAATTTCCGTATTTATGTTTGTGTTTTTAATTAGTTTTGCTTGACCTTTACTTTGGAAATTACACACTTTTGGTGTAATAGATTAGTTTGTTAAATTCTTGTAAATAGGTTAGATTAGATATATTCTGAGCTCAAACAGGTATTAATCACTCGAAGTACAGTTGGTGAACCCAAAAAGTGGAAAGAAGGTGCAAAAGTTCAAAGACAAAAGAAGATCCTGAATTTTGGTCTATACTCGGTCGAGTATTAGCTATACTCGATCGGGTATTAGGTTGGAACTTCAAATCGGATCAGATCCGAAGACAAGGGAACATGCCGGGAAGATTTCGGCCACGATTTTATGTCTATACCCGATCGGGTAGACCGACATACCCGATCGGGTATGCCTTTGAATTTCAAACGAAGATCGGTCGAGTATGGTCCGAATACCATTTTCTAAGCATACTCGACCGGGTATTAATATATACTCGATCGGGTATACTTATGGAAAATAGCCTGAAACCGGTCGAGTATACCTCGGATCGAGTGTTACACACGTACTCGATCGGGTACCATGTATATACCCGATCGAGTACCCGAATCCCATCCCAAAAGCCTATAAATACACCTCCTTTCCTTCACAAAAAGATATCCAATTCCTTTGTACATCTAAGCTCAGTATAGAATAGCTCTTTCTTTATATTTTTCATCATGTTTAGTCTCCAAATGAGGAGCTAAACTCTTCCATCTTGGTTTTGCTACTTTGAAGCTTAATGAATTTGTAAGTTGTGAGTTATTTTCTTTAATCTTCTTCCTTGAATATTAATTCTTTCATTCAAAATACTATCTCTATATCAAAGTTGGGGAGTGTTACTAAGATGACAATTAGTTAACATCTTGACATTGGTTATAGTAATAGCTATTTATTCCTCTATGTTAATATTGGGGAGTGTTACTAAGATGACAATTAGTTAACATCTTGATATTCATCATAGTAGGATTCATATTCTTTAAATATTCTTCCTTGAGTATTAATTAATTCCTATTCATATTTCATGTTAATATCTTAAACATTACTTAAAGTATCAACTAGTATTGTTTCTCATATTAATTATTACTAGAATCAATCGGTTAATACGCTTGTTATTAATCCGGTTCTTTCAACGGTAGTAAACTTGGAATATTAATGCATGCATCTCATGGTTAATATGCCAAGGGGAATTAATTATATTGATTAAACCAATAAACCGCTTGTGTTGAGGTTATCAATCTCAATCGTTTTCATCTTAAGTTTATTGCTACTATCAAGTTAATATACGGCGCTTGTTCTATATTGACTCGATAGTAAGTTTTATTAATGAACGCATCTCGTTATTAATAACTACCCTCGATGAACTGGATATACTCCTCGATTGAGTATTCGAGAGGAAGATAGTTAAAGATATAACCGGGATCGACGAACATTTCATTAAGTGGATAAAAGCAAAACCAAGTCTTCATCTCATTGAATTAAACTCATATAGGTTGTTTATCTTAGTGTTTTTTTTAAAGCAAACAAATCTAAACCCCCTTTTTGTTACTATTTATATAAAAGAAAAATATTCCTTTCCCTGTGGATACGAACCTTACTTCGTTATACTACGTATATTCGTTGTATTGCATTTATTTTGAGTGCACCTAACGACGAGTGCACGTCACCTCCCACATGAGTGGGGGCCACCCCACGAAATTGTGTACTTTAATTGACAAGGGGGAGCCGCACAACATGGTTGTGAGGCAAGAGGGGGGGCTGAAGTTGATGGTTGGTGAAAAAGGTACAGGGATGGGCTCCCTCCCCCTCATTATTTCCAAGTAAAAACAAAAGAGGAAAGTCTCCTCCTTCCACCCTCCATCCAGCTCGACCCAATCTATCGAAGAGGGATAGAAAGCTCTGGAAAATACCTACCTCCATATCCAAAAACGAGCTCAAGCAATAGGAATCAAAAGAGGGGTTTTAGAGAAGGAAAAGTGAAGGAAAGTGTGGAGAGATTAAGGTAATGATCTTGTAATAAGTTTTCCTTCTCATGATGAATTACATATGAATTTTACATCATATGAAGGACCCCTAGAATTTCTCTACATGTTTAGAAGTGTAGAACAAGGGGTTGGAGGGTGGTTCTAAGACCAAGAACGGACTTAGAAGCCAAAACGACCGGTTCAGCGGAAAAGAACCTTTTTTGAGGTTATTTGTGTTGATATGAGTTTTATGATGATAAAACCATGTTAGGGGCTTGACTGAAGTGTTTCTAGAGTTCGCCGTAGTTTTGCCGGAGCTTCGCCGGAGTTTCGCCAGAGTTCAACTAAGGAGAGTAGAATCTTCTTAAAGCTCATTTGAGGTGAGTGGATGGCTTAATGTCTTGTAACTTTTGGGTGAAGCATGAGATTACCTAAGTATATGTTATGTGTGTTCATAAAAATGTTTAAGTGAATTAAACATGTGATTAGCCAATTAAAGTGATTAGGCTTGTATGAAGTGAACTATTGAAATATGCATGACTTGTGGAGTGAAAATGCTCATAAAAACATATGTGATAAGCTTAGAGATGAAATGTGCATAAAATCGTTATTTATAACTTAGTACATATTGTGACTAAGTTGACACACATTGGATTTGGAATGGCGGGTCAACCGAGAGTTGACCGGCGCCGGTTTGGCCTTACTTTACCTATATGCTAATTTTAATGCATGAGTTGCACGGATGATTTTGTTTAGGCCTTAAGACTTGGTCTAGTCTTGTTTATTGATTATGATATAGGCCCTATCTAGTATAATATGTGGTAGATCATAGGTTGGGTGGAGTACCCAAGGATCAGGCGGTATCCTCAAAACTCGGTTATATAGGGTGGAGTACCCAAGGATCGGGCGGTATCCTCAAAACTCGGTTATATAGGGTGGAGTACCCAAGGATCGAGCGGTATCCTCAAAACTCGGTTATATAGGGTGGAGTACCCAAGGATCGGGCGGTATCCTCAAAACTCGGTTATATAGGGTGGAGTACCTAAGGATCGGGCGTGTATCCTCAAAACTCATAGATTACTATTTAGTAATTCAGGACCGGGCGGTGTCCTTATGATTATTTGATTTGGATAGGAGGAGTCCTCTACACTCATAGGTCTATGGGTGGGTTGGTGTTTTAAGTCAAGGACATTGACTACTATTATTTTTCCCAATTAAACAATGACCTACGAGTCGGGTATTTCCAAGTGTATATAAGTACTGATATGTATTTTGTAACTTGGACTGGGGTAAGGAAGTATAAGTATATGTATCACCCTATGTTTGGGTCTTATACTTGAAACGTTAGTTACTCTACATTTAGCTTGCTACTCGCTCGGTACTTGTACTGACCCCTTCGGGGGCCCCCACCATTTCAGGTTGAAGCTAGAGCCTGTTGTCTACACCTTTGCACGAGTTGGAAGAATCTAGAGGAAGACGTGGTTCGTGCTTCCTTTATTATTTTAAATCATAAACTATGCTCATGGATACTTTTGTAATATTACATTGTTTTGGCCTGCGAGCCTACGTTTTGCCATATGTGGCTTATGATTGACCATTGAATATTTTCCGCTATTCATTCAATCTATGATGTGATGTTGTTATGTATGTTTACTACTGAGTATAGTGTGAACGATTTTCATGAACGCCTTGTGTGATTATGTGAGGTTGACTTGCGAGTGACGTCACTTAATCACACGGCGGTTGTACACGCGCTTAGATGCGGTCTGGGGCGTGACAATTAAGTGTTATCAGTGCCATCTCAGTTCTAAACTATGTAATCAACCTCTCACACGAAATTTTGCAAAAAGGAAATTTTTACCGAAAACCATGAGCATTGTATTTTGACGTTCATAGAACTATTGTTACCTAGGTTGCAAGGCCTCTAGTTATTAAGATGATACCCTTAACAATTGGTATGGCGGTGACTTGGGCCGATATGTGTCTATAACTTGTTCCGTCAATTGACATTGATTGGAGTCTAACGACTCGTTCAAATTTCTTTGTAGAAATGGAGGGTAGACGTATGCCGACGAGGAACAATCCTAGGGGACTAGCTGCGGGAGCCTCCGTGGGGGCTAGCCGAGCCACATCCCTTGGCTCTAGGGGGAGAAGAGAAGGCCGTGGGGGCCACCGCGCCCAAACAGTGAGCGATGGCCACGTGAGCTCGGTGTATGAGACTAACCCCCAGAACTATGATTCAACTTTCGTTCCGGAAATGGAACATGAGGAAACCCCATATGATGGGGGCGATTTCCAAACGGATGATGATGATGACAATAGTGAAAGTGATGCCCGTTTTGCTCAGATGGGTGAGCTATTTGAATGGTATCAAAAGGAAAAGCTGAGGAGGGATCTTAGACGCCAAGCTAGGCGTGCCTCTCAAGGCGGATCGGGCCAAGGGAGCCGGGGGGCTTCAAGGGCTGTTTCATGGGCATCTCGGGATAGACGTGAGGGAGATTTCTGTGTGAGGATCTCCAAATACCTCAAGGAGGCTAGAGCCTTGGGGTGCAGGTCCTTCGACGGCACCGGCGATATTACCGTTGCCGCCGATTGGATAAAGAAGGTGAAAGATGCAGCTAGAGACATGCAAATAACACCTGACGTGAAGTTGACCGTTGCTTCACGTTTGCTTGAAGGGATAGCTTCTACATGGTGGGAGTGTGTGGAAGGAAAGTACCGTGGGAACATCCCATGGGCAAGCTTTGAACAGGAGTTCTACACCCAATACTACTCGGACTATGAGGTGAATGTGAAGCGTAGAGAGTACACGAACTTCAAACAGAAGGAGGGCGTGACCGTCAAGCAATTGGAGCAAGAGTTTAGAACCTTGGCTAGGTTCTTACCAGAGTATGCGTCCAATGAGGACCGCATGACCGAACACTTTGGGGATGCCCTACTGTTGGACATCCGTGATCGGGCCACATACTCACGCCACATGACTTTTAGTGAAGTAGTGGAGCAGGGCATGCTTGGGGAAACCCAATGGAATGAGAGAAACGAAAGGGACGCCGAGGAAGCGAAAAAGAGGAAGTGGAACAATCCGAGGCAACCCGACCATTCACGGAAGAACAACCACGGCGGTGGTGGTTCATTTAGACCACCGGCGCCGCCGGAAAAGAAGAGTAAAGATGCAAGGTGGCACGGACTCAGACCACTGAATTCGGGGGCACCTAGATGCCCCAATTGCACCAAACAACACTTTGGGAAGTGCAATGAACCACCGAGATGTTTCAAGTGCGGGAATGCGGGCCATATGAAGGCCAATTGCCCTCAATTGACACAAGGAAATGCATCGGGAGCCGGAGGAGGGGCCATGACGAGGAGGAACCGTGCAGGACCGTCACACGGTGGCGCGGGAAGAGGCGGCGCGTCAACGAGCAACGCCGCATCCGTTAACCAAGGCGGGGCCCAAGCAAGTGTCTACGCGATGACCGAGGCAGATGCTCGGGCCAACCCCGACTCCATTGCAGGTAATCCCTTGCTAATGCTTGATAAAATACGTGTGTTAATGTGTTAGAAGTGATAGCGGGGTTGTACGGGCCGGCCGGTGACCTTGCCGGTCGGTTTCTAAGTAAAAGGAGCAAGAAAAAGGGGAAGGGGCTGCCCAGGTCCCAACCGGCGCCATTCCCCATCCAACCGGCGCCAGACGTTGCGTCCAAAACGTTACTGGCACCCACGCACGCGTGCGTGCGAAGGGACGCACGCGTGCGTCCCCCGTTTTTGGGCCAACCGGCGCCGTTCGTTGCGTTAAAACACTCCGTTACGCTACTGCCACCCATGCACGTGTGCATGGGAAGGGACGCACGCGTGTGTACCCCATTTCTGACAAAAAAAAAATTTCGACCCAACCGGCGAAAAAATTTGGACCTAACCGGCGCCGGTCCAGTACAACTTAAAAAAAAATTATTAGCTCATTTTTGATTCGGTACTTCGGGTAGGGTGTCTCACATCATCTGTAAATGTAGGAACACTCTTGATCAATGGAAGAAACGCAAAAAATCTCATTGATATCGGGGCGCAACGTTCTATTGTGAGCGAAGCGTTTGCCGAAGGTCTTGATGTGCCATTGCCGCCGATGACTCAGACCTTGTTAGTCTCCACACCGTTAGGAGATGATGTGGAGAGGGACCACTATTATGAATTGTGTTAGGTAGAAGTGACAGGTCAACCTTTGACTTGTGATTTCGTACCTCTAAGTATGTTGGAGTTTGATGCGATCCTAGGGATGGATTGGCTCGAAAAGCATCATGCTAGAGTTGATTGCTACACCAAGGTCTTAGAACTTGAGGATGATGAGGGAAACATCATACGTTTCGAGGGAGATCGAGGGAGATCTCAAAATTGTATCATATCCGTGATGAGAGCACGGAAGATGATGAAGAAAGGTTGCCATGCGTACCTTGCTTACGTGGTGGATGAGACAAAGAAGGAGGTCGACATCAACGATGTGCGTGTCGTGTGCAGGTACCCGGACGCGTTTCCCAAAGACTTACCGGGGCTCCCACCCGATAGAGAAATCGAGTTCGTAATTGAAGTTGAGCCGGGAACTAAACCTATTTCGATTCCTCCTTATCGAATGGCACCGGCGGAACTTCAAGAGTTGAAAGTCCAAATACAGGAGTTATTGGATAACGGGTTCATTAGACCTAGTCATTCACCATGGGGAGCACCCGTACTCTTCGTGAAGAAGAAAGATGGTACACTAAGAATGTGTATCGACTACCGACAGTTGAACACGGTCACCATCAAGAACATGTATCCTTTACCTAGGATTGATGACTTGTTTGATCAACTTCGAGGGGAAATAGTATTCTCAAAGATTGATTTAAGTTCGGGGTATCATCAGTTGAAGATCAAGGAAAGTGACATACCGAAGAGTGCCTTTCGCACTAGATATGGGCATTACGAGTTCCTTGTGATGTCATTTGGTCTAACCAACGCACCGGCGACATTCATGGACTTGATGAACCGTGTGTTTAGTGAATACTTAGATCAATTTGTGATAGTATTCATTTATGATATCTTGATATACTCCAAGAGCGAAGAGGAGCACGAGCATCATTTGGGGCTTGTACTGAATCGGTTAAGAGAAAAGCAACTTTTTGCCAAGTTCTCTACATGTGAATTTTGGCTCAAAAAGATTGGCTTTCTCGGGCACGTCATATCCGGTTCAGGCGTTGCTGTGGACAACGTCAAAATAGATGCCATTATAGATTGGGAGAGGCCCAAGAATGCGAAAGAGATACGCAGTTTCCTTGGTTTAGCGGGGTACTATTGTAAGTTCGTGGAGAAATTCTCCGTATTGGCGTCTCCATTAACAAAGCTCACAAAGAAGGGAGCCAAGTTGTTATGGGACAACAAGTGTGAGAAAGGATTTCTTGAACTAAAGAAAAGACTTACCGAAGCACCAGTTCTCGCCCTACCCATACAGGGGATAGGGTATGATATTTACAGTGATGCTAGCATCCAAGGGCTTGGATGTGTACTGATGCAAAAGGGAAAGATGATTGCCTATGCTTCTAGGCATGCAATTGAGGAAACACGAGGTGAACTACCCTACCCATGACATAGAGTTGGGGGCGGTAGTGTTTGCACTAAAGATTTGGAGGCATTATCTATACGGGGAAACATGTCACATCTACACCGATCATAAGAGCTTGAAGTACGTATTCACTCAGAAAGAGTTGAATATGAGGCAGAGGAGGTGGATGGAGTTGATCAAGGACTATGACTTGATCATCGACTATCACCCCGGGAAGGCCAATGTAGTGGCCGATGCACTAAGCAGGAAAAGCACATCGGGGACGTTACTCACATGCCTACGGGCATTACGGGCATGCGTGGAGGTGACCACAAGCGGGGCCCTCATAGAAAGGTTCGAGGTTAGACCTATCTTGATGGATGAGATCAACAGAGGTCAGGGCGTTGATGAAGAATGTTAGAAGATCCGCGAACGGATCCTTGCGGGGCCCGTTGAGAATTTTCGGGTACGCGATGATGGTCTTTTGTCGTTCAAAGATCACATATGCATACCAAAGGATGAGGAACTTCGGAAATCCATACTTGAGGAGGCTCATTCTTCAGCCTATGCTATGCATCCAGGAGGTACAAAAATGTACCGAGACCTGAAAGAAAGTTATTGTGGGTCCGGTATGAAGAGAGACATCGCGGAGTATGTGAGCCGATGCCTTACTTGTCAACAAGTTAAGGCGGAGCATTAGCACCCAGCGGGACGTTTGCAACCACTTACTATTCCCGAATGGAAGTGGGAGCATGTGACCATGGACTTCGTGGTGGGGCTACCACGAACGGTGAACAACTATGATGTTTTGTGGGTAGTGGTTGATAGGCTCACCGAGAGTGCACACTTTTTGCCTATCAACATTACTTATCCCCTTGAAAGGTTGGCCAAGCTATACACAGAAAAGATTGTGAGATTACACGGAGTCCCAATATCCATCGTCTCGGACAGGGATTCACGATTCACATCCCGATTTTGGCCAAAGTTTCAAGCATCCTTGGGTACTAAACTGAAGTTTAGCACAACTTTTCACCCACAAACGGATGGGCAGTCCGAGCGGGTGATACATATTTTGGAAGACATGCTTAGGGCATGTGCTTTGGAATTTCAGGGGAGTTGGGACAAACATCTGGCACTAGTGGAGTTTTCCTATAACAACAGTTATCAGGCGAGTATTGGCATGCCTCCGTACGAGGCATTGTATGGGAGGAAATGCAGGACACTTTTGTGTTGGGACGAGGTTGGCGAGGCCAAACTCGAAGGCATAGAACTTGTCGAGATCACCAAGGCCAAGGTGAAGATTATTGGAGATAGGCTTAAGGCTGCCCAAGATCGGCAGAAGAGCTATGCCGATAAACGGCGTAGGCCGTTAGAGTCTGCAATTGGGGATGAAGTGTTTCTAAGGATTTCTCCTTGGAAAGGTATCATCCGATTCATATCGAGGGGTAAGCTTAACCCCCGATACATTGGTCCGTTTGAAATCCTTGAAAGGATTGGGGTCGTGGCTTACCGTCTCAAGTTATCACCTGAACTTGAGAAGATTCATGATGTGTTCCATGTATCGATGCTCAAGAAGTATGTACGAGATCCATCACATATTCTTGAGAGACCACCGGTAGAGATTCGAGAGGACCTACAATATGCAGTGGAACCGGTGAAGATAGTGGGTCAGCAGGTAAAGAGGCTTAGGAACAAGGAGATTCCTATGGTGAAGGTGCTTTGGAGTAGTGATCGAGTCGAAGAAGAAACCTGAGAGACTGAGGTCTCAATGAGGGAGCAATACCCGTTTCTTTTCGATTAGATACGTGATTTCGGGGACGAAATCCCAAATAAGAGGGGGTGAACTTGTAACACCGTCCCCAAGTATATTTGCTTTTAGTAATTCATGTAATAAACCTTTAATAATGATTCATGAATTTACGAAGTTGTAAATTTTTGTTATTAGGTTTGCGTGAATAGTGAATTGCACGTGGGGCCCACATCAGGAGCGGGGACCCCCCGATAATTCCGGGACCACATATTACATTCATCTGGGTCTAGATAATATTATATGATGGTAAATATTTCATTTGGGCCATAGAAAGGGCATAGGGTTGACCCGTTGGTCAAATGAGGCTCCATTTCCGGTATTGGTAATTTATCGGATAACAGCCCGAAATGAATTTCAGTGACTTCTAAATTAAATTTGGTGAATGTATATTCATTCTAAAGGTCCCTAGTGATTTAGAACGTGTAGCATATTTTATTTGGCCCGATAAAATAAGATATAATTAAAACAGTCCAAGAAATACAACTTTTGGGACCGATTGCACAGTTTGGGACTTATTGGGATGACCTCCCACATGAGTGGGGGCCACCCCACGAAATTGTGTACTCTAATTGACAAGGGGGAGCCGCACAACATGGTTGTGATGCAAGAGGGGGGGCTGAAGTTGATGGTTGGTGAAAAAGGTACATGGATGGGCTCCCTCCTCCTCATTATTTCCAAGTAAAAACAAAAGAGGAAAGTCTCCTCCTTCCACCCTCCATCCAGCTCGACCCAATATATCCAAGAGGGATAGAAATCTCTGCAAAATACCTACCTCCATATCCAAAAACGAGCTCAAGCAATAGGAATCAAAAGAGGGGTTTTAGAGAAGGAAAAGTGAAGGAAAGTGTGGAGAGATTAAGGTAATGATCTTGTAATAAGTTTCCCTTCTCATGATGAATTACATATGAATTTTATATCATATTAAGGACCCCTAGAATTGCTCTACATGTATATAAGTGTAGAACAACGGGTTGGAGGGTGGTTCTAACACCAAGAACGGACTTAGAAGCCAAAATGACCGGTTCACCGGAAAATAACCTTTTTGAGGTTATTTGTATTGATATGGGTTTTATGATGATAAAAACATGTTAGGGGCTTGACTTAAGTGTTTCTAGAGTTCTCCGTAGTTTTGCCGGAGTTCGCCGGAGCTTTGCCAGAGTTTCACCGGAGTTCAACTAAGGAGAGTAGAATCTTCTTAAAGCTCATTTGAGGTGAGTGGATGGCTTAATGTCTTGTAACTTTTGGGTTAAGCATGAGATTACCTAAGTATATGTTATGTGTGTTCATAAAAATGTTTAAATGAATTAAACATGTGATTAGCCAATTAAAGTGATTAGGCTTGTATGAAGTGAACTATTGAAATATGCATGACTTGTGGAGTGAAAATGCTCATAAAAACATATGTGATATGCTTAGAGATGAAATGCGCATAAAATAGTTATTTATAACTTAGTACATATTGTGACTAAGTTCACACACATTGGATTTGGAATGGCGGGTCAACCGAGAGTTGACCGGCGCCGGTTTGGCCTTACTTTACCTATATGCTAATTTTAATGCATGAGTTGCATGGATGATTTTGTTTAGGCCTTAAGACTTGGTCTAGTCTTGTCTATTGATTATGATATAGGCCCTATCTAGTATGATATGTGGTAGATCATAGGTCCGGTGGAGTACCCAAGGATCGGGCGGTATCCTCAAAACTCGGTTATATAGGGTGGAGTACCCAAGGATGGGGCGGTATCCTCAAAACTCGGTTATATAGGGTGGAGTACCCAAGGATCGAGCGGTATCCTCAAAACTGGGTTATATAGGGTGGAGTACCCAAGGATCGGGCGTGTATCCTCAAAACTCATAGATTACTATTTAGTAATTCAGGACCGGGCGGTGTCCTTATGATTATTTGATTTGGACAGGAGGAGTCCTATACACTCATAGGTCTATGGGTGGGTTGGGGTTTTAAGTCAAGGACATTGACTACTATTATTTTTCGCAATTAAACAATGACCTACGGGTTGGGTATTTCCAAGTGTATATAAGTAATGATATGTATTTTGTAACTTGGCCTGGGGTAAGGAAGTATAAGTATATGTATCGCCCTATGTTTGGGTCTTATACTTGAAACGTTAGTTACTCTACATTTAGCTTGCTACTCGCTCGGTACTTGTACTGACCCCTTCGGGGGGCCCCACCATTTCAGGTTGAAGCTAGAGCCTGTTGTCTACACCTTTGCACGGGTGGGAAGAATCTAGAGGAAGACGTGGTTCGTGCTTCCTTTATTATTTTAAATCATAAACTATGCTCATGGATACTTTTGTAATATTACATTGTTTTGGCCTGCGAGCCTGCGTTTTGCCATATGTGGCTTATGATTGACCGTTGAATATTTTCCGCTATTCATTCAATCTATGATGTGATGTTGTTATGTATGTTTACTACTGAGTATGGTGTGAACGATGTTCATGAACGCCTTGTGTGATTATGTGAGGTTGACTTGCGAGTGACGTCACTTAATCACACGACGGTTGTACACGCGCTTAGATGCGGTCTGGGGCATGACAAGCTAAACTCGTCGGGGTTATAAATTTACAAGTTCAAACACTCCTATTGTCAACAATAGAGTTAATAACACAAGTTCAAGGAATTGCCCGCAACGGAGTCCGGGTAAGCACGTGCGTCTGCCTCCGTCATCGCATATACCCTAGCTTGGGTCTTGTCTTGGTTCACGGATGGCGCGTTGCTTGTACTTGGCCCGCCATGCCCCGTGCTCGCATGAGGTGCTCCTGTCCGGTTCCTACTTGCCGTAGTCCCGCTACTAGGTTCTACATCCATGGCTCGCCCAAGTTGTGGGCAATTGCTCCTCAAGTGTCCTGCCTCCCCGCATTGATAGCATCTTGAGGGGTCACGACACTTCCCCGTGTGGTCCCTCTTGCAGTTATTGCACCTTATAATGCCCGAGCCTTGTAATTTCGAGCCTTGCCCTCCTGGGCCTTGATTTCCCCTGGATGGTGGTGCAGGGGTTCTAAAAGACCCGCCTCCCCTGTGGTTCCCCTTCTTGCTAGAACCTTGGGGGCCATTGTTTTCCCATTTTCTTTTCTTTGCCTCCTCGGTGTTTTTCATTTTTTATTTCCTTCCATTCCTTTTCACCTTTCAAGCCTTGTTCAACTACTTGACTAAACGTCATGTTTGGCAATTGTGTTGCCCTCTCACGCACGTCTAAGTCCAAAGCATCCCAAAATTGGTTTACCATCCGGTTCTCATCGTAAGCATACTCCGGTATGAACTCGGCAAGCTCCCTGAATTTATGTTCAAGCTACCTCACAGTAACTTGCCTCCTTGGGTCAAGTTGGTGTACTCCCTCCTTTTTAAGTTCACGTCATGATCGGAGTAGTATTGGTTGAAGAATTCCTGTCGGAAATTCTCCCAAGTGATGGTCTCACCGTACTTTCCCTTGACCCTGTCCCACCATGTGGACGCCATTCCTTCTAGCAACCTCGTTGCTACCCTCATTTTCATATTTGACGGCAGCTGCATGTCAAGAGCCGCTTCATTGAATCTTTTGATCCATTCGGCCGCAATAGAGATGTCCCCCGTTCCATCGAACTGTTTGCACCCCAAATCCCTCGCCTCTTTGAGGTACTTCGAGATCCTTATTATTGGGACCTCAACACCTCTATCTCCTCGGGACTCTACATGTCTCCTAGGACTAACACGGCTTCTTCTCCTCGAAGCCCCTCCCAAAGCACGCCTTGCCCGGTGCCTTTGGCGATCTTGTTGGTATTGCCGGAGCAATTCCTCTATCCTATCTAGAACGTCATTATCATCACTCTCTTCACTAACGTCATCGTCTTCCCCATCATATGGGATTTCAACCGGCTCAGTTTCCGGTCAGTAAGTTGAATCCTCCTAAGACTCATAATGCTTATCCACTGTTTCAACATGACCATCACTTACGGTCAGCGAGTGGCCTGCACGGCCCTGTCCCTTGGACACACTAGAAGTCCCTCTACTGCCGTGCTCGAACCCTCCCTGTGCCTGGCCAGTCGGGTTCCTCCTAGTTACCTTTCCGGTACGTTCCGTTTCTAAAAGAAATTGAGAATGAGTCATTAGACTCGTATCAACTGTCAATTGATGGATAGGCACTTAAAGACACCCTTGGCTCAAATCACCGCCATACCAATTGTTAAGGGTACCATCTCAACAATTAGAGACATTGAAACTCAAGTACCAAAAGTTCTATAAGTACAAAACTTCTTATGCTCATGGTTTTCAAATTCATTTTTCAAAAAGAATTTTGAAGCTTCATTATGATGTTTACGGACTAAGGCTCTGATACCAATTAAATTGTCACGCCCGGACCTACCCGGACACGTCAACAACCCGCCGTACAGTACGAATAGTCAACCGCAGTTCAACACATCCATACTATACAAGGCGCCTGGAATATCATTCACACACAGTACATCCATAAACAAACATAATGTAAAACATTTATTAAAGCAGTGGAAACAATATTACAAGTGTTCAAGCCACACTTGGCATAACTAGGCATACAAGCCTCCAAATGATTGTTCAGAAAATAATATCCATGAACATTATTATAATTGTTTTTTTTAAACAGAAACGGAGGAAGCACGAACCACGTCTTCCCTCCTAGATCTTCTCGAATCCACAGGGCCCTGGTAGCAAGCTCAGCTCCTACCTGAAACTGTGAGGTGGCGTCCCCCGTGAAGGGGAGGTCAGTACTTAGAAGCATTTGACAAGTACAATGACAACTATACTAAGTATAATCAACGTTTCAATTTCTAAGACCCCCAATCTAGGGTGATATATATATAGGCCATAACCCTCGGTTACCCCTTTTTAAAATAATATACTTACTTTATATAAAGTCAAGTAGTCGGCCCGTGGGCCCATATTCATTTAGAATTCACCATTTTAATTCCCCGTGACTACAAGTCACGACCACCCCATAGGGTTCTCTCGAGTCCCGATTGTATAACAAGGGTTCGGCCTAACTACATTTCTATATAACCCTTCAACTCGATTTAACACATTAATTGTATGGCAAGGGCTCGGCCCAACTACGTTTCCATACTAACCATAACTTCATGGCAAGGGCTCGGCCCAACTACGTTTCCATGAAGACTACAAATACATGGCAAGGGCTCGACCCAACTACGTTTC
Source organism: Cuscuta europaea (assembly GCA_945859875.1). Classification (NCBI taxonomy): domain Eukaryota; kingdom Viridiplantae; phylum Streptophyta; class Magnoliopsida; order Solanales; family Convolvulaceae; genus Cuscuta; species Cuscuta europaea. Next base: position 1,785,610 of record CAMAPE010000002.1, read on the forward strand.
CATGCTAACCACATTACATGGCAAGGGCTCGGCCCAACTACGTTTCCATACTAATCACATTACATGGAAAGGGCTCGGCCCAACTACGTTTCCATGCTAATCACATTACATGGCAAAGGCTCGGCCCAACTACATTTCCATGCAATCCTAGAGTCCGACTCTAATTTATTTTCATAGTCCAATTCTCAAGCAAATCCTATGCATAGAATCAATTCACTTGGATAGCCTTTAGGCATAACCCTAACACACCTTAGTGTTCATACAATTCGACCTTAAAGTATCTCTTAAGACTACTTAAGGCATCTCTATTCACAGTCCTACCTCTTAGGATTAATTCCATCATTCATTTATATCAATCTCCCGACAAGTATTTCAATACTAGTCAGATAATCTTAGAGCAACCAAGTTCTTAATTCATAGCCAAATATTTCATCTCAATTGATTCTCCAATCCAAATATGATTTAATCCCAATATCAAAAATATCACTCTTATCCATTCATGAATCCCTTACATGAAGTAAAAGTATATTTTATCACCACATTTCATAGTTAATTCCATCATCATGCCAACACTTCCATATCACATAATCATACACAATTTATTCTAAATTTGTATATCATGCTTCACTTACTCATATCAATAGTATTTTAATTTAGGCATTATTAATCATTAATAATCCATGAAAATCACAATTAATTACCTTAGGTAATCTTATGAAATTAACTCACTAATTATAAGCAATATAGTCAGTCATCCTCACCTTAAACATGTCCAGCAAGCCTTCCTATTGAAGCCCCTTCGTTAAACCTTCGATCGAAAATGATCCGAAATGGACTTGGCTGGCAGAGGGCAAAAGCCACTCGGCTTTTGCAAAAGTTGTCCGGCTTTCGGGCCCTGCAGCACGAAAACAGCTCCTAGAAATGGCGGTTTCCGGCGATTTCGATTCCTATCGATTCCACAACTCTTCCAAGTTAAAAACAACCACTTTATATCATTTTTCTACACTTTTAAACGTGTAGAACATCTCCTAGAATCCATCATATGATTTCTATAAAATCATATACGAAAAATATATTAAACGGAAGAACAAGAACCGGAGCTACGAGATTCATACCGTTAGGCTTCGTTTTCTATCGGATTTCCTTCTCTTCTGGACCCCCTTTTCTCCTTGAGCCTGCTCTATGAGAATAAGGCTCTCCAAGGTCCTCTCACTTCTTATGTAGCCTCTCAAATGAGAGGATAAGGAGACTCCTCTCCTTTATCCTCTATTTTTAGTAAGTTGGCCGATTTTAATTGGGTTTGGTTCATGGGCTGCTCCTTTTAATTTACTCCGACCCAATGTATTATTTAGGCTCCTCTCCATTTCAGTTGGACTCTATATCATATGGGCTACCCTCAATTAAAGTGTAGGAAGCCCATGACCATATTCTTGTTATTTAGCCCCCTAACCGTATTGTTGCTATTTCTGGCAGGTTGGGTCGAAATAGCACTTGGGTTGTCCAAACATTTTCCTCAACCTTAGTTGGCATTTTATTGGGCTTCTATAATTTATATGATGACCCAACTAAATATTTGGTAGCCCATTCTCAATTTTATGGACCCGATAAATAATTTAATTAATCATCCATTAATTAAATATATCATTCTTTCACATGAAATCATTCCCTAGAAAAATCAAATACATACCGAATTTTAAATTCGAGTACATTTGGGTGCGGTGTCACACAATATGTTTGGCTTAAACTATTTATAATCTCATAGACAAGTTATAAATAATCTTCCAAAGTTTAATTAATGAAATGACCAAATCTATTAAGTAATCAAACTAATCATTTTAAACAACTAGTCTATAAAATTAGTTAAACTCCTAATTTTTGGTCAAACAAGCTGGTCAACCCATATTCTTTAATTCAACTCATGCCCAAGAGTAAAATAACTACAACAACTCATTACTAGTTTTAACACTTTACATATAAAATAAGACATGATCATAAATCATAACAACAAAATAAAATATTAAAGTGAATACTCCCAACACCTAAACTTTTGTTTCTGTCACAAATAACCGGTGGGCGTAGCTCAACTGGTAGAAAGGGAGTGCCACAAGGGTTAGGTCCCGGGTTCGAATCCCGGCAACTGCGATGAGGGGTTATACTATGCTAAAAAATGCATAGGGCCTCTGCAAGTACCGGGGACAAAGCCCCACTCTCTATCTGTTAGATTGGGATTATAGTCCAACTTACATCCTCCCAACGTACTGTCCGGTCGGGGTTGGGGGGCCCTCAGGGATGGGGTGTCATCCTTTTTTTGTTTCTGTCACAAATAAACATCATTTATACTAGGTACTGAGTTTATCTAAGTAAGAGATTAATATAACAACAAGAACTATTTTTCTTGAATAAATATGGAAAATACGAAATTCTTAAAATTGTTGCAGAGAATGTTTCACTAACATTTGGATAATAAAAACAACATATTCAGAATCAACACGACGAGAAGATGAATTTTCCTATAAAGAACTTACAAATTGGAGCTAAAATGAGAAAGACATGAAAGATTGAAGTTGAAGGTCCAACAATGGTGGAAATCCGAGATTTGAGGACGAAGAAGACACCCTTTTTTATCTGAGTTGGGTGTGAAATGGTGTGTTTTGAGTTGGGGATGGAAAAGGGATTTTATAGCCGGAGAATTGTGGCAGGCGGCCAGAAGGACGGCCGCTCTCCGGCCATGGTCGGCAGCCTTCCATCAAATCATCGACAAAGCTACGTGCACGCATCAAATCCGCCGCAGGCGCCCATGGAGGGTGGCCGACGTTTTTGGCCGCCTCCCATCTTGTCTCAGCGACCGGAAGCTCAAAAATCACATCCCGCCACAGGCGGCCACGGAGGGCGACCGCCCTCCATCCACCTTCGATAGCTTTCCATTAGTTTGTCGCCATTCAAAGTGTTGTGTGCTGAAACCGTCAAAAACTCGTAGGCGCCCAGAAAGGCGGCTGCCTTATCGACCGCCTCACGTCAAATGGAAAAGTTGTCTTCACCAAAGTTGTAGATCTCTTTCTTGGCTAACTACTGGAATTTGAATTACATGCACTGGATTTGTAGTTTATGAGATATGACCAAAAATAAGTGGCTAAAATGAGTGAGTTGTGAGTTGTGAGAAACCAAAGGTGGCTAAAATGAGTGAGTTGTGAGAAACCAAAAATAAAAAGAGAGGCTAGGATGAAAACCTGAAAAGGCTCCTAGGCAAAATGAGAGAATGGGAGAAAAATATCTATTTATGCAGGAAGATAATGAGAAAGGAAAGATGAAAGCATGGAGTTGAAGACCCCTTTTAATCACGGGGGATTTTTTATGATTTCTCTCAAGAAAAAACTGTTGGATGGTTGTTCTGCTACTCTTGTGGTTTTGAAAACTTCATGGGAATGTTTTAATTTACTCGACATGAGTAACGGTTCAAGTGTGGAGGTGTTCAATATGCACTAGTTGTTAGTGCATAAGTATACATTTTTATTATTGTTTGTGAGGATTATTTACTATTATTGTGGAAGTGTTTAGCCATTAATTTAATTTGATTGTAATTGTATTTTTAGCATTTAATTGTATGTTGTAAGAAGTAGTTAGTTAGGCTATAAGTTTAGGAGAAGTTTGTAAGCAAAAAGGATGAAGGAACCTGATGTTGGTTGATAAACATATAATTTCCATGTTTATGTTTATGTTTTTAATTAGTTTTGATTGATTGTTACTTTCGAAATTACACACTTTTGGTGTAATAGTTTAGTTTGTTAAATACTTGTAAATTGTTTAGATTAGGTTTATATTGAGCTCCAACAGGTCTATGATCACTCAAAGGACAGTTGGTGAACCCCAAAAGTGGAAGGAAGGTGCAAAAGCACAAGACAAAATGAAGATCCTGATGTTTGGTCTATACCCGATCGGCTATGACCTATACCCGATCAGGTATCTTGTTGAAATTTCAAATCAGATCGGATCCGAAGACAAAAGAACATGCAGGGAAGATTTTGACCACGATCGAGTGTCTATACCCGATCGGGTACACCGACACACCCGATCTGGTATGCCTTCGATTTTAACCCCGAATTCGATCGAGTACACCTCGAATCTGACGTTTTACACATACCCGGTCGGCTACCGTGTATATACCCGATCGGGTACCCGAACTGCATGCCCAAAATCCTATAAATACACCCCTTCCCTTCACAATTAGATCACCAATTCACATATACTTCTAAGCTCAATTGAGACAAGTTCTTTCTTTATATTTTCATCATGTTTAGTCTCCAAATGAGGAGCTAAACTCTTGCATCTTGGTTTTGCTACTTTGAAGCTTAATGAATTTGTAAGTTGTGAGTTATTCTCTTTAATTTTCTTCCTTGAATATTAATTCTTCCTTTAAATACTCTTTCTATATCAATGTTGGGGAGTGTTACTAAGATGACAATTAGTTAACATCTTGACATTAGTTATAGTAATAGTTATTTCTTCCTCTATGTTAATATTGGGGAGTGTTACTAAGATGACAATTAGTTAACATCTTGATATTAACTATAGTAGGATTCATCTTCTTTAATATTCTTTCTTGAGTATGAATAAATTCCTATTCATATTTTATATTAATATTTTGAACTACATTACTTAAAGGATCAACTAGTTTTGTTTTATATATTAATTTTTACTAGAATCGATCGACGAATACGCTTGTTAACCGTTCGATCGTTTCACGGTAGTAAACTTGGGTTATTAATGCATGTGTTTTCATGGTTAATAAACCAAGGGGAATTAATTATGTTGATTAAACCAATAAACCGCTTCTGTTGAGGTTATCAATCTCAATCGTTTTCATCTTGATTTTATTGCTACTATCGGGTTAATATATGACGCGTGTTCTATATTAACTCGGTAGTAAGTTTTATTAATGAACGCGTCTCGTCATTAATAACTACCCTCAATGAACTGGATATACTCCTCGATTGAGTATTCGAGAGGAAGATAGTTAAAGATATAACCGGGATCGATGAACATTTCATTAAGTGGATAAAAGCAAAACCAAGTCTTCCTCTCTATTAAAGTAAACCACATAAGTCGTTCATCTTAGTGTTAATTAAATTAAATCAAACAGAACTGAAACCCCCCTTGTTACTAGTTACAATATAAAAGAAAAATATTCCTTTCCCTGTGGATACGAACCTTACTTCAATATACTACGTATATTTGTTGTATTGATTATAATTTTGAGTGCACACCACGATAAAGTGCACGTCATTGGTCCCTGTTTATACAGATGATAATCTAACATCAATATAACACAGAGAGAATCACAGAATAGTAGGCAATATAATGATCTTGAAACCCTCGATGGTATACCGTGTAAACCTTTTACAGAATGATGTATGCGCTACAGCTCAAAAAGTCGAATATCAGAGTTAACGCAAATCTAATCCTTACGCGCATATATATAGGCGAAGGTAGGTTTGCGTACAGGCTTTATGCCAGGAATATGGGCATGAAAACTTTGGCCCCATATCCTTTATACCCTAATAAATACAAAGCATAAATACATAAGGTATAATAAGGCTAAGCTATTACAAGACAAATAACAAACTTGATTCACAACATAATATTCTTCAACACCTGAGTTTTATGCAAAACCCGGTTGGGTATGGCCTTTACCCTACCGGGTATGAAGTGAAAAAAGAATTTGTTGCAAAACTAGCAAATACCCGGTCGGGTATTTCATATACCCGGTTGGGTATGAAGTGATTTCGGACAATAGACATGCAGAAGAACACAAGAACGTGGGGAAAAGATTTGATTTGACAAATACCCGGTCGGGTATGTCAAATACCCGGCCGGGTATCCGGCCATAAGTGTTGAAAACAACTATAAATAACCCCATTTTCCTTCACTTTCAATCATTCCTTCTTCCATATACTTAAGCTCAACTTAGAATAGTATTTCTGTATATTTTTCTAGCAATGTTTAGTCTCCAAATGAGATTTTGTTCTTGAAGCTTGTTGATTATTAAAGTTGTGAGTTATTTTCTTAACTTCTCTCCTTGAATAATAATTCTTCCCTTAATCTCATTTCTATATTAATGTTGGGGTGTTGCTAAGTGACGATTAGTTAACGCTTCGACATTAATTATTACTAGAAACGATCAACGAACCGATGGTTAATCGTTGATTGTTTCACAAGTAAGTAACTTCGATTTATTAATGCACGGTCGTGGTTAATAAACTTAAGAGGGATTAATGTAGTTGGTTAAACCAAAACCGTTGTGTTGAGGTTATCAATCTCAATTGATTTCATCAAGGAGTTAGAAAGATTAAATGCTACTATTAAATCGGTATAAGGTGTTGTTCTATATTTGATTAATAGTAAGGGTTATAAATGAACGGTCGTTGTTAATAACTACCATCGATGAATCGGAGATACTCCTCGATTGAGTATTCGAGAGGGGATAAGTTATAGATATAACAAGGATCGACTAAATATATCAACAAGTGGAAAGTAGCAAAGATAAGTTCTTTTATCTTTGAATTAAATCACATATAAGCCGTTCAACTTAATATTTAATTCAATTAAATCACTCAATCCCAAAACCCCTTTTATTTACTAGTTCATAAAAAGAGAATTATTCCTTTCCTTGTGGATACAAACTCTACTACGCTATACTACGTATAAGTGTTAAGTATTGCATTTATTTTGAGGCACATAACGACTTGGGTGTCGTCAAGAACCGTGTATATGCAGAACGATGGCTTGAATTAGTAGGAGGACAAGTTCGACATTTTAAGCATTTTTATTTTCCGTTAATTAGTGAGTGCAAATAGCAGTTATGTGGCTATAAATAGAATTATCCCTTTAGGAAAGGACATTTTATCAATGGAAGCCCAATGATAGCCCCTCAATTTGCACCTTCTATCTTGGGAGATTTACAATTTTAGTCCCGTAACTTCAGATTATTTTCATTATTAGTCTCGTAACTTTAGTCACTTGCAAATTTAGTCATATAACTTATAAATCTTTGCGATTTAAGTATTTCCCTCCGAAAAGTACACTTTTCGGTAATGATATACTGGAAAAGATGTCTGTTGCATTAGAATTTTCAGCTAGAAAATGTATTTTCCAATGGAAATGTCCTTAAAGTTGTAAAAATTTATTAGTTACGGGATCAAATTTGCAAGCAAGTAAAGTTATATGACCAACAATGATAACAGACGAAAATTACAGAACTAAAATTGCAAATTTCCCCGTTATCTTATACCAAACTACACACAACATTTTAATGCTCAACCTGCTCCCAATGTGCACTTTCTTATATAATTGCCTATCTTTATTGCCTGAATAACATGGTTTAATCCTCTCGAAAGCCCCAACGATATTTTAAATAGAATAATGGATAATATATGGATCACCCTAATTCATACCTCTTTTAAAGAGAGAAACGATGACTGAGAGTCTGTTTGATGATCCTATTTTTCAGCTTATCAGTCTTATCAGTCAATTTTTTACTAAACACGTAACTTTAATTTCATGTGCTCTGACGAGCACTTTGTAACGGTGCGTCAAAATAAATTCAATACTAGCACTAATACCTAGTATAGCGTAGTAGAGTTCGTATCCACAGGGAAAGGAATAATTCTCTTTTTTATAAACTTAGTAAATAAAAGGGGGGTTTAGGATTGAATGATTTAATTTAATTAAACACAAAGATGATCAACTTATATGTGAATTAATTCAAAGATAAAAAGGACTTGACATTGCTACTTTCCACTTGTTGATATATTTTAGTCGATCATTGTTATATCTATAACTTATCCCCTATCGAATACTCAATCGAGGAGTATATCCAATTCATCGAGAGTAGTTATTAACAACGACCGTTCATTAATAACCCTTACTATTAGTCAAGTATAGAACACGGCCATATACTGACTTAATAATAGCATTTAATCTCTTTACTCCTTGATGAAATCAATTGAGATTGATAACCTCAACACAATGGTTTCGGTTTAACCAACAAAATTAACCCCTCTTAAGTTTATTAACCACGACCGTGCATTAATAAACCGAAGTTACTTACTTGTGAAACCGTCAACGATTAACCATCGGTTCGTTGATCATTTCTAGTAGTAATTAATGTCGAGATGTTAAGTAATTGTCATCTTAGCAACACTCCCAAACATTAATATAGAGATAGATTAAGGGAAGAATTAATATTCAAGGAAGAAGATTAAAGATGAATAATTCTACTATAATTAATGTCGAGATGTTAACTAATTGTCATCTTAGCAACACTCCCAACATTAATATAGAGGAAGTAAATAAATACTACTATAACTAATGTCGAGATGTTAACTAATTGTCATCGTAGTAACACTCCCCAACACTAATGTATAGATAGATTAAGGGAATGATTAATATTCAAGGGAAGAAAGTAAGAAAATAACTCACAACTTTAATAATCAACAAGCTTCAAGAGCAACACCAAGAAATGGGAGTTTAGCTCCTGATTTGGAGACTAAACATGCTATAAAAATATAAAAGAAATACTATTCTAAACTGAGCTTAAGAGTATGGAAGAAGGAGTGAATTTTTGTGAAGGACAAATGTGTTATTTAAAGGTGTTTTTCAACACCTTTGGCCGGGTACCCGACCCAGTATAGTACTTACCCGAACGGGTACCGGTCAAAATCAGATATCCTCCACGTTCTGGTGATCTTCGGCACGTTAAAATGTCCCGGGTCAAGTCAGACCCGACCAGGTGCAATACCTCACCCGATCGGGTAAGTGTATTTCCCAGCAGGTGATTCTTTTCTTGTCATACCCGACCGGGTACAATGCCTTACCCGATCGGGTAAGTGTGATTTTGGCAGTTTCCTTCACTTCAAAGTTCTGTTTTCCAACACTACAAATCCTAACTTAACTTTACAACTAACAAACGAAAGCTAAAATACAATTACAACTAAAAGCACACAAATGTTACAACTAAATCAAAATGGTAAACAATTCATACAAATCAAAGATAAAAACACAAACATATGCACTACTAATTAGTGCATATCAAACATCCCCACACTTGAACTTTTACTCGTCTTGAGTAAAACACAATATGTCCATGCAATCCTCCAAATGATAATAGTATCCACATAACAATCCAAGAATGTTTTAAGAACAAAAGTATTACAAAGCATCCCCAAAAGTGAATAGAGTGAAAAAGGGGTCTTCAACTTTATCTTTATCTTCATCTCTCTTTTCAGTTTATCACGTTCAGGATCCTGCAAAATCAAAAGAGATATTTTCTCTCATTCTCTCATTTTGCCTAGGTGCCCTTTCATGTTTTCATCCTAGCTTCCCACATTTTTCTTTAGAATCCTCACAAACTCATTCTTTATTTTTGCTTTTATTTTTGCTTAGGTTGCCCTTGAGGGTTTTCAACTTAACAAGCTTTTTTTGGGGGTTTAAGAACAAGAATAAAGAGTATGATTGTGAGCATACCATAATAGTGTCCCCTCCAGCTAATCTGTGGCACTGTCCCTAGTGTCCGATGGCATCACCACCATCAAAGTATCCCTCATAGCCATAGTAGCCCCCTGAGTATCTATCCTCACCCATGCTAGTATTTCCACCGTCATCACCTCCCCCACTTGAGCTCGAACCACCGAAAGTACCCCATGGTGTGGAGTCATACCAAGAGGGTGGTGGAGGGGGAGTAGCCATAGAAGAAAAAGAACCTTGATGTGCAATGTAGGAGTATATAGGACCATACGTCCTCCTTTGATCCTCTTCGTACCTCTGTCGGTCCTCTTGCCTTTGTTCCTCCAACCTCTCGTAACTCTGCCTGTGCTCAGCACGAAAAAGTCCAACTTCCTCCCAAAGTTGGGTGTAGTTGAGGTTTAGGGCATTCATGCTGTTGAGCATCTGTTGCTCAAATGGTTGTGGTTGTTCTATGGCGGCGTTGTGGTCTTCACGATCTCCTGGTTCATTGTATGGGGGTGCATAATGTGGTGGGCTCCCCCCGGGCAGACAGTAATGGTGTCCATCACCGATTTGGTGATCGATGATTTTAAGAGGGAGATTATCGGAAGGGAAGGGGAAGTAGAGTTCTTGGCCAGGTTTGATGTGCCAATTATAAATCACTAGGCCATCATGTTCTGTGTGTGAGAGGGTCACATCCCCAGCATTCTTTAAAAACTGAAGGCCAAGAAGGGTTCTGTGGTTGTGTGCGCCATTGCATTCAAAATCATATAGTGTGGCAATGTGGGTAATTAGACCCCCGACCACGATATCCCCCCACCGTTTTTAACATTGATAATGTGATCGCAGAGAACTATGGTGACATCGTATGTGCCGGCGCCCGGAAGAACAACTTGTGCTAAGAGGCGTACATCCCAAACTCTAATTTGATGGTTGTTCGGTCTCCCGTAAAAGAAATTTGCCAAGAATTTTAAGAAAATTCGGAAGACTAGGTGTTGGACATGGTCGACATTGAGTTGGGAAGTACGAAATCGACAAGTCCGGTCATTCTTCTCCATAGTTCATAGGCCACCGGTGAACTATACGCGACCGTTTCATCAAGCAAGGGTAGGCCGAAGTGTTCGACAAATTCTCTTTTAGTGAGTGAGTAGTTCTCATTGAGCAGACGAAAGTTGATCGTGTTATTGGTGTGATCATTTTCATCTTTCACATGCTCAATTGAACTGTAGAACTCATACACTAAACGAGCATATGTCCAATAATGCATATCAAAAAATTTCAACATGCCACACCTTGTGAATATGTCTCTCATAATATCATCAATCCAAAAGAAAGTTAATGTCAATTGGCACATAAATCGAGAGAGTTTTACCTCTCTTTCGGATTGCTCGAGGAAGCGGGTGCGTTGTGCTTCAGATTCAAATTCCACCTCCTCGAAGCCAATGACCGGTGGGGTAGCCCTTGGAGCTTTTGAGGAAGAACCTTTTCCTCTTTTCGGTGCCATGGAAGTTGATTTTTTGTGTGTTTTTGGTGAGGGATTTTCGGATTTTTGGGTAGGGTAGGATTTGGTGGGATTGATGGGTATGGTTTTGTAGAGGATGGTGAGGAGAAGAGGTATTCAATATTTGTTGGTGGTTTTGGGTTGAATTTGAACCCTGAATGTCCAGAAATGGGGGGGGGTTCGAGTTTTTGGGTAGGGTTTTTGGGTTTGGTTGATTTGGGGGATTTTGGAAGGGTTAATGGGTGTAGGGTGGAAGAGGGAGGTGAGGAGAGGAAGAATATGGTGCCATTTGGTGGATTTGGTGGAGAAATGGGTGAGTTTCGAAGGTTGGTATGTTTGAAAATGGAGGAATTTGGGAAGGTGGCTCGAATTGGGGAAGGAGAAATGGGGAAGAGGAAGGTGTGCTCGACCTAGTATAGGCTAAAATGCCCGTTTACCCGGTCGGGTAGGTTGGGTTGCCCGGGCGGGTAGGTAATCCAGAGGTTGGCAGAAGGTTTTCCGGGTGTTTACCCGGTCGGGTAAAATGAAATACCCGGTCGGGTACCCTTGTATTTGCCAGGCCAGAAGTCTCTGGTTTAAATACCCGGCAGGGTGAGTTAAGTTACCCGATCGGGTTTTTTAATGTATTTCAATATTTCGCTCCCCCACCCGGGTAATCGTGCGGGTACTTCCCTTTTTATGAGATACCCGACCGGGTGTGGTTGGGTACCCGGCCGGGTGAGTTCCCCAGACCGTTTTTTTTTTTAAATTTTTTTTGGGAAAATTTTTTAATACACACACACTCACACGACTGAATAAGAAAACATACCTAGCATGGGTTGCCTCCCATGAAGTGCTTTGTTTAACGTCGTGGCTTGACGATATCTTTATTGCTCTTCATTCATAGACCGGTTCAGAAAGATCTATGACTTCCACATTTTTGGGTTGAAAACCCTCAAAGAAGGGCTTTAATCTCTTTCCGTTCACCTTGAGCATCTCTCCCGTCTTCAGGTCTTGAATTTCCACCGCCCCGTGTGGATATATTTTGACCACTTTGTATGGTCCAGTCCAACTGGATCTTAGCTTTCCCGGAAGTAGACGAAGGCGTGATTCAAATAGGAGGACTTTTTCATCAAGTTTAAAGTCCGTTCTTATGATCATCTTATCGTGCAACTCCTTCGTTTTTTTGTATATCTCCGCGTTATCATAAGAATCTAAGCGGAGTTCTTCCAATTCTTGCAATTGGAGCTTCCTATGCACACCGGCCTCGTCAAGATTGAGGTTGAATTCTTTCACCTCCCAATATGACTTGTGTTCTAGCTCTACGGGAAGATGACACGCTTTGCCAAACAGAAGTCTATAAGGGGACATACCGATTGGAGTTTTGTAGGTAGTTCGGTATGCCCATAGCGCATCATCAATGCGTATACTCCAATCCTTGTTGTTCGGGTTCACTGTTTTCTGGAGTATAGATTTCAACTCCCTGTTTGAGGTTTCCGCTTGGCCATTGGTTTGAGGGTGGTAAGTGGCAGAGATCTTGTGAGTCACACCATACTTCTTTAGTAGGGATCCCACAATTTTATTACAAAAATGTGTGCCTCGATCGCTTATTAAAATTCGAGGGATCCCGAACCTTGAAAATATGTGTGATTTGAGAAAGCTAGCCACCACCTTGGCATCATAAGTTTTTGTTGCTTTTGCCTCCACCCATTTTGAGACGTAATCTACCGCAAGGAGGATGTAGATATTACCTTGAGAGTTCGGGAAAGGTCCCATGAAGTCAATACCCCATGCATCGAAAATTTCACAGAAAAGCATGGGCTTTTGGGGCATCTCATTTCTCCTTGAAATATTCCCCACTCTTTGGCAATTGTCACAAGCTCGACAAAAACCACTCGTATCACGAAAAAGACTTGGCCACCAAAAGCCACTTTCAAGTATCTTCATCGCCGTCCGTTTCGGGCCGAAATGTCCTCCACAAGCATAAGAATGGCAAAACTTTATAATGTGGGCTATCTCATATCCGGGGATGCATCTTCGGATTATTTGATCCTTACAATGTCTCCACAAATATGGGTCATCCCACACATAGAGTTTTGAGTCTATTTTTAATTTTTCTTTTTGAGATTTTGAGAATTGTGGAGGAAATTTGCCCGAAACAAGAGAGTTTACAATGTTTGCATACCATGGTTGTAATACCCAAGATTAATTTAAGAGGATTAATAGTACTACTCATACCAACAGAGGTGCATCTCTTTTTAAGGGAGCTCAGCACCCAAGAACTCCAAAGTTAAGCGTGCTTGCACGGGAGTAGTCTTGGGATGGGTGACCCCTTGGGAAGTTTCTCAGGGCGCGCACGAGTGAGGACAAAATGCGCGGTAAAGACTTGTGGTGGTTTGTGGGGACAGTATTATAGGTCAGAAGTAACTACCTCGGGGCCTACGGGCCGGGGTGTTACAATGGTTGTATGACCTTGATGGAGAAGAGAGTTCGTCTCGAAATTCGCCCTTGATGAGATTTGTGTGGAGGTCTTCAATGTCTTTGTGAGCAATGAGACGGCTTAAATGATCGGCCACCAAGTTCTCCGCTCCTTTCTTATCTTTTATCTCCACGTCAAGTTCACTCAATAGAAGGATCCATCGAATGAGTCTTGGTTTGGCTTCCTTCTTTGTCATAAGGAATCGAAGAGCAGCATGGTCGGTGTAAATAATAACTTTCGTTCCAAAAAGGTAGGAACGAAAATTCTCGAAAGCAAAGACCACCGCTAGCATTTCCTTCTGGGTTGTGGAGTAATTCTTTTGAGCTTCATTGAGAGTTGAGGAGGCATAGTAGATGACATGAGCAGCCCTCCCGATCTTTTGGCGTAGAACAACCCCTACCGCATAATCACTAGAGTCACACATGATCTCAAAAGGAAGAGACCAATCGAGAGCTTGTATAATGGGGGCGATTACCAACCTTTCCTTCAAAGTGTCAAAAGCTTCCTTGCATTCATCATTGAGATCAAACTCCACCTCCTTTTGCAAAAGTTTGCATAAGGGAGATGAAATCTTGGAGAAGTCTTTGATGAATCTTCTATAGAGTCTGGTGTGCCCAAGGAAAGAGCGAATGTCCCGTACATTTGTCAGATACGGGAGCGTTTGAATCACGTCAATTTTTGCTTTGTCCACTTCAATCCCCTTTGACGAGATCACATGCCCAAGAACAATCCCTTCTTCCACCATAAAGTGGCATTTTTCAGAATTTAAAACAAGGTTGGATTCAATGCAACTTTTTAGTACAAGAGTGAGATGATAGAGGCAATTGTCAAAAGAGTCTCCATGGATTGTGAAGTCATCCATAAAGACTTCCATGAATACCTCCACGAATTCGGAGAAGATGCTCATCATGCACCTTTGAAAGGTGCCCGGTGCGTTGCATAATCCAAAAGGAATTCTTCGGTAGGCAAAAGTGCCAAATGGACATGTGAAGGTTGTTTTCTATTGGTCCTCCGGGTCTATTGGTATTTGGAAATACCCAAAGTAACCATCAAGAAAACAATAGAACTTATGGCCGGCTAACCTCTCTAGCATTTGATCAATGAAGGGCAATGCAAAGAAGTCTTTTCTAGTTACCGAATTGAGCCTTTGGTAGTCAATGCAAACTCGCCACCTGTTTTGAACTCGGGTGGGCACCATCTCGCCATGTTTGTTCTTGATGACCGTCACTCCGGTCTTCTTTGGCACCACTTGGGTTGGACTCACCCATTTGCTATCGGAAATGGGAAAGGTGATTCCCATTTGAAGCAATTTGATCACCTCTTTTTTCACCACCTCCATCATGGGTGGATTCAATCTTCGTTGCGGTTGCCTCACCGCTTTGGCCTCATTTTCAAGTAAGATCTTGTGCATGCATGTGGATGGGCTAATGCCTTTGATGTCGGCAATAGACCATCCAATGGCCAGTTTGTACTCCTTGAGGACCGCGATCAATATTTCATCTTGTTCTTGGGTCAAGGCATTTGAGATAATCACCAGTAGAACACATTTCACACAAGAACACATGCTTCAAATTTTCAGGGAGTGGTTTTAGTTCCACCCCCGATGCCTGCAAAACAGATGGTAGCAGCCTCTCGTTTGGAATGGTTAGCGGGAGGGCTTTAGAGCCCGGTGGCAAAAGTGGGAGTCGATTTAACTCCGCCAAGATTACCTTCATGTTATTTGATATAGAGTATTCCAAAGTGAATTCCTCTATGTCGTTCTCAACTGAGCTTAGTAAATCATCTTTCCCTTCAACTTCAAATACCTCTTGGACCCAAGTGTCACAAGTATCTATGACAAAAAGAGAGTGATTATCGGCGGGGTATTTCATGGAGTCGTAGATATTAAATTCAACTTTCTCACCGTCGAACTCCATGGTTAATACTCCACTAAATACATCTATTTTTGCCTTGGCCGTTTTTAAATGGGGACAACATTTTTATCGTTCTCCATTTCGAGAACGTAAAAATCAGCGGGAAAAATTAAATTATCCACCATGACGAGTACATCCTCTACCACACCATTTGGGTAAGCATTGGTTCTATCGGCAAGTTGGATAACAACCTCCGTTTCATGTAAAGGTCCTACTTCTAGGGACTTATATAGAGAGTATGGGATGACATTAATTGATCCACCCAAATCTAGCATAGCCCTAGAAAAACTAGAATTTCCATGTTTACATGGTATAGTGAACATTCCCGGGTCGTTATACTTTTTAGGGAGTTTCTTTTGAAAAACAGTCGATACCCTTTCACTCACTTGGATCTTATGTTTTCCATTTAGTTTGTGTTTCCTTTTAATTGTGCAAAGCTCTTTTAAAAACTTTGCAAATCTAGGAACACCTTTAATTAAGTTGAGAAGAGGGATGTTTACCTCGCATTTCGAGAAGGTCGCATAGATGTCTTTGTCATTGTTGTATTTGCGGTTGTCCTTGAGAGCCTTCGGAAAAGGTGGCACCGGCTCGTATGAATCTAGCGGTGAAAACTTCCTTTGAGGTGTGATCTCCTCCTCTTTCTCCTCTTCATTTTGAGGATTTGTGCTTGGGACCAAGATATCCTCCTCCTCTTCACCAAAATGGCTCTTTGCTTTTGCTTTAGCCATAACCAACTCTTTGCCACTTCTCAAAGTAACCGCGTGAGCTTGTTGCCTTGGATTTGGTTCCGTTTGAGATGGGAGTTTCCCCGAATCCTTAGCTTCAAGCCTACTCACGACATTTGAGATTTGGCTCATTTGGTTTTCCAGGTTATGGATGCTGAATTTTGTTGTTTCTTGAAATTGGGCCACACTTTGTGGCATCGTGGCCATGTTCATGGCCAGTGCTCGAATCATGTCTTCGGTGGACATGTTCGAGTTTGATGTTTGGCCTTGTTGTTTATATTGTTGAGGAGGAGAGTTTGTTTGTTGAGGTGGTTGAGAATTTCCATACCTTAAATTAGGATGATCCCTCCATCCCGGATTGTAGGTGTTGTCGTGAAGATCGTACCTCCTTTGACCTTGGAATCCCAATGCATTGACTTGCTCGGGATTCTCCTCTTGTAATGTTGGGAAAGAATCGATGGGATGCTCTTGTGTCGAGCATATGCCGCAGACCTTGACTTCTTGGGTTTTTGGATTTAAAATAAAATCTTTTACAAAAGAAGTCAAGCCGGCCAATTGACTTTCCAACGAGTTGTTGGATTCCGCTGCCATGGCTCGTTTTGATGATGACCTCCCATTGTAATGTCTCGAGTTTTCGGCCAACTCCGAAATGAGGTCTCTTGCTTGAGAAGGGGTTTTGTTGACAATACCCCCTCCACATGCCGCATTCACATGCATCTATCTTGATCAACAAGACCATCATAGAAGTAGAGGATGAGATCTTGTTCCGAATACCCATGATATGGGCAACTAGCACATAATTTTTTAAAGCGCTCCCAATATTCGTACAAGGTCTCATCATCCGCTTTCTCAATTTTGCTAATTTGTTTCTTGAGACTTGAAGAGATAGATGCGGGACAGTACCTTTCGAGGAAAGCCTTCTTCATTTGTGCCCATGTAGTGATACTCCCCGAAGGGAGATAGAATAGCCAATCCTTGGTGGTGTCTTTTAGAGAAAATAGGAAAGCTCTCAGCTTGATTTGTTCCTCGGACACGCTATTGGGGCACATGCTTGTGCACACAATATGGAATTCCGACAAGTGTTTGTTCGGATCTTCCCCTCGTAGGCCATGGAAAGTGATATTAGCTCAAATGTGACCCCCGTATCAAGAGTTGGGAAAGTGATACATAAGGGTTGTTGATTAAGATTCGGAGACGTGAGCTCCCTCAGTGTTCTTGTTTCATGAGCCTTAGTCATTGGCGCTTCGGTGTCGCTAGAATGAGAACTAGCACTTGATGATTCCTCCGAAGAAGTATTCGGAAATAAATTCCTAAACTTCTCGAAGGCTTGTTCTGTTTCGGGGTTTTTTTGGTAGGTGATTTGGTTTATATATTTTGATTTTTATTGAAATAAAATAAAAAGAAAAATTATTGCCTTTCCCCGGCAACGACGCCAAATTTGACGAGCACTTTGTCACGGTGCGTCAAAATAAATTCAATACTAGCACTAATACGGCACTAGTTCGTATCCACAAGGAAAGGAATAATTCTCTTTTTATAAACTTAGTAAATAAAAGGGGGGTTTAGGATTGAATGATTTAATTTAATTAAACACAAAGATGAACAACTTATATGTGATTTAATTCAAAGATAAAAAGGACCTGGCATTGCTACTTTCCACTTGATGATATATTTTAGTCGATCATTGTTATATCTATAATTTATCCCCTCTCGAATACTCAATTGAGAAGTATATCCAATTCATCGAGAGTAGTTATTAACAACGACCGTTCATTAATAACCCTTACTATTAGTCAAGTATAGAACACTGCCATATACTGACTTAATAGTAGCATTTGATCTCTTAACTCCTTGATGAAATCAATTGAGATTGATAACCTCAACACAACGGTTTCGGTTTAACCAAAAAATTAATCCCTCTTAAGTTTATTAACCACGACCGTGCATTAATAAACCGAAGTTACTTATGTTGAAAAAATGTGTTAAAAATTGCATTAAATGGTCATTTTGGGGCAATTATTTGAGTGGGTTCCACTTCCGATTTGGGTCGGGTCAAAGTGGTTTCGGATTGTCCTTGTTAAGGGCTACAATTCGATATATGGTACGCTCAAAACGGATAACGGGTGAATGAGAAATTGATTCTTGAAGTTCACTCGTTGAAATTGAAAAACAGGGAAAATGATGGGTTTCTAGTGTGTTTTATCCCACACCGGAAAACTCAAGGGATTTTCACCCCCTTATAAAGGGAAGCCTCTTTTAAGTAGTTAAGATTCCTAAAGGTAAAGGCTCTCTCTTACGCGCAGGGTGGTGCTGATCAAATCCCGAAACGGAGGAAAAACCGTGACTTGTGTGCGCGGGCGACCTGCGGTCACGAATGTCGGCCGAAAACCTATCATTCAAGGATACAGTCTAATTTTTGTTTCTTCCCGTAACGTTTTATTTTTCGCAGAGACGCTCCAAGCCGTTACAGCCATTAAATGCCCAGTTCGCCGAAACTTTCGTTTGTGTGCTCAAACGATCGTTCGTTAGCCACCGTATCCTGGGAAGCGGTCGTTGCAACGCTCCTAGCACCGTGGGAGGCGACGAATACGTTTTAAGGACATTGTGCGTAGCACGAGCTCTGGCTAAAATCTTATTTTCTGTTTTCTTTTAGCTATTTATTTATTAATTAATTTTAATTAATTAATAGTTCTTCATTTTTCCGAAACACACCCAACAACTTACTTGTGAAACCATCAACGATTAGCCATCGGTTTGTTGATCGTTTCTAATAGTAATTAATGTCGAGATGTTAACTAATTGTCATCTTAGCAACACTCCACAAAATTAATATAGAGATAGATTAAGGGAAGAATTAATATTCAAGGAAGAAGATTAAAGATGAATAATCATACTATAATTAATGTCGAGATGTTAACTAATTGTCATCTTAGCAACACTCCCCAACATTAATATAGAGGAAGTAAATAAATACTACTATAACTAATGTCGAGATGTTAATCAATTGTCATCTTAGTAACACTCCCCAACATTAATGTATAGATAGATTAAGGGAATGATTAATATTCAAGGGTAGAAATTAGGAAAATAACTCACAACTTTAATAATCAACAAACTTCAAGAGCAACGCCAACAAATGGGAGTTTAGCTCCTCATTTGGAGACTAAACATTATATAAAAATATAAAAGAAATAGTATTCTAAACTGAGCTTAAGAGTATGGAAGAAGGAGTAAATTTTTGGGAACGAAAAGTGTGCTATTTATAGGTGTTTTTCAACACCTTTGGCCGGGTACCCGACCGGGTATAGTACTTACCCGACCGGGTACCGGTCAAAATCAGATATCCTCCACGTTCTGGTGATCTTCGGCACGTTAAAATGTCTCAGGTCAAGTCAGACCCGGCCGGGTGCAATACCTCACCCGACCGGGTAAGTGTATTTCCCAGCAGCTGCTTCTTTTCTTGTCATACCCGACCGGGTACAATGCCTTACCCGACCGGGTAAGTGTGATTTTGGCAGTTTCCTTCACTTCAAAGTTCTCTTTTCAAACACTACAAATCCTAACTTAACTTTACAACTAACAAATGAAAGCTAAAATACAATTACAACTAAAATCACACAAATGTTACAACTAAATCAAAATGGTAAACAATTCATCATACAAATCAAAGATAAAAACACAAACTTATGCACTACTGTTTAGTGCATATCATGCTCAATTGTTTAATTATCAAAATAAGTAAGGTTGAAATTACATTTCTAGTTGAATTAGCTGAAGTTATTTTAGATGACCGTTTTAACTATTTTTTCCTATAAGTTTTTCTTTATTTATTAATAAAATAAATTTTAGCAATATCAGCCAATTCAATCAATTTCAATGTTACCAAACGTGCTCCAATTCTATTTATTAAAGTGAGAGATCATGAGTAGCCTCTATGTTTCACAATATTAACTGAATAAACTCCTCCTTGAAGCTAAACTTCTCCATAGCACACTTGAGATATTGTGCCATTATATATACTTGACGACACTAATTAAAGTCATTGTGTGCCTGAAAATAATATTCAATACTTGCACTTATACCGTAGTATAGCGTAGTAAAGATCGTATCCACAAGGAAAGGATTATCTTTCTTTCGAGTAATAGTAACAAGGGGGGTTTTAAGATTGATTTGATTTAATTAATTTTAACACTAAGATGAATGACTTATGTGGTTTAATAAAATAGAGATTGAGACTTGGTTTTGCTTATATCCACTTAATGAGGTTCATTGATCTCGATTGCATCTTTAACTATCTTCCTCTTGAATACTCAATCGTGGAGCATCTCCAATTCATCGAGGGTAGTTATTAATAACAAGAAGCGTTCATTAATAAAACTTACTATCAAGTCAATATAGAACGCACGCCGTATATTGACCCGATAGTAGCAATAAAACTTAAGATGAAATCATTTGAGATTGACAACCTCAACACGAGTGGTTTATTTGTTCAATCTATATAATTAATTCCCGTTAGATTATTAACCATGAGACGCATGCATTAATAATCCATGTTTACTACCGTGAAAGGACCCAATGATTAATAAGCATATTCGTCGAACGATTCTAGTAATAATTAATATATGAAACAAAACTAATTGATCATTTAAGTAATGCTCAAATATTAATATGAATACAAAATAGGAATGCAATTAAAATACAAGGAAGATGATTAAAGAAAATAACTCACAACTTACAAATCATAAGCTTCAATGTAGCAAAACCAAGACGGAAGGGTTTTGCTCCTCATTTGGAGACTAAACATATTATAAAATATAAAAAAAAATACTTGTCTAAACTCAACTTAGAAGTATATGTGCATTGGTGATTTTATTGGGAAGGAATAAAGGGTGTATTTATAGGTGTTTGGAGGTGGCAGGGCTTGATACCCGTCCGGGTATATAGGGTACCCGATCAGGTATTTGAGGCAGTTTCTCGGAAAGTCACTTTTCTGGACATACCCTGTCGGGTATGTCGGCATACTTGGTCGGGTATGAGCCAAATTTTCAAAATCCTGCACGTTATGAGCTTTTTTACACCTGAATCAACTGAATACCCAATCGGGTATTGCCTATACCCGAACAAGTATATGAACTTTTTTTCCAGTCTTCTTTTTGTCTTGTCCCGTTGCACTTTCCTTGGTCCTTTTTTTTCCTTGACCTGTTTTAAACTAAGAATAATCCTAACATAAACAAATTAGAACTACCTAGAAAAATAAAGTAATTACACCAAATGTGTGTAATTTCTACAACAAAATCAATAAAACTAATTAAAAATGCAACTATACATTAAAAAAAATATAACAATATCAATACTCTATTAAATGCTTTTGCCAAATCCAATTTTATAGTTATGTTTGAAGCTCTAACTTTTCTATCCAAACCATGAACAACTTCATGAGCTAAGAATTCTAATAGTGCATGACCTATCATGAATCCTGATTTGTCAATACGTTTCAACTTAGGCATCACATTAGGAAACCTACTAAGCTGAGTTGGGATTGCTTATATATGGTCCTACCAAGTTTTTTATGAATAATAGGAACATGTTACCCTAATGAAGGTCCTAACAGATATATTTATAATAAAGAGTAGCTGCCAAAATACATAAGGATTCGTAATTTATATTAACTATTACACTCCTTCAAACTGTGCAGGAGATACAATGCGTAGGTTGTCATTTAAAAAATGAAATTGATGATTAGAAAGACTTTTTGTAAAAATATCAGCTAACTGGAGATGAGTAGGAACATATTTAACTATTAAATCACCATGCACAACTCTCTCACGAACAAAGTGGTAATCAATCTGGATGTGCTTGTTCCTAACATGCTGAACAGGGTTGGCAATCAAATAAGATGCTAAAATATTATCACAAAAAAGTTGTACTGGCACTCGAATCGGGAAGCCAAATTCTAACAAAACGGAGAGGATATGTATGGTGTCCTTAACTGTGTATGCAATGGCTCGATATTCTGCCTCGGTAGAAGACTAGAACATAGTAGGCTACTTTTTGGAATTCCAAGAAACAATATTAGGGCCCAAGAAAACAACAAACCCGGGTGTAGAGCGAGAACTATCAGGATAGCACACGTAATCATGCCAAAATACGCAATGGTCTAGTAGAGGACTGGAACCATAATCCATGATCAAGAGTACCCTGTAAATATTTGAAAAGGCGCTTGACTGCAAGCATACAAGTAATAGAGGGGGCATACATGACGAAAATATAAAGAAAGAACTTGTCTAAACTGACCTTAGAAGTATATGTGAATTGGTGGTTTTCTTGTGAAGCAAAAGGGGTGTAATTATAGGTGTTTGGAGCATGCAGGGGTGTGTACCGGATCGGGTACCTTCAGAGGCTTCCCGGAAGCTGGAAAAGTCGGACATACCCGACCGGGTATGTCGGCTATCCGATCGGGTATGACATCCGAACATGGTTAAAAATCCTCCTGCACGTTGCCTTAGCCCGGATCCGATCCGATTTGAAATTTCAGCAAGATACCTGATAACCCGCTTATGCGGCGTTGTAGTAAAACGGAGTCTTACCTTTCGGTTTTTTCCCAAGTATCGTGTCTCTTGAGGAATGGTGGAGGAGTTTCTTGATTTTAAATCCAGTCACAGGTTATCGCAAATTATTGGAAGCTTTCCAAATTAAAACTTTTGATTGATTTTCTAAACTAACTTTTGAAAAAGAAAGTAAATTAAATTATACAAATACTAATGATGGCTCAAAATAAACTAAATGAAAAATATAATATTAAACTCTAAATGGATTGATCAAAGAAGGGCACTGAATTGAATTACAAAATATGGGTACATCCTTTTAGCTTGGACCTAATAATTAGGAGTAACTAAAGATTGGACTAGTAATTTCTTTTCTCATTGACAAGATTTAAGTTACTTTCACTAATTTATCCTATTTCTAGGCTTCATTAATGTGTTTAAAATGGTTGGCCTAAATTATATTCTAATCTCATCGACAAGATATATATAACTTTCCTCATTTTAGCTAACAAAATGGTCAACTTCATTAATTAATTAAATTTCTCATATTAAACAATTGAGTTTATTCCTCATAGACAAAGATTAAATTCTATCCATTAATTTATCCTATCTCTAAGCTTCATTAATGTGCTCAATATGTTTGGCTTAAACTATTTATAATCTCATAGACAAGTTATAAATAATCTTCCAAAGTTTAATTAATGAAATGACCAAATCTATTATGTAATCAAATTAATCATTTTAAACAACTAGTCCATAAAATTAGTTAAACTCCTAATTTTTTGTCAAACAAGGTCAACACATATTCTTTAATTCAACTCATGCCCAAGAGTAAATTAACTACAACAATTCATTACTAGTTTTAACACTTTACGTATAAAAGAAGACATGATCATAAATCATAACAATAAAATAAAATATTAAAGTGAATACTCCCAACATCTAAACTTTTGTTTCTGTCACAAATAAATATCATTTATACTAGGTATTGTGTTTGTCTAAGTTGGAGATTAATATAACAAGAACTATTTTTCTTGAATAAATATGGAAAATACGAAATTCTTAAACTTAATGCAGAGAATGTTTCACTAACATTTGGAAAATAGAAACAACATATTCAGAATCTATACGTCGAGAAGATGAATTTTCATATAAAAAACTTACAAATTGAAGCTAAAATGAGAAAGATATGAAAGATTGAAGTTGAAAGTCCAACAATGGTGGAAATCCGAGCTTTGATGAGGAAGAAGACATCCTTTTTGATCTGAGTTGGGCGTGAGATGGTGTGTTTTGAGTTGGGGATGAAAAAGGGATTTTACAGCCGAAGAATTGTGGCAGGCGGCCAGAAGGGCGCCC
This sequence comes from Cuscuta europaea, assembly GCA_945859875.1. Lineage (NCBI taxonomy): Eukaryota > Viridiplantae > Streptophyta > Magnoliopsida > Solanales > Convolvulaceae > Cuscuta > Cuscuta europaea. The sequence goes on from CAMAPE010000002.1 coordinate 1,809,606, forward strand.
TTTTTGGGAAAGCACCAAATCCGCCGCAGGCGCCCATGGAGGGTGGCCGCCCTTTTTGGCCGCCTCCCGTCTTGTCTCAGCGACCAGCAGCTCATAAATCACATCCTGCCGCAGGCGGCCACGGAGGGCGGCCTCTCTCCGTACACCTTCGGCAGCCTTCCATTTTTTTGTCGCCATTCAAAGTTTTGTGTGCTGAAACCGTCAAAAACTCATAAGCGCCCAGAAAGGCGGCCGCCTTATCGACCACCTCATGTCAAATGGAAAAGTTGTCTTCACCAAAGTTGTAGATCTCTTTCTTGGCTAACTACTAGAATTTGAATTACATGCACTGGATTTGCAGTTTATGAGATATGACAAAACGGTGAGCACGTGTCACTTTCCATCGCAACTGCAAATGTCTGACTTCTTTGAGAATTATGTCAATTCTACGATTTTTATTTGGTTCTGTGTTATTCATATTAGTTGTAGAGCAAGAATATGTCAATGTAATGCAACTGGTTTCACAAACTTTGGGCAATCATGCGCAAAGTTATGATCAAAATACGAACATGTGTCTTTATGCATCGTTCATTTTCATCAAAAGTGGCCATATAGGCGACCCCTTCTTGGTTTTTTTGAGCTTCCTTGAATGATTTCTTCATCTCTTGGACTCTTCTCATTGAACAAATGGTCAACATATCTTGCAAACTTCTGTAGTAATTGATTTTGATACACCCAATATGCTAACAATCACACAATCATAACAGATAATGAAGAAGAAGCAGATAGAAAGATATGAGATATTCAATGAATCTGGTATACCGTGTAGGTTTTCCGCTGCTCTCCCTCTCGAGGGAGAGCAGCGGCACACTAAAACAAATTGAGAAATCAATGTTTCATATCAAAATAGTAAAAAGATTGTTCTAAAACAAGGTTTTAACTTTTGAGTGTAAAACGCAACCTCCTCACACTTGAGCTGGACCTCGCCCTCGAGGTCTCTTTTTAATGCACAAGTTTTGAAATAAAGGCACATTTTTTTGTTCTTTCCTCAAACTTGAGTTTTGAAAAGATTTTGTGAAGAGGAATGATGAAAACAGGAATAAAATTGTAAAAATATCCTTACATCATCCATAGTCAGTTTTTCTGAAATCAGATTTTGTGAGTTTAAACTCACAATTTATTTATTGAAGCACAACCTGCAATCCCAAAAAACAAACAAACAAATTAAGTTATGAAAAACATGGGTTGCCTCCGAAGAAGCGCTTCTTTAACGTCACTAGCTTGACCTTTGAAAGAGAACTCTCGGTAATGGAAATCAGTTGTGGAGCACTCATCACTAGTGCCTTCACCTTATCCTCCAGGTATGAAGTCAGATGGTGTAGACCTTCGAACTCTCGTGACCACCAAAATTTGACATAATCTTCAAAGAACATGTCGTTCGAACTAGGAATTAGCACATATCCTGCATCACTCTCATTAATAGATTCAAAAAGTATTACAGGATCAGATGCCTCTGGTTTCTCCAACCGCTGAAATGGAGCCATCAAAGTAAAAGTAGCCTGACTAGAGATTTCATACTCCTCTTGATGGGTTTTCTCTTCGTCATCTATGCCCTCAATATGAAAATCATAAAGTTTAGACTCCGTGTCACTCTCTAAGAATGCATCCCAACTTCCTAACTCATTAACCCCACAAATATCATCTAGGCAAACAGATCCTTGCCTAGCACAACTATGTTTGTCATCATTGAGTAGAGAGTCAAAGAAGGCGTCATCGGACAATGCTTCCTCAACATCATATGTTTCATCAACTACTTGATCAGGCACTTGGGCTCGTGTAGGATCAACATCTTCATCAAGGCTATCTTTCAAGGACTCTTTAAGTGAGAGGTCATCCATAGATTGTAGGGTAGAGTGAGTGTCACAAAGTATTTCCTCATCTATGGTCTTTTCATAAACCTTAGTGGGCACTTTCAGATTGGGCTTTTCAGGACTAATTTCTACAAGGACAGGCTCCAGCTCAGTAGCAATGAAAGTCTCAAAAGAAATAGGGGTGAAAAGAATTTCTACCATCTCGCCCATAGTTATTGCAGCCTCCTCCTCGGATGTAGTTCCTTCCTCGTATGCCTCCTCTTGAACTTTGTGTTCATTGTCATAGACGATTTCTACAAACAACTTTATGAGACCCTCATCAAGAGATGCTAGTTCAAACCTAGTTTTTTAAGTCTTCCACACTGATGGATGAGTGTACCCGGGGGGTATCTATCCGAAGGGTTACTACGGAGAGTAACTAGAGAGAGGTCAGAGCAAAAGTAAAGAGAGAGTGTATATTGATAATGAGCGTATTCAGTGTGGTTTACAAATGGGGAAAGGGGTGCTATTTATAGCAGCAATAAATGCTAGATAAGGAAATGTATCGTCATTCTGGTGGTCGAGGGGTCACCTCAACGGGGTGGCACTGACATTCGCATGTGGCCGCATTAAATGCGGTGGTTGGATGTGACGTTTGTACTCGGTACGTTGATCCAACGCATGTGGGTGGGAGATTCTGTCGAGGAGATGCCTCCGGCTGTAGATGATTAGCCGAAGGCTCTTCATACCGGGGCCTCTAGGTGCCGAGGGCTCTAGGTACCGAGGGCTACTATTTTCGCCGTTTTCTCCCAGTAGCTTCGTAAGCCCAAAACAGTTGTTCTGTGAGATTTTGGGGCCTTCGGCCATGGGACCGAAGGCGGCAGCGTGGGCCTCCTGTCTCTTGGGGCGCAGTGACTTGGGCCTGCTGTGTTTCCTGGGCCTGTTGGGCCTGTATTAGAATAGTGGGAGTCTATGGACCGGGGGTTCCCGGGCCATATACTCCATCAGGAGTCCCTCACTCCTTTTGTCGAAAGGTACTTGAGGGAAAAGGAGTAAAATGTGTTTGTCCTCTGATGCTGGCGTTTTGCTCTGTAATTTGTGGAGTTTGTGAGGAGTTGTTGTTTGCACGTTTTGACGAAGGCAGTCCCTCAGTCCCCCACCTTCTGGGATTTGAGGGATTGGGTTGCTGTTTTTGGGGAGATTTTTGATAACTTGCTTTTTTGAGATTTTCCCGAAGGGGTCTTCCAGTCCCCCACTCCTTGAGGCACTTGTAAAGTGGTGAAAAGGAGTAGAATAGTGCCTGCTGTTGCATGGGGCCGAAGGTTGACACCTTTCGTTTCATTTTGGGGGGATGCCTCGTTAAAAACCTCATTAGAAAAAACCCTGTGGGAAATAACTCTAACGAGGGAAAAAGAGTGCACCGAATTCCCCCAATGATGAATCGAGAAGGTGAAGCCTTGGTCTGAAATGGGTTACTGTGTTGTCACCGTAGGCTACCCTTGTCTGAGGGCGCTGTGTAGATATCACAGGAGATGCCGAAGAGGAGTCCCTCAGTCTACGGGATTGAGGGCATGATGAATGTAGGTGACGGTTCCTGTGTTGACGAGGGGGTTCCTTAGCTCTTGATAAGTTGGGGAATTAGGGCTCCCGAGGGGTTTTCCCGTTGTTAAGCCATGGGCTCCCCTTGATGAAGGGATATGAATATGATTGCCCGAGGGCTGGCTCATTGTTGGATGAAGTAGCGTTCTGCCGAGGGGGTACCCACAGGTTCCCAGAATATGGCCGTTGTAATATGACCGTTGGAGGTGGAGTCCACGTGGCGTGTGCTCGTTGGCTCCGAGCGGGCGGGCGTCACCGGTTGGTCAAACTGACGGTTTGTAATGATGATTTCGGGGAATGGGGGCCCGGATTTCGGCCCAAGCCCGGTTCTTGGAGGCTATAAATACCCCATGGCCAGGGCCATTTCCCTTACGCATCCTTGTTGTAGCGAAGCTCTGGTGAAATTTTTCTAGAGATAGAAACCTGCTTTCGATCAAACTCCCATTTCCAAGGTCAGTTCTCCATCTGTTCTTCGCCCTTTTAGTAAGTTTTGCTCTCCGGCCTTAGATTAGGTGTTAGAGCTCCATAGGAAGCCTTCGGTCTTTAAACCCTCGACCCCTAGTTTCCGAAAAAAAAATGTCGTCTCAAAGTGACTCGCAAGACATTTCGAGGGAGCCCTCGCTTGAAACCGAAAGCGTCTCCGAGGTGGAGTCTTCAAATGAACAGCCCTCGGCCGATGGTGATTCTGCCCTCGCCATGGAGGTGCGAAAAGATCTGGTCTCCGAAGCCGAGGACTTCGAGCAAATTAACGTTGACGAGGAGATGGCCCTCGCTATACAAACTGCCATCGAGGAGGAGGAGAGGGAGCGCCAATGGGTAACCATCGCCATCCCTTCAGCCATAGCCACCGGGGAAGGGACCTCTCGAGCCTTGAGCCCAGAACCTCTCAGAGCGGTGCCCTCGGCGAAGGGCAAGAAGAAGATGAAGGCTCCCAAGAAAAAGGGGAGTGTTGCAGACGTGGGGAAGCCTGTCGATATGCCCAAGGGGTACTCCTACCTGAACACCGCCGCCCTGGAGTTGAAGTCGAAGGCGGATTGGGCTGAATGCTATGTGACCCAGCTGAGTGTAGGGCCTTCAGCTGTCGTGGTGCAACCTGGTCCCGACGATGTTCTCTCCCGGGCGCCCGAGGGGTGCATTGCGGTGCATATCCTCTCCGTTGCAATGGGCCTTCGGTTCCCCCTTCATCCCTTCCTTCGCGAGTACCTCCGGTTTGTGGGCTTAGTTCCTTGCCATCTTACCCCAAACAGCCACTCATATATCACCAGGTTCCTTCACCTCTGTCAGTCCCGAGGGATGACACCGAGCTTGGACTTGTTTTTCCAAAGCTTTAATCTTTGCCGAGGAGGCCACGCAAATGCCGAGGGCTTTGTTAATTTACAACAGATCGCCCAGTGGAGGCTATTTACCGAAGCACCTTCTTCGAACAAGGGCTGGAGGGAGCGGTGGTGCTATGTCAGGCTACCCGAGAGCCCGTTCCCGAGGGAGTTGCGGGATCGTATCCGTCGGCATGAGAGGGTGAGAAGTGCCGCCCTCGAAAAAGACGGCTTGAAGATTGCCAAGATCCCGGAGGGGCGAAAGAAAAATGTGACGATCAAGGAATGCACCCTTGAGGATGGTTTGTACTCCCTCAGCTTCATTCGATATCGTTTCTTGGGGGAAACGGATGAGAAATACCCCCTCATTGACAAAGCCTTCGAAGGAACAGGAGGTAGCTGCCGAGGGCCTTAATTTTTGTACTTAGGAATTTTTTATTTGCACTTTGATATTTTTTTGACACCTTTGATCCTTCGGCCTAACCCGCCCTCGTTCTTTTGCAGGTACCAGCATGGACATCAATGCCTTCGCCGCTATGAAAAAACAGAAAGTAAAGGGCCCGGGCAAGAAAGAGCCTAGTAAGCAGAAGCCCCTCGGGGAATTCTTGAAGAGGGGTGGTGAGCCCTCAGACGAAGCTGCCAAAAAGAAGGCAGCAGGCAAGGGTCCAGTCCCCGAGGGGAAGAGACAAAATAAAGGGGATGCCGGGAAGAAGGCTCCCCCGGTGCTGATCGTGGATGAGCATTCCACCTTCGAGCCCCACGTTCTGGTGGCGACGACTGCTTCCAACCTTCCCTCGGCACAGGGGGGTGAAGTAGGTTTGCCCCGGGAGGACATACGGTTCTCCTTGCCGAAGGGTGCCGCCATTACACATGGCACCGTGGACCCTCAGGAGTTCCTGGGCGGGGCTACTCCTTCGCTGGATAGGAAGGCCATCGGCAAGCTTGATGATGAGGCCCTCGAGTCAAAGATCCTCCGGTCCTCCCTCACTGTAAGTTTCTTCTTTCCTACATAGTAGTCTAATTCCTCTACCTGTTGCATGATAGCCTAACTCCTCCATCCAGTTGTTAACAGGCTTGCATAGCCCTCGGTGAGCACGCTAGGAGGTTCGATGAATGGCGCCTCCAGAAGGCGCAACAGGATGAGGCTATGAAGAAGCTCATCCACGATAATGCTGAGTCCATGAGGCAGATGGACCGGCTAGAAGGGGACCTCCAGCAGGTGAAGGCTGCGACGGAGAAGGCAGCTAACGAGAAAGCTGAAGCCGATAGGACCGCTGATGAGGCCATGAAGAAAGCTGTCGAGGACGCCGAGGCTGCTAGAGCGGAGGCTGCCGCTAGGGCTGTTGCTGCTTTCATGGCCGAGGGGTGGAGGGCCGAAGACCACAAGGACTGGGTGGCTTCGGTGGTGGAGGCGTCCGCTGACGGGTGGGTGAAAGGTCCCGGGGCGATGTGGTTAGCCCGAAAGGGTGAGGACTACTATGCTCGGGGGAGTTCTTTACCCAGGCCCTTATCTACACAAGGCTGGCCCAACACCTGAAGATTGAGCCGAAGGCTTTTGATCCGACGGCATATGGCCTTCCCCCCCTCCAACCAGATATCAGAGTCCCCCTCCCTGCAGATGTTGAAAGGCCAGACCTAGAGGATTCTGAGCTACTGAAGGAGGCCAGGGAGGAAGAGGAAGGGTCCGAAGGGGACGCCACTTCAAAAGCTGCAAAAGGGGGTGATGCTGCAGCTGTTGATGAACCTGTTGTTGTATAATTCTGAACAAATTTTTGTAATGAATACGTACAATCTTTCGGCTTCGGCCTTTATGTATAACAAGTTGTCTTTTATTTTTGTGAATTGATGAATGGATGCCTTCAGGCTTTTTGTATGTAATCTGCTTTTCCCTTTGAATGTATGCCTTCGTCTTTCCCCGCCCCCTTTTTTTGCGCGTGAATGTATGCCTGGCTAGATGTATGGCCGAAGGCCTAACATTTAGGACTTAGAAAAAATATTCCAAGTGTAGTTTCACCATTGAGCCTTTGGTTATGTGACCCCTCTGGCTGCATGGAGATTTGACCGAGAGCCAAACATTTAGGACTTAGAAAATTTTTCTAAGTGTAGTTTCACTACTGAACCTTCGGTTGTGTGACCCCTCTGGCTGCATGGAGATTTGACCTAGGGCCAAATATTTAGGACATAGAAAATTGTTCTATGTGTAGTTTCACCACTGAACTTTCGGTTGTGTGACCCCTCTGGCTGCATGGAGATTTGACCGAGGGCCAAATATTTAGGACTTAGAAAATTTTTCTAAGTGTAGTTTCACCACTGAACCTTCGGTTGTGTGACCCCTCTGGCTGCATGGAGATTTGACCGAGGGCCAAAGATTTAGGACTTAGAAAATTTTTCTAAGTGTAGTTTCACCACTGAACCTTCGGTTGTGTGACCCCTCTGGCTGCATGGAGATTTGACCGAGGGCCAAATATTTAGGACTTAGAAAACTTTCTAAGTGTTGTGCATTGTGTGGCCCTCGGTTATTAGTCCCCCTGGCCTGTGTGGTGATTGGACCGAGGGCATAATATTTGGGACTTAGAAAAAGTTCTCAAGCGTCATTTGTTATTTGGCCTTCAATAAATGAGCCCTGTGAGTACTAGCCTCCGGTGTTGATTGTAGTACTGGGGGTTGCTGGAACTTGGACTCAGGAAATTCAATATCATGTCTGCGAGTACTCGCCTTCGGTATCGTGTAGCAGGCACCCTCATCCATAGTGGGTTCCAAAGTGTGGACTTAGGAAAATTTTGTAAGACATTCATGTTGTAGTAAAGTCGGACGAAGAGTGGGTGCCTTCGATATCCCTTGAGTCGTTGTTGAGTGGACTTAGCCAATTTTAATCCCTTGGAGAGCCTTCGGTGTTGCCATTTCCTGATGGTATTTGTTGAATGGCAACCTTCTGGAAGTAGCAGCTTCCTGGTACCGGGGGTATTCCCGTGCGAGAACCCTCAATTTGACCTTTCTGTTTTGTAACAACCCTTCTTCCTGTTTGTCGAAGGGTGTTCCGTCGTGGATTGTTGGAGTTGTGTACTCATTGATTGCTCGTTGAGTCTACCCCCTTTCACCCCATTTTTTTGGGAGTGAAGGGAAGGCTTTAAGAAACTTGGTTTCTTGGTAAGGCTTGGCCTATCGGGAGGCAACAACATACACCATTAGCTCCCCCCTCGGGTTAACCCTCCGAGTTCCGAGGGGATCGAGGGTCATTTCCTCGGCATAAGACATAGCATGTAGCCTGCCTCCCCTTGGGGGGCGGAACGGAAAGCGCCTCAGTTTTGAAAGTCGTCCCTCTAGGCGCGAGCCATAGTCTGTGGCCTGACATACCCTTGGGGTAGTGACGCGGGGAGCGTTTCATTATGGAAGTCGAATCTTAGGCATATTAGATGTCTGCCACTCCCTTGGGGTAATGACGCGGAAAGCGTTTCAAGGAAGGGTTTTCATTTTCAAACGGGTTGCAAATGGCCGGGTGCACTACGTGTCGCCGGCACCGATAGGTGGCGCCTTCGGTATAAATGCGTCCTCGAGGGGTACAGCTTCAAAAACAACACTTGGTGTTTGTTTCAGCATACGGCCCCCGGCACTTGGTACCGAGGGGTCTTCTTAAAAACACTTGGTGTTTCCTTCATTTGTCGTAGGTGATTGGAGTGTCTACCCTCGGCACTTGGTGCCGAAGGGTCTTGCTTGTGACAAGGCCTTGGGCCAGTAGTCTGCATGAGGGCTTGGCCGCTCACATGTGTCTCGTTTCTTGTTCTTGGTGTCTTCAATATATCTTCAAATTTGAAGGCCTTGGGCCGTAGGATAATACATTCACTAGTTATGAGGGCTTGGCTGCTCTAATATTACTGGTAAAATTTAACTAGGTGATGTACATTCCAATGTCTAGGGACCTCTGTCCCATTGGGGTGTTTGAGTTTGTAAGTCCCAGGTTTAATGATGGCTGCTACGATGTAGGGGCCCTCAAACTTAGGTGCCATCTTTCCGCCCTCAGTTGGTTGGCTAGCTTCCCTCCGTCGGAGGACATAATCCCCCACATGGAATTCTCGAGAGCGGACCTTGGCATCGATGTAGCTTTTGACTTGCCTTCGGTAGTTTTCCGCTCGTATGAAGGCTTGTTCTCGACGTTCTGAAATGAGGTGAAGGTCGAGGACCATGTTGGCGTCGTTAACTTCCGGATCATATTGGGCCACCCTTCGGGTAGGAAGGGTCACTTCAGTGGGAGCTTTAGCCTCAAATCCATAGCACAGGGAGAAGGGTGTTTCATCTGTTGCCCGCCGAGGGGTTGTGCGGTAAGCCCATAGGATGTTGTGGAGTTCTTCTACCCAGCCTCCCCCTTCGGCCTCCAGCTTCTTTTTTAGGCCCTCAAGTAATGTCCGGTTGGCGTTCTCCACTTGACCGTTGCCTTGAGGGTAAGCAACGGATGAGAAGGTGTGCTTGATGCCCCATGCCTCTAGGAGGGCACAGAAGGGGGCTGCCTCAAATTGGGTTCCGTTGTCGGAGATGATTTGTTGGGGGACACCAAACCTTGTGAGAATGTTCTTTAGGACAAAGTGGCGGCACCTGGCCTCAGTAATGCTGGCGAGGGGCTCAGCCTCCACCCACTTGGTGAAGTAGTCAATGGCAACGATGATGTACCTGTTGTTGGAGGTACCCCTCGGCAGAGGGCCCACAAGGTCTATGCCCCATCTAGCGAAGGGTATAGATGTGCTGATGGGGGCAAACTTGACCGCTGGCCTACCGGGGGCCTTCTGGAAGTGTTGACAGGCGGTACACCTTTGGGCGAGATCCGCACAATCTCGGGCCATTGTAGGCAAGAAGTAGCCTTGGATTATGAGCCTTCGAGACATGGAGAAGGGTCCCTGGTGAGCTGAGCAAGTGCCACTGTGCATTTCCTCCATGGCGACTTCAGTTTCGTCTTGATGAAGGCATCAGAGTACTGTGCCGTTGTAAGATCGTTTGTAGAACCTTCCGTCTTCGATGGTATAGCTGGGAGCCCTCAACTTTGCTAGTTTGGCACGGGCTTCATCCTCGGGTAGTTGCCCTGTGGTGATGAAGGCGATGATGTCTGAGATCCAGTCCTCTTGGCTTTGATGGATGTTCATGATGGGGCTGGCGTGTATGCTCGAGAGGCTAAGTTCTTCTATCCTTGCGATTTTAAAGACGTGCTCGGGGGATTCGTCCGAGAGTTTTGATAATATGTCGGCCTCAAAATTTTGAGCCCTCGGTATTTGAGTGAGAGAGTGTGCCTCAAATACCTTAAGTAACTCTTTGGCCGCCTCCTTGTATTGTTTCATCCTCCCTTCCTTGGCCTCATACTCCCCGGAGATTTGGCCCACGACAAGCTTGGAGTCGCACTTGATGTGGATCATTCTGGCTTTCATATTTGCTGCCAGCCGAAGGCCACAGAGGAGGGCCTCATATTCCGCTTCGTTGTTGGAGACTTTGAAGGAGAAGCGGATGGCATGGTAGGCCCGGAAGCCTTCGGGTGTGATGAGCACCACCCCTCCCGCGCATGCTTTGGCTGCAGAGGAGCCGTCAGTGTAAAGAGTCCACCAGTCGTCCGAGGGTGCCGAAGGCTCCTCGTCTGTGGCTGATCTTGCCGTGCATTCTGTCACAAAGTCTGCCAGTGCTTGGCCTTTTATGGCGGGTCTCGGACGGATGTCAATGTTGTATTGGCTGAGGAAGATGGCCCATTTTACCATTCGGGAGGAGTTGGTGGGGCTCCTCATCAAGGCGCCGAGGGGTTGGTGAGTGAGGACCTGGACCGGATGGGCCTGAAAGTAGTGGCCAAGCTTCTTCACAGTCCAAACAATGGCTAGGACTGTCTTTTCCGCGGGGGAGGAACTGAGTTCGGCCTCCCTGAGGGTCTTGCTAACATAGAAGATGGCATGTTGGACGCCATCTTCCTCCTGAATGACCACTGAACTGATGGCAGCCGGGCTGCCTCCAAGGTAAAGGTATAGGGTTTCCCCCACCTTAGGTTTGGAGAGCACATGGGGTGAAGATAAATATTGTTTCATCTCGTTGAAGGCCTCCTGGAATTCTGAGGTCCATTGGAAGCCGGCGGTCTTCCTCATGATCTAGAAGAAGGGTAAGGACTTCTCCGCCGATTTGGATAGGAAGCGGTTGAGGGCTGCCAGGCGGCCCGTCAACCGTTGGACCTCCTTCCCATTGCGTGGGGGCTCCATGTTGATGATGTCCTGGATTTTCTCGGGGTTGGCCTCAATACCCCTTCGGCTCACCATGTAACCCGGGAATCTGCCTCCTTGCACGCTGAAGGTGCATTTCTTCGGGTTTAGCCGAAGGTTGAACTTTTGCATGATGGCCAAGATCTCCCAGAGGTCGTCAGCATGGCTTGATGATTGTTTGCTTTTGACGATCATGTCGTCAACATAGGCCTCCATGGTGCGCCCTAGGATGGCCTGAAAGACTCTGGCCACCATCCGGGTGTACGTGGCGCCTGAGTTCTTCAGACCGAAGGCCATGACAAGATAGCAGAATATGCCCTCGGGGGTCATAGAGGATGTATTTTCTGCGTCCTCCTCATGCATAAAAATCTGGTGATATCCGCGAAATGCGTCGAGGAACGACATGATTTCGCACCCCGTGGTGTCATCCACGAGTTGATCGATGTTTGGCAGAAGGAAAGGGTCCATAGGGCACGCCTTGTTGAGATCCGTGTAGTCCACGCACATGCGGAAGGTGGGTGGCTTCTGTGCGAGGACTACGTTCGCCAGCCACAAAGGGTGTTTCACCTCCTTGATGTGCTTGATGGAGAGGAGCATGGCAACCTCCTTCTTCACAAATTTCCTCCTCTCGGCCGAGAGGGACCTTCTTCACTGTTGTACAGGTCTTGCCGAAGGGTCCACCGAGAGGCGGTGGGTGATGACCCTTCGGCTGATTCCGGGCATGTCCTCCGCCCCCCATGCAAAAACAATGGAGTAGGCGTGGAGGGCTTCAGTTATACCGGTCTTCAGATCTTCGGGGAGCTTGGCTCCAATCTTCACGACTCTCTCCGGCTTGGCCGGATCGAGTGCGAAGTCTTCTACTTCCTCAACGGGCTCAGCCCTCGGCCTCTTCTCTTCTTCCTCCACGGTTCCGGTGATGGTGTCAACACGGAACTCGGTCTTACTAACCTTCTTTGTCACTTGAAGGTAGCAAGCGCGGGCAAGTTTTTGATTCCCCCTTGAGTATCCGATGCCTCCTTCGGCGGGGAACTTGAGGCACAGATGCCTCATGGAGATGATGGCTTCGAGGTCCTCGAGGGCTGGTCTGCCGAGGATGATGTTGTGGGCGCAGTCGATGTTGACAACGACAAACTCCACTTCGATCTTGGCTCTATGTAGCCCGTCGCCAAATAGTACTGGGAGGGTTATGACCCCCTCGGAATTAATGGTGTCTCCGGTGAAGCCGGCAAGGGGGGTCTTGATTGGCCGAAGGGACTCCCTCTCCAGGTGTAGCTCTTTGAAAGTGCTGAGGTACATTACGTTGACGGAGCTACCTGTATCAACGTAAGTTATGTGGATGATAGTATCATTGATCTCTGTACGGATGATGAGGGCATCCCTGTGTGGAGAGGAAGCTGGGGGGAGATCGGCGTTGGTGAAGGTGATGGGTTCCTCCCTCAGCCGCTTTACCGGGGGCATATGAGTGACTTCCCCCACGTATAGTGATTGAGCCCACTTCTTCTGCTGGCTGGTGGAGTCCCCCCTATGTTACCTCCAGTGATCATATGGATGTGGCGCTTCTTCTCCTGTTACTGGCTGTACTCCTCCTCCTTATCGAGGTTTCCAATCTCCCTTTTCTTACCCTTTGGGTCGCCAAGGGGAATGGTGTTTGGGTTGACCCAAAAGCTTGCTTTCTTAGGGGGGCCCTGGTAGTGAGGGGTCCCCTGAGGAGGAGGGCCTCTGATGAACTGAGACAGGTGGCCTGCCTGTATTAACCTCTCAATGGCCGTCTTTAGCTGATGGAAATCGTCGGTACTGTGCCCTTAGTTGTGATGGAACCGATACTAAGGATAATTGGGGTTGATGGCATATACCTCTAGGGGTGTGCGAGAGTCGCGCTCCACCAGGCCCCTCTCCTCGGCGAAGTCTAGGATGACGCTGACGGGGTGTGTCAAGGGCGTCCGAGGGTGCTCCAAGAGAATGGGCTGGGCCCAAGCCTTCGGGTTTCCCTTGTAACCTCCCCCGGGTTTGGCTTGGCCATGCCGGGGGTGATCAACGGGGGGTGCCGAACCTTTGGATTGATTATGGGGAGCCCCCGGCCCCCGGTTGCCTTTGTCGTCTGGCCGAGGGCGTTGTTGATCAGGGTTGAGATGACATTTTTCTACCTCCTCGACCTCGGCGTACCGGTCCCCCCGCTGCAGGGCCCTTATGTAATCGCGGGGAGGTTCGATGATGAGTCTCCTTGAAAAGTTCCCGGGGCGGAGGACCGTTTGAAGGAGGGCCAGGAGGGTCCCGTCGTCGGCGACGTCAACCTTATCAGCCTCCATTCTCCAGTGTTCCAAGAAGTCCCGAAGGGTCTCCTCTTTCCTTTGTCTCACCGTCAGCAAGTGGGAGAAATGCTTCCTTGACCGGCGCCTCCCTGCAAACTGTGTCAAGAAGCGTTGGGCGAGTTCTTGCCATGAATAGATGCAGCCTTCGGGAAATCGGTTGAACCATTCGTACGCTGGTCCCTCTAAGGTGGAGAGGAACCAATGGCACCAATATTTGTTCGATGCCCCCACAATCATCATGCTGTTTTGGTAGCGGTTGTAATGTTCCTGGGGGTCTGTCTTTCCTTCATAGGGCCTGATGGGTTGCCCCGGTATTTTTCCGGAATTCGGGCCGCCAATACCGTTGGGGTAAACGGTGTCCTAGTTTAGAGTTGGATGACAGGTTCCCCGGAGCCTTCGACTATTCTCTTTTGCATCTCCTCCATTTTGGCCATCATGGCCTCATATATGGGATATGCATGAGGGGTGGCGACGGCAGTATGCACTCGATGGGCCTCCATTTCATCAAGACGGTGCTGGAGGGCCGCAATAATCTCGTCCCTATGATCCTTCGGGAGGGCCTCTGCCCCCTGCGAACGAACATGGGCCGAGTGGCCCTGGTTGATTTGGTGCCTGGCGTCATCGGCATGAAGTGGTGCCTTGCCTTTGTCCTGAGGAGGACGTCTTTCGTCTGCCCTGGAGACGGATCCGCCACTTTCTTGAGGTCTTTGGAACGCCTTCCCCCCGAGGCGGTATTGGACCCCTCGGCGGTCTTGCGCCCCTCCGAGCCTCTTGAGGGCGGAGGCCCGGGCCTTTCTTTGTAGTTGCCATGGCGGTCCCGGGATTGGACCTCCTCAGAGGCGTTGTCCTGGGCCACGATCCCCTCGTTGTTCCCAATTCGAAGGATAGGTTTCGCGAGGGGGAGTGGTGGTGGGAGCAGTATGGTGTTCTCCCCGACCTGTGGTTGAAGAGGCACCAGAGTGCCGAAGGCACCCGGGTTTTGAGTGAGTGTCTGGATGAAGGCGGAGAACGCCGATTGCACGTCAATAGTAAGGACCGGAGGGCTCACTTGGTTTTCGCTCCGATCCTTCTTCCTGGCCTCGATGCCAAGGCGGGCATCGTGGGCATTTTGTTGGAGCTGAAGGCATAGGTCGACATCCGTCTGGTCCAACCCGGCGATGATGCCGCCCTCGGGAGCCCTGTTAGAGGCTTCGGGGACGTCAACTTCGCCGAGGGCCAGGTTCCTGTCCTCATGAGTCTTGGATTGGGAACGAGTGTTTCTTCCCATTTTGATAGGTGTATTTAGCTGAAGGGTAGGGTTTCTAACTTGATTGTTCAAGCTCTCAACGAGAGCACCAAATGATGGATGAGTGTACCCGGGGGGTATCTATCCGAAGGGTTACTGCGGGGAGTAACTAGAGAGAGGTCAGAGCAAAATTAGAGAGATAGTGTATATTGCTAATGAGCGTATTCAACGTGGTTTACAAATGGGGAAAGGGGTGCTATTTATAGCGGCAATAAATGCTAGATAGGGACACATGTCGTCATTCTGGTGGTCGAGGGGTCACCTCAACGGGGTGGCACTGGCATTCGCATGTGGCCGCATTAAATGCGGTGGTTGGATGTGACGTTTGTACTCGGTACGTTGATCCAGCGCATGTGGGTGGGAGATTCTGTCGAGGAGATGCCTTCAGCCGTAGATGATTAGCCGAAGGCTCTTCATCCCGGGGCCTCTAGGTGCCGAGGGCTCTAGGTACCGAGAGCTACTGGTTTCGCCGTTTTCTCCCAGTAGCTTCGTAAGCCCAAAACAGTTGTTCTGTGAGATTTTGGGGCCTTCGGCCATGGGACCGAAGGCGGCTGCGTGGGCCTCCTGTCTCTTGGGGCACAGTGACTTGGGCCTGCTGTGCTTCCTGGGCTTGTTGGGCCTGTATTAGAATAGTGGGAGTCTATGGACCGGGGGTTTCCGGGCCATATACTCCATCACACACAATCGAGTAAGGATGATTTTAACTCTTCGAGCTCGTGCTGAGGATAAAGTGAAATTCTAGAGTACGTCAACCTCGTAAGAGTACTCGTTCGTGCCGATGTAATGATTTTCTAGCCTTTTGTGGTAATTTTCATGATAATTAAAATCATCGTGATAATTACCTTGATAGGAAAAATCATCATAGCCTTCAAAGTTTTGTCCTTGATGGAAATAATTATCTTGAAATTAGTAATCTTCATACCCCAAAGGTGGATTTTCATACCATTGATTGTTATCCTCATAACCTTGCTCATAATATCCTTCATTTTGATTATTTTGGAAACCGCTTTGTTCATAGTATGGATAGTGATATGGTGGTTGAGAATGAAAGTGTTCACTTGAGTAATCCATGAGAAAATCTCAAGCAAACACGTGAGAACAAAACAAAAAAGAAATAGAAAGTCTCCCTAACTTGAATTCGCCCATGCTAAAATCAAAATCAAGATTTCACCGTGCCATTCCTCGGCAACGGCGCCATTTGATAAGCCGCTTACGCGGCGTTGTAGTAAAATGGAGTCGAACCTTTCGGGTTTTCCCCGAGTATCGTGTCTTTTGAGGAATGACGGAGGAGTTTCTTGATTTTAAGTCCAGTCACAGGTTATCACAAATTATTGGAAGCTTTCCAAATTAAAACTTCTTATTGATTTTCTAAACTAACTTTTGAAAAAGAGAGTAAATTAAATTATGCAAATACTAATGATGGCTCAAAAATAAACTAAATGAAAAAAAATAATATTAAACTCTAAATGGATTGATCAAAGAAGGGCACTGAATTGAATTATAAAATATGAGTACATCCTTTTAGCTTGGACCTAATAATTAGGAGTAACTAAAGATTGGACTAGTAATTTCTTTTCTCATTGACAAGATTTAAGTTACTTTCACTAATTTATCCTATTTCTAGGCTTCATTAATGTGTTTAAAATGGTTGGCCTAAATTATATTCTAATCTCATAAACAAGATAGATATAACTTTCCGCATTTTAGCTAACAAAATGGTCAACTTCATTAATTAATTAAATTTCTCATATTAAAAATTTGAATTTATTCCTCATAGACAAAGAGTAAACTCTATCCATTAATTTATCCTATCTCTAGGCTTCATTAATGTGCTCAATATGTTTGGCTTAAACTATTTATAATCTCATAGACAAGTTATAAATAATCGTCCAAAGTTTAATTAATGAAATGACCAAATCTATTAAGTAATCAAATTAATCACTTTAAACAACTAGTCCATAAAATTAGTTAAACTTCTAATTTTCGGTCAAACAAGGTCAACCCATATTCTTTAATTCAACTCATGTCCAAGAAGAACTATTTTTCTTGAATAAATATGGTAATTACGAAATTCTTAAAATTAATGCAGAGAATGTTTCACTAACATTTGGAAAGTAGAAACAACATATTCAGAATCTACACGACGATAAGATGAATATTCATATAAAGAACATACAAATTGGAGCTAAAATGAGAAAGATATGAAAGATTGAAGTTGGAGGTCCAACAATGATGGAAATCCGAGCTTTGAGGAGGAAGAAGACACCATTTTTTATCTGAGTTGGGTGTGAGATGGTGTGTTTTGAGTTGGGGATGGAAAAGGGATTTTATAGCCGATGAATTGTGGCAGGCGGCCCGAAGGGCGGCCGCCCTCCGGCCATGGTCGGCAGCCTTCCATCAAATCACCGACAAAGCTACGTGCACGCATCAAATCCGCCGCAGGCGCCCATGGAGGGCGGCCGCCCTTTTTGGCCGCCTCCCGTCTTGTCTCGGAGACCTGAAGCTCAAAAATCATATCCCGCCGCAGGAGGCCACGGAGGGCGGCCTCCCTCTGTCCACCTTCGGCAGCCTTCCGTTATTTTGTCGCCATTCAAAGTGTTATGTGCTGAAACCGTCAAAAACTCGTAGGTGCCCAGAAAGGCGGCCGTCTTATCGAACGCCTCATGTCAAATGGAAAAGTTGTCTGCATCAAATTTGTAGATCTCTTTCTTGACTAACTACTGGAATTTAAATTACATGCACTGGATTTGTAGTTTATGAGATATGACCAAAACAGTGAGCATGTGTCACTTTCCATAGCAATTGCAAATGTCTGACTCCTTTGAGTAATGTTTCCATTCTAAGATTGTTATTTGGTTCTGTGTTCTTCATGAGAGTTTTAGATAAAGAAGATTTCAATGTAATGCAACTGGTTTAACAAACTTTGGGCAATCACGCGCAAAGTTATGATCAAAATACGAACATGTGTCGCTATGCATATTTCATTTTCATCAAAATGGGCCATATAGGCGACCCCTTCTTGGTTTTTTTGAGCTTCCTTGCATGATTTCTTCATCTCTTGGACTCTTCTCATTGAACAATTGGTCAACATATCTTTCAAACTTCCGTAGCAATTCATTCGTTGGCAAAAAATGCCACTTTCTTCACGCAATTGACTCGAAATTTCGCCAAACATGTTATGAATGTGATTTTTACCTGATTTCATGAAACTTGAACCAAAATATATAAAACGTGCCTTGTTTTTATATTTTCAATCCAAAAACCACTTAAAATTGATAAGAAAAGTAAGTACAAAAATGGACTTATCAATACCCAATCGGGTATAGGTCATACCCGACCGGGTATAGACAAAAAACCAGGATCTCCTATTTTGTTTTGTGCTTTTGCACCTTCCTCCCACTTTTGGGGTTCACCAACGGTCCCTTGAGTGATCATGGACCTGTTTGAACTCAGAATAAACCTAATCTAAATAATTTACAAGCATTTTACAAACTAAACTATTACACCAAAAGTGTGTAATTTCTAAAGTAATAATCAATCAAAACCAATTAAAAATGTAAACATACAAATGAAAATTACATGATTATCAACTCCCCCACACTTAGTTTCTTTACTCGTCCTCGAGTAAAGCTAAATGTTCACAATTTTCATGTCCTCAAAAGTTAACAAGAAAAAGCAAAAAGACCACCAAGAATAAAACATGAGTTTTAAGCTCAAATCACAATATCATTTTGGGTTTCATGGCCTTCTAATGCTCGTCTTCTCTTCTCCTTTTTTTTCTTCTTCTTCTCTTCCTCTTTCTTCCAGAGATGATGTCCTTCAAAAATACATACTCCCTCCGTCCCATAAAATAAGTCTCATTTCAATTTGGATCAGAGTTTAAGAAAGTGGGAATAAAGTGGAAATGTATGGTTGTGGTTGACTAAGAAAAAGGTAAATGAATGTTAGCCACACAAAACTTTCCAAAAAGGGAAATGAGAACAATTTTTTGGGACGGCCCAAAAAGGAAAATGAGACTTATTTTATGGGACGGAGGGAGTATTTCTCTTATATCTCTCATTTTGCCTAGGAGCCTTTTCAGGTTTTCATCCTAGCATTTCTTTTATTTTTATTTTTCCTTTCCAACTCACTCATCATTTTTTAATAAGCCCTTATTGCTTAGTTTGCCCGTTTTTGGGTTTTCAACCTAACTAGCATTTCTTTTTCTTTTATTCATTTTTTTGTGTACAAAGAATACAAGAAAATAATGCTTAGTACAAGTAAAAAACAAAAGGGAATTTATTCCCTGGAAGCCAAGCCAGGTCGTGCTTGGCAAAACACGCACGCCGTGCCTGGACGCGAAAAGTGAGATATGCTCCGGAGGCACGGTCGCAGGCAAGGTCGTGCCTGGTGCCGTGCCTGGCGCCGAAACCCTTGTCCTGATCGAATTTTGACTCTTTTTCTTTAAATAAGGCCTCTCCACTCCCATTTAGGGGTTACGAACATTACGGAGGGGCCTAGGCACGTGTTTAGACTAGTTTTTCCGCTATTTTGCTCAAGACCCTGGGATTGTTTGTAAATTTCATCTTTTTAATTAATGACAATTATTTCTATTCATCCCAATTCTGTTGATTTTTCAATTATGAGTCGAGAGTAGTTTTAATTAGGGATTTGAGATTGATGAAAGGGTTAATTACGATGTATGGCTAGTTTCTTGATGGATTAATTGCATGAACGCCGTTTAGTTTGTGTTTGAATAATTTAACTGATATCTTTTGTAACCTGGAATCGCGGCTAGAATTACAATTGCTTGTAGAATAAATTAAGAGAAATCTAGTTTATTCTAAGACACCTTCACACACACTTAATCGCTTGCTAAGAGATTAGTAGTGATTAAGGGGTCGTAAGCTCGTTCGTCTTGACAATAAATTTGGATCCTGTCGCATGAGAGATCAGCCTGGTCCCCTAAATTATTGTACTCTACACCGCGAGAGCGGTAAGAACTTAGTATGATTAGCTAGACTCAATTAAATTAATTTCATGTTATTAAGCCTGATCAGCCAGAAATCAGATTACCCCGGAATCAATCAATGCTCCCTTCGTCGTGAATTAGAGAGAAACCAATCTTTTATTTTAATCATTCATTCGCATTACTTTAATTTCAATTCAACCAACCAATCTAGCACGATGCATTTATTTTATTTAATCGTTGTCCACGCCGTCATCCGCATCACTCATATCCTCCGCCGTTTTGAGCCTTCCCACAAACTCCTCCATGGACATGGATTTAAGATCAAGAAGTTGCTCAATTGCAATAGCTACCTTGGTGTACTTGAATGGCACGATGCGGAGTAATTTCTTCACGACCTTCACCTCCTTGAGGGTCTCGCCGAGGGTACGAATCTTGACGGCAAGCCCGTTCATGCGCATGGCGAGCTTGTCGATCGTCTCGCCGCTCCGCATGCGAACGACATCAAATTACTTGAGTAAAGTTTGTGCCTTGGCCTCACGAACACGCTCATCTCCCACACGCATGGACTTGATGGCTTCCCATGCCTCCTTTGACGTCGCCTTCACGGAAAGCGTTGAGTGCATCTCCGGTGGCACGGCTCGCAGAATTGCCGCTAGCGCCATCCTATCCTCGGTGAAGCTCCCGCGCGCCACACACGATGGTGTCCCACACACTTTGGGCCTCCATGTTCATCTTCATGATGAGCGTCCACTCGAAGTAGTTCGTCGTCGTCAACGTCAGGTAGACGACAGTGCTGCTGGGTTGGTGGATGACGCGTTGCTGCACCACCACATCGTGGCCGCCTCGACGCGACGTGCTCCGTCCACGACGTACCGGATAGCGTGACGGAGTGCGCAAACTTTCGTCGGTCATGACTCTGATACCAAATGTTGGCTAAACTACTAAGCTATGTATTTAATCTAAACACAATGCTACTAATTGATATGATCACATACAAGGAGCTCATGCATGTAGTTCGTGCTTAGGAAGAAAAAAGAACATACGTTGGTATTTTTTTGTGCTCAAAAAATGACTTACTTTGAGACACACTTTTCTTCATTTATAAACGAAACTAACACCCGCACCCACGTACAAATGTAGTTACCACTCTCCACAATGAGACCCACTCACTCCACAACCTCCCATGCATGCATATCATTTACATGCAGTGGCGGAACCAGGACTTGTGACTCGTAGAGGCACAATAACAAAGAAATGATACACTAGTCTAGAAAAAAATCATATGCATCACGAGTATAGTAATAAACAAAACTATAAAATTTAAATAAAACCACTATTTTTGGAATGATCTGTTGCACCCATTAAAATCACTTTGTGGAAATTTAAAGTCACGCGGTTGGCAAGGACCTTTTCTCAAATAACGTCTCCTCAACTCATCTCTAATATTAACATCATAAGTCTCAATCGGCATAACTTTTCTGTCCAGCACTTTTCTGTCCGAACTCCGTCCGAACACCGGCGTTTGGGGCGGTTTCCGGTGGAATATTTTGATGAAAATTTTTGAGCATGTTCCTAATCAAGTCTAGTTTATCCATACCAAACTTCAGCTCAAAATTCGATCGGGGAGGCAGTCAAATAATTCGTTGAAGTTAACTGCGCCAAATTATACATAGAAAAATGAAGTTAACTTCAACGAATTATTTGACTGCCTTCCCGGTCGAATTTTGACCTGACATTTGGTATGGATAAACTAGACTTGATGAGGAACATGCTCAAAACATTTCATCAAAAAATTCCACCTGGAACCGCCCCAAACGGCGGTGTTCGGACGGCGTTCGGACCGGGAGGTGCTGGACCTGAGAATTTTCCAATATATATATATATATATATATATATATATATATATATATATATATATATATATATATATAAATAAATCACCGCAGGGGAACGGGCACCCCCTAGCCCTAGGGTGGGTCCGCCCCTATTTACATGCATGTAAATAAATTGAGTTTTTTCCCGGATTAATGTTAAATAATTAATTAATTACGTAATTAATGTTGGGTTAAAAGTATTTACCAATATACTGCTGGACTTAATCCTAGTCGGGGAAAGTCGCAAAACCGTTTGGCGACTTATAAGTCGTCAAACCATTTGGCGACTCTCTACAACTTGCGTAACGAGACTAAGGAAAAATAGGTGGGGCCAATTTAGAAAAAGAACCTCTTTTTCTTTTAAATGACTATAACTTTCATATTTTTCTTCCAATTTTTTTGAAACATATACCAAATTTTATAACTTTTTGTGATCTTTCATATGACACCAATATGTAATATATAAAGTTCAAAAAAAATCTGAAGACCATATGGGGTGAAAAACTAATTGCAATTATGCACCATCAATCAACTTAATTCTCAACCAATTTAAACCAAAATTTTTACTTATGTGATTGCAATTATGCACCATCAAACAACTTAATCCTCATATCAATTCAATTTTTCAATATATTTACCCAATATAGTTTTTACTTAAATTCTTACACTTTTTAATCTACATCAGCTTTTAACCAAAAACATTTTACGAAAATATGAGGATTCGATCACATACCGTTCTTTACGCTCAAATTTTAAATTTCTAATTTGGACTTTAGACACTCTCTGTTATAATTGAAAATGAGATCATTATACACAGAGGCAGAGCCAGGGCACTGGGCCGGTACAAAGAATATTTTAAAAAAATACACATAATTTTGTACACTAAAAATATAGACATTTTTACAATTTGGATTGGGCCAGGGCTGGCCCTCACCTAGCTACGCCCATGATTAAACATATAATAGGATAACTTTTAAATTAATATTTAACAAAACTGGTTAGTGCAAAATAATTAGGGCAACCCATGACCTATTAATTCAAGAATTTTTTTGCATGGAAATGTTTTATATTTTGAGCTTAAAAATTGAGCGTAAAGAACTACTCCCTCTGTTCCTATTAAAACTTTCAACTTTCCTTTTTCGTCCGTTCCGATTAAAACTTCCACTTTCCCTTTTTAGTAAAGAATTTGTGGTTCACAACATTTCTTACACATTTCTTTCTCCTCTGCACAACTCTCCACCACACAATACCCACTATCTTAAATTGTGTGTCAAATCTATTTGGAAGATAAAATAGGAACGGAGGGAGTATATGTTTTAAGTAAAAAAAATTATTTAAACTGGTTGAGAATTAAGTTGATTGACAGTGCATAATTGCAATTAGTTTTTCACCTCATATGGTCTTCAGAATTTTTTAAACTTTATATATTACATATTGGTGTCATATGAAAGATCACAAAAAGTTATAAAATTTGGTATATGTTTCAAAAAAAAGGGAAGAAAAATATGAAAGTTATAGTCATTTAAAGAAAAAAGAGGTTCTTTTTCTAAATTGGCCCCACCTATTTTCCCTTAGTCTGGTTACGCAAGTTCTCCATATGAAGCAGAGAGTCGCCAAATGGTTTGGCGACTTAGAAGTCGCCAAACGGTTTGGCGACTTAGAAGTCGCCAAACGGTTTGGCGACTTTCCCCGACCAGGGTTAAGTCCAGCAGTATATTGGTAAATACTTTTAACCCAATATTAATTCCGTAATTAATTAATTAATTAACATTAATCCGGGGAAAAACTCAAATAAACTTAATTGACCAACTTAACTAATTGACCCAAATTAAACTAACACTAATGCAATGACACATACGCACATCAATACCGCTACAACACATGCACGGTGTCACGCGACGAACACTACTTGGCATGACTCATCACGCTGTGCACTAACACTCTAGTCTAAAATGTATCAATGACTCAAAATAAACTAAATTAAACATGAATGAAATTCTAAACAACAAGGTTAATTCCAACACGCATTTATCAGAGGTTTTCAACCACTGGTGAGTTCACTATCAAATCTGCTTACGAGGCTTCTTTTTCGGTTCAGGCTAAAGAAGAGATGAGCTGGCTATGGAGAATAGATGCAACAGAGAAGGTGCGTTGCTTCCTCTGGCAGGATGGGAAGAACAAAGTTCTGACAAATGCGGAAAGAGTTAGACGACATCTCTCAAATGATTCCACATGTCCTATTTGCAATACTCAGGAGGAAACCATCCTCCATATGTTGCGTGACTGTGAATTTGCTGCAACATGTGGGACCAAAGCTGCATTTGGTGTGCCTAGGATGGGAGATAGCTTTCTCAATAGTTTGGAATGGATACAGAGACACTATCAAGGGAAGGGAAGAAATTCGGATAGGATTCCCCACGCTTCCAGGTTTGCTTATGTTATTTGGTGTTTATAGAAAGCTCGTAACACTTGGATTTTTTAAGGTCGGTGTTTGTCCAGATGCAGATCGAGTTGTGAGGAACGCATATGCACAGGCAAAGGAGTATAACAAAGTTAGTGTTAGGGATAGAATCAAACAATTAAAGGTGGCTAACAATATTATGTGGATTCCAGCCGACTCCGAATCTTTTAAGTTAAATTGTGACGGCTCTAGTTCGGATAACGGGAGAGAGGCACGAGCAGGTGGAGTTATTCAGAATCACAAAGGGGAATGGATTCTTGGCTTCACATTGAACATTGGAAGAACTGATAGTTTCAAAGCGGAACTCTAGGGACTTCGTCAGGGATTGTTGTTGGTCAAAGAGCTGGATTTGAACAGGGACATCGTGGAAGTGGATTCAGAAAGTATGATAAAGGCTCTCAAGAGGAGACACGGCTCGTGGACAGCTAATTTTGGAGTCCTAGTTCGAGATTATCGAAGACTACTCGAGGAAGGTCGATTCGTTCATGATAGAGTATATAGACTCGGACCCCCGGGTCTCATGACTATTGGGCCCGGACAGCGGCCCACACACATCTTACGGATATCATTGGTATTATTGTACTGCTTATATGTCATTTGTATGTAACTATGTACTAGATTAGTCTTTTATGTAGTTGGGCTACTGGGCCCATATTAGCGGCCCGACCCATTATTTCCCTATTTATACTCCTCTTGGAGCCATTTGTAACCCTAGAACATAAGTCTCAATTTCACAATTCACTATTCATTCAGCTTCCTCTCTATATGCTCAAATCTCTCCCATTTTATATATACTTGGATACCTATAATCCATCAATGGTGCTTTCATTGAGAGATTAGAGCAAAATCAAGTTAGATTCCTCCCAAGAATCTCCAAACACTCATCCAAAACACAAATTCAGAAAAAAAAACTGTCTGAAAAAAAATTGAAAAACTAGGATCTGAACCGCCGTCAACCATTCTTGTTGCCGCTGCACCTGCTGAAGTCCAGCACTACCGTCGCTCCAGGCCTGGCGAGGGATACAGACCTGCAGTTGCTGTCCAGATCTGCGCTCACCCAGCTCTCCGAAGTGATGTTGAGATCGATCCACAACCTCTGGCACTCTGCTGTCGCCACCACAGCTTGACGGTCTGAACTAGGGCCAAGATCTCCATCTCCATGGTCGTTTGACTCAATTGCCAGGGTTGGACCTCAAGTACCGCCATTAATGGCTGCCAGGAGCTCCAAAAGTAACAAACGGGATCTGGGAATGAAAAACAAAAGCTCTTCGTCGGAAAGATCATCGCCCTGGTCGCCACCACACGCTGAACCGAAGCTACTGTGAGCCATTCTTTGCAACTCGTTGCACCAAGAATGAGGTCCTCTGTCCAACCCCGCCAGCGTCACGGCTGCTCGCTTCTCCCACTTGAAGAGTGTACCGGTCACCGCCTGAGGAAGAGCTTCGTCGGGGCTACAGGGGACCTAGCGGCCTTGCTTCCGGTCATTTTTGATCTGCCGCGCCTGAGCAGCGTGTCACTCTAGGACCGAGAAAGCTTCCCCTAGTACAGCCTGAGAGGGTTTTTCCGTTACAATCCCAATTGCTGCTGGGCTCCTCTCTTGGCTAAGTAGCTGTGAGCTATTCTTGGTCGCAAAACAAGGTTGTTTGCAGATGTGAAGGCGGATAAAATTGCACACCTTGCATAATAGAAACCCTTTGGCAGCAATGGTGGGCCGGATCGCATTTTGCTACAATCAAACTTATCAATGGGCCCAATTTCTACACAACCAATTTCCATCCCAATTTCAAGAGCTAAGTATCCAACAACCCAATACTCCTATTTATACCTTTAAAATATTTATTAAATGATAGTAGTATAATTATTACTGTTATTAATTATATTATTTCCACCACCATTATGGCGGGTTAAAAACCCCTCGAGATGGTGAAGACCATTATGAGGGATTAAAATTTCTCGAGGTTGCTAATGATGCATTATTATTGGCATTATTATTTTTATCATCGCCATTAGAGCGGGTCAAAAAACCCCAGAGTGGTGAACCCGAGCTCTAGTCTACTGAACATCTTTATTTGATGATTTGAATTATATTTGGGTCCCTTGACCTACCCTAGCCACCTTTATTTGGTGACTCGGGCATCTAAAAATGAGAGCCGCTACCGGCCGCACATGGCATTATGCCCGATAGCGGTAAACGGTACGCCTCATTCTCCGAGACGCTAATCGCGTCGCCCAAAAGCCGTTGCCATGAACAACGCACCTATTGTATTCCGCTTATTTTTTGGAAATGTAAATAGAAGATACCACGTGTCGTATCAGCAGCCTTCGAGCGAAAGGCTCAGGTCTGCTCCACTTTGTATTTTGTATCAGCGAAAGGCTCAGGCCCAGCTGAGAGAGCACGTCGTATCGGCCCCTTAGAGCGAAATGCTCAGGCAGGGCCGACGATGTCCCCAGGACGACGGGCCCGCAAATGGCCCACGTCTTGAAATGGGAAGTTCACCGCGTCGTCCACGCGCCCGATCGCAGGACGACAGGCCTGAAATCATGGCCGAGGTGACAAAATCCCCAAACTCAGGGTCGGGCAACGGCAGCCGTTGAAAACCAACCAAAAGTCTAGCCCGCGTCATAAATAGGCAACGAGACCCCCCCTGAGATCGCGGACGTTATAAACGAAGTCCGAATCGGCCGAAGGACTAGCGACCCCTTCGGCCGAAGCCTGAAAGAAGGACACTCCCTGAAATGGGGAACGGAATCAAAAAAAAAGGAAAAGAAAAGGAAAAAGAAAACATAAAAGAAGGAAGCCGAGGACCGCGCGCACTCGCCGGCCTCGAGCAACAAAAAATGAAATCCCCACAACAATACTAAGTACATATGAGGCAAATACTACACATTATGGACGAAGCAAGACCATACATGCGGACTAGACGAGCGCCCAGCGCCGTCCATCATCTGAGACGAGCGCCCAACGCCGTCCATCATTTTCAGACGAGCGCCCAGCGCCGTCCATCATTTTCAGACGAGCGCCCAGCGCCATCCCTCATTTTCAGACGAGCGCCCAGCGCCGTCCCTCATCTTAGATGAGCGCCCTGCGCCGTCCTTCATTCTTAGACGAGCGCCCGGCGCCGTCCCTCATTTTTTAGACGAGCGCCCAGCGCCGTCCCTCATTTTCAGACGAGCGCCCAGCGCCGTCCATCATCTCAGACGAGCGCCCAGCGCCGTCCATCATCTTAGACGAGCGCCCAGCGCCGTCCCTCATTTGTTAGACGAGCGCCCAGCGTCGTCCATCATCTTAGACGAGCGCCCAGCGCCGTCCATCATTTTCAGACGAGCGCCCAGCGCCGTCCATCATGTCAGACGAGCGCCCAGCGCCGTCCATCATCTCAGACGAGCGCCCAGCGCCGTCCATCATCTCAGACGAGCGCCCAGCGCCGTCCATCATCTCAGACGAGCGCCCAGCGTCGTCCCTCATCTTAGACGAGCGCCCTGCGCCGTCCTTCATTCTTAGAAGAGCGCCCAGCGCCGTCCCTCATTTTTTAGACGAGCGCCCAGCGCCGTCCCTCATCTCAGACGAGCGCCCAGCGCCGTCCATCATCTCAGACGAGCGCCCAGCGCCGTCCATCATCTCAGACGAGCGCACAGCGCCGTCCCTCATTTGTTAGACGAGCGCCCAGCACCGTCCCTCATTTTCAGACGAGCGCCCTGCGCCGTCCTTCATTCTTAGACGAGCGCCCAGCGCCGTCCCTCATTTTTTAGACGAGCGCCCAGCGCCGTCCATCATTTTCAGACGAGCGCCCAGCGCCGTCCATCATTTTCAGACGAGCGCCCAGCGCCGTCCATCATTTTCAGACGAGCGCCCAGCGCCGTCCCTCATTTTCAGACGAGCGCCCAGCGTCGTCCCTCATCTTAGACGAGCGCCCCACGCAGTCCCTCATTTTTTAGACGAGCGCCCAGCGCCGTCCCTCATTTTCAGACGAGCGCCCAGCGCCGTCCATCATCTAAGACGAACGCCCAGCGCCATCCATCATCTTAGACGAGCGCCCAGCGCCGTCCCTCATTTGTTAGACGAGCACCCAGCGCCGTCCATCATCTGAGACGAGCGCCCAGCGCCGTCCATCATTTTCAGACGAGCGCCCAGCGCCGTCCATCATATTCAGACGAGCGCCCAGCGCCGTCCATCATCTCAGACGAGCACCCAGCGCCGTCCATCATCTCAGACGAGCGCCCTGCGCCGTCCATCATCTCAGACGAGCGCCCAGCGCCGTCCCTCATCTTAGACGAGCGCACAGCGCCGTCCCTCATTTGTTAGACGAGCGCCCAGCGCCGTCCCTCATTTTCAGACGAGCGCCCTACGCCATCCTTCATTCTTAGACGAGCGCCCAGCGCCGTCCCTCATTTTTTAGACGAGCGCCCAGCGCCGTCCATCATTTTCATACGAGCGCCCAGCGCCGTCCATCATTTTCAGACGAGCGCCCAGCGCCGTCCCTCATGTTCAGACGAGCGCCCAGCGCCGTCCATCATCTCAGACGAGCGCCCAGCGCCGTCCATCATCTCAGACGAGCGCCCAGCGCCGTCCCTCATCTTCAGACGAGTGCCCAGCACCGTCCATCATCTCAGACGAGCGCCCAGCGCCGTCCATCATTTTCGGACGAGCGCCCAGCTCCGTCCCTCATTTTCAGACGAGCACCCAGCGCCGTCCATCATCTCATACGAGCGCCCAGCGCCGTCCATCATCTTAGATGAGCGCCCAGCGCGTCCCTCATTTGTTTGACGAACGCCTAGCGCCGTCCGTCATTTTCAGACGAGCGCCCAGCGCCGTCCATCATCTCAGACGAGCGCCCAGCGCCGTCCATCATCTCAGACGAGCGCCCAGCGCCGTCCCTCATCTTCAGACGAGTGCCCAGCACCGTCCATCATCTCAGACGAGCGCCCAGCGCTGTCCATCATTTTCGGACGAGCGCCCAGCTCCGTCCCTCATTTTCAGACGAGCGCCCAGCGCCGTCCATCATCTCTTACGAGCGCCCAGCGCCGTCCATCATCTTAGATGAGCGCCCAGCGCGTCCCTCATTTGTTTGACGAGCGCCTAGCGCCGTCCGTCATTTTCAGACGAGCGCCCTGCGTCGTCCTTCATTCTTAGACGAGCGCCCAGCGCCGTCCCTCATCTTCAGACGAGTGCCCAGCGCCGTCCATCATCTCAGACGAGCGCCCAGCGCCGTCCATCATCTTAGACGAGCGCCCAGCGCCGTCCCTCATTTGTTAGACGAGCGCCCAGCGCCGTCCCTCATTTTCAGACGAGCGCCCAGCGCCGTCCCTCATTTTCAGACGAGCGCCTAGCGCCGTCCCTCATCTCAGACGAGCGCCCAACGCCGTCCCTCATCTCAGACGAGCGCCCAGCGTCGTCCCTCATCTTCGGACCAGCTCCACCGTCCTACATGTTCAGTCCGGCGCCAACGCCTTGCCACGTCGTCATATTATAGGACCAGCTCCTCATCGCCGTTGTCCTCACATCACGACCGGCCCCTCAGCCTTGGCGTGATCATCTATCTCAAGACCGGCTTCCTCAGCGCCGCGAGTCTTGAGCCAGCGATCGGGCTCACCATCCCTTCCTGGATGGTGACCATCGCCTTTATATGACGATCAGCTTCATCAGCGCCTCGTCATCATATTATAGGACCGGCTCCTCATCGCCATTGTCCTCACATCACGACCGACCCCTCGGCCTCGGCATGATCATCTATCTCAAGACCGGCTTCCTCAGCGCCGCGAGTCTTGAGCCAGCGATCGGGCTCGCCATCCCTTCCCGGATGGTGACCATTGCCTCTATATGACGATCGGCTTCACCATTGCCTCGTCATCATTATTTAGACCGACTCCTCATCGTCGTCGTCCTCACATCACGCCTGGCCCTTAAGCCTCGGCGTGATCATCTATCTCAAGACCGGCTTCCTCAGCGCCGCGAGTCTTGAGCCAGCGATTGGGCTCACCATCCCTTCCTGGATGGTGACCATCGCCTTTATATGACGATCAGCTTCATCAGCGCCTCGTCATCATATTATAGGACCGACTCCTCATCGTCATTGTCCTCACATCACGGCCAGCCCCTCGGCCTCGGCGTGATCATCTATCTCAATACCGGCTTCCTCAGCGCCGCGAGTCTTGAGCCAGCGATCGGGCTCACCATCCCTTCCTGGATGGTGACCATCGCCTATATATGACGATCGGCTTCACCATCGCCTCGTCATCATTATTTGGACCGACTCCTCATCGTCGTCGTCCTCATATCACGACCGGCCCCTCGGCCTCGGCGTGATTATCTATCTCAAGACCGGCTTCCTCAGCGCCGCGAGTCTTGAGCTAGCGATCAGGCTCGCCATCCCTTCCCGGATGGTGACCATCGCCTTTATATGACGATCGGCTTCACCATCGCCTCGTCATCATTTTTTGGACCGACTCCTCATCGTCGTCGTCCTCATATCACGACCGGCCCCTCGGCCTCGGCGTGATTATCTATCTCAAGACCGGCTTCCTCAGCGCCGCGAGTCTTGAGCTAGCGATCGGGCTCGCCATCCCTTCCCGGATGGTGACCATCGCCTTTATATGACGATCGGCTTCACCATCGCCTCGTCATCATTGTTTGGACCGACTCCTCATCGTCGTCGTCCTCATATAACGACCGGCCCCTTGGCCTCGGCGTGATTATCTATCTCTAGATCAGCTTCCTCAGCGCCGCGAGTCTTGAGCTAGCGATCGGGCTCGCCATCCCTTCCCGGATGGTGACCATCGCCTTTATATGACAATCGGCTTCACCATCGCCTCGTCATTATTGTTTGGACCGACTCCTCATCGTCGTCGTCCTCATATCACGATCGACCCCCTCGGCCTCGACGTGATTATTTATCTCGAGACCAGTCTTAGTCATTCCTTTACCGGATGACGACCGTTGCATGGATTTTTGGACCGGCCCCTCATCGTCGTTGTCCTCACATCATGCCCGGCCCCTCGGCCTCGGCGTGATTATCTATCTCAAGACCGGCTTCCTCAACGCCGAGAGTCTTGAGCTGGCGATCGGGCTCACCATCCCTTCCTGGATGGTGACCGTCGCCTTTACATGACGATTGGCCCATCATGGCCTCGTCATCATTTATTGGAACGGCTCATCATCGCAGTCATCCTCACATCGCGGCAGACCCCTCGGTCTCAATGCGATCTTGAGCT
Organism: Cuscuta europaea; assembly: GCA_945859875.1. Classification (NCBI taxonomy): domain Eukaryota; kingdom Viridiplantae; phylum Streptophyta; class Magnoliopsida; order Solanales; family Convolvulaceae; genus Cuscuta; species Cuscuta europaea. Next base: position 1,840,651 of record CAMAPE010000002.1, read on the forward strand.
AGCGATTGGGCTCACCATCCCTTCCTGGATGGTGACCATCGCCTCTATATGACGGCCGGCTCATCATTGCCCTGTCATCATATCTCGGATGGGTTTTTTTTTTCATCGCCATCCGCACATCACGACCGGCCCCTCGGCCTCGGCGTGACAATCTATCTCAAGACCGGCTTCCTCAGCGCTGAGAGTCTTGAGCTAGCAATCGGGCTCGCCATCCCTTCCTGGATGGTGATCATCGCCCTTATATGACGATCGGCTCCATTCTTGCCTCGTCATCATATTATCAGATCGTCTCATCATCTCCGTCCGCACATCACGATCGGCCCCTCGGCCACGACGTCACACCCTATCCCAACACCGGCTTCATTAGCGCCGAGTGTGTTGGGCTAGCGATCAGGCTCGCCATCCCCTCCTGGATGGTGACTATCGCCTCTATATGACGATCGGCTCCATCATCACCTCGTCATCATATTTCGGACTGGCTCCTCATCATTGTCATCCGCACATCGCGATCAGCCTCTCGGCCGCGACGTGATTATTTATCTCAAGACCGGCTCCCAGCGCCGAAGTCTTGTTATAGCGATTGGGCTCGCCATCCCTTCCCGGACGGCGACCGTCGCCCCTATATGACGCACGGTTCATCATCGCCTCGTCCTCACATTTAGACCGGCCCCAGCGCCGAAGTCCTTATCTAGCGACCAGGCTCGCCATTCCCTTCCTGGATGGTGACCGTCGCCTTCGTATGACGCATGGCTTATCATCGCCTCGTCCCCATATTCGGACCGGCTCACCAGCGCCATCGTCCCCATAATCGGACCGGTTCGTCAGCGCTGTCGTCCTCATATTCGGACCGACTCATCAGTGTCGTCGTTCTCATATTCAGGCAGGCGTCCACCGCCTCGTCCCCCTATTCAGATATAGCGAACATCTTGCGGTCTCCGGCCGAAAGGCTAAAGGAGCCCAGAGTTCAGCCATATATCGCTCCGTCATCTTTATTTGATGACGCGAAGCTCATTTGTAGGCCCATCGGCCATATATCGCTCTGTCATCTTTATTTGATGATGAAGAGCTCATTTGTAGGCCCATCGGCCATATATCGCTCTGTCATCTTTATTTAATGACGAAGAGCTCATCTACAGGATCATCGGCCATATATCGCTCTGTCATCTTTATTTGATGATGAAGAGCTCATTTGTAGGCCCATCGGCCATATATCACTTTGTCATATTTATTTAATGACGAAGAGCGCATCTACAGGACCATCGGCCATATATCGTTCTGTCATCTTGATTTGATGACGAGGAACTCATTTGTAGGCCTCTGAGCCACATCTTGCTCCGTCATCTTTATTTGATGACGCGAAGCTCAGTTGCAGGCCCATCGGGCATATATCGCCTCGTCATCTTTATTTGATGACGCGAATCTCATTTACAGGCCCATCGGCCATATCTCGCTCCGTCATCTTTATTTGATGACATGGCGCTCGCATATAGGCCTCTGAGCCATACATCACCCCGTCATCTTTATTTGATGATGTGGGGCTCTCATGTAGGCCTCTCGGCCATACATCACCACGTCGTCTTTATTTGACGACGTGGAGCTCTTATGTAGGCCCCTGGGCCGCACCATCACCCCGTCGTCTTTATTTGACGACGTGGAGCTCTTATGCAGGCCCCTCGGCCGCACCATCGCCCCGTCGTCTTTATTTGACGACGTGGAGCTCTTATGCAGGCCCCTCGGCCGCACCATCACCCTGTCGTCTTTATTTGACGACGTGGAGCTCTTATGCAGGCCCCTCGGCCGCACCATCGCCCTGTCGTCTTTATTTGACGACGTGGAGCTCTTATGCAGGCCCCTCGGCCGCACCATCGCCCCGTCATCTTTATTTGACGACGTGGAGCTCTTATGCAGGCCCCTCGGCCGCACCATCGCCCCGTCGTCTTTATTTGACGACGTGGAGCTCTTATGCAGGCCCCTCGGCCGCACCATCGCCCCGTCGTCTTTATTTCACGACGTGGAGCTCTTATGCAGGCCCCTCGGCCACACCATCGCCCCGTCGTCTTTATTTGACGACGTGGAGCTCTTATGCAGGCCCCTCGGCCGCACCATCGCCCCGTCGTCTTTATTTGACGACGTGGAGCTCTTATGCAGGCCCCTCGGCCGCACCATTGCCCCGTCGTCTTTATTTGACGACGTGGAGCTCTTATGCAGGCCCCTCGGCCGCACCATCGCCCCATCGTCTTTATTTGACAACGTGGAGCTCTCGTACAGGCCTCTCGGCCCATCGGCCTTACGTTCTGGTCATCTTTATTTGATGAACCAGACATCATATTGTGGACGGTCGCTCGACTCATCCCTTAGTCATCTTTATTTGATGACTAGGACTACTGATCATGATGAGCTACCCACATCTAGAGATCGGCCTCGACCATCCAGCAGACGGGCACCGCTGCAGCTCCATCTCCAGGCCGAAGGGCTCGCACCTTTTGTTTCATTTTGGGGGCATCCGGTGTACTTTTTTTCCCTCATTAGGATTTTTTCCCACAGGGTTTTTCCTAATGAGGTTTTTAACGAGGCATCTCCCCATCGTGGATCAAAAGGTGTCAAACCTCGGCCCCCTGTTGAAGACATCATCCGACACGCATTACTCTACTCCTCTTCACCTCATTACACTCGCCTCAAGGAGTGGGGGACTGGAAGAGCGGGGGACTTAGCGCCTCCGTTAACCAAAGAAGCAGAAATTCAAATTTTTGTTCACGAAGTTTACTCACCAGACGACGACAGATCAGCACACAGTTCTACTCTCTTTCGCCTCGAATACTCTCGACTCAGAGAGTGGGGGACTCCTGATAGAGTATATAGACTCGGACCCCCGGGTCTCATGACTATTGGGCCCGGACAGCGGCCCACACACATCTTACGGATATCATTTGTATTATTTTACTGCTTATATGTCATTTGTATGTAACTATGTACTACATTAGTCTTTTATGTAGTTGGGCTACCGGGCCCATATTAGCGGCCCGGCCCATTATTTCCCTATTTATACTCCTCTTGGAGCCATTTGTAACCCTAGAACATAAGTCTCAATTTCACAATTCACTATTCATTCATCTTCCTCTCTATATGCTCAAATCTCTCCCATTTTATATATACTTGGATACCTATAATCCATCAGTTCACATTAAACATATCTACCGTGAAGGAAATAAATGTGCCGATGAAAAATTCTAAAGATACACACTTTTTTGTGTACACACTTTTTACACATGCCTGTGTAAGGTTTTTTTTTTCTGTACAGACAAAACGTATTTGACAATATACGTTTTGTCTGTACAAACAAAACGTATTTGACAAAATACGTTTTGTCTGTACAGATAAAAGAAAAACCTTACACAGGCATGTGTAAAAAGTGTGTACACAAAAAGTGTGTATCCCAAGCAAAACTCATGTGCCGATAGGCTTGCGAATGCTGCACATCAAACAAATTTTTTGGAAGGATGCTAATGGGTTAGAAAGTATTAGATTTTAATATGTTTTTTTCCTGTGTTTTTTTTGCGTTGTAACAAAAAAAAATCATCATACCTATATGTAAATCTACCAACTCAATTTCCGTTGGTGGGTATTTTTACTAAAAAACTACACATTTTGACCTTTTAAAGTTCAATATGCAGTTGTTTCAATTCCCTACACATATTGATCAGTCATATATAATAGTCTGGTCTAGGGTCCTTTTATAATTTATAATTTTGACTTTTATTATAATAAGATGTTAGACGGCTTTTGGATGGGTAGGCCATTCTATTCACATCTATTTTTTCACATGATCGCTTTCGGGGAAAATAATTAAAATACTCCGAACTTTGAAGGGGTGTGAGATAAACACCCCAAACTTTTATATGTAATTTAAATACATCAAACTTTATTTAAAAAGTTATTGTAACACCATGCTCATTTATCATTTCAAAAATTTATGATTTTAATTGCATAATTTAAAAGAGCAAATTGAAAACATTGCAATTTTGTAGTGTTTGGGGGAGATACTATTTACTCCCTTCTGTCCCGAAAAGGTTGGCCAAAGTTGACTTTCACGTGAATTAATAAAGTAAAACCTGCGTGGTTGAAATTTGTGCAGAGAAGAGAGAATTAATTTTAGCCACATATTCCTTACTTTAAATGGAAATGACAAATCTTTTTGGGACCTCCAAAAAATGAAATGTGGCCAACCTTTTCGAGATGGAGAGAGTATTTTACATTGAAAGTTTAGAATGGTAATTGTATCTTCATGAATGCTAAAATGTTTTAAATTATGAAATTAACACCAATTATTAATATTTTTGAAAAAAATAATACAAAATCATAGTGTTAAAATAACTTTTTATATACAATTTGAAATATTTAAATTATATATGCAAGTTTGGGGTGTTTACGGTGATTACCTCACATTAATCATTTATATTGTATTTATACTGATTAATTAAAAAGGTCCAAACCACATGGTTGGGCAGGACTCGGGGCTGGCCGTGCCTAGCGTAAGAGTAGCACGTCTTTACAATCATGCCCATAAATGATAAGAATACAGCTGCGGCTTAGCTTGCTATGTGACAGGTCTACGCTTTTTAAAAGTTTGCTGCAAGTCTGTAACTAGGCCTCATTGGACTTTATACGAATATATAAATGCTTTTATACATATTTGATTTGTTTATTTATGAGACCTAGTCTATCTGTTATTGTTATGGACTTCAACAGTAGCAATAATACACATGGATCACGTTGGCTAGCGCATTAAATCAAACTCCTCCAATTTGAACGACATACCGAGTACTACCTCCGTTCATATTAAAACTTCCAAATAGGTTTGGCACAGAGTTTAATATAGTGGGTATTGTGTGGTGGAGAGTTGTGCAGAGGAGAGAGAAATGTGTAAGAAATGTTGTGAACCACAAATTTTTTACTGAAACGGGAAAGTGGAAGTTTTAATTGGAACGAATGAAAAAGGAAAGTTGGAAGTTTATTTAGGAACGGAGGGAGTATCTATTTAGGACTGTGGAATCAGTTTACAAACATGGCGCTTATATATATATATATATAGAGTCATTCTCCTATCCAGCATCTCTCGGTTCGAACGCCGTCCGTACACCGCCGTTTCGGGCGGTTCCCGATAGAATTTTTTGATGAAATTTTTTGAGCATGTTCCTCATCAAGTCTAGTTTATCCGTACCAAATTTCAGATCAAAATTCGATCATGAAGGCAGTCAAATAATTCATTGAAGTTAACTGCGTCAAATTATACATTGAAAAACGCAGTTAACTTCAACGAATTATTTGACTGTCTTCCCTATCGAATTTTGAGCTGAAATTTGGCATGGATAAACTAGACTCGATGAGTAACATGCTCAAAAAATTTCATCAAAACAATCCACTGGGAAACGCCCCAAACGGCGGTGTTCAGATGGAATTCGGACCGGGAGGTGCTGGACCTGAGAATTTTCCTATATATATACATATTAAAGGTAGCGGATCAGGTGAGAAGTGACATTAGGCTGAGAACTTCGAAGTCAAACTTATAGCCTAAAAATACAAACTTTTAACCAATAAATCATAACTTATAGACCCCCTCGAAAATAATTACGAAAATGCCACCGCATCAAAATAACTCCAGAAACCTGGAATTTTTTTTTACGCGATGGCATTTCCGTAATTATGATGGAGAGATTTATAAGTTATGATTTATTGGTTATAAGTTTCTATATTCAGTCTATAAGTATGGTGCGTTGTAAGATTAAATACAAATCCAAGGGCTGAGATTACTTCTCACTTTTCATCTTAAGGACTTCTCACCTGATCTTTTCTCTATCTCTCTCTCTCTCTCTATATATGTATATATATATATATATATATGTGTGTGTGTGTGTGTGTGTGTGGCGGTTCCTGTGAGAACACATTCCTAGGAGAGAAAAAAGATTAAATTTGGACCCTCCACTTTTGTAATCGTGCGGCTGGGATTGCAATGTTGGACGATTAAAAACCCACGTGAGGCGTGCGTGCAGCAACTTAAACGGCGAAGCGTCCAGCTAAAAGGGCAAATCAGTAAATGGAAGCCGCCAAATTAATGATGGCGGTTGGCGCACTATTTTCTATGTGGCAAGAATCCCGGTTAATGTGCCGATATATTTGAACTAAGAGAACTACCTTGTGAAGAATTCTACTGAAGCAAGAAGCATCGACGAACGAAAGAAGCAAGAGAAGAAATCGGAAACCCCGACAAGGCTTCGATTAGCGATGGAAGTGAGGAATGAGAACGACGGAGCATCAGGAAGTTTGAAGAGTGCTACAGGTACGAAAATCGCGAACAACAGTTGATAGTTAAGTGTTTGTGTTAATTTGCTTGGCTTAAAGGTTCAGTGCATGTTCAAAGTAAACCATTTTGGTGTAGTTTTAGGATTCGTTTGCAGGAAAATATTAAAAAAATGATGTATTGTTGGTTTTATGTGGTGCATAGTTGTGAATGTGCTACGAATCGAAAGTTTCAAGGGTCTAGATATGTGATAGAGTGCATTAGATGATTGTATATATGATTGATACATTTTTTTGGTTTGAGAAAAGTGAAAATGTAAATACATAAAGTGCATTGTCAGATTTCTTCTTTGTGTAATTTAGGTATAGGTTTTGTTAGCAAATTGTGCATGTGTAATTGTAGAATATGCAAATGTTGAAAAAGTTTGATGAGCGGTTAAAATGTACAATGTAGAATTTAACAGAGTGAAATATACTTAAAGTGCAATGTCGAATGTGAAAGATTGAAATATACTTAAAATGCATTATATTTTATTTATTAGTAGTCCGATAGTATGATAATGTGTTAATTATTGGTGAAAGGATGACTTGTTAGTTCATTAAGTGCATTGGTCTATGTGAAGTATTGTTTATATGATAGCAATAACATACCTTTAAAATTGTGCACATTTATTTAATGGTTGTTGTTATATGTGAAAGTGGAATTGCAAGGTAGTAACATGCAATTCAAAGTCCATAAAGTGCATTTTGGATTTTTGAAATCTGGATGATGTTGTGTTTTTGTGAGGTCATGGTAAATGTATAGTGTGCAAATGTTGCAACAGTTAGTGCAATGATGATTTAGAATGAGTTAAAATAGACTATATGTGTGTTAACATGTTTTTGAAAGTTAATAAAGTGATTTATACTAAGGCATAACTTACTTTAAGAAGTGTGGAAATATAATGAATGGGTGTAATGTGCAAAGTGTAATTCCAATACAATAACATGTAATTGTAACTTCCTAAATTGCAAAATTGGATTATAATTGTGCATTGATTTTGATATTGTAGAAAGGAGGGAAACAAGGCTGCAGAGTAGTAAGAAAGACAAGCGAAAGAGAATAATGGACTCAACTGAGAATGAATCAGAAGAGAATAGAGTCAAGAGACAGAACAAACGAGCAAGAGAAGAAGATAGTGATGATGATTTTAGGATTCAACAAAAGGTTGTTGGTGTTGTTAATGAGGTGGTTTCAAAGAAAAAAATTATAAAAGAGATAAAATCTTGCTACAGGAGTATACAGACCAGATCATCACCTCATTTGTTAGTGAAAGCTATGAGTGCAATGAATGAGGGTCAGAAAGCAGATGTGAAAAAAATAGGCTTTGGTGCACTTTTTGATCTGGATGTTGCTGAAATTCCAGGTAAGTTAGGATTTTGGGTTGTGGACATATTTGACCCAAGAATGTGCTCATTAGTGCTTCCCAGGGGTAATACTGTGCATATAACATGTGAGGATGTAGAAAGAGTATTGGGTTTTCCATTGGGAGGGAAAACTATTGTCTAGAAGAAGAAAAATGAAGATTGTGCATTGTTGAATGAATGGAGAGCAATATTCAACAAAGAGGAAACCAAGATTAGCCCATCAGATGTTAGTGCGGCCATGCTTAGCAAAACTCATGGTGGTGATTGGTTTAAGAGGCATTTCATTGTTCTGGTTGTGTCTGTTCTACTTGATAGCAGCCAGAATGGCTACGTGAACCCAACCACAGGTTCTTGGTTTTCTCCACAAATTTGATCACAAATTCCTGTAAATATTGGCCATCAACTGTGCATTGAATCTGCATCAACTATGGTTGATATTATCAACATGTGTGAACAAGCTCCAAGAACCTTAATTGAATCTGAAAAGTACAAAAAATGCAAGAAGCTGCAGAACAACTCATTGGTCTAGGAAAGAAGAAAACGGTGGAGGAGGGTGGAGAAGAAACAATTGTTAGAAGTACTGCAGAGATAGAAGATGCTGCTTTTTGGGCAGAAACTATTAGTGCAGTTGAGAGGGTTGAAAGAGCAAATCTGAAAAAGACTCTGTACGCAAAAGGAATGGAAGAGCTGCCTTCGTTTTCATTGAATCAAATTTGCGGAGAAAACCAAATTTGCTGGCATCAAATGTGGTTGATATTATCAACATGTGTGAACAAGCTCCAAGAACCTTAATTGAATCTGAAAAGTACAAAAAATGCAAGAAGCTGCAGAACAACTCATTGGTCTAGGAAAGAAGAAAACGGTGGAGGGTGGAGAAGAAACAATTGTTAGAAGTACTACAGAGATAGAAGATGCTTCTTTTTGGGCAGAAACTATTAGTGCAGTTGAGAGGGTAGAAAGAGAAAATCTGAAAAAGACTGTACGCAAAAGGAATGGAAGAGCTGCCTTCGTTTTCAATTGGACTGACACAAGAAAAAACAACTCAATGGAGCAGCATGACAGAACTGTGCGCTGAGATTGATAGAGAAGTAAATGATCATATGGTATAGATACAAAAACTAACTTGTTTTATACTTATTGTGTTATATAAACAATGCCTAATTTTAATTTTTTGTAAAGGTTGAAGGAGAGGATAATCTCAGAAGTGACATAAATATGGTTACAGAAGAAGTTGTTGAGGTAACTTAACTTAACAAATATGATGACATTACATTGTGCATGTTGTATCCTAATATGAGCATATTTTGGAATTATTGTTAAAAAGTATCATATTATTAATTATATCCTTCACATAGAAACAGCATGCACAGGAGGTTGTGACGAGTGAGTTGATGCAGGGAAAAGAAGTTGTTGTTGATGTAATTGAATTTTAAAAGTATTAGAAAATTTCCTAATGTGCGTCCGTTGAGGCATGATTGTGGATTATACGTGATACTTTCGTCATATATAAATTATTTCTATCCTAAATTTATCTTATATTAAACTTATTGTTTCAAAGTATAATATTACTATTAATATCTTTTTTTTAGAAAGAGAATGCAGAGGATGTTATGAGAAGTGATGTAATGAAGGGCAAAGAAGCAATGATTGAGGTAAGTAAATTGTAAAAGTATTAAAAAAATATGTAATGTGCAAATGTGTAGACGTAATGGTGGATGGTATATTTTTCTTTGATAATATATATTATATATTACAAATGTGAGGTAAGTAAATATTACAAATGTGCATGGTGTTTTATTAATTAGAGCATTTCATACGTACTATTTTTACCAACTGTTATTGCTAATAAAACTTGATGATGTGAATTTTAAATATTTGAGTTCGTTACTTATCCTGCTGAATGTGAATTGGTTTTAACTTCGAATGAACTGCAGGATGACAAAATGAAGGGAGAAAATACTAAATTGGTTTTAGGTAGAAGTAGCTATTTGAGACCAAAAAGGATGGGAAAGGCAGCGGAAGTGTGTAAATCTCCATACATGGCCAGGGTTGTAGACCCTTATGACATATCAACTGCACAAGAAAAACTGATATGGAGATGGGTGATGCAAAATGCAGTTGAAAAGAGGTTAAAAAGGAAAAAAAATTATTGATTCCATAGTTAATACTGGTTAATATAGTAGTTAAAACAACATATTAAATTGTATTGTTTGAATATAGGGATGATGTTATATTCAAGTACAGGCAAATTACGTGCAATAGAGGAGAGTTTTTTAGCCTTGCAGGAAAAAAGGAATTGTGCGTCAATGTGTTAGACACATGGACCGTATTCTTGAATGCTAAGGAAAAAGTACGTAGTAGCACGTCACCATGCAGACTGTTTGCAAAATCCATTCCTTTTGTAGGATTCGTAATGAACAAAGCAGTATTTATTTCATACTTAATTTCATTATTTTGTTGGTGAAGTGCACATTAATGTTACAATTGTGCAATCTGAAACAGATGTACACCATGAAGCAACCACTACCCGAAAATGAAGTTTATGAATTGTTTCAAGAAGGAATGTTGCTGGCTTTGGAAAGTGTCAAACCGGAAATAAAAATGGAAGGTGTTGATTTGGTAAAATTTAAATATATATTTTGTTTTTATTTTGTAGAGAACCTGTGAAAACATTTTCGTATATTAACAGAATATGTATTTTGTACAGTTCTTCTTTCCAATTGTGCAACCCAAACACTGTTATGTTGTGTGCTTTAACATGAAACAACAACACATTGAAGTGTTGGACAACACACTAGATAAGCTACAGATTGATGCGAAGTATGGTGAGATGCCCTATAGTCTGGTGAGTGTGTAGATGATATGCAACAACATCGTAATACGTACCAATGATTTGATTCACTAATATTAATTGTCTTGCACATTTTGAAAACAGAGAGATGTGTTTGTGGATTACTTAACATAAGTGGGTCTTGATACTGAATCCAACATGTTTTACACATTGAATTTGAAGAAGTTGGCAATGAATTGGAGAGAATCCAAGAATGTGCTTGATTACGGATTGTGGAGCATGCGGCACATGGAGACGTACATGGGGCAAGGCACCAAAGGATGGGATTGTGGATTGAAGAAAGGGGACGTGAAGGGACTCATGGCATTGCGAGTCAAGTATTGTGCTGCACTTATCACATCGGACATAAATGAGTTGAAGGAAAAGAACCTAGACGAGCTCAAGGAATTTGAGAAGCAAAAAACAATTAAGAAGCAGATTTGAAGTTTGGATTAAACATTACTTGCCTAAAATGATGTCACTTTTAGATATTCAAAGGGCATTTGTTATTTTTCAAAGGCATGATGCCTTCAACTTTGGTTTTTGTTGGTTACCAAAACACTTTGCATGTTCGGGTTTTCATTTATTTAATGGTGTTTGACATTATTGTTAAATTGAAGTCACAATTTCATGTGGTCTCGTGAATGTGCATTTATAATGATTAATTTTATGTGTAATTGAGGTATGAAACGATTGAATCGAATTATGCAAACTGTAGTTAAAACAGTGCATATGCATACATATGTCCATAGTTGTTTTTAAACAAAATACACTTTTTTGTTACAACAATGACGTAGCTGCTTATAACACTTCATTATTTGATGAATACCATTTTTTTAAATTGTCTGATTAACGCTGAGTTACATAAAGTAGACCAAACGAAAAAAGTTCTTCTTCACAAAAGGAATATTATAACTCACAATTGAGTAATTTAAATATTGCACAGTTGATTTCAATAAAACGAACTATATTGTTATACCAGTGCACTACATAATTTAAAATTCGTACAATCACATAATTAAAATGAATAATTATTCATACTAATTTAATTTAAAATTCATAAAAATGCATACAAAAAAACTATCATTGCTCAATGCTAAAAGGATAAATAATGAAAATGAATAAAAAATTCCACAATTGATTAATTCAAATTATGCACAGTTGCTTAAAATAAAACGCACGATATTTTTATACCAATGCACTAACTACTTTTAAATTCTTACAACCATAAAATTAAAGTGAATAATTATTCATAAAAATCTAATTTAAAATTCATATAAATGCATACAAAAGAAAAATCATTGATCAATGTTTAAAGGATAAATAACAAAAAAAAAGTAAATAATAGTCACTCCTCCAAGTTCAAAGGACAATTCCTACTGTCATGATACCCTTTTTATTACATTTTCTACATAACCTCTTAGTCTTATTGCGCACTTCAATTGACTTCTCCTTGCCACCTTTATTTCTCTTACCACAACCCTTATTTCGAGCCTGCTGAGGTGGATGGACGCTAACTTCAGTAGGAATAGATGAGTCATAAAAACCTTTGATAACATCACTTTTTGTAGATGTTCCTGCACTAATTCCTTGATAGGTAGACATAAATTTTTTTTGCTCCTTAATGGCATATGAAAAATGCTGAAACAGGTCAGGATTATGGTCAATCATTCCAACACAAAAATGAATGTCAGACCACAATGTCTTCATTGCTAGTGTTTTTTCTTCTGTGCCAACACACTGTTGAAAGACACCATCTTCAAATGCAGTAAGAGGCTTTAGAATGGAATCTTTGCACCATCGTCTTATCACATATCTATCTGGAATTGCATTCACCTTCTTCTCCTTGAACACAAAAAAATGTGACGACACAAAATCCCAATCCTTTCAAAATGTTTGCAAGAGCAAACTTTAGTACCGTCATTAGTATTGTGCACAACTGTGAAATTAAAACCTCGTTCATATGATATGACATACTTAAAAACACAACCTTCATGTTGCAGACTAAGAACAGCACAAGAAAAACAAGCGTAACAGATTTCCTTCTGAACAAGATAAAAAATTGAAAGATTGTAAACAGAGGAAGCATATCTTTCAATATGTAATGGAGTCTTGTACTCAGGAATGGACGACTCCGAAACTTTGATCAATTGTGCCCTATTATGCCTTTGAGAATCCATTGCACTTTCAAACTGCATATAAAACTCAGCCAAACTGAAGTTAGGATTCGTGAACTCATTGAAAAAATTATTTTTCACTTTCAGAACGTGAAGTAGCCCTAAGCAAACCCGCCATGAAAAGGTCACCAAAATAAGCAGGAATCCAAAACCTTCGAATCTCAAACATGTGTGAAAACCAATTGTGATCAAGTAAGTCATACTCTTTCATCAAATTAGTCCATCTCATCTCAAATTCAGCTGGTTGCAAATAATGACTCCACACAATACAATTCAATTCCTTCATAAAATTTGCATCTTTACTCGAAACTGATCCAACTTTCGAACTCACCTTTTCCATAATATGCCACATGCAAGATCTGTGAGAAGATGTTGTGAAGACCTGTGGAATAGCAATTTTCATGGATAGGTCTTGATCTGTTATGATGCACGTTGGTTCCCGACCCATTGCATTCAAAAATGAACGAAACAACCACACATATGATTCAACATCTTCTTTCATCAACAAACCAACACCAAAAGTAATGCACTTTTTATGATTATCAACGCCAGTGAAAGGGGCAAAAACCATGTTATACCTGCATTTTGTGGAGGAAAAACCAAATGTGCATGGAATATCAGGAAAATGTGCATCTCGAATACTTTACAATGCATAACATACGAAAAAAAGTTGTAAACTGCATTCAAAAAATGAAGTAATGATATAGAGCACTTGATTTATGTGTTCCATTAATATGTAGTTAATAAAAAGAAGTTAAAATGAGTACTTGCATTGAAATCAGACTAAAATTAAGTTAAAATGAAGTTATAAAAATTGAAGTTAAAATATAGAATACTTGATTATAGATTCAATACCTGCTAGTCTCATAGGTAGCATCAAAAGAAACAACATCCCCGAATAACGCATAGTTCTTGATGCACACTGGATCCGCCGAAAATACACATGTCAACTGGTCACTCTCATCAACATCATAGTCAAATGAAAAGCCTGAACAAATCTCTTTTTTTCTAAAAAGCTTATCTATCAATATCTGTGCATCCACTCCAACTAGATAAGCCTTCAAATCACGTTTAAAATTCTTAAAATCCACTGTTGTAGCACCAATATTGGCATAACCACCAACAGTTTCCTTATACAATCGATAACATTTCATTGTGCCAATATTTGCTTTAGCACAATTCAAAAAAAAAACTTTTCGTGGCCAACATCAAGTTTTCTATTCCCTTTTAAAAATGACATCGATGAATCAGAAAACTTAAGGTGGTTATGCCTCTCCTCAAAAAAGGTAATTTTGTATTGATTCATGCCTACAAGCTTATGAACTGCATGTGCTTTGCAATCACACCTATTAGAAACCCTTCATCTTTTTTTCTCATCATCATTAACACATACACCCGGACTTGGTAAATCTTCAACGTGAGTTTGGTCTTCATTTTCAGATCCATCATAATCACATTAATCATTTTCAGTATTGAACTGATGATCGAAATCAACACTCTTGCAGGATTCACTGGTAGATGTAATGGTCTTAGCTTTAGATACATTTTTGAAGCCCTGTCTATTACACACCATATGTTTCCAAACAATTATGTCGTCACGAGCCCTATGTTGACTACTTTTGCATAATTCAAAACCACAAAGTGATGCATAGTTATCATAAAAACGCATACCATCCTCTAAATTATTGAACAACATGCCAACACGCGATTTAAAAGCAGGGTCACAATCAGGTGTCCAATACACAGTGGAAATTCATTACGGGACACAGGAAATTCTTGCAGAAGGTTGAAGAGGATTTTTAGATACTTTGCGATAACTTAGTGTTCCTCAAGAACAGTTTTTATGGCTCAACGGTTTTTATGAATACTTCCTTAATTGGCTCAACAGTTTTTATGTCTACTTTTTTATGAACATTTAGCGTTGTACTTTTTGTTATAATATTCTCCAGTTCTAACTTAGTTGTGTTCATGTTTCTTGTTATTTTGGTGTTCTCTGCATTGAACCTTTTGCTTCCATTGGGCATCAACCTCTCGCAACGCGCGTGCCGGTGCTAGTTGTATATATAAAGCTAAAAGGAAAAGCTTTTTTTAATAAAATTATTACATTTTAAAATATAAAATCACTTATATATATATATAAATTTGTAAATGGTTTTAATTTTTTTTAAATCGACTTTCTATAACGGTTGGTGATTTAACCCATATAAAAAGGATTTTATATGGGGTATTATTGGACTGACACAGAAAACATTCTATAACGGTTAAATTCGTAACCGTTATAAAAAACATTCTATAAGGGGTACGACTACCCGACACGAAAAGTGCCCGACTTTCTATATCGCTGGCTACTATGTCGTTACGGGAACCGACATAAAAAGTGCTTTTTAACCCATATAGAAAGTGTTTTCTACACTAGTGTGTGGGTCATGGAATTCGGGCCCATATACTCTATCAATTTGTTTTGTTGTTTTCTATCTCAAGAATTCAAAGGTTATAGACCGGCCAGGTCAAAATTAAGAAATGTACTACCTCCGTCCCAAAATTAACTTCCCATTTCGGATTACGATGTTTGACCAACGATAAAGCAACTCGATCCCTGTTCATACTCAGATTACTTTTAGTAAATAAAATTTACATATGCAGAAACAACATTAAGACTGCTACAAAGCCTGAGAAAAAAATGTAAATTTGATAAAAATTTGATATATAAAACATAAGATTAAGAGTATTTTAAGTTGACCATTTGAATAGTGACTGTGAAGTTAATTTTGGGATGAAGAGAGTAGGAGATAAAGCAACATCTAAGGCTTCATAGCATTTAATAAAATAACAATAAAAAAACATTAGACATAGTTTGTATAACATGGGAGCAGCCCACCGTGAGCATGCTGCTCTAACAGGCAAAAACGCGCGTTACTATTCACGCGGTGATGAATGAATAGTAAAGTGTGAATGAGTAATTATGTTCTAGGGTTACAAGCTCCAAAAGGAGTATAAATAGAGAAATAATGGGTCGGGCCGCTAATATGGGCCCGATAGGCCCAACTACATAAAAGACTAATCTAGTACATACAGATGATATATGAACAGTACAATAAAACAAAAGACATCTGATAAGCGTGTGTGGGCCGCTGTCCAGGCCTACTAGTCGTGAGACCCGGGGGTCCGAGTCTATATACTCCATCAGGAGTCCCCCACTCCCTGAGTCGAGAGTACTCGAGGCGAAAGGGAGTAGAACTGTGTGCTGATCTATCGTCTGATGAGTAAACTTTGTGAAAATTTTTGAATTTCTGCTTCTTTGGCTAA
Organism: Cuscuta europaea; assembly: GCA_945859875.1. Lineage (NCBI taxonomy): Eukaryota > Viridiplantae > Streptophyta > Magnoliopsida > Solanales > Convolvulaceae > Cuscuta > Cuscuta europaea. The sequence continues at coordinate 1,856,665 of CAMAPE010000002.1, forward strand.
CGGAGGCGCTAAGTCCCCCGCTCTTCCAGTCCCCCACTCCTTGAGGTGAATGTAGTGAGGTGAAGAGGAGTAGAGTAATGCACGTCTTGAATAGGGGGCCGAGGGTCGACACCTTTTGATCCACAATGGGGAGATGCCTCGTTAAAAACCTCATTAGGAAAAAAACCTGTGGGAAAAAATCCTAATGAGAGAAAAAGAGTACACCGGATGCCCCCAATATGAAGCAAAAGGGGTGAGCCCTTCGACCTAGGTGTGGAGTTGCAACGGTGTCCGTCTCCTGAGGGGATGGCCGAGACCAGTCTCTAGATGTGAGTAGCTCGGCATGATAAGTAGTCCTAGTCATCAAATAATGATGACTAAGAGATAGGTCGAGTGACAATCCATAATATGATGTCCGGGTCATCAAATAAAGTGACCGAGACGTGTGGCCTAGAGGTCTATAAGAAGTCCAAGCCATCAAATAAAGATGACCATGAGAGACGGCTAAGTGGCCGGTATGATGTCATCATATAGTTGCACCTATGCATTCAAATAAAATTGTTATAATTTCTTGAGCTTATAATTTGCTATTGGATTTGGGCCTAAATTAAGTTGCCTCAAATTTCCAAGCTGCGGCTCTAGCTAGGTTTCAATGCTTAGTTGGAGTGTGACACGCATAAAGGACTGAACCTACCGCTGAGGGATTGCAGTTCATTTCCGATAGCTAGAGGCACACATAACTCATACAAAACATAGAAACTAAAGTATGTATTAAATAACATTTGGATTGGGAACTTACTATCCACACTCGTTTGACGTGACCCGGTGGCGCGAGTGTGTGTGATCGCCCGGTGTACACGAGTGCTCGGAATTTCATAAGTCCGTTTTTTCAATGTCAAAAAATACACACTATTTAAAAAATAATGATAGTAAATTAATAATCTAGCTCAACTTGTCACTCAAGTTCGTAGCTGGGATCCGCTAGACGCTATTTACAGGTCTTTTCATGGATGACTCGCCCCTCAAGATTGAAGTTTGATGCTATATTATTAAAATATTTCATTTTTATGATTTTTTGTTATGTAACTTTCTTATCAAATGTGTCCATATATTAATTGTATGTAGAATTAGAGATAGTTTTTGAATACTTAGCTTCTCTTGGGATGGGCTGAAAATGATGAGTTGTGTGGGCTGATGAAGAAATTCGGACTTCGTATTGACCTAGCCTTTTTCAGCTCTCTTGTTTGGCAAGTGGGAAGGGTGTGTTCAAGAATCCACGTAGCACACATAGTGCTACTGTCCTCCATGGAGGAGCCTAGCAGCGACTGAGGATTGATGGGTTGTGCCAGCGGCAAAGCTTCCTCAGGCGGAGGCTGATACTTTCTTCGGCTCACAAGTGGTAGAACGGAAACGAACGGAAGCGAGGTCGCTGGGACTTTGGCAGCACCAGCGATATCTTGATCGGCACACTGCAGGGAGCAAGGGCTCCTTAATGGCAGAATGGCGATATCTTGTGGCCATTTAATGGCAGAAACTTGCAAGGGCTCACCAGATTAGAGGGGAGCTGCGACTGACGGCCCGTTTCAAGATCGCGCCGCCGTGATGGTGGAGCGACGGGGTTGTTCATCTCTCCAGGAGCTCTCGGGCGGCCATTAATGGTGGACCACCTTGAAAAATTCAGATCTCGAGCAGCAGCGTGTGCTGGAACAGTGCCGGTGAGATCTGAACGCCGATCTTCCGCGTTAGCTCCCAGACGAGGTGCAGCGGTGGGTAGGAGCTTGGACGACGACCAAAGCTCCGGTCAGATGTGGGGCTTCTCAGATCTGAAATTGCAGATTCTTCATCTTTTTTTTTTGCATTTTCCAGATCATTTTGTTCTGGATTCTTTGTGATTCAAATGAATTTCTTGATGTTTGTGGAGAGGAATCTTACTTGATTCGTTCAAAACTCTCAATGAAAGCATCATTGATGGATTATAGGGTATCCAATTGATGGAGTATATGGCCCGGGAACCCCCGGCTCACACTCCTACTACTCCAGCAAAGGCCCAACAGGCCCAAAAGGCCCAACAGGCCCAGATCACAGCGCCCAGAGTACCAAGCAGTCCGCACAACGCACAGGGATGCCTTCGGCCCCCTGGCCGAAGGCTCCAAATTTTCACAGAGCGGGTTTCTCAAGCAAACTAAGAAAATGGGAGAAAACGGCGAAAACAGTAGCCCTCGGCACTGTCAGCCCTCGGCACCAGGGTGCCATCGGGTGGAAGAGCCCTCGGCTACTGCTCTATAGCCAAAGGCATCTCACTCGACAAGATATCCGCCTCACATGCGTACAGATCAACGTACCCCGCACAGACGTCCCATCCAGCAGCCGCATTAAATGCGGCCACATGCGGCTGCCAGCGCCAACCAGTTGAGGTGACCCCTCGGCCAATGAGCACTTGACACGTGTCCCTGCCCGGCATTTATTGCTACTATAAATAGCACCCCATTTCCCCGTTTGTAACCACGCTTAATATATATCGAATATACACTCTCTCTCTTACTTGTTTGCTCTGACTTCTCTCTAAGTTATTCCCCGTAATAACCCTTCGGATATATACCCCCGGGTAGACTGTCCATCATTTGGTGCTCTCGTTGAGAGGTTGAACAATCGAGTAAGAAACCCTCCCCCTCGACCAAACACTAAACACTAGCCCTCTATCAAAATGGTGAGGACAACACGTGCCAACTCAAAGAACGTAGAAGACAAGAACCTGGCCCTCGGCGACGTCAACGCCCCCGAAGCCTCTCACAGGACTCCCGAGGGCGGTGTCATCGCTGGGCTGGAACAGGCGGCTGTCGACCTACGCCTTCAGATCCAACAAAATGCCCCTGACGCCCGCCTCGGCATCGAGGCCAAGAAGAAAAACCGGAGCGATGACCAAGTCAGCCCTCCGGTTCTCACCATCGACGTACAATCGGCGCTCTCCGCCTTCATCCAGACGCTCACCCAGAACCCGGGTGCCTTCGGCACCCTGGCTCCAGCTCGCCCTCAGATCGGGGAAAATATCATACTTCCCCCTCTGCCACACCCCTTCGGAAATCCCACCCCCCGGGTGAGAAACGACGAAGGGGTGGTGGCCCAAGAAACATCCTCCCAGGAAGTTCAGTCCCGGGACCGCCATAACGACAACAGGGAGAGGCCCCGTACTTCCGCCCTCAACCGGCTCGGAGGAGGGCCAGACCGCCGAGGGGTCCAAGACCGCCTCGGGGGGAAAGCACTCCAAAGGCCCCAGGAAAGCGGGGGATCTGTTTCGAGGGCAGACGAGGAGCGTCCCCCTCGGGACAAAGGCAAGGCACCCCTTCATGCCGATGATGCTCGGCACCAAATCAACCAGGCCCACTCGGCCCGGGTTCGTTCGCAGGGGGCGGAGACCCTCCCGAGGGACCCCCGGGACGAGATTATTGCGGCCCTCCAGCGCCGGCTTGACGAAATGGAGTCCAACAAAGCTCACGCCACCACCTCCACCCCTCACTCAGATCTCAAATACGAGGCCATGATGGCCAAAATGGAGGAGTTACAGAATAAGGTGGCCGAGGGCTCCGGGGAACCCGTCATCCAGCTCCGGACTCGAACGCCATTTACCCCAAGGGTATTGGCGGCCCGGATCCCGGAGAAATACCGAGGGCAACACATACAGCCCTACAGCGGGAAAACGGACCCCCAGGAACATTACAGCAAGTACCAGAACAGCATGATGATGGTGGGGGCGTCAGACGAATATTTGTGTCGTTGGTTCCTCTCCACCTTAGAGGGACCAGCATACGAATGGTTCAACAGGCTGCCCGAGGGCTGCATTGATTCGTGGCAAGAACTCGCCCAACGATTCTTGACACAATTCGCCGGGAGGCGTCGCACAAGGAAGCACTTCTCCCACCTCCTAACAATACGCCAGAAGAAGGATGAGACCCTTCGGGATTTCCTAGAGCGCTGGAGGACGGAGGCCGACAAGGTTGACGGTGCTGATGACGGGACCCTCCTGGCCCTCCTACAAACCGTCCTCCGCACCGGCAACTTTTCAAGGAGCCTCATCATTGAACCCCCCCGCGATTACATAAGGGCCTTGCAGCGGGGGGACCGGTATGCTGAGGCCGAGGAGGTGGAGAAGTATCACCAGCATCCGGACCAGCAGCCCCCGAGGGCTGACAACAAACATAACCAAGGGCCGGGGGCTCCTCCAAATCGCCCCAAGGCTCCGGGACCCTCTGATGACCGCCCTCGGCAAGGCCAGTCCAAGCCCGGGGGAGGTTATAAGAGCAACCCTAAGACTTGGGCCCAGCCCATTCTCCTGGACCGCCCTCGGACACCATTGACGCACCCCGTCAGCATCATCCTCGATTTTGCCGAGGAGAGGGGCCTCGTTGAGCGCGACTCCCGCGCACCCCCGGAGGTACACGCTATCAACCCTCAGTTCCCCTACTGTCGCTTCCATCGGCACCAGGGGCACAGGACCGATGACTGCCATCAACTGAAGACGGCCATCGAGAGATTAATACAGGCGGGGCACCTGTCCCAGTTTGTCCAGAGCCCTCGGCAGGAGGGACCTTCTCATCAGGGACCTCCCCGAGGACATCATACAAAGGTAAATGCCTGGGTAAATCCGAACACTATCCCCCTCGGCAAGAAGAGGGAGATCGGAAACTTGGAAGAAGAGGAGGAGGAGTACCCCCATTACCAGGAGAAGAAACGCCACATCCTCATGATCACCGGTGGCAATACAGGGGGGGATTCCACCAGCCAGCGAAAGAAGTGGGCTCAATCGCTTTACGTAGGGGAAGTCACTCATATGCCCCCGGTAAAGCGATTGAGGGAGGAACCCATCACCTTCACCAACGCAGATCTCCCTCCTGCTTCTTCTCCTCACAGGGATGTCTTGGTGATTAGGACAGAGATAAACGACACCATCATTCACCGAACTTACGTTGACACGGGCAGCTCCGTCAATGTAATGTACCTCAGCACCTTCAGAGAGCTGCATCTGGAGAGGGGGTCCCTTCGGCCCATCAAGACCCCTCTTGTCGGCTTCACCGGCGACACTATTGATTCCGAGGGGGTAATAACCCTCCCGGTGATCTTCGGCGACGGGCTCCATAGAGCCCAGCTCGAGGTGGAGTTCGTCGTCGTCAACATTGACTGCGCCCACAACATCATCCTCGGCCGGCCAGCCCTCGAGGACCTCGAAGCCATCATCTCCATGAGGCATCTCTGCCTCAAGTTTCCCGCCGAGGGGGGCATTGGCTACTCCCGGGGGAACCAAAAAATTGCTCGCGCCTGCTATCTTCAGGTCACTAAGAAGGTAAGCAAGACGGAATTCCGTGTTGACACCATCACCGGAGCCGTCGACCAAGAGGAAAGAAGGCCGAGGGCTGAACCGGCCGAGGACGTAGAAGACTTTGCGCTCGATCCGGCCCAGCCGGAGAGAGTCGTGAAGATTGGAGCCCAGCTCCCTGAAGATTTGAAGACCGGTATCACCGACGCCCTCCGCGCCTACTCCACTGTCTTTGCATGGGGGCCGGAGGACATGCCGGGAATCAGTCGAAGGGTCATCACCCACCGCCTCTCGGTGGACCCTTCGGCAAAGGCAGTGCAACAACGAAGAAGACCCCTCTCCGCCGAGAGAAGGGAATTTGTGAAGAAGGAGGTCGCCATGCTCCTCTCCATTAAGCACATCAAGGAGGTGAAATATCCCTCATGGCGGGCAAATGTAGTCCTCGCACAGAAGCCCCCTACCTTCCGCATGTGCGTGGACTACACTGATCTCAACAAAGCATGCCCTATGGATCCATTCCCTCTACCAAACATTGATCAATTGGTGGATGAGACCGCAGGGTGTGAGATCATGTCCTTCCTCGATGCCTTCCGATGGTATCACCAAATTTTTATGCACGAGGAAGACGCCGAAAAAACTGCCTTCATGACTCCCGAGGGCATCTTCTGCTACCTAGTGATGGCCTTCGGCCTAAAGAACTCGGGGGCCACTTACACCCGGATGGTGGCCCGGGTCTTTCAAGCCGTCCTAGGGCGCACCATGGAGGCCTATGTCGACGACATGATCTTCAAGAGCAAGCAATCTTCCAGCCATGCTGACGACCTCCGGGAAATCTTCGCCATCATGCAAAAATTCAACCTTCGGCTAAACCCGAAGAAGTGCACCTTCGGCGTCCAAGGGGGCAAGTTCTTGGGTTACATGGTGAGCCGAAGGGGTATTGAGGCCAATCCCGAGAAAATTCAGGCCATCATCAACATGGAGCCCCCACGCAATGTGAAGGAAGTCCAACGGTTGACGGGCCGCCTGGCAGCCCTCAACCGCTTTCTATCTAAATCGGCGGAGAAATCGCTACCCTTCTTCCAGATCATGAGGAAGACGGCTGGCTTCCTATGGACTCCAGAATGCCAGGGGGCTTTCGACGAGCTCAAAAGATATCTATCTTCACCTCCTGTGCTCTCCAAACCCAAGGTAGGGGAGACCCTCTACCTCTACCTTGGGGTTAGCCCGGCGGCCATCAGCTCTGTGCTCATCCGGGAGGAAGACGGCATCCAACATGCCATCTTCTACGTTAGCAAGACCCTAAGGGAGGCCGAGCTTAGGTACTCCCCTGTGGAAAAAACGGTGTTGGCCATCGTTTGGACTGTCAAGAAGTTGGGCCACTACTTTCAGGCTCACCCAGTTCAGGTCCTCACTCATCAACCCCTCGGCGCCCTCATGAGGAGCCCCACCAGCTCCTCCCGCATGGTGAAATGGGCTATCTTCTTGAGCCAGTACAACATTGACATCCGCCCAAGGCCTGCCATCAAGGGCCAAGCCCTGGCGGACTTTGTGACGGAGTGTACCGCAAGGGCAGCTACGGACGGGGAGCCCTCGGCTACCTCGGACGACTGGTGGACCCTCTACACTGATGGCTCCTCCGCGACCAAGGCATGCGGGGGAGGGGTAGTCCTCATTACTCCCGAGGGCTTCAGAGCCTACTATGCAATCCGCTTCTCCTTCAAAGTCTCCAACAATGAGGCCGAATATGAGGCCCTCCTATGTGGCCTTCGGCTGGCCGCCAACATGAGGGCTCGGCAGATCCACATCAAATGCGACTCCAAGTTGGTCGTTGGCCAAATCTCCGAAGAATATGAGGCCAAGGAGGGGAGAATGAAACAGTACAAGAAAGCGGCCAAGGAGTTGCTTAAGGTATTTGAGGCACACTCTCTTACTCAAATACCGAGGGCTCCGAACTCCGAGGCCGACATATTATCTAAGCTCTCGGCCGACTCCCCCGAGCACATCTCCAAAATTGCCAAAATCGAGGAACTCAGCCTCTCAAGCATCCATGCAAGCCCCGTGATGAACATACAACAACGCCAAGAGGATTGGATCTCGGATATCATCGCCTTCATCTCCACAGGGCAGCTACCCGAGAATGAGACCCGCGCTAAACTGACAAAGCTGAGGGCTCCTAGCTACACCATCGAAGATGGGAGGCTCTACAAACGATCTTACAATGGCACGCTACTTCGGTGCCTTCATCCAGATGAAGCCGAGGTCGCAATGGAGGAAGTACACAGTGGCACTTGCTCAGCTCACCAGGGACCCTTCTCCATGTCCCGAAGGCTCATTCTCCAGGGCTACTTCTGGCCAACCATGGCCAGGGACTGTGCTGACCTTGCCCGGAGGTGCACCGCATGTCAACATTTCCAGAAAGCTCCCGGCAGGCCAGCGGTCAACTATGCCCCCATCAGCACCTCTGTCTCATTTTCTCGATGGGGGATAGACCTTGTGGGCCCTCTGCCGAGGGGTACCTCCAACAACAGATACATCATTGTGGCCGTCGACTATTTTACCAAGTGGGTGGAGGCTGAACCCCTCGCCAGCATCACAGAGGCGAAGTGCCGTCATTTCGTCCTCAAGAACATCCTCACAAGGTTTGGCGTCCCCCAGCAGATCATCTCCGACAATGGGACACAATTTGAGGCAGCCCCCTTCTGTGCCCTTCTGGAGGCATGGGGCATCAAACACACCTTCTCCTCCGTTGCCTACCCTCAAGGCAACGGGCAAGTAGAGAACGCCAACCGGACCTTGCTCGAGGGCCTCAAAAAGAAGCTGGAGGCCGAGGGCGGTGGCTGGGTAGAAGAACTTCACAACATCCTTTGGGCCTACCGCACCACCCCTCGGCGAGCTACAGGTGAAACACCCTTCTCCCTCTGCTACGGTTTTGAAGCCAAAGCTCCTACGGAAGTCACCCTTCCTACCCGAAGGGTGATCCAGTATGACCCCGAGGTCAACGACAGCAACATGGCCCTCGACCTCCACCTCATTTCAGAACGCCGGGAGCAGGCCTTCATCCGGGCTGAAAACTACCGAAGGCAAGTTAAATGCTACATCGACGCCAAAGTTCGCACCCGAGAATTTCAAGTGGGGGACTATGTCCTCCGGAGGAGGGAAGCCAACCAACCAACCGAGGGAGGAAAAATGGCACCAAAATTCGAAGGCCCCTACATCATAGCAGCCATCATCAAACCCGGGACCTACAAGCTCAAACGCCCCAATGGGAAAGAAGTCCCTAGGCACTGGAATGTACACCATTTAGTTAAATTTTATCAATAATGTAAGAGCGGCCAAGCCCTCATAACTAGTGAATGTACTATCCTATGGCCCAAGGCCTCCAATTTCGAAGAATGAAGATACATTCAAGACATCAAGCCCTCATACTGACTACAGGCCCCAGGCCTCACCACGAGAAGAACCCCCTCCGGCACCAAGTGCCGAGGCCGGACACCATCAACACCTACAACGAACAGTGAAAACACCACGTGTTTTCAGTCAAGACCCCTCAGCACCCAGTGCCGAGGGAGGAAGCTCCTATCACCAACAACAAGGAACATCGTGTGTTTCATTTCCCTTCGGCACCCAGTGCCAAGGGTACATCCCCACCTTCAAACATCAAAAAAGAAAACGAGAACACCAAGTGTTCCTACAGAAGACCCTTCGGCACCCAGTGTCGAGGGTACATCCCCACCTTCAACATCAAAAACGAAAAGATGAGAACACCAAGTGTTCCTACAGAAGACCCTTCGGCACCCAGTGCCGAGGGTACACCTCCATCATCAAACATCGAAACGAAGAGAAAAACACCGAAATATTTCAAAAAAGACCCCTCGGAACCCAGTGCCAGGGAGATGCTCTCCTATCAACTTCCAAACATCTATTGGGAAACACCAAGTGTTTCATTTGAAGGCCCTTCGGTACCAAGTACCGAGGGTAGACACCTCCATCAACTGCAACAAAGGAGAACACCAAGTGTTCCTACAGAAGACCCCTCGGTACCAAGTACCGGGGGCTACACATCGAAACTAACACCAAGTGTTGTTTCTAAAAGCCGTACCCCACGAGGACGCATATACCGAAGGCGCCACCATCGGTGCCGGCGGCACGTAGTGCCCCCGGCCATTTGCAACTAGTGTGCAAATGAAAACCCTTCCTTGAAACGCTTTCCGCGTCACTACCCCCAGGGTGTGACAGGCATGAGAAATGCCCAGGATTCGACTTTCAAAAACGGAACGCTATCCGCGTCACTACCCCCAGGGTATGACAGGTATGAGAAATGCCCAGGATTCGACTTCCAAACCGAAACGCTCCCCGCGCCACCACCCCAAGGGTGTGGCAGGCCACGGACTATGTCTGGCGCCGAGGGGACGACTTTCAAAAATGAGGCGCTTTCCGCTCCATCCCCCAAGGGGAGGCAGGTTACGGACCACCATATCTTGTGCCCAGGAAACGTCCCTCGATCCCCTCGGAACTCGGAAGGTTAACCCGAGGGAGGAGAGCCATTGGTGTATTCTGATGGTCTCCTAATAGGCCCAGCCTTACCAAGAAACCAAGTTTCTTGATGCCTTCCCTTCACCACCAACCAAAAAAAAAAAGGGGGGGGGGGGGGGGTGAAGGGGAGTAGACTCAGCGAGGAATCAAAGAGTACACTCCAACAGATCACAACAAGCCGAGGGCTCCCCACGGGAACACCTCCGGTAACTGAAGGCTCCTATTTCCCGAAGGATACTACTCAAACAAATATCATCAGGAAACGGCAAAGACCACTACCTGGTCACCTCCGGTCACAAAAACACCGAAGGCTTCCACAATACAAAGGGACTGGACTATCCAAGGTTCACTAAACGGTACTTCAAACAGACACCGAAGGCATCTGTTATGCACAAATACCGAGGGCCCTTTCCCCATGACAAGGGTCAAATTCTACAACTTTTAAAGTGTATGCCGAGGGCACACACTCCTCATTGGCTTTCTTCACAACAACAGGACTCAACATCAATTTATGCTTAGAACAAATTCTAAGTCCTGAAGGAGCAGCCCCCGGGCATCTCGCAAAGTAATGTAGAGTCAAAAGGCACCTATCTCCCGAAGGCTCTCAAAGGAGATTTTGCACTTAGAAGATTTTCTAAGTCCCACATATTCCCCCCCCCCCCCCCCCCCCCTGACAATTACTTATACATCAAGGAGGGATGCCATCTCCCGAGGGCTCCCAAAGGAGATTTTGCACTTAGAAGATTTTCTAAGTCCTGCATATTCCCCCCCCCCCCCCCCGGTAAGCTACTCATACATCATGAAGGGATGCCATCTCCCGAAGGCTCCCAAGGGAAACTCTACACTTAGAAGATTTTCTAAGTCCTGCATATTTCCCCCCGGTCAACTACTCATACATCATGAAGGGATGCCATCTCCCGAAGGCTCCCAAGGGAAGCTCTACACTTAGAAGATTTTCTAAGTCCTACATATTTCACCCTCATCTCAATCGAGGGCTACAGTACACAGGGAATCAACACTCAAGAAGATCTTCTAAGTCCTAAAGAATTAGCCCCCGGCCTATTCAATATTTCCATTGGGGCTCCACAATAGCCGAAGGCTACATGACATACTACACTTGCAAAAATCTCTAAGTCCTGTGCATTGGGCCCTCGGTCCAACATTCACATATCAGGAAGAGATGCCATATCCCGAAGGCTCCCAAGGGGAAATCTACACTTAGAAATTTTCTAAGGCCTAGGATTTGGGTTACTGCAAACACCCGAAGGCCCTAAGGTGTGCTACACTTAGAAGATTTTCTAAGTCCTAATTGCTGCTGAACCCTCGGTTGCATATCCAGCAGAGGGTGCCCAACTACCGAAGGCTTCCAAGGGCGAGCTACAATCGAAAAATATTCTAAGTCCTAGACATACATTCAAAAATACCGAAGGCATACACTCAAGGAAAACGAAGGCATACATTCAAGCAGAAAGGAATTGGAAAAACAATTCATATATACAAAGCCCGAAGGCATTCAATCATTCATCACAACAAAGAGTGAATATAGTTATTACAATGATTAGGCCGAAGCTATTACAAAATTGTTCAAATTACAGATACATATCAAATCATGTCATTCCCGGGGGCGGCCTCCCCCGACGGCTTCGAGGAAACTTCTGCATCGGCCTCAGGATCGTCGCCCTCGGCTTCCCTTCGGAGCTCGGAATCCTCCAGGTCTGGCCTCTCGACATCAGGGGGGAGGGGGATACGGATATCTGGCTGCAGAGGGGGGAGCCCGTACGCCGCCGGATCAAAGTCCTTCGGCTCAACCTTCAGATGGCGGGCCATCCTCTGGTAGATGAGGGCTTGAGTGAAGAACTCACCCCCATCATAATATTGCTTACCCTTCCGGGCCATCCACTCCTCCCCCGGGCCCTCGGACCATTCATCAACCGAGGCCTCAACAACCGAAGACAACCATGCCTTGTGCCCCTCGGTCTTCCACCCCCCATCCAGGAACCCGGAGATGGCCTCCTCCCGGGCTGTGGCGACAGCTTTCGCCTTGATGGCCTCGGCCTCCTCGGCTGCTCTCCTTGCGGCCTCCGCAGCGGCCGCCTCAACTTCTGCCTTCTCCCCCCGAGCCTCTCGGACTCCGCCCTCGCCAGCCGGAGGTCCTCCTCAAGCTGGGCCATCAGCTTCGTGGCTTGGGAGTCCCTAAGGATCAGCTCCTTCATCTTGGCTTCTTGCTTAGCTTTGAGGAGGCGCCATTCCTCCAGCCGTCGGAACTGCTCCCCGAGGGCAACGCAAGTCTGCAAAGATAAGCGGGTTGTCAGGGCCAAACGTGGTTTCTCAGTTCAAAGTGGGAAACAAAAAGACAAACTACAGTGAACTCACCGTGAGGGAAGACCGGAGGATCCTGTCTTCAAGGGCTTGATCATCATCAGCCCCGAGAGCTGCCTTGTCAATATCGAGGGTTATACCCTTCAGGAGCGCCCTCGGGTCGGCCGTGCCATTCAACACGGTCGTACCAGCCGGAAGGGAGAGCGTGAGGACCTCGGGAGATGGCTCCCGGACCACCCTCGGCACCTGCGCCGTCGGCATCACCGGAGGGTCATCTATAATCACCATCGGGGGGTCATCCTTCGCGGCATCCCCCTTCTTTAACTTTTTAGGGGCTTGGGGGGGCTCCTTTGCCGACGGCTTTCTCTTAACCGCAGCAGCATCGCCCTCGGGCTTTTTGAGGGGCGCACCGACGGGCTTTTGGCCACCTGCGTCCGGCCCCTTCGGGTCCTTGGCCGGTTTGTTCTTGAATCGGGCGAGGCCTTTGACGTTCATCATACTTACTGGAACACCTGCAAAAAAAAATAAGGGGTTAGGATCGAGGGGTCACTATTAAGTGGCATAAAGGATTAACAAAACAAATGGACAAACGTGCTAAGATGAGGGTGAGAATGCCCTCAGCTACTACCTCCGGAGGCTCCCTCAAACACTGGGAACTTCTCATCAGTTTCCCCCAGGAACCGGTACCGCCGGAACCCGAGGGTGTAGAGATCTGCTTCTTTGGTGCAGTCCTTGATGGAGATATTCTTGTCCCGGCCCTCCGGGATCATGGCAAGAATCCTGCCGTCTTTCTCGAGGGCGGCGCTCCTCCTCTTCTCGTGCCTCCTGAAGCGGTCGCGCAGTTCCCTCGGGAAGGGGCTCTCGGCTAGCTTCACATAGCACCACCGGTCCTTCCACCCCTTGTTCGAGGAGGGCGCCTCGGTGAAGAGTTTGAACACGGATACCTGCTGCAGATTAGCGAATCCCTCGGCATTCGCGTGCCCCCCCCCCCCCCCCCCCGGCACAGGTTGAAGCTCTGGAAGAAGAGATCCAGGCTAGGCGTCACCCCCCGGGACTTACAGAGCTGAAGGAAGCCAGTGATATAAGAATGGCTGTTCGGGGTCAGCTGGCAGGGAACCAGGCCAACGAACCGAAGATACTCCCGGAGGAAGGGGTGCAGGGGGAAGCGGAGCCCCATGGATACTGAGAGGACGTGCACCGCAATGCAGCCCTCGGGAGCCCGGGAGAGAACGTCATCCGGACCCGGTGTCACCACGATGGCCGAGGGGCCCACGTGAAGCTGGGTGACATAGATGTCCGCCGCATCAACCTTCGACTTGATCTCCAATGCGGCGGTGTTGAGATAGGAGTACCCCTCGGGCATATCGAGGGGCTTCCCTTGATCTGCTACGCTGCCCTTCTTCTTGGGAACAGCGGCCTTGGCCTTCTTCTTTCCGGGGGCCACCCGGAGGGGGACCGCATTCAGCGGCCGAGAGGTGCTGGCCTCCCCGGCACCCCGAGGGGGGAGCACAGCAACGGTGACCCTCCCGCTTTCAAGAACAGAGGGTAACTGGAGAACTGACCTTAAGAACAGAGGATTCAACCGGGGGCTGCTGTTTCTCTCTCTAGAAAAATTGGCAGAGCTTCGCTAACAAGTTTTTCGCACACGGAGGAATGCCTGACCTTGGGGTATTTATAGGCGATGAATCCGGTCTTGGGCCTGGATTCCGGGCCTCCGGACGGACCGCCATCATTACACACCGCCGTTTCACCCAACCGGTGACGCCGCCCACGAACAGCCAGCCATCACACGCCACGTATGCCCCCCCAACGGCTATATCCTGTCGTTACATATTCCAACGGCTATATTTCCAACGGCTATATTCTGAAAGCCCCCGGGTTTTCTACTTCACTCCACTTCATCAAGGATTGCCTCCGGGTGCACTCACCCAGAAGTGCCCCCGGGTTGTGCCCCACACAGTACATTACACACGCCTTCGGGATCACTCCTTCAGATCCCTAGGGCAGCATATCAGGGCACCCCTCGGGGTTTCCCCTCAGCACTACAAAACCGGGTAGCCCCCGGGGAGTGCCTCATTGACGGATGGCCCATGGCACACAGGTAATGGGAGCCCTCGGGTATCTTTATCACCAACTCATCAACAAACAGTGGACCCCCCGGTAACAACTTCACTGCTGCCCTCATCTGGCAGGCCCTCGATCCCTGGATTGAGGGGCTCCCCTTCGGCACCACCAGGACATCAACAGCAAGCCTTCGGCTAGTCAACACAGGAGCCCTCAGAAGAGAGAGCCTTCGGCATTCCCGTCATTCCCCATTTTTCACCAAGGTTTGACATTTTCGATTCATCATTGGGGGAATTCGGTGCACTCTTTTTCCCTCATTAGGATTTTTTCCCAAAGGGTTTCTCCTAATGAGGTTTTTAACGAGGCATCCCCCCAAAATGAAACGAAAAGCGTAAGCCTTCGGCCCACAACGGCAACGTAACTACTTTACTCCTTTTCACCACTTTACAAGTGCCTCAAGGAGTGGGGGACTGGAGGACCCCTTCGGGAAAATCATTAAATTACAAAATCTGTGAAATTCCAACAAACAACAAAGCAAGCCCTCAAGTCCCGACATGTGGGTAACTGAGGGACTGCCTTCGGCAGGGACATAAAAGCAACAACTCCTCACCAACTTCAGAGATCACAACGGGACAACATCAAAGGGCAAGCACAAATTACTCTTTTTCCCTCAAGTACCTTTCGGCAAAAGGAGTGAGGGACTCCTGATGGAGTATATGGCCCGGGAACCCCCGGCCCACAGACTCCTACTACTCCAGCAAAGGACCAACAGGCCCAAAAGGCCCAACAGGCCCAGATCACAGCGCCCAGAGTACCAAGCAGTCCGCACAACGCACAGGGATGCCTTCGGCCCCCTGGCCGAAGGCTCCAAATTCTCACAGAGCGGGTTTCTCAAGCAAACTAAGAAAATGGGAGAAAACGGCGAAAACAGTAGCCCTCGGCACTGTCAGCCCTCGGCACCAGGGTGCCATCGGGTGGAAGAGCCCTCGGCTACTGCTCTATAGCCGAAGGCATCTCACTCGACAAGATATCCGCCTCACATGCGTACAGATCAACGTACCCCGCATAGACGTCCCATCCAGCAGCCGCATTAAATGCGGCCACATGCGGCTGCCAGCGCCAACCAGTTGAGGTGACCCCTCGGCCAATGAGCACTTGACACGTGTCCCTGCCCGGCATTTATTGCTACTATAAATAGCACCCCATTTCCCCGTTTGTAACCACGCTTAATATATATCGAATATACACTCTCTCTCTTACTTGTTTGCTCTGACTTCTCTCTAAGTTATTCCCCGTAATAACCCTTCGGATATATACCCCCGGGTAGACTGTCCATCACCAATCTTATATAATTAGGAGAGATTTGAGCTAAAGATAGTGAAGAAGATGAATGAATAGTAGAGTGTGAATGAGTAATTATGTTCTAGGGTTACAAGCTCCAAAAGGAGTATAAATAGAGAAATAATGGGTCGGGCCGCTAATATGGGCCCGATAGGCCCAACTACATAAAAGACTAATCTAGTACATACAGATGATATATGAACAGTACAATAAAACAAAAGACATCCGATAAGCGTGTGTGGACCGCTGTCCAGGCCTACTAGTCGTGAGACCCGGGGGTCCGAGTCTATATACTTCATCACGCGGGTGAACAATAATTTTTTTCCCTTCTCCAATAGCAGAATGACGTAACTCGTGTTAAAAAAATGCACGCTCATAAGAAATATAATTGGAGGCAAGTCAAAATGTAACTTGTCTAAGACGGATTATAAGAAATAAAACATTGAGTTTAATGAAAACAATGTGTCTAATTGCTAAATTAAGTAGTGAATATGTTTTTTTAATATTAAGGCCATAAATAATGTTTTTTTCTTCTTAAAATCATTTTTTGCCAAAATAAATCATTTTTTTGTTGCAAAAAAATGACTTTTTTTGTTTCAATGATATGATAGCACGGATTTCCTTAAACAATTAATATGTTCTATTTTTAATATTAAGGACATAAAAATATTTTTTAAAAATCACTTTTTTCCAAATAAATCATTTTTTGCATAAAAATGATTCTTTTGTTTCAATAGCAGAACTTTATGTTGTAACGTAACTTGTGTTATGCATGTAATTAAACTGTAACTCGCGTTGATAGAAAAACTAACCTAGGTGTATTCAAAATGTAACGTGTTGAGACAACCCAAAATGTAACTAGCGCATAGAAAGATGTAAATCACGCACAAGAATATGTCCTTTTCGCATAAGAAGATCTAACTCCATACACTATCAAATGTAACTAGCGCATAGAAAAGTGAAAGAATTATAATAACTTGATCAAAAAATTATTGTGTCATTTAGTTTTGTTTGGTATAACAACTTATTGTGGTTATTTATCAAATAAAATAAAGGAATTTTTATCTTTTTAATATATGCACTAAACTTCAATTTTATTTTTAAAATTTATATATACAATATTGATGTCATATTGAAGCTTATACAAAATTATGAATAGTTTTTTCTCTCCATGTAGTAGGCCACCCATTCGAAATGGGATTTGCAAAACTCATGTGTTATCATATGAGAAAACACACTCCCGTATTTTTAGGAATTTCTCGTATATTTGAGCCATCGTTACATTAGAAAAACGAGACCACTACGTACGTACATTTATATTTATCCTTACAAACAAACCACGATACCAACGGCCATCAAGATTTTATTAGGTGATATTCCCTCCGTCCCGGTCATTTCTTCCAACTTTCCTTTTTGGATTGTCCCAATTAATTCTTTCAACTTTCACTTTTGGAAAAAATATGTGGTTCACATTCATTCACCTTTTACTTACATAACTGCAACCATACATTTTCACTTTATTCCCACTACCTAAATTTGCGATACCGGTCAAAACCGGAAGAAATGACCGGATGGAGGGAGTATTAGATTTTACGCTCTATTTTTAATAAATTTTGACATTACATCTCATCATTTAACATTCGTGAAGGAAATTATATTTTTGAAACGATGCGCAAAGTCAAAAGATTTTGAAGTGAAATGAGATGCAAAGTCAAAAAACTTTCAAAGTATTGGTGCAAAGTTCAATATCATTCAAAAAGTTGAATGCAAAGTCAAATTTTCTCTATACATAAATGGACAATTTTTTGTTGCATTTTAATTTCTTTCTTGTAGTCTCCTTTCTTTTTAATAAAATTAGGTAAATGAATTCCAACATTTATTTTTGTGTTTGCCTTTTAGGATTAAAAAAGAATGATATACGATGGTCCCTCTCAATTTAATTGTGTGAAAACATGCTTCATGATCTCAAGAGACAGAGAGTAAATATGGGACACATTTATTTTATTTATCCATTTGAAACCAAAATTAATTATTCCACCCATTGTATACAAAAATAATGAACTAACATGCATGCACTGATACAAATACATGACTTACGTTAGATACCCACTACTCGTAATTACTACATTAAACAGTTTGGTTGGACGGCACGACAGCTGTAGAAGTTGACGTCATCATCTGTGTCTCTAACGAAAAGGGAAGCTGTTTAGGTTTCTTCATTTGCTTAATCTCGCCATAAGTATAAGACACAAAACCCCATATGGAGAGGAAGAGGGAGATCCCCTTCTCGGCTTGGAACTTCTCGTGGTAGAAGACGACGGCGAAGACCTCCGTGACGGGGAGGAGAACGGTGATTATGACGCCGGAGAGCAGTGATGAGCCGAAGGAAATCACTCCGACGGCTCCGACGAAGAAGAATTGCCACACGATCACGCTCCCTACTATTAATGTGTAGAATTTGACTTCACCGAGTTCACTTTCTCTTGCCTCCCTTGGAATTGCCTGTTAATTACTCGTAATTAAATTAATCATCAACCAAATATTTCTATAATGTCGTGGATTATAGGGCATGCATGCATTAACTACTATATATAGCACTGCTCCCCATTTAGATGATCCAAAACTTTACAAATATAATAATTTTTGAATAGAATCAAATACCGTCTCTATCTGAGAATAAAACATATTTACTCCTATTTATTTGTGCATTTTTCCTATATCTTAATTCTACGTAATAATTCCTATTTGTTCCTAGAAATTAAAGCTAGTTTAGTGTTTTTTAATATACTACGTAGTAGTATATATGTAACCTTTGAAAATTATATAGAGAAAATTAACCCACATATGACTAAAATTTAATGTGTTCCCCAAAATATGACTTCTATCTTTTTTCTTCCCAATATGATAGTGTTTCGTATGTATAAAACTAATATTTAATCATATTTTGAGATGTACAAAAGTAGTAGTCATATATTCTGAAATTGTCAATCTTTTAGTCATATATTAGTAAATATCTCTATTATATAACTACGTACAGCAATTAAATATAATCCTTAATCAAAATTGTGTAATCTTTTGTTACATAAAATGTAGCTATAATTAAGTACCGTGTCCTAAAATTTCGGACGGTCTTGAATGCATGCGTGGATGGATAGTTTGATTCTAGAGTGCGCATATATATATCTCAGCTGAAATAGTATTTGTTGTATATAGAACCAAAATAAATACGAATTGAAGTACATAGTTCAAAAACTTGATTAAATACGTTACTCCGTATATTATTGAAATAGGACTTATTTCGTCCCATTGAAAGAGTAAGTTAATTGATTAAATCTACCTAAAGAGGTCAGGTGTGACTTTTCTTTTTGAATAAAAAGAGGGAGATTTACCTAAATAGGAGTAAATAAAAGGATAATTGCAACAATAGGAGTTTAAAGTTTAAATTCTCAAAATAGGACTTACTCTTCCTATTCTACCCTTCCTTTGTCCTTGATAATAGGATTTTTAAACAATCATTATAAAATATTAAAAAAATCAAAATAAAAATAATAAAAATCGTAAAAAATAATTAAAAAATATATAGACCCCAACCACCACCTCAGCCACCTTCCAGCACCGCCACCTCCGATCGCCGGAAAAGATTGCCAAGTTGGGAAAAAATGTCATCATGATGGTAATTTTGAAGAGAAAGCAAAAGAAAGCTGGATATTTTCAAAGAGTAAAAATGTCATCTTTATGACATTTTCAGAGAAATGTGGCATTGTTTTACACAAGATGACATTTTTTTTCCGGTGACCGAAGTCAGTGGTGCTTGGAGGTAGAGGACGTGTTGGAAGTGACCTACATATTTTTAAATATTTTTTAGGCATTTTATTTTAGTTTTTGGACTTTTTTAAAAAATTTAAATAATTTATTAATTATTTTTAATTTTTTTATTTTTATTTTATTTTTTCACGTTTTCATTATTATTTTATAAATATTTTATTATTTTTTATATTTTTATTATAAATAAAACTATGATTTTCTTATTAATAAAATAAATCTATTGGAAATTATATGAAGGGGGTAGAATGGGAATAAAAAGATTGTATTAGTCCTATTTTGGGAATAAAAAGATTGTACTCCTATTGTTGAATTTTGAGCTTATTTTACTCCTACTAAGGGTTAATATCCGATAAAACAATGATAATGCGATTTATGGACTTTATCTTCATTTTAGTATTATATATATATAGAGGATTTTTGATATCTTAACTTAACACGTAATTCCCCCAAGTCCCAACCCAAGTTGGATTATAATTTATAAACTGAGTTATTATGTGCTCACACTTTTATTATAATCATCAAGTCATTATTGATAAAAAAGGAATTCTTTAGGTATGAAAGGCACATAGAATGTGGAGTAGTGGCCGGATTTGTCATGTTGTGTAGATCATTAAGAGATCAGATGATGATGCATTGAAGAAGAGAGACTGAAACAGTACAGAAACATGCACTATATTACTCCCATTGTTTCTAATAAATACTTCTCTCACTAACTCTGATGACTTTAAATTGGAATTTTTTCAATCCAGACTTCAAGATAAATAAACTGAAATGGTGATCTCGAATTAAATAAGAAGTAATTGAATAATAAGTAGATATGTGGATAACTGGATATCAATGGGAAATCGATCATACTGCGATCATTTTATGAGTTTCAGTTGCTGATGATGTAACACTGTAACGTGGAGACACGTTTATCCAGGAGGCCGGCCATCACAGGAACATTAATATCCCCATAGTAGCTAGCTACATATATCTATAAAATATTACTCCCTACTACTTATACATATATGGTAGGCATTGGTAGCTAGCTAGCTTCCATATATCGTGGATTATAATATGTTCTGAGCTTTGCCAGTTTAATTTTATTCAGCTCAAGTTCCTCAAATCAATTTGCAGTTGACTAAAATTATATATATGGTTTAATTATTTAGGTTCGAACTAATCTCATCTATCTACGTACCGTGTAGAGAGAATTCCTTAAATAATAGGAGTAAAAAAGTTTTGAAATTCTAAAATATGAGTATCATGTTTTTTATTCGTTGAATATTACTAAATTTCTGTCAAATTTGGTATTACTAGGCTTTAAAACATGTCATTTTTTTCAAACTTGGCAGATTACGTACTCTTATTCGGAGAATAAAAAACATGATACTTCTATTTTGGAATTTCAAAACATTTTTGCTCCTATTTAGAGCAATTTATGTAGGGATTGATTCATTTTATATGCACTTTGTTACACTACGTGTATATATTTATGTATAATGATTATAAATGAATTTTATAATAATAAAATTCACATTAATTACCGGACGGCAAACGTGCATTAATTACTACAATAAATGTAAATGTCTCTAAGCGAAGCTACAATTAATACTCCGTAGATTTTTCAAAAGTATTATTGAAACGAAATTCATTTACAAAAAGAATGAATAAAATTACTATGAGTACATTATTATGATCACTTAAAAGTAAAAACTGAATACAAGTTACTATGATTAAAATTACTATTCCTTATTGTAATAATTATAGTTATTATTTGACATTTTTGTAAATAACATTTATTTTAGTCATAAATATGTAACTATTTCTTACATTTTTTACAACAATACTACTATTTCCATTTTTAATTTGTCGTCTTTGACTTAAATAATAACGATGAAAACCGGCCGGTCCAAATAGGTCGAACTAAACCATAGACAAAATGGTCAAATAGAATTACTCCCAAAATAATACTCCCTCCGTCCCGCCAGCAATGAGACAAGAAGGACTGTCACGCAAATCAATAAAAAATGGTTTATCAGGTTGACTTTAAATTGATAAAGTAAGAATAAAGTAAGATGATTTAGAGCCGCACAAACTTTACCAAATTTGGTATGAAACAATCTTAGTGGAACGGATCGATAAGATAAAATGAGAGAATCATAGCGGGGACAAAGGTACTAAGACTTATTTAATTTAATGCTATGAAATAAACCATAGAAAATCACTCTGACCAAATAAGCCAAAAATCACTTTAGATCAGAGGGGCCAACACAACATTAATAAAGTGATATTATTCGTAGTTTCGTACCTCAAAATCCTTGTTTATAAGCATTCCTACGGTGGAGATAACCGTGGCGACAAAACCCATAATCAACTGATATTCCAACACCAAACCTAAGCTAACTGTCTGTTTTGTCTTCGCATAACTCAACTCCACCAATGGCAGGATCAGCCCATACAAAGCTGCCGCCGCCACCGTCAACACAAACCCCACCGTATACGCATTCTTTGACTCCCCGTTCGGCCGGTCGCTTCCGGCATGCACGCCCAACACCACCGCCCCCAGAGTCAACAAAACTACGGCGTTGACGGAAAAGGCCGTGAACTTCTGTTTCACGAGCAGGAAAGCGAACCCGGCCGTGAAGGCGAGCTGAGTGGCGGTGACAAGGGACGAGGTTGAGACCGGAAGCTTCGCCATGCCGTAGGAGTAGGCGTAGTTGTCGGCGCCGACGAGAACGCCGATTAGGGCTGCGCATATGGATAAACACGGAGAAATCTGGAAGAGGGTAGTGGTGGTTTTAGCGCTTTCACCACCATGTCGCCGGCGGTGATATGATAGGAGAAGTGGGATAAAAATGATTGGAAATCCGGCGGTTTGTAGCCAGCTGGAAAACCATATCCGGTGGCCCCCGCGGAGGAAGTAGAGGCGTAAGAGCAAAGGACCGCCGCACACTCCAACGGCTAAGACTATACAGCTCAACCAAAGGGGGAGTCTCTTCATTTTGGTGGTTGCTATAGCCTCCATTTTACTGGGAAATGCAATGGGAATGCCTAGTATATATAGTGCGGGCGGAGTACTACTATAAAGTTAAACTTATAAGCTAGTGGACATATTATACGATAGTACTCCTTCCGTCCCGCTAACAATGGGACAAGAGGGAGTGACACGCAAATCAATAAAAAGTGGTTTATGTGGTTGATATTGAATTGATACAGTAAGAATAAAGTAAGAATGATTTAAAGTCACACAAACTTTGCCAAATTTGGTATGAGACAATCTTAGTGGGACGGACCGATAAGGTAAAACGGGACAATCATAGCGGGACGGAGGTAGTATATACTTTCATCACTTCCATAAAAGTTTCAACAGTTTGACTTTCATGCTTGCCAACGCGCAACTTTGACTGTAATTATATTTATTTACGTATTAGTAAACACTAAAAAAAGTTAATATATTGGAAATTTACATTAATACAAATTTATTAATATTTTATACATAATAATATTATTATTATATATATTATTAGAAAATCGTAATCAAAGTAAGGTGTATGAATAGTGTAGAAATTCCAATGTTACAACTATTATGGAACGGAGGAATTGAAGTATATGATGGACAAATAATGATCCACGTACGTAATGAAGATTTTGGCACCTAAACTGTATGTTAAACTTTGCTACCAACACGACATAAATGAGGCCCCCTCCCTAGCTAACATATTGTTCAATTTTAGGTCATTTCTATGTTTTATGTCAAATTGTCGAGGCAACAAAGGTTTTTATACTACCTCCGTCCCGGAATTATCTCCTTATTTGATTGGGCACGGATTTTAAGATAGTGAGAAATGTGTGATGAAGAGTTGTGGAGAGGAAAGAGAAATGTGTAAGAATGATTGTGAACCACTTTGTAATTGCAACCATCTATTTTTCATATTTGCAAACGCACAAATTTGATTATTGATATCACTCATTCTTTATTAGTAAAAAAACTAAATTATTAGAATAAAAGAAAATTGCTACCAATACAATTAAAAGAGTAGTCTTTTATTCCTTAATTAATGGTATCTTGCATGTGTAATACTTGTACTTATTTTGATGTTATTTTCCTCAATCAATTTAATTATTATTCATATAAAGTACGGAGTAGTTATTAGTCGTAATATAATGAGGGAATGAGGCATTGAGGCCTACATCTTTTGATAAGATAAAAGCTAAGTAGGATCATATTTGATTTTAATAGAAAATTGACTATAAATGATATGAATTGCTTTAATTAATTGCCCCTGTTCAAATTCTATTAATCGCTTCTTATTATGTAATTTCCCCTTCTCTTTACGATTCATCTCTGTGCGGCCTCCAACCTCTGAGCAACTGAGTTCCTATTAAATAGTGATACATTTATCTAGAATATTCTATGAGGAAAAGGCTAGAAATGTTCCAGAGAGTTAAGGCAAATAATGTTCTAGAGAATTCTCTACTAGAAAATTCTTAAGTAGAGTCTAGAATAATTAAAGGTAGAATACTCTAGATTACTAGCATTTAATAATGATCTAGAATGATCCTCTAGCACCTATATATAGGACTTTTTGTACTCATTTGCAAACCAAGCAAACCAAGCAATATCAATACAATACTACTTTTCTAGAGACAAGAGCTCTACTCTAAAACACATCTTCTACACTACATCTAACTAAAATCACTTATCCTACTAGTACACCTACAATCTCTTCTATTTTCTAACAAGTGGTATCAGAGCTTGTTCGATCATAAGCGGGCGTTATGGTGACATCAAGCTTCTCGGTATCGACTCCGATGTTCAATGGAGAAAGCTACGACTATTGGAGTGTCTGTATGAAGACGTGTCTGGAATAACATGATCTTTGGGATATTGTTGAAGAAGGAATCACCGTGCCAGAAAAAGGAAGCGATGACACATCAACTTCCGAGATACTATCCTCCGTATCTCATTAATTGCAACATTGGAATATATACAATATTCATATACTTTACTTTGACTACATTTTATTTATTAATGTATGTGAATTATTTTTTTTTGAAAAATGTTATTAAATTCGTCTCATTACTAAGTTTTATAATCTGATTTTTATTTTATTTTTACTAATACATAATTAAATATAATCACAGTCAAAGTTGTGTGTTGGCAAACGTGAAATGTTGACTGTTGCAACTAAAAAGAGACGGAGGAAGTATGTAAGAAACAAAAGCAGCAAAATGCTAGAGCTCTCTATCTTCTTCAACAACCCGTTACTGAAACTATTTTCTCGAGAATAATTCGTGCTACTACGGAAAAAGAAGCTTGGAATATTCTTAAGGAGGAATTTCAAGGAAATGAGAAAGTTAGAACTATTAAATTACAAAGTTTAAGAAGAGAGCTCGAAAATTTAAAGATGAGAGATTCTGAAATAGCAAAAGAATATTTCTCTCGGGTTATACATATAGTCAATGAAATGAGAACTATATGTTGAGGAGTCATAACCGATGAGAGAATAATCCGTAGATTATCTCTCTTGGAGAAAACATGACCGACGAGAGAATAATCCAGAAGGTCTTAATCTGTCTCCCTGAAAAATGTGATCCAATAGTTTCGGCTATTGAGGAGTCAAAAGATCTATAAAAAATGTCCATCACTGAATTAATGGGGTCGCTAGAAGCACGTGAGCAAAGGCTGAACAGTCGACATGAAAGCTCATTAGAAAGTGCCTTCCAGTCTATGCTCAACACATTAAAAGGAATGACTTGAGAAATAGTGGAAACTTTAAACCTCATAAAGATGAGAATTCTAACAACAAGGAGAGGAAGACGAACTTTCCACCATGCAAAATATGCAAGGAGACTAATCACTTAGAGAAAGATTGCTACCATCGAGGAAAGCCACAATGCAGAAATTGCAAGAGGTTCGGGCATGAAGACAAAGATTGTAGAGATAGAAGAAACTATCAAGCTAACTATTCTGAAGATTTCAAAGAGAAAGAGTACATGTTCTACACATGTCACTCAGCAATTGAAGCAAAAGAAGAAGAGTGGTATATCGATAGTGGATGCAGCAATCATATGACATCCAACGAGACCATCTTCTAGACACTTCTATCAAGACAAAGGCCAAGATGGCCGGCAATGGCAAATTCGTGGAGGCAAAGGGGAAAGGTACCATTGTCATTGATACAAAGAAAGGTACGCGCTTTATTAGAAACATTCTCCTAGTGCCACGCCTTGCACAAAATCTACTAAGTGTTGGCCAAATGATGGAAAGTGGATATGCCTTGCACTTTGAGAAAAATTCTTGCCGAATTTATGAAAAGGATAATAATCAAGAAATTGCTGAAGTAAAAATGGGAAATAATAGAAACTTTCCCATTCAATGGCAATATCCACAAAAGGCGATGGTGGCTCAACTGAGTGATACGAGTCTATGGCATCGAAGATTTGAGCACTTCAATCTCAATGCCTTGAGATTACTACACCAAAAGAAGATGATGAGAGAAATGCCACTATTGGATGAAAAAGAAGGAGTGTGTGAAGGATGTATGGTTGGGAAGCAGCACAGGCAGCCATTTTCAACAGACAAAACATGGAGAGCCAAACAAATATTAGAGCTCGTCCACACCGATGTTTGCGGTCCAATGCGCACGCCTTCAGTTTCCAAGAACAGGTACTTCATACTCTTCATCGATGATTACTCAAGGATGACATATGTGTATTTCTTTCGAGAAAAATCTGAAGTCTTTATAATATTCAAGAGATTCAAGAACTTCGTGGAGAAACAGAGTGGTCATCAAATCAAGAAGTTGAGAAGCGATCGAGGTACCGAGTACAACTCAAAAGAATTTGACAAGTTATGTGAAGATGAAGCCATGAAGCATCAACTAACAGTAGCATACACTCCACAACAAAATGTTGTATCCGAAAGGAAGAACCGCATAGTCGTGGAGATGGCAAGGTCTATGTTAGCTAAAAAAAGAATGCCTAAAATGTTCTGGGCAGAGGCAGTGTATACTTTAGTCTACCTACTTAACCGATGTCCAACTAAGGCCGTTCTGAACAAAACACCTAATGAGGCATGGTCAGGACAAAAGCCTACAGCCAAACATTTGAATGTGTTTGGAATCATATGCTACATCCACGTCCCATCCGTAAAAAGGCACAAGCTAGAAGATAAAGCAAAGAAGGGCATCTTCCTCGGCTACAGCTCCAAATCCAAGGGATATTGAATCTACAATCTCGAGACAAAGAAGTTGGTGACAAGTCGAGATGTGGAGTTTGACGAGCAAGCCTCAAGTGTAGTTTAAAACTTTGTCAACTTTCGCTTTTTGTTGTGCCACTAACTTTGAGCTGTAATTGGGTACTAATTTTTGTCAACAATTAGCTCCAATTAGGTACTAATTGTATTTCTTTCAACTTTTTTCTCAACACGCAGTTGACAAAGTTTAAAGACGGCGTATGATTTACCGTTGAATATTTCCACTGTTCATTGGTTTAAATGTGATGTTGACATGTATGTTTACTACTGAGTATGGATGGATTATTTTCTCTAACGCCTTGTATGATTAAGTGAAGTTGACTTGTGAGTGACGGCGGTTGTACACGCGCTTAGATGCGGTCTGGGGCGTGACAGTATAGTATACAGATTGAGATTTTTTAAAAAGTTTTATATTAATGGTGGACAGGGGAAAAAGATGGTTGCTTTTCAGTCAGGAGTTGTTACCGAAACGTGGCGGGCTGGCAGGATGACGGGAGGGTGGCGAGCTGGGCAGCCTTGTGAGAGATGCATATATATTCCCCCTAAAATTAAATATATGGCGTGGCAGGTACTAGATGGATCATTACCTTCATTAGAAAATATTCACACGCATGGGGTGGAGTTACCAACAGCATGTAAACTATGTGGCGAAGCTGTGAAGTCATGAGACCATGCTCTCAGGTCTTGCATGAGAGTCCGGGAGGTGTGGCATTCGGCCGGAGTTGATCTGGGAAGCCAGAATGATACGTTGGAAGATTGGGTGAAGAAGCAGGTTGAGGGGACGAAAAAAGAAGACATGTGCAGATTTATTATGCTTTTGTGGAGTATATGGAAGAGGCGCAACAGCCTGGTTTGGAAGGATGAATGGCTTGATTCAGCGGCAGTGTTAAATGGGGCAGCGGGTATGTTAGCTTCATTGGGGGAGGCTCAAGTTATTAAAGCATAATAATTAATATTGTTACTATCATGTACATAACTTTAGCTATACGGTTGTACGGTTGCATGCTCTAGCTTATCCCCTTAGTTGTAGCTATCACCATCATTATCACATTAGTTCATACGTGTGTATAAATACACAGCCATGTACATTGTATTATACACAAGAATATATCTCAATTATTCATACTTTACATGGTATCAAGAGCCAGCCTCATACAAGCAAGCATAATATTGTTTTCCCGATATGATGGCCATCACTGCCACCACCCCGGTGATTCAACTCACTGCCCCACCAATTTTCCGATCAAACTCGCTTCTTCCAACTTCCCTGTTTGGAAATGCCAAGTTCACGCTGCTCTTGTCGTCTTGGGACTTGAAGGCTACGTTGATGGTATTGTTTATGCTCCTCAGCACTTCCTTGATACTGCAAAATCTCATGTTAACCCCTGCAAAATCTCATGTCAACCATGACCAAAACTAAAAAGGGTGAGCGATCCGGCCATTCTTGCTTATTTGGCCGAAATGACGGCACTTTCTGATGCCCTAACTCTTGCTCAGAATCCTATTCCTGAAAAGGATCTCGTTGTTTATATTCTTAATGGTCTAGAACCTGAGTATGGTGAATTACGGTCAGCTATCCGCATTCGTGAAACCGCTCTGATCTCTCGTTGGCCGAACTTCAAACCATCCTGTTAGAGGAAGAGGAGCACTTGGCAGAAGATTCTCCCTTAAATGCCTCTATTATTCCTACTGCCAATGCCACACACACCATGGGACGTGGCAACTTTTCCACTCATCATCATGACCGTAGGTCACCTGGAGCAGATCATCATGGAAGTTCATCAAGAAGAGGCAGGGGTGGTCCTTCCAACCACTCTACACGTGCAACGTCCTCTGGCCATGTGGTGTGCCAGTTTTGTGAAAATTATGGTCACACGGTCCAGCAGTGCTGTAAACTTCAACGCTTCCTCCGGAACAATCACATCTCAATTACTACATCGTGCACCAACCCAATGGTCAACCATGTTGCGGCCCCTTCATCTCACCCTGATCAAGCTTGGATGTTTGATAGTGGTGCATCTCACCATGTCACCAATGATGCAAATCGTCTTCCGACATATGCTGAATACGACGGCCCAGATGAAGTCCGCTTAGGTGACGGTAAGGCACTTAAAATCACTCATTATGGTTCTTCCCCCTTAACCACACCCACCCGTCCCTTAAACCTTTCTAATGTTCTCTGTGTCCCTCATTTAAACAAAAATCTTATCTCTGTTGCAAAATTATGCAAAACTAATCATGTCTCTGTTGATTTTTTTTCAACGCATTTTCTTGCCAAGGATCGGGTCACGGGGGTGCCACTGCTACGCGGGGAGAACAGTAACGATGTCTATTATGCACCTATCTCGCATGGTCCTCAAGTCAATCATACTCATTGTCTAGCTCCGGATTTGTGGCATCACATTCTGGGACACCCATCACGTCGTGTTCTTAATCATTTACTTCGTCACAATAAAAAGCAGTTACCATGTAACTCAAGTTACGGGGGTCAAACATAAAAAGTTGGGGCAAGGAACAGTGGATAGGTGGACCAATCATAGGCGTGAAATGATTAAAATTAATGTTAATGTGGCGGTGAACACGACAGATGAGATTAGAGCTTGGGGATGGATCGCACAGAATGATGAAGACGAATTCATTATGGCGAGAGCGGTTCTAGGAAAGCAGGGTGGTCACTGGCGGAAACCAAGGCTATGGGCATTAGAGAAGCTATTGGGGTAGCTAGAAGGGAAGGATGGAATGAAGTCATAATAGAGATGGATGCTCAGCAGATTGTGCAGGGAATAAGGCGAGGGGAGGGGAATTCCTACACAGACTTGATAGTGGATGACGTTCGGTAACTACTTCAAACAAAGAGTAATATTAGTATCTCTTTTTGTAAACGTCTGTGAATCGTGTGACTCATGTGTTAGCAAGGGCTCATGTGTCTATCTCAGATCCGAGTAGTATTTTTACTGTTGTTCCTGATTATTTTGTAAGCCATGTGGCAAATGATATGTTTTTATAATAGTAAGTTGTTTTTCGTTCAAAAAAAAGTTTTATATTAATATTAGGTCTCGATTTTACGTTTTGAACGTGGCCTCCAAATTTGTTAGACGGCTCTGTTAATAGGGATTGGTTCAAATAAAAAGTGATCCCTGGGTGAACAATAAGAACTAATCTAGGCCGTTAAATTGATAAAATGGAAGGACCAGATCAAATTTTAAAGCAAAAACGCGGTGGCAATATGGTAATTATATACAACTTTTATTGGATCCGCTAAAGTAAAAGTGAATCTGTAAGGAATGAATATAATTAGATTTTGATGATGCTAGGATAATTAGAATTTGAATGTACCCCTATAGAAATGTTGTATTAGAAATTTCTTTGTAAGTATTAACATAGTTGACATGCCAGAAACCCTCTTGGTCTTCTTGATCAGAACATCTACAAGATTTGCTCCCAAAGGTGCTCTCCAGAGAAGCTACCAGAGTTGGGTACCAGATTTGGCATCAGAGGCAGACATCAAAGTTCGGACAAGAAAGCCTCATCAGACTTTATCTTACTTAGCAGAATTCGAAGGCACTTTCCAACGGCCATGAAACTAACGGGAAATTCCCTAACGACTAGGAGCCATTCGACAGAAACATGGTACTGTACATGCATTAAATGCTCAATTAATGTTGTACGTATGAAGATATATTTAGAGCTGATGATTGACCAAGTGGATATCTTTTGACCAAGAGATAGCTTCTACTTGGAGGATCATAGTCGCTGGTGTTGTTAGGGATTCGGCAAATGATGCTCTGCCAGACGAACTTTTGACACTTGAAATCTGTAATGCTTGCTAGTGGTTCGGTCTCCACCCATTTGGTGGAATAATCTATCCCGCCAATGATGTACTTAAGTCCTCCAGGAGCAGTAGGTAGGGGCCCTAACAAGTCGATCCCCCACCTGGCAAACGGTAAGGCAATTGTCATTGGGGTGTAGAAAGTAGCTGGCCGTCCGGGAACCGATGCGTACAACTGGCAAACCTTTCACTTTCTGGTATGAGCAAAGCAGTCCTGTTGGATCGTTGGCCAGTAGTACCCCTGTAAGATGATCTTTCTTGCCAACGTTTTAGGCCCCTGATGCCTGGAACAGATACCTTCGTGAATTTTTTCCATTACCGCCGCTGCTAGACCAGGTCTTAGGCACTTTAGATATGGTCCACCGAATGTCTTTTTGTATAGCTGTCTGTCCACTAGTTCAAACATGGAAGCCCTCCTCTGAATGCATTTCATATTATATGCTGAATTTTTGTCTTCTGGGAGGGTCCCGTCGTTCAGGTAGTTGGTCATATCTGTGACCCAACTAGGAACGGCATAAGAGATAGCTTCTACTTGGAGGATCATAGTCGCTGGTGTTGTTAGGGTTTCCCAATGGGAAAACCGCTGGATGTGAGCTGGGATCATCTGTGCCCGGTCATCAAAAGCTGCATTCTCCAATTTGGATAAGATATCCGTTTCATGATTTTCTATTCTTGAAACCTGGTCGAGTACCACTTGTTCAAATTTTCTGATTTGTTCCTCGACCAATTCCTTGTATGCTTTCATCCTTTCTTCTTTTGCTTCGGCCGTGCCATTCACTTGGTGGACCACTAGTTGGCTATCTGACCGGACCTTGAGCCGATCGGCGCTCAGGGCCTTTGCATACTTTAACCCTGCAATGAGAGCTTCATATTCGGCCTCATTGTTGGTTACTTTAAAGTCAAAATGGATGGAGTAGTGTGTTTTAAACCCTTCAGGTGACGTGATCACGGCTCCACCCCCACAACCTTTTGCACTTGATGCACCATCTACATACAACTCCCACTAGTCACTTATCAAGCAGTTCTTTGACTCAGTTTCCGAAGGCCGAGCGGTACATTCTGCTATAAAATCTGCTAATGCCTGGCCTTTTATAGTGGGTCGAGGTCTAAAGTCCACCTCATACTGCCCGATCAGGAGGCTCCATTTTGTAATGCGCCCGCTAGCCATTGGATTTCTCAAGATGGTAGCTAACGGCTGAGTTGTATACACGGTTATTGGATGTGCCTGAAAATATGGTGCCAGCCGTTTGATGGCTGCTATTAGGGCCAATACCGTTTTCTACATCAGGGTGTACCTAGTCTCCGGTCTGTTCAGGGCTTTATTCACAAAATAAATGGGCCGCTGAACGCCTTCTTCTTTTAGCAACATGGAACTTACTGCCAGATCAGCCACGGCAAGGTACATATAAAGGTGTTCCCCTGGGTCAGCTTTTGTTAAGACCAGAGGAGAAGATAGATACAACTTGAATTCCTCGAAGGCCATTTGGCATTCGGCAGTCCATTCAAATGGGTTGGCCTTTTTCATTATCTGGAAGAATGGGATGGCTCGGTCGGCAAGTTTGGACAAAAATATGCTCAAAGCTGGCAATCTGCCAGTCAATCTCTGAACCTCCTTCAGGTTCCTAGGGGCTTCCATATCCATGATTGTTTTCACCTTCTCTAGATTAGGTTCAATGCCCCTTTCACTCATCATATAACCCAAGAATTTTCCCCCCTTAACTGCGAAAGCACATTTCTTGGGATTCAGTCTCATATTTGCCTTTTGCATTATCCCGTACACCTTTTCCATGTCCGGGACGTGGTCCTCCTTTTTCCAGCTTTTGATCAGGATATCATCAACATAAGCTTCCATTGTTACCCCCAATACTTCTTTGAAAAGTATCCCGATCATTCTTTGGAAGGTAGCCATGGCGTTTTTCAACCCGAACGACATCACGATGTAGCAAAATACGCCATCTGAAGTGGCGAAAGCTGTTTTCTCCGCATCGTACGGGTGCATAAAGACTTGATGATATCCCCGGAAGGCATCCATGAAACACAATAATTTGCATCCAGCTGTTTCATCTACCAGAAGGTCAATTTGTGGTACCAGATAGGGATCCATTGGGCAGGCTTTATTCAGATCACAGTAATCTACACACATTCTCCAGGTGGACCCCTTTGGTGCTGGTACCACGTTCGATAGCCATTCGACATGAATAACTGGCCGGATGTGTTTGATTCGGAGCAAGGTGGCAACTTTCTGTTAGTGAAATCACGCCGTTCGGCAGCTTGATATCTTTTCTTTTGCTGAATTGGCTTTGCATCAGGCCGAACGGCCAACTTGTGACAGATTATGTTTGGATCAATACCGGGCATGTCTTCTGGGCCGCGAGCGAATAGTATCTGGAATTTCCTCAGGACCATGATAACACCTTCATGAATTCCAGCATCCAGGTCCACCTCGATCGCCACTTTTCGATTGGAGGGAGAATCAATATCAATCTTCTCTAATAGAGTAGCAGGTTCAGGATGTGCCTCGGACTCTATTCGGCGAGCTTCAACCTCAATGCGGTTAACCCGCATTCCTCGGGCATTCATATTCTTCAAGGCCTCCTGATAGCATGTTCGGGCTGTTGTTGAATCACTTCTGGCCACCCCAACCCCAGTATCTATTGGGAATTTGATACACGAGTGGCGGACAGAGGTTATTGCTTCCAGATCTTCCAGTGCTGGTCGGCCCAAAATGGCGTTATGGGCACATTTAATGTCCACCACCACAAACGTCATTCAGAACGATGCTTTGTGTGTTTCATCTCCAATTTCGATCATCAATTGGATCGTGCCTTCAGCCTCAATGCAATTTCCTCTGAAGCTCGCGAGCGGTGTCCTCAAGTGAGTCAGTTGATTTCTTTGCAGGCCCATTCTTTCGAACGTGTGTAAGTACAATATGTTCACGCTGCTCCCTGTATCTATTAGCACTCGTCGGATCAAAGCATTATCTATACACATGCTTATCACCAACTCGTTCCTGTGCGGACTTGGTGAGTTGGGCAAATTTGCAGGCCCAAAGGTGATTGTGTCCATCCTTCCTTTCTTTTGGGGTGGTGTGGCTATAGAGCCCACGTACAGGCTCCGTTCAAATTTCTTCCATTCGGCGTTTGAGTCACCTGTCTCCCCACCCCCAAATATACCTTCACCTGCATTCTGGTTTTTTTACCCGGGTTCCCCGAACCTTCTGGTTCATCTCTGGGAGGGTTATATACATCATTCCTGGGGCGAGCTTCACGCTGAACGTCCCGCCTCCAGCTGTTGGGTCTTTTGACCGGCTTCAGAATGCCTGTAACATTCGGGTCTGTATTTACATATTTACCCAGATGATCCCTCTAGATCAATTTCTCAATTGCTATTTGTAATGCCCAACAGGATTGTGTGGAGTGACCGTTCCTGTTGTGGTACTTGCAAAAAGCATTCCCATCAGCCCCCATGTAACTTTTGGTGTCGGTCGGAGGGGGAATGTTATCCTTCTCGTTCTGATAGATGTTTGCATTAGACAGGACCAAAGGGGTGAATCGTCATGCTCTTGGAGGAGGAGCGGCCGCTGGGATAGGACCCAGCCGATCGGCCAGTTTTATTGGGGTAGGGGGTGCAGCTACCTTATCCTTGATCATGATTTCTTCCTCCAGAGCCGCATGTTTCCGGGATCTGTCCAGTACTTCAGAATACATCGTGCCCGGATTCTTTTTCAGATATTTATACAGTTCACCCGTTCGGAGAGCATTAGTAAATAGGGTGATGGCTGTATCATCCGTCATGTTCCCCACTTTCAGGGTCTCATCCCTCCATGTTTTGAGGAATTGATTTAGGGTCTCCTTCGGGCCCTGCCTGATACTGGTCAGGTAACTGAAATGCCTTTTTGGAGTGGCACTAGAGACAAACTGGGCCAGGAATAAAGACGATAATTCGGCAAAGCTGCCGATCGATCCGGGCTGCAGGGTCCCGAACCATTCCTGGGCAGGTCCCGTGAGCGTGCTGAAGAAAAGACGACAAATGGCCGCCTCCGATGCTCCCAATAGCATAATCCCCCCTTGATAACTCCTCAAGTGTCCGTGGGGATCTCCCGCCCCGTCATATATCTGACTGGTCGGTGGTTTGGCATCCCTGTGGATCTCAGCTTGCATTATTTCTCGGGTGAAAGGGGAAGTAATCCTGACCCGCGCTGGAGTAGGTTGTAGAGGTGTTCTGTTCATTTGTTCCCTCATTTCGTTCATCTGCCTCCTCATTTCGGCCATTTCTTCCTCCTGGGCCGTTAGGGGAGGTGGTGGTGGAGTTCCCAGGTTGACAAACTCCCGATTTCCTTCCGGAGGAGTTGATCTCTGATTCTGATGTCTCTGCCTGAATCGCGTATTATTACGTTCTCCAAACTGGAAATGGCGACCAACGGGTGTATCTCCTCTGGCCCGTGACCCGATCGGGGTGTGGTCACTAGAAGTGTGATGCCTGCCCCTGGACGCATGGGTCTCTCTGCGCTCTCCCCGGTGGGCTCGTGAATGCTTCGATGTCGTGGTTGTTTCGGCATCGGTGGTATCATCATTGAATGGTTGCATCGTAGAGAGGGTGGTGTACCTAGTCTCCCCCGTATGGCCGGATCGTACCCCATCCTGCTCATCCGCCAGGTGTTGCATGACCTGGGCTAAATCTCGCATAGCATGGGGATTCCTCCTCAGTGCTTCAGGGATGAAGAAATCCCCATCAAAGTGTAGGTGGGATCCCCAGCTGGATTGCCCTTGGGGGGTCCGGCTTTCCCCGTGCCTTCCTTAAGTGTCACCGGTGTGATGAGAAGTGATTCTAACCATTTTGGAATTAGTTTGATGTTTTGGTGTGAAACTTTTTGTCCAGAGCTTCCCACAGACGGCGCCAATGTTGAGGTTTAGTCCCGCAGATCCGAAAGCCCAACACGAACTTTGGATATATCAGGAAATAGATCAGAACCAAGTGTATAAATAAATATAAAAGATGAGTAATTGATTGCTCTAGACATCACTTTGTATTAAATAATTTGCTTGATTATAGGGAAACCCCCTGATCGATACGTCGGAGTAATGATTAATACAAGAACAAGAGTGATAATGCTATTCTAGAGCTTGAGTATCAAAATGCTAACCCTTTACAATGATATTAAACCCTCTATTTATACTAATGGGGGGTATGGGGCGCTCTATGCTGATTGGTTGTTAATCCACCGACTTGGGTGCCCATGCTTCTACTTGTTAATGTCGTAATCTGGCATTTAATGCATTCTGACCACTTGCACGTTGTCCGTTGCCCGAGCGGGATAATGGACCATATGGAAAACGTCATTAAGTTGGTCCAAGTATGAGGTATGACCCGAACCCCGTTCGGCATATCTATTTTTGGGCCAGCCTTTATTTGGCCCGAACCTCGTTCAGTGTGAATATCTCACTTGGCCTACTTACCACGGGGTTGTGGGCTCGTTGTTTGGGCTGGATATTCTGGGCCTTTAATCCGGGTATTGGGCTAAACTTTAGCCCAATACCCCAACACGAGTCCCCCACTTCCAATGTCTCGAATAATAGTGAGTGCATTAGGAAGTAGAGCCTAAATGCCGAATGGCGTTCGACACTCATAATTCGCCGGTTCCCCATTTTCTGATTATTACCTCTTTTGCGGGAAAAGAGCAAACCTCTCGAAGGTGGAAAGATGGCACAAAATTGGGAAGGCCCTTACCAGGTCTGCAAATAATATGCTTCAGGAACGTTCGGTCTACTATTGCCAGGGACATGGAATGTAGAGCATCTGAGGAAATTTTATCAATAAAAACGGCTGTTGTCACCTCTTAAAAAAATTGGGAAGACCCTTACTAGGTTTGCTATTTGGGCGGCTTCATGCTGACTTGGTTGACTAGAAGGTTGTGCAGGGCTTTTCTGATCCGCATAAGTCTTGTGATGTCCATGTACTTGCCTCTCTTGATGCCCAGGTTAACCAAACTTGTGATTTTGAAGCCCCCAATTTAACCACACCAATTTAACTTTTTTTTTTTAACTTTGTTGATTGCATTTCAATGTTATTGTTTGCTAAATGTGGGGAAAGGCTATAAATAAAGATGTGGAGGCACATACTGTGTTTTTTTATCAACTTAGTTTGAGATCTTTTAATAAACCCACTATTTATTAATCACAATTTCAGGTCCAAACTGTGAAGTGTATGCTCTATAGCCTCTTATCGCTCACACTTTTTTAAATTTTAGTCGATGTGTCATTTGATCGTCCAGTGTTCTTACATTATTGCATTTCTATTTGTTATATTTTAGTTTTGCATTCTGAAAATGTGTTTCACAATATGCATATTCATGCAACAGTTTCAAGAGAATGCCTGTTTCACATATTTGGCACCATCTGTGTGGAGATAGTTTCAAGAGAGTGCACAATTATTGTTTTACTCATTTTCTGTCTAAGCTTTGACAACAATTATTTCACACTGCACATTTTTTAGCTTTGCAGCTCTCGAGTTACCAATTCAACGTCACCGTAGGTTTAAGCCGCCATAGCAATTCAACGGAGGTCCCTATTTGTGAATGATATAGGACAACGTGGATATAACATTGGAAAATCAAGGTTGACAACTTGCGGAAATTTATCAATGGGTGAAAGAGCTGATACGAGTGATTGAACTAACTTGAGGTTACACTTATAACTTTTGCCTGTTTCATATTTCATGTATCCTTTAAAAAAGACTATACTTGTAATTATGCTGGTTTCAATATTAAATGATGGTTTCATACTATCAGTTCCCCTTTTGGGATTTAAATGGGTTTTCACAATTTTAGGTCTTGTTCCCTGTGTTAGGCATGATTTTGCGCAACGCGCATTTCTAAGCTAGGAGTTTATGGTATTCCTTCAGTTAATATCTAGAAGAATAATATCATTTCTACTAGTGACTAAAATCTTATGCAGAGAGTGTATGAATTAGTTGTTTGTCATTTCCTGGCATGCGTCTCTCAACCTGCCAAAGGAGCTGAGACCATAGTTGAGATTGATATTGCTGGTGAACAATTTTCTACATGTGGGAGAACAATAATTGTTGTGAATTTCCGTCAGCTGTGATTTTTCGGTCCACTCGCAAGTATTGTTTCTTCCTGCGCCAATAGAGTTTTTACATGTGGGTACACACATATTCCTAATCAGAACATCTCTAGCAACTCTTTTATTTTCCCCTGCATTCTATGGAACAAAGTTAATGCATGATATAATTCAGAAACATCATTACTGCAAGTTATGATAGATTGTTGTTAGATTCAGCTGCCATTTTCCTTTTCAAACAATTATTGTGCAGCGATTTAGAGTCTTATTTCACCATTTTCTCTAATAATTTGGTGGATGATATGACTAGTGCTTGAATTGTTATTTATTGCTCTCCTATGTACTTTGGAGTTTTGATGTTCTTATTGTGCAAAAGGAAACACAATGCTAGGACAAAAAAGAAGATAAAATTGAACAAAACAGTCACGATGAATAGATACCTATCATTTATTTGAACAAAGTCTGTTATTTTAATACAATCATAATGTCGTACATTAGGTCTTCTGTCTGGCAACTGGAGGCGTAGGTCTTCTGTCCGGCAACAGAAGACGTAGGTCTTCTGTCCACTGCGTCGCCAGAAGGCGTAGGTCTTCTGTCCATATATGATGGCCCCTCTCAATTTAATTGCAATCATTGTTTATGTACACATTATTTGTACACACTCAACACACTTTCTTGTCAATACGACAATTGCTACCTTTTTCTAAATTAGTTGCTTGTTTACACATGTAAGTAGGTGTGTACACATGTTTTGTATATTTCACACTCATCTGTGTACACAGACAATTGCTGTTTTTTCTAAACGACTGTGTGCACAGAAAAGTGTGTTGTGTACCAATTATTTGTACAAATAGAATTTTTCATTTAACTGAGTGAAAAGATGCTTTCATGATCTCAAGAGACAGAGAGCAATATGGGACACATTAATTTTATTTATCCATTTGAAATCAAAATTATTTATTCCACCCATTGTACAAATACACTTAGGTTAGATACCCACTACTCGTAATTACTACATTAAACAGTTTGGTGGGAGGGCACGACAGCTGTAGAAGTTGACGTCCTCGGCGTCATCATCTGTGTCTCTACCGAGAGGGGAAGCTGTTTAGGTTTCTTCATTTGCTTAATCTCGCCATACGAATAAGACGCAAAACCCCATATGGAGAGGAAGAGGGAGATCCCCTTCTCGGCTTGGAACTTCTCGTGGTAGAAGATGACGGCGAAGACCTCCGTGACGGGGAGGAGAACGGTGATTATGACGCCGGAGAGCAATGATGAGCCGAAGGAAATCACTCCGACGGCTCCGACGAAGAAGAATTGCCACACGATCACGCTCCCTACTATTAATGTGTAGAATTTGGCTTCACCGAGTTCACTTTCTCTTGCCTCCCTTGGAATTGCCTGTTAATTAATTAAATAAATATAATTCATCATCAACCAATTAAAGTAGAATAAAGTGGAAATGTATGGTTGTGGTTGTGTAAGAAAAAGGTAAAATGAATGTTAGCCACACAAATAGTCCAAAATGGGAAATTAGTGGGAAGTATTTTTGAGAACGGGGGAGTATATATCATACATAGTACGTAGTAGCTTAACTAAAAAAATTGTTGTACTACGTACATAGAACCAAAATGTATACAAAGTTCTATAATACGAGATATGATTATACATGTTTTATTCTCTAGATAAGACTTATTTGGTTCTATTAAAAGAGTAAGTTGATTAAAGCTATCTAAAACATGAGGGATCTTTTTGAAAATAAAACAACGATTATTCGATTTATGAACTTAA
The DNA here is from genome assembly GCA_945859875.1 of Cuscuta europaea. Taxonomy (NCBI): domain Eukaryota; kingdom Viridiplantae; phylum Streptophyta; class Magnoliopsida; order Solanales; family Convolvulaceae; genus Cuscuta; species Cuscuta europaea. The sequence goes on from CAMAPE010000002.1 coordinate 1,895,976, forward strand.
TCTTTATTTTAATATTATGTGGAGAATATTCGATGTGTTAACTTAACACGTACATATATACATATACTTCCCTCAAGTCTCAACCCAAGTTGGATTATACGATTGAGTCGGTGAGTTTTTATGTGCTCACACTTTTATTGTAATCACTGAATCTTACTCCGTAATTAATTAGTAGTGATATTATTGGTGAAGATGGAATTCTTTAGGTTTGAAAGCCGCATAGAATGTATGGAGTAGTGGAGTTGTCATGTTGTGTAGATCATTAAGAGATCAGATGATGATGCATTGAAGAAGAGAGATTGAAACAGTAAAGAAACATGCACTATATTACTCCCATTGTTTCTAATAAATACTTCTCTCACTAAATATGATGACTTTAAATTGGAATTTTTTCAATGCATGACTTAAAAATAAATAAACTGAAATGCTGAACTCGAATTAAATACGAAATACTCTATCTTTTCCGTAAAGGTTAGCAAATTTGACTTTTCTTGATCAATCGCAATCCACTTTGACAAATTACATGTTTTGGTACGAAATTTGCCATCATTAATTAAAAAAATCAATTTGGCAAAGCTGAGGTAAGGAAGGAGGTAGTAATTGAATAAGTAGATATGTGGATATCAATGTGAAATCATACTCCGATCATTGGAGTATCATTTTATGAGTTCCAGTTGCTGATGATGTAACATTGTAACGTGGAGACACGTTTATCCAGGAGGCCGGCCATCACAAGAACATTAATATCCCCATAGTAGCTAGCTACATATATGTATAAAATATTACGCATACTACAAAAAATACGGGATTCGCACGGAGTTTGGCACGGACTTACCGATTTTTCGTGCCAAATAGCTCGTGTCAAAGTGTTTTTGGCACGGATTTGGCATATCTTTGACAAAATCTCTGTCAAATCTCTGCCAAAATCCCTGTCAATCTCGTGTTTTTTTGTAGTGCGATCCCTACTATATATACATATATGGTAGGCATTGGTAGGTTGGACCTCTGGTGCGCACGTGTATAAGACCTACCGCCGCTTTGCTGATTGAGTCACCATGATTAACCTCCCCACCATCTTATTGAGTCAGGGTGGGGGCTCCTGGGGTGGGAGATTCCACCTTTCAGACAAAATGGTAGGCATTGGTAGCTAGCTTCCATATATCGTGGATTATAATATGAGTATGTTGTGAACTTGCCAGTTTAATCTTATTTAGCTCAAGTTCGTCAAATCAATTTGCAGTTGACTAAAAGTATATGGTTTATTTAAGTTCAAACTAATCTGATATGTCTACCGTAATATGTATGGGTGGATTCATTTTATATGCACTTTGTTACACTACGTGTATATATTTATGTATAAATCTATGATGAAGATGCTCAAAGAAGATGTTATCGTTATAGTAATCATTTGGTACGGGTAAACTAGACTTAACGAAGAAGATGTTCAAAAAATGTCATCAAAAAATTCCACCAGGAACCACCCCAATGGAGATGGCCAGACAGAGCCTCCTATATGACAGGTGATTTGCACTTTTTAAGTTAGTTTGAGGGTCTATTTAACCCTTTTCCCAAAAAATTGAATAAAGAATTGCCACAGAGCTCTACACTAGCGGAAAAAATTCTCCGTACTACACTAGCGAAAAAATTTCACCCCCTACACTCATGACAAAATTTTGCCCCCATGACCAGAAATCCTGGATCCGTCCCTGTTATTAATGAATACTACAATAATAATAAATTGATTATAAATGAAGCACAAGTTTCATAGGACCAATTTCAACTTAGTTAATTAAAAATAACCCTGTTTTATTTTTTATTTTGAAAAATGAAAAATAAAAAACTATTGAAACCCTAAATTGTAAAAAAGCTAGCAGCAGAATGCCAGAGTCAGAGCCGCCCGCCGCCGCCCGCCGCTACCCTCGCCGAGGCCGTTGACTGCCGCCGCCGCTGCCAACTACCTCCACCGCCGGCCGTCGTTCTGGACGGGTCCCGCCACCTCCCTGCCAGTGCATCGTTGCCATCCGTCTCCACCCAAACGGCGTCGCCATCCGCCTCCGCCGCCGCCATCCCAACCTCGTCATTGCCGCCAGTGTTCAATCCAGGACCACCACTTCACCTCCAAGCACCACCGCCGCCGTAAATTTGCCATTAAGTTGGCAGATTTGACCTTGAAGAGTACTTAGAAATCTCCCTTGAGAACAAATTTTCAGATCTCCCTTGATAAATTTGGCAGATTTATCTTGACTTATTTACACAAAACTGCCATAACCTTGGCAAAATATGAAGTCCACAACTAAATTTTCAAAACAAAACAAAAAAATAATAGAACAATAACTTTAACAGAAATAAGAATTTAATGACAAAAAATAAAAAAACGATTTACACAAAACGTGTTTTGCCATAATCTGGTTGTCAAAGTACATTTCTGCCATAAATTTGGCAAAATCGTATATCATCATCCAAAAATATGCCATAAACTTGGCAAAATCGTATGTCATAGTCCAAAAATCTGGAAACCGGGTTTTCTTTTATAATCAAGAAATCGGGAAACAGAAATTTGAAATAAAAGTCCAAAAATCCACAAATCGAATGTCAAAACCAAAAAACTAAGAAATCTGAAACAAAAAGTCAGAAAATACAAAACAAAATTCCTAAAATTGGAAAAATCGGTGTCAAAACCCTGGAAAACATAAGAATATGAGGAAAACTAGAAAAAACAGTGGCAAATCTCATTTAAATAGAGGAATAGGAGAAGGAGGAGGGGAAGGAGGAGGGGAAGGAGGAGGAGGAGGAGGAGGAGGAGGAAGAGGAAGAAGAAGAATAAGAAGAAGAAGAAGAAGAAGCCTGTGACGGTGCATGGCGAAGTCGGTAGTGACGACAGCGGCCTGAGGCGGGAAAGTCGGCGGTGGCTGTGATGCACGAAGAAGATGGGATGCGGAGAAGATGGGATGCGGTTATATCTTTGGGGTCTGGAGAAGTAATCGGCGATCTATGAGTAGGGAAGGGGAGAGAGAATGTGTAAATGGGTTCAAAGGCAAACCTGGGATGCTAATTTTCATGTTTTTAACGGTATGAGTAAATTGGTCCTACTAAAGGAAGAAAACATATCAAGTCTTATTTTTGCATTTCACCTTTTTTTTAGTCCTATATGGGGCAATTACTTTAAAATAAATCATAGAGAATAACTCGCTAACCAAATAACCCAAAAATCACTTTAGAGGGGCCAAGAAAAAACACAACATTAATTAGTAATTGTCCCATATAGGACTAAAACAAGGGTGAAATTCAAAAATAGGACTTAGATATGTTTTCTTCCCTTAATAGGACCAATTTACTCCTATTGTTAAAAACATGAAAATTAGCATCCCAATTTTGCCCTTGAACCCATTTACACATTCTCTCTCCCCTTCCCCACTCATAGATCAACGATTACTTCTCCAGACCCCAAAGAAAATAGTAATTGCATCCCATCTTCTCCGTGTAGATCTGCCGCGTCGCTTACTCTACCGCATGGTGCTTCCACCGCTTCTGCCTTCGTCGCCTCCACCGCCTCCGCTTCGCCGCTTAATACGTTTGTAATTTCCATTTGTATGTTTGTGTTTTTAATTAGTTTTGATTGATTTTTACTTTGGAAATTACACACTTTTGGTGTAATAGTTTAGTTTGTTAAATTCTTGTAAATTGTTTAGATTAGGTTTATTCTGAGCTCAAACAGGTCTTGATCAACTCAAAGGACAGTTGGTGAAACCCAAAAGTGGAAGGAAGGTGCAAAAATCAAAAGAAAGAAGATCCTGATTTTTTGGTCTATACCCGGTCGAGTATGACCTATACTCGATCGGGTATCTTGTTGAAATTTCAAATCGGATCAGATCCGATGACAAAGGATCATGCAGAGAAGATTCGGACCACGATCGAATGTCCATACCCGATCGGGTACACCGACACACCCGATCGGGTATCTCTTCAAATACAAACCCGAACTCGGTCGAGTATGCCCCGGATCTGAAGTTATAAGTATACTCGATCGGGTATGCTTATGAAATTTTCCCTTTGATCGATCGAGTATACCTCGAATTTGAGGTATTACACATACCCGATCGGGTACCTTGTATATACCTGATCGGGTACCCGAGCTGCATCTCAAAAGGCTATAAATACACCCCCTTTCCTTCACAATTAGACATCCAATTCCTTTATACATCTAAGCTCAGTCTCGAATAGTTCTTTCTTTATATTTTCTTCATGTTTAGTATCCAAATGAGGAGCTAAACTCTTCCATCTTGGTTTTGCTACTTTGAAGCTTAATGATTTGTAAGTTGTGAGTTATTTTCTTTAATCTTCTTCCTTGAATATAAATTCTTTCCTATTCATATTCCATATTAATATTTTGAGCATTACTTAAAGTATCAACTAGTTTTTTTTCTTATATTAATTATTACTAGAAATCAATCGGTTAATACGCTTGTTATTAATCCGGTTTTTTCAACAGTAGTAAACTTGGATTATTAATGCCAAGGGGAATTAATTATATTGATTAAACCAATAAACCGCTTGTGTTGAGGTTATAATTCTCAATCGTTTTCATCTTAAGTTTATTGCCACTATCAAGTTAATATACGACTCTTGTTCTATATTGACTCGATAGTAAGTTTTATTAATGAACGCATCTCGTTATTAATAACTACCCTCGATGAACTGGATATACTCCTCGATTGAGTATTCGAGAGGAAGATAGTTAAAGATATAACCGGGATCGACGAACATTTCATTAAGTGGATAAAAGCAAAACCAAGTCCTCATCTCTATTAATTAAACCACATAAGTCGTTCATCTTAGTGTTAATTAAATTAAATCAAATCAAACTCAACCCCCCCCCCCCCCCTTGTTACTCATTACATCAAAGAAAAGTATTCATTTCCATGTGGATACGAACCTTACTTCGTTATACTACGTATAACCGTTGTATTGTATTTATTTTGAGTGCACCTCACGACAAGTGCACGTCAAATTTGGCGCCGTTGCCGGGGAAAGGCAATTATTTTTCTTTTATTGTATTTCAAGAAAATATAAAAAAAATATTAAAGAAAAATATAAAGAGTTCTTATTTTTCTATTTCTGGGCTTTGAAGTATATGGTTAAATATCGTTCACTGAACGAAATCACCTATCAAACAAACCCCGAAATAGAACAAAGTTTCGAGCGATTGAAAAGTAAATTTTCTGATACCGACTCGGAAGAATCATCTACCAAAGATTCATACACCGCTAGCTCTAGTTCTAGCGAATCCGAAGAGTCCTTTCACATGGCTCTTGAAACGAGAACACTGAGGGAGCTCACAGTTCCGAACTTGAATCAACAACCGCTGTGTATTACCTTCCCTACACTTGATGAGGGTAATACGTTTGAGCTAAAATCTGGGCTCATTCATCTGCTGCCATCCTTCCATGGCCTGAGAGGAGAGGATCTGAACAAACACCTCTCGGAGTTTCACGCCGTTTGCACAAGCATGTGTCCAAACGGTGTGACGGAAGAACAAATCAAACTGCGGGCTTTTCCATTTTCTCTAAAGGATACCGCAAAGGATTGGCTATTCTATCTTCCTTCAGGAAGCATAGGTACATGGGCGGCCATGAAGAAAGCTTTCCTTGAAAGGTATTACCCTGCCTGTGTCTCCTCATCTCTCAAAAAGCAAATTAGCAATGTGGAGCAAAAGGATGATGAATCGTTCTACGAATATTGGGAACGATTCAAGAAACTGTGTGCAAGCTGTCCATACCACGGCTATTCGGAGCAAGACCTCATCTTATACTTCTATGATGGTCTTTGCAATGAAGATAGGCGGATGATCAACGCCGCATGTGGAGGGGGATTGTCAACAAGACTCCCTCTCAAGCTAGAAACCTTATCTCGGAGTTGGCCGAGAATTATAGACACTATGATCGGCGGTCATCAAAACGAGTTATGGCAGCGGAATCCAACAACCCGTTGGAAAGTCAAGTAGCCAGCTTGACTTCTTTGGTTAAAGATTTTCTCTTAAATCCAAAAACCCAAGAAGTCAAGGTCTGCAGTATATGCTCGACACAAGGGCACCCCACCGACTCTTGCCTAACACTACAAGAGGAGAACTCCGAGCAAGTCAATGCTTTGGGGTTTCAAAGTCAAAAGAGGTATAACCCTCACGGCAACACCTACAATCCGGGATGGAGGGATCATCCTAATTTGAGGTACGAAAACTCTCAACCTCCTCAACCATCAAACCTTCCCCATCAACAATTTCAACAACAAGGCCAAACTTCAAATTCGAACATGTCCACCGAAGACATGATTCGATCACTTGCCATGAACATGGCAACGATGCAACAAAGTGTGGTCCAATTTCAAGAAACAACAAAATCCAGCATCCACAACTTGGAAAGCCAAATCAACCAAATCTCAAATGCCGTGAGTAGGCTTGAAGCTAAGGATTCGGCAAAGCTACCATCTCAAACAGAGCCGAATCCTAGGCAACAAGCCCATGCAGTCACATTAAGGAGTGGCAAGGAGTTGGTTATTGCCAAGGAGAAGGCAAAGAGCCACATTGGCGAAGAGGAGGAAGAAGAGGAGCTGGTGGAAATAACTCAACCGGAGATGGAAGTTCAAATCTCAACCCCACCACCGGTCATCCCCGAAATTGAAGCAATCTTCCCCGAGGCTCTAAGGGAAACGCGAAAGCTGGAGAAAGACAAGGACATCTATGAGACATTCTCCAAATGTGAGGTAAATATTCCTCTCCTTAACTTGATAAAGGGTGTGCCTAGATTTGCAAAAAAATTCAAAGAACTATGTACAATAAAAAGGAAACATGGACTCAATGGAAAACAAAAAGTCCAAGTTAGTGAACGTGTTTTGGCAGTTTTTCAAAAGAAACTCCCAAAGAAATACAATGATCCGGGCATGTTCACAATACCTTGTAAGTTGGGAGGAACTACGTTTTCAAAAGCCATGCTCGATTTAGGAGCATCAATTAATGTCATTCCTTACTCTTTATACAAATCACTTGAGCTTGGCCCTCTAAATCAAACCGGAGTAGTCATTCAACTTGCGGATAGATCAAATGCTTACCCTAAAGGTATTGTCGAAGACGTACTAGTTATGGTTGACAATTTGATTTTCCCCGCTGACTTTTATGTTTTGGAAATGGAGAGTAATAAGAATGCGGTTCCTATCCTCTTAGGAAGGCCATTTTTAAAAACCGCTAGAGCAAAGATTGATGTATTTAGCGGCTCTTTAACAATGGAATTTGATGGAGATAAAGTTGAATTCAACATTTATGACTCCATGAAATACCCAAATGAAAATCATTCTTTGTTTGCCATTGATATTGTTGACCCTCTTGTAAAAAATACTTTTGAAATTAATGGAGAAGATGAATTGTTAAGTATACTTGAGAATGACTTCAGGAAAAACTCTTTATAACTTGCCTTGACCCCCAACACACAACCTATGATAGTGGAATTGGACACTCACTTCCAACTCCCACTTATGCCACCGGGGTTGAGAGCATTTCCACTAACCATCCCCGAAGAAAAGCCTTTGCCTTCAGTTTTGCAGGCACCCGAAGTTGAAATGAAACCACTCCCAAAACACTTGAAATATGTGTTCTTGGGAGAAAAAGAGACACTACCGGTCATTATCTCAAACAAATTGACCGGAGAGCAAGAAGGCAAATTGATAGCGGTGCTCAAGGAGCATAAACTAGCAATTGGATGGACTATAGCCGACATCAAAGGCATTAGTCCATCTACATGCATGCACCGCATCTTAATGGAGAATGAAGCCAAGCCGGTGCGACAGCCGCAAGAAAGACTAAACCCACCTATGATGGAGGTGGTCAAAAAGGAGGTGATCAAGCTACTCCAAATGGGGATAATCTTCCCCATTTCCGATAGCAAGTGGGTTAGTCCAACCCAAGTGGTTCCTAAGAAGACCGGAGTCACGGTGGTGGAGAACAAACATGGAGAACTTATGCCCACCCGAATTCAAAACGGATGGAGGGTATGTATAGACTACCGTAGACTCAATGCGGTAACTAGAAAGGATTTCTTTCCTTTACCCTTCATTGATCAAATGCTTGAGAGACTTGCGGGGCATAAATTCTACTGTTTTCTTGATGGCTACTCCGGGTACTTTCAAGTGCCTATAGCCCCTGAAGATCAAGAGAAGACCACTTTCACTTGTCCTTTGGCACCTTTGCATACCGACGCATGCCATTCGGACTTTGCAATGCCCCAACCACATTCCAACGATGCATGATGAGCATATTCTTTGAATATGTTGAGCTATTTATGGAAGTCTTTATGGATGATTTTTCAATCCATGGAGACTCATTTGATTCATGCCTATTTCATCTATCTCTTGTTTTGAAAAGTTGTTTAGAATCAAATCATGTTCTAAACACTGAAAAATGTCATTTTATGGTGGAGGAAGGAATTGTCCTAAGCCATGTGATCTCATCCAAAGGGATCGAGGTGGACAAAGCAAAAGTGGAAGTCATCCAATCACTACCTTATCCTACTACCGTTAGGGAGATACGATCATTTCTTGGACATGCAGGTTTCTATCAGAGGTTTATCAAAGATTTCTCAAAGATTGTATCTCCTTTATGCACACTTTTGCAAAAGGAGGTGGAGTTCATGTTTTCCAAGGACTGCAAGAAGGCCTTCAATACTTTGAAGGAAAAGCTAGTAACCGCACCTATCATCCAAGCTCCGGATTGGTCTCTTCCCTTTGAGATCATGTGTGATGCTAGTGACTATGCAGTCAAGGCCGTTTTGGGCCAAAAGGTGGGAAGAGCATCTCATGTGATCTTTTATGCATCCACCACCCTCAATGATGCCCAACCCAACTACGCCACCACCGAGAAAGAAATGTTGGCCGTCGTTTATGCACTTGAAAAATTCAGGTCATATTTACTTGGTACCAAGGTGATCATTTACACCGATCATGCAGTTATTAGGTTCTTAATGACAAAGAAGGAGGCCAAACCGCGGTTGATTCGATGGATACTACTCTTGAGCGAGTTTGATGTTGAGATCAAGGACAAGAAAGGCATGGAGAACTTGGTGGCCGATCACTTGAGCCGTTCAGTCCTTGATGAAGGAAATAATCGTAGCAAAGATGATATCCGAGGGGAATTTCCCGATGAGACCCTCTTCTCTCTTAAGGAAATTCGCCCTTGGTACGCTCATATTGTTAATTTCCTTGTTCTAAACAGGTTTCCACCAAGCTTCTCTAAAGCTCAAAGAGAGAAACTCCAGCATGATGCAAAACAATACGTATGGGATGAACCATACTTATGGAAACATTGCAAAGATCAAGTCATTCGAAGGTGCATTCCCGAAACGAAAATAGCATCCATTCTTGCTTTTTGTCACTCACATGCATGTGGTGGCCACTTTGGAGGGAAACGAACATCTATGAAGGTACTTGAATGCGGTTTTTGGTGGCCAAGCTTATTTCGAGATGCCCATGTCTATTGTCAATCTTGTGATAATTGTCAACGCATGGGCAACATCTCTCGAAAACATGAGATGCCGCAAGTTCCTATGCTCTACGTGGAGATCTTTGATGTGTGGGGAATAGATTTCATGGGACCCTTTCCTAATTCCCATGGAAATCTATATATTCTCTTGGCGGTAGACTACGTGTCCAAATGGGTGGAAGCAAAAGCCACAAAGACCGATGATGCCAAAGTGGTGACGGAATTCCTCAAAACCCGCATCTTCTCAAGGTTTGGAGTCCCACGCATCTTGATAAGCGATAGAGGCACTCACTTCTACAACAAAACTGTGAGTGCCTTGTTGAAGAAATATGACGTCACTCATAAACTATCCACCACCTACCACCCACAGACAAACGGTCAAGCCGAGGTATCAAACAGAGAGCTGAAGTCTATACTTCAAAAGACAGTAAATCCAAATCGTAAGGATTGGAGTCTACGCATGGATGATGCCTTATGGGCATACAGAACCGCTTTCAAGACCCCAATTGGAATTTCACCCTATAGACTCGTGTTCGGTAAGGCATGTCACCTTCCGGTCGAACTAGAACACAAGTCTTATTGGGCGGTAAAAACATTCAATCTCAACATGGAAAAAGCGGGAGAACAAAGGAGGCTGCAACTCCAAGAACTAGAGGAGCTTCGACTAGAGTCCTATGAGAATGTCGCCATCTACAAGAAGAAAGCGAAGGTATGGCATGATAAAATGATAATAAGAAAGGATTTCCGAGTTGGAGACAAAGTCCTTCTTTTTCTCTCACGCCTTCGCCTTTTCCCCGGGAAATTGAGATCACGGTGGGAAGGACCATTCGAGGTGGTCAAAGTCTACTCCCATGGAGCAGTTGAAACAAAAAGCCTCGACACCGAAAAAATCCTCAAGGTTAACGGACATCAACTCAAACCGTTCCTTGAAGGTTTCCCAAAAGAAAGCGTTGAATGCATGGATCTCATCGATCCAATCTTTGAAGAATGAACACAACCATGGCGTCGTGCCGCGACGTTAACTAAGGTGCTTCTTAGGAGGCAACCCAAGCAAGGTACTTTTTTTTGTTAATTCCCCTGTCAAAATTCAAGTTTCTATTTTGAGAGGTTGAGAGAGAGGGCACTAATCACAGGTTTTGGAGAAAAAGAAAAAAAAAATTGCAGGTTTTGAAGCATCTGGGGACATACCCGATCGAGTACCACCTTATACTTGGTCGGGTATGGCTAAAAGAAGGGGAACCAGGCATTACTCGATCGAAAGAGTATTAATTTTTGAAAGAAAGCATGCATACTCGATCGGGTATCACTACATACCCGGTCGAGTATGTACAGAAAGGCGAAGTTCAATGGAAGCTGACCCCCGCATTCGATCGAGTACAGGGCTCAAAATTGCAAAACAAAGGATACCCGATCGGGTATCAGTACATACCCGGTCGAGTATGTACAAAAAGATGAAACCAAGTAGAGCCTGCCCCCAGCACTCGATCGAGTACAGGACTCAAAACGTGGAAAAAGAAACATACCCGATCGAGTATTGTGTTATACCCGATCGGGTACTGGAGACAGTCTATTCAAAACTTCGGTTTTCCAGCCATACTCGACCGAGTAACTTCCCATACTCGATCGGGTATACGGGCGTTTTAACCCCAAAAACGCCCAGATCACTTCATCTTCCCCAAATCCCAAACCCCAAATTCGAACCCCTCTCCCCCAACCTCCATTTTCAAACCTTCTCTCTACCATATCTTCTTCATTTCTTCACCAAATCACCCCATTCCACCACCAAAATACTCCCCTCACCTTCCTCTACATACCCATACCCACCAATCCAACTTTTCCCCAATTTCCATAGGTCCGAAAAATCCTACCCCCAAATTTCAATTTTCGGATTTTGAGCTTCCAAATCTCCAAAAATGGCACCAAGGAAGGATAAAGGGCAGAGCTCCAACTCTATGGTACCCATCCCAGGCTACGAGGACCTCATCTTCGCCGACAACGAACACCGAGCTCGGTTCATCACTACAATTGCAAGGCAAGTTAAACCTTCCCGTTTTTTATGCCATGATGCTCTCCGTGAATTAGGAGTGTATAAGAGCACTAGGAAATTTTCTCATGAGTTGATCATGGATCGTATATTCAATATGAAATACAACTCTAACGAAAAAAATATCTATGAGTTCATGAGTTCGGTGCAATTTGAGACCGATGAAGCTGACTTTAGGGATGATAGACTCAGGTTTCGTCTGTTTAACCAAAACCATTCAATAACGAAACTTGAGTTCGCCGAACACTTTGGCATTCCGGTTCCCTACCAAAAATCCATATCCGATAACACTGCTTTCGGTCATTCACTATGGACAAAGATGACCGGGGAAACAAAATTTAGCTCCTCCCAACTGTACATTAGTCATGTCCAACACCCCGTCCTCCGATTATTCTTGAAATTTCTTGCCAATTGTTTGTTTGGACGTCCCAACAACCATCACACTGGGATGGGGGATGTATGCTTGATGTCTGTAGCTCTATTCCGTGTTCATGTGGACTTTAATATGTGCAATCTTATGTGGGCACGTCTGAAAAAGGAAAGCGCAGCCAAGAGGGCTATTGTTGTGGGTGGGGTGATTATGCACTTAGCCACCAAGTTCGGGTATACGGATAACTCTCCTATACCGGACTATTGTTTGATGAATATCTCTTGGTTAGGCCATTCGGGATGCACAACATTTTCACATAGAGTTTATGGTGGTGAACGACCAAAAAACATGTATAACTGGCTCATACACCCCAAGCCTCTCAAATACTTCCTCCTACCTAACCAAGAACTTCCCAAACTGCTCTACAAAGAAGAGGTAGAGGTGCCCCATTACCTATTCTCACACGCCCTTCCACCGCATCTCCAAGAACCGGAACAAGAGCCTCCCCAATACCAACCCGAGTACGAGCCTTATGCTGAACCCCATGGTCATGAAGACATGGACGCCGACATCCCCGAGCAAACTCAAAACCCTCCACCACCCGACTTCTTCCAACAACTTTTGGAGGGTCAACAACAACTGCTTGCGGGGTACAATCAAATGAACACAAACTACATGGCCATGGGAGAACGGCTCAACCAAATGCAGGAGGAGCAAAGGGCGGGTTTTCAACGGTTGGAGGAGCTCCGGGAAGCTGACAGACATCGGTATGAAGAGGATCAATGTAGGTTCTACGGACTTATGTACTCTTACATGGCCCAGCAGGGATCTTTTCAGACCATGGCGAACCCCCCTCCACCACCCTCGTGGTATGACCCCACTCATTGGGGTGACTTTGGAGGATCTAGCTCCGGGGGTGGAGGGTACGATGGCGGAGATGGCGGGGACACATACATGGGAGATGGCGGGCAGGGGAGCAGCTTCGGAGGCAGCTACTACGGCGGAGAAGGCGGGCACTAGGGACAGTGCTTGGCCTAAGTGTGGGGGAGAGACTCTTATGGTATGTATTTTCATTTATTCCCTTTCACTACGCATGAATTTCTTTTACCATTGGTATTAAAAAAAACAAACAAAAAAGAATAAATAAAAGAAAAGAAATGCTAGTTAGGTTGAAAACCAAACAAAATGGGCAATCTAAGCAAAAAAGGCTTATAAAAAAATGAGTGAGTTGGGGAGAATGGAAAATGAAAATAGATGCTAGGATGAAAACCTGGAAAGGCTTCTAGGCAAAATGAGAGATATGAGAGAAATATTTGTTCTTGCAGGCACTCATTTAATCTCCTTGGAGGAAAAAAAGAGTCAAGAAGAAGAAGAAGAAGAGAGGAGGAAAAGAGAAGATGAGCACTAGAAGGCCATAAAACCCAAGAATATTTGTAAATTGAACTTAAAACTCATATTTTATCCTTGGTGGTCTTTTTGCTTTTATCTTGTAAAATTATTGAAACTTTGGAAGACATAAACACTTGTGAACATTTGACTTTACTCGAGGACGAGTAAAGAAACTATGTGTGGGGGAGTTGATACGTTTGTAATTTCCATTTGTATGTTTGTGTTTTTAATTAGTTTTGATTGATTTTTACTTTGGAAATTACACACTTTTGGTGTAATAGTTTAGTTTGTTAAATTCTTGTAAACTGTTTAGATTAGGTTTATTCTGAGCTCAAACAGGTCTTGATCAACTCAAAGGACAGTTGGTGAAACCCAAAAGTGGAAGGAAGGTGCAAAAATCAAAAGAAAGAAGATCCTGATTTTTTGGTCTATACCCGGTCGAGTATGACCTATACTCGATCGGATATCTTGTTGAAATTTCAAATCGGATCAGATCCGAAGACAAAGGATCATGCAGAGAAGATTCAGACCACGATCGAATGTCCATACCCGATCAGGTACACCGACACACCCGATCGGGTATCTCTTCAAATACAAACCCGAACTCGGTCGAGTATGCCCCGGATCTGAAGTTATAAGCATACTCGGCCGGGTACAAAGGTATACTCGATCGGGTATGCTTATGAAATTTTCCCTTTGATCGATCGAGTATACCTCGAATTTGAGGTATTACACATACCCGATCGGGTACCTTGTATATACCCGATCGGGTACCCGAGCTGCATCTCAAAAGGCTATAAATACACCCCCTTTCCTTCACAATTAGACATCCAATTCCTTTATACATCTAAGCTCAGTCTAGAATAGTTCTTTCTTTATATTTTCTTCATGTTTAGTCTCCAAATGAGGAGCTAAACTCTTCCATCTTGGTTTTGCTACTTTGAAGCTTAATGATTTGTAAGTTGTGAGTTATTTTCTTTAATCTTCTTCCTTGAATATTAATTCTTTCCTATTCATATTCCATATTAATATTTTGAGCAGTACTTAAAGTATCAACTAGTTTTGTTTCTTATATTAATTATTACTAGAAATTAATCGGTTAATACACTTGTTATTAATCCGGTTCTTTCAACAGTAGTAAACTTGGACTATTAATGCATGCATCTCATGGTTAATATGCCAAGGGGAATTAATTATATTGATTAAACCAATAAACCGTTTGTGTTGAGGTTATCGATCTCAATCGTTTTCATCTTAAGCTTATTGCTACTATCAAGTTAATATACGGCGCTTGTTCTATATTGACTCGATAGTAAGTTTTATTGATGAACGCATCTCGTTATTAATAACTACCCTCGATGAACTGGATATACTCCTCGATTGAGTATTCGAGAGGAAGATAGTTAAAGATATAACCGGGATCGACGAACATTTCATTAAGTGGATAAAAGCAAAACCAAGTCCTCATCTCTGTTAATTAAACCACATAAGTCGTTCATCTTAGTGTTAATTAAATTAAATCAAATCAAACTCAACCCCCCCCCCCCCTTGTTACTCATTACATAAAAGAAAAGTATCCATTTCCCTGTGGATACGAACCTTACTTCGTTATACTACGTATAACCGTTGTATTGTATTTATTTTGAGTGCACCTCACGACAAGTGCACGTCACCGCTTTCTCCATCCACCACCATTGACTTTATGTTCTTTCGGATTTCAGGTTTTTTCCTGTTTTTCTTCTTCTTCTTCTCCTTCTCCTTCATCTTCCATTTCATATTTCCATTCTACCGTTTCTCAGGATTTGGACATGGATTTGTCCAATTTTCAGACTTCTATTTTCGTATTTCTAATTTCTTACGGAGTATTTTTTAGCTTTTGAAAATTTCTGATTTTCTGGATTTTTAGATGATGGCATACGATTTTGCCATGTTAATGGGAGAAATGTACACTGACAAAATCATATTATGGCAAAAAAGGTTTATGTAAACTAGATTTTCTGATTCTTTTTAAATAACTTCGTATGTGTAACTTACGATTGTGTTAGCGTGCTTATTCAATTACAATTTGGATTTTTTCGAACATTTGATTATTCATTTCATGTTTTTGCCAAATATATGGCAATTTTGTGTTACTATTCCATGATAGATCCGCCAAATATGTGGCAGATTTGAAATCCTTGTTCATGGCAGAATTCAAATGAATCTCCCAGATTAAATCTGACAACTCTATGGCAATATTTTTGAGCCAGAGTTGTGACGGTGCTTGAAGGTCAAGTTTCCACTGGTGGTGGTCGGAGGACGGCAGTAGTGGCGGTAGATGGTGACTCTGGTGTGGGAGGGCGGTGACAGGCGGTAAGGGTGGAGGCATACAACGCCAGCGAGCAGTGGCGTATCCAGGAATTATTGTGAGGGGGCGAGTTCGTACTACTCATTTCATCCCGTAAAATTCTTCTCACTTATCTTTTGAGATTTCCCAAAAAATTCTTCTCATTTCTCTTTTTGGAAGGTTATGTGTTCTAACATTGGTTTAGATTTTTCTTACTTAACTACAATCATACATTTACATTTAATTTTCACTTTCTTAAACTCCGATCCATTTGGCCCAAAAGGTTGAATAATGCCCAACCCCAAGCCCCCCCCCCCCCCTCCCCGCCCAGACCAGGAAGGATGGTGGGGAGGTTAATCAGGTGACTCGGTCAGCAAAGCGGCGGTAGACCTTATACACGTGCGAAAAATATTACACGCATGTCACAAGCGAAAAATATTACAAAAATTAAAAAATTCTTTATAAAGTTAAACTAAACGGTCAACGAAAAAAACATGAAATCATTCTTAAAAAAATTTCACTATATGAGAAATAAGTTTGACACAAATTTTTTAATTTTTTGAGGGCGGTGGCAGGCGGCGGTGAGGACAGTGGCGCTTGTGAAGGCGGTAGTAGGTAGCGCCACCGAAGGCGGCGGCAAGTGGCAACTGCGTTGAGGCTCGCCGAAGTTCTCGTGTGAAATATTAAGGTTTCCTGAAATTTTAATTTTACTTTTTAAATTTTGAATTCAAATAAAAACCGAATGGGGGCATTTTTGTATAAATAGGTGGTTTTAAGTCCTATGAATCATAGACTCGGTTTTAGGTCCTATTTGTGCATACCAAACTTGTTTTAGTCCTAAATAGGTAATCAACTCAACATTAATACTATCTTCTGTTCCATAAAAGTTGCAACAGTTTGACTTTCACGTTTGCTAACGTGCAACTTTGACTGTAATTATATTTATTTATGTATTACTTCTAAACATTAAAAAAAGTTAATATATTGGAAATTTACATTAATACAAATTTATTAATATTTTATACATAATAGTTTTATTCTATACTACCAGTGAGTTGGTGGAAGAGTACTCTCATTCCCTTATTTAAAAATAAGGGTGATGTACAAGAATGTGCTTACTATCGAGGGATTAAGCTTATGAGTCACACCATTAAACTTTGGGAGCGAGTGGTTGAGCAAAGACTACGTAAAAGTGTGAAAATTTCGGAGAATCAATTTGGTTTTATGCCTGGACGCTCAACAACTGAGGCTATTCACCTTCTTATACAAGTTATGGAGAAGTATAGAGACACTAAAAAGGATCTGCATTTGGTGTTCATTGACATAGAAAAGGCATATGATAGGGTACCTCGAGAAGTTCTTTGGTGGGCCTTAACTAGAAAAGGCATATCACGTAAGTATATCAGCATCATCATGGATATGTATGATGCTTGTACTACAAGTGTCCGCACTAGTGTAGGGAGGACCGCAGAGTTCCCTATTACTATTGGAGTGCACCAAGGATCTGCTCTGAGTCCTTTCTTATTTGCTTTAGTCATGGATGAACTTACGAAGTCAATTCAAGAAGATATACCGTGGTGCATCATGTTTGACGACGATATTGTATTGATTGATGAGACACAATCCGGTGTTAAAGCAAAGTTGGAAATATGGCGACAAACATTGGAGAGAAAGGGTTTCAAACTGAGCCAAAGCAAGACTGAGTATATGGAGTGCAAGTTCGGTGGAGGTAGAAGCAGTAGCTACAGTGGGATTACTCTTGATGGTAAGGAGATACCGGTGTGTGATATGTTCCGTTACTTTGGATCCATAATTCAGAAGGATGGTGAATTAGATGGAGATGTATGTCATAGAATCAGAGCTGGGTGGATGAAATGGAAAAGTGCTTCAGGATTTCTATGCGATCGAGGTATGCTGACTAAACTGAAAGGTAAATTTTATCGTACAGCAATTAGGCCGGCATTAATGTATGGCGTAGAGTGTTGGGCGGTGAAGCAATGCCACATTCAAAAGATGAGTGTGACAGAGATGCGTATGTTACGTTGGATGTGTGGACATACCAGAAAAGACCGCCTGAGGAATGAGGTAATCAGACAAAAGGTGGGAGTAGCACCTATAGAAGATAAGATGCAGGAGTCTCGTTTGCGGTGGTTTGGGCATGTGCATAGAAGACCGAGTGATGCACCTGTTAGACGACTTGAGGGGTGGGGAGAAGAGTCAGAGAAGAAGAGGGAGGGGAAGACCCAAACAGACTTGGATTAGAGTAATCAGAACTGATATGCGTCTTTTTGGGTTGGATGAGAGTATGGCTTTGAAGAGAGCAAAGTGGAGGGCGCACATCCATGTGGACGATTGATGTCTTGTCTACCTTTACTCTCTTGTTTCTTTTATCGTTTATCTTCCTTATCTTTTTATATTCTTATGTTATTTTTATCTTCTAGCTTTTTTATGCTCTTTTATTTATTTTTCTTTTATCTTGGTTATATTCTTGTGTTATTGTTATCTTATATTTATGTATCTTTATTTTTTTCATTTTATCTTACTTTTTTTCCTTTTCTTGTCCGCCTTCTCTTTTTGGCATCGATATCATAGATCGATTCATGTTAGCCGACCCCAAATTCTTTTGGGATTAAGGCTTGGATGTTGTTGTTGTTGTTTTATTATATACTACGTATATTATTAGAAAATCGTAATGAAAGTAAGATGTGTGAATAGTGTAGAAATTCTTTTATGAAACCGAGGAGGAGTACCTATGATATTATTCGTACCTCAAAATCCTGGTTGATAAGCATTCCTACGGTGGAGATAACCGTGGCGACAAAACCCATAATCAACTGATATTCCAACACCAAACCTAAGCTAACTGTCTGTTTTGCCTTCGCATAACTCAGCTCCACCAATGGCAGGATCAGCCCATACAAAGCTGCCGCCGCCACCGTCAACACAAACCCCACCGTATACGCATTCTTTGACTCCCCGTTCGGCCGGTCGCTTCCGGCATGCACGCCCAACACCACCGCCCCCAGAGTCAACAAAACTACGGCGTTGACGGAAAAGGCCGTGAACTTCTGTTTCACGAGCAGGAAAGCGAACCCGGCCGTGAAGGCGAGCTGAGTGGCGGTGACAAGGGATGAGGTTGACACCGGAAGCTTTGCCACGCCGTAGGAGTAGGCGTAGTTGTCGGCGCCGACGAGAACACCGATTAGGGCTGCGCATATGGATAAACACGGAGAAATCTGGAAGAGGGCAGTGGTGTTTCTTGGGCTTTCACCACCACATCGCCGGCGGTGATATGATAGGAGAAGTGGCATGAAAATGATGGGGAATCCGGCGGTTTGTAGCCAGCTGGAAAACCATATCCGGTGGCCTCCGCGGAGGAAGTAGAGGCGTAAGAGCAAAGGGCCGCCGCACACTCCAACGGCTAAGACTATAGAGCTCAAGCAAAGGAGGAGTTTCTTCATTTTGGTGCTTGCTATAGCTTCCATTTTACGCGGAAATGCAATGGGACTGCCTAACATATATAGTGCGGAGTACTGCTTATAAACTTATACTCCACTTATTAGGTAGCTAGTGGACATATTATACGATCGTATACTAGTATATTGTATCATGGACAAATTAAATAATGATTCACGTACGTAATGAAGATTTTGGCACCTAAACTGTATGTGAAACTTTGCTATCAACACGACATAAATGAGGCACAAAAAAAATACGGGATTGGCATGTTTTTTGGCAGAGATTTACCAAAATTTGCAAGGATTTTGGTAGGGATATACCAAATACTTGACAAAAATAGTTTGACACGAGCTATTTGAATTGGCACGAAATCATTGACAAATTTGTGCCAAATCCGTGTCTATTCCGTGTTTTTTTGTAGTGTAAGTCATATACGCATTGTTCCTTAAAAGTTTATAAAGTTAACTGTCTCATAGAGATTTGTGGGAAGAGAAAGAAAAAAAGTTCCTAAAATCTATCAACGTGTCATATATAAATACATTTCCTATGAAATAATGACAAATACTAGGACCAACATCTTTTGATAAGATAAAAGTATAAATACATCATGACTATATTTATGTGTGTTTAAATACATAAAGTGTTACATTTGAGAATTAATGAGGACATGCGTATGTTTAGGTCATTGATGACAAAAGTGATGTTATATGTGTATTATTTTGGAAAAAATGACAAGAATAATCTCATCTTTCACTGATCTTCTCATAATAACCTACATTTACATAAGAAGAGAATGATTAAGAAGAAAAACATAAAAAAAGAAATGAAATAAAATACAGAAAGAAAAAAGAAAACGACAAAAAAGAGATATTTTGAAGAGTAATTTTATATAAAAAAATCTCCTAATAGTAAGAAATAGAATAATAATTAAAAATGGAAAAGAAATAAGAACAAAAGGATAGAAAAAGGAATAAAAGTGTCTAGGGATGAAAATAAAGAAAGAAAAAATTTAGGGAGAAAAAAGAAAAAATGAAACATGTCAGGGTCAAACGAAAGAAGATGAGGTGCAATGATAAGATTATTCTTAGATTACGTAAAATTGAGATTATTATGAGAAGACCAATGAAAGGTGTGATTATTCTGTCAATTTTTTCTATTATTTTTCATATTTGATAATTAATTGATTTTTTATAAGTGTTACTTATTTCTTGAAATATAAATGAGAAACTTTAGTTAGAACTTTCAAAAGAGACAATGACAAACTTAAATTGGATGTAGAGTAACTCATGAAAACGAAAACGAAAACGTATGAAAACGAAAACGAAAACGTATATGATGCTCTTGATGAAATTTCACAATATTTTATAATTGTGTCATCATTGAAAGTCAAAATTCTTGTCCTAGACTCTATTGTTTTAGCGGTGATGCGATTCGCTACTTCACCAAATTAGAGAAATTTCCCGAAAGACTAAAACAGTTTTAAAATTCTAAAATAGAATTGTCTTATTTTTTATTTCCAAAATAGGACTAATTACAGACATTTTAAAAAATACTGTCATGTTTGAAGTCTGGTACTGCTAAAACATGACAGTAATTAGTCCTATTTTGGGAATAAAAACATTGCAGTCCTATTTTGGATTTTCAAATTGTTTTAGTCCTATTTCGGATAATATTCTCTATCTAAAATAGATTATTAACACTCAGTATGTGCTCCTATTTACACACATTGATCTGTTTTTATTAATCGTGCTTCTTTCTCTTTTAGGAAAGATTTTAGAAAAGTTTTTAAGATAAATACCCCACTTTTATTACTTTCGCAAATTATATCATGGGATTAGCTCACCTTTCGCATGGTGTGTCGATCCCACATTTATTTGTAAGTTACGTTACTTTTCCCTCCCGGAGCTTCTTGTTTCCTTTATCTTTTGCTTTACTTTCTTTATTTTTCTTCTTTTGCTTTTAAATTCTACTCATTTTCCACTAAATTAAAATATTAAAAATTTAATTGCAAATTTACTTCTCTTTATCTTCAACTTAAATTATAATTGAATCTATTTTTTATTCTTTATCAATACATAACAAAAAGTTTATTAATCCAAATAAAATAATTATATTGCATTTCAAATTCATACACTGTTTTTATTTATGTAATATTTTTTATATTCATACAACATTTTTGTAATATCTTTTTTATATTCATACATTTTTTTGTACGAGTAATAAACTTTTATATGCATACACTTTTTCTATAATATTTGTTTATCCCTTTTATATGTTTTTAGAGGTTTTTAAGACATTGAGCTTGTTTATTTTGATTCTTGGAGTTACATTTGGTATTATATGAAGTTACATCTTCTTATGCTCGAGTTACATGTTATCATGTGTGAGTTAAATCTTGTTATACGTCATGAGTTACATCTTCTTATGCGTGAGTTACATATTTTTATGCGCGAGTTACATCTAATTTATGCATGAGTTACATCTAATTGTTTGTGATTTTTTACTTATGATTATCTTTAACTAATTAAATTACAACTGAATTAATTTTTTTCTTTACCAATTTATTACAAAATTTTATTAATCCACATAAAATAAGTATATTGTATTTCATTTTTTTTAACCCAGAAGGTAAACCACCAAAATCAGTTGGGTAAATGCCAGGGAACATTTACCAGAGTTTTATTAATAAGAGAAAACGAATACAGAAGAAGTGGAGGACCAAACCAAAACCACTTCAAAGAGGCATCCCTCTTAGAAATACAAAACAACAAAAAATGAAAAGAAACAGATTTGAGGGGGCTAGACCTGACCCAAACTTGAAAATTACAGATAAAAATAAAAAGAAAAATACTAAGTAGACAAACGAACAGAAGGTATGTCAAATAAGGGGGTGTTTGGATCTGATTCTCAAAACTGATTCTGCTCCTTCAGAAAGCAGAAGCAGAAGCTGGAGTGTTTGGGTGAAATTCCAGAAGCACTTCTTGTGCTTTAATTTACTCTCAGAATCAGTTTTTTTAGAAGCTGGGGGGTACCAGCTTCTGAAAATTGATTCTGATTCTGCTTCTGCTTTAAAAAAGAAGCAGAATTAGAATCAGTTCCAAACACCCCTAAGACCTTAAAATATGCATTTTTAGCTTGGACCGGTAACTGCAACAGAGTGAGTATAAATCTGGTCCTGATGCGAAGCGTTGATGGCTAAATAATGGGCTGTCCAATTTGCCTCTGGCCAAAAGTAACATTTCCTTTATGATATCATTCCATCTTCCTCCCCTATTATCTTCGATGTACCGCAAAGCTTCAAGTGCATCCATTTCAATTTTCAACCTGGAAAGCAGAATAACCTGCTCGAATAGCCCAGACTGTCGCACGGGTGACAGCCAAGATTTCCACCTCTAAGCTCAAATCGGCGCTGAGCGAAAAAGATGTAGCAGCAATGAGGAGGCCATCGCCATTTCTCAAAATAGCCCCACCCGCTGTAGAATAAGGTACAAATCTCGCATCAACGTTTAACTTCAGAGCTGTTTTAGTTCTTGTCCATCTGGCTATGGAGATTACCGGTCGCTGCGGTTTGTAATGTGTAGGTATAAAATTCTCTTCAAAGAGGATGCTATCCACCTTTCCAACCTTCGCATTTGAGTAGCTCATAACCCAAGTTTGAGTGAAATGTTTTATCTGAGAGATAATGCTTTCACTAGAATGACAGATATCTCCTGTGCCCCATAATATATTTGCATATTCCTTCCATAGGAACTAGCATATGATTCCAGGGAGGTTGTTTTCAAAAATATCTCTCAAAGTTTTTGAGCCAGCCTTTATCCACCAGGTCATTAGGAGTTTCCTAATGGTATTTAATTCATATCTAGGATTAATGCCAAAAATACCATTGAAGTACACCCAAATTGGCCTAGCCTTTTCACAATTAAGAAAGATATGATCAACTGATTCAGAAGCTACTTTGCAGAGGGGACACCTTGATGGATTCAAAACAAGGTGAAATCTGTTAAGATTTTCTTAGATAGGTAGAATTCCATGAAGCAATTTCTATTGAAAAAGCTGAATTTTCAAAGGAAGTCTATGCTGCCAAATATGTTTAAAAGAAAATGTAGAAGGCATTTCCTTTCTGACCCAATCATAGGCAGACCTAAAAGAAAACCTCCCATCCTTCGCAGGTTCCCAGAAGAAGGTACCATCTAAGTTAGAGCCACACAATTCCATAGCCACATCATTTATTGAGCAGATTCGTCTCCCGATTGGGGAGTCTGAAACTTTAGGCTTCATATTGGATGGGGCCTCTATCATATCTAGCTTTAATAAACTCAGCCCATAGAGAATTTCCAGCTTTCCATTTCCACCATAATTTAATGGTGAATGCTTTCTCAATATCTGAAAGAGCTCTTATGCCCAGACCTCCCTCTTCCACATGAAAACATATATGTGACCATCTAATCCAATGATAATTTTGTCTACTAACAGATGAACCCCAGAAGAATGAAGCCATTTTTCTTTCCAGAATATTGATGATTTTTTGGGGGAGTGTATCTGCAGCCAGTATATGCAAAGGGAGGGTGTTTAAAACATGTTTGATTAGAATCAGGCGCCCACCTTGAGATAAGTTTTTTTGTTTCCAAGTTGAGAGTTTAGTTTCAAATTGATCAACAATATTCATGCAAAACTGACTTCTATTTATCCCTTTATGCAGATTGACACCTAAGTATCTCACAGGAAGAGAAGTTGCTTGCATACCACAAGCATGTTTTGGATGGTGGCAGTTCTGGCACTTTCATTCTTACCAGTGATAAAAGAGCTTTTGTGCAGATTCACCGTTTGCCTCGAAGCTTCTTGGTAAGATTTTAAGAATCTTTTGAAATTGAGTAAAGATCTTGACTCTTCATTTAGAAAAATTAGTAAGTCATCAGCATAACCTAGATGAGAGATAGGGTAGCCAAAAGTGCCCATCCAATAAGGCTTAATGAGTCCCCTGTCCATATGCCATTTAAGACCTCTAGTGAAAGCAACACATGATAGTATAAAGAGATAAGGTGATAGAGGATCACCCTGTTTAACTCCTCTCCTGGGCTTAAAATAACTCGTAGGCACTCCATTCACTAAGATTGATAGATAGGTGGATTTCAGATGATTGAGAATTTGTTGGGTGAATTCCTTAGAGAATCCAAATCTGATTAAAACTCCACAAAGAAAAGACCAAGATACTTTGTCAAAGGCTTTAGCCATATCAAGCTTTATCATCACATTAGAACTTCTGACTTTTTTATCAATGGAATGTACCATCTCCTGGGCAATTAGAATGTGATCAGCAATATCTCTGTTGTCCATCAAACCAATTTGTTCTGGAGATATAAGTTTAGGGAGAATGGAGGATAATCTGTCTGTCATTACCTTGGTGCAAACTTTGCTAATGAAATTTGATAAACAAATTGGCCTAAAGTCACCAAATGATGAGGGGTTCTCTATTTTGGGAATAAGAACAATCAGAGAACTAGAAATCCCAGCAGGAATAGGAAGTCCAAGGAAGAGTATATTGTATTTCATAATCACAAAATAAACCACTTTTATTGAATAAAAAAACCTTTTTTAAAATCGATTTTCCTTTGCAAAAAAATGATTTTTTGGGAGAAAATGATTTCTTTAAAACATTTTGTGGTCTTAATATAAAATAACATATTTACTATTTGGGTAAAGTAAATAAGAAAGTAGATTCCTTTTTTATTGTTTACATTGAAATCATTGTTTTAGCCAAGTTACATTTCGACTTGCCTGCAGTAACATTTCTTATTAACATGAGTTACATTTCTTTACACACGAGTTACATCATTCATGTTACTCAGACAAAAAGAAAAAAATAGTACTGTACATGCGTGTACTGTTCACGTGTGTACTGTTCACGCGATTTTTTTAAAATTGATTTAAACTAAGTCATTTTTGGCCCTCGAGCATGGTGCTCACCGTGGGATCATCCCACGGTATACGAATTGTATTACTTTTTTCATATCACTTTCTGTTTCCTACTATATCATCAATTTACTCTTTTTAATATACTTTATTTTTCTACTTTATCAATATTTTTTTCTTCTTGATATACTCTTTTTCCTACACACTTTATAGTATTCCTACTATTTTGATTTTAAAACTTGTGCTGAAAACTGAAGGGACAATTAATAAAGAAAAAAGGTAGTATAATAGTTGAGAGGAGTACGTTTTCAGGTCCAATATTCTGAACTGCTATTCTCCGGAAGATATTAAAGTGATCTGTCATATGCAAGTGGACGGCGCATGACCGGGCTAAACTTGCAAGTGTGCAAGTGCCGATATAGTAATAAATTCCGGTATAATACTGGGTTGAATCCACAAGGAAACGTTGTTTAATTTAGTCCGAGAGCAGATGACTTTAAATACATAAATGAGTAAAGTGTATGGATTTTGATTTGTGTTTTATATTTTTGGCTTTTCACTTTTTGATTGAAAAGATAATCGTTAACTAATTTTAAGTTTAAGATGAATGATAACAACAAATAAGGTTTCGGGAATCACTTAAATGCTTTAATAGGGTTGAATATTAGTTCTTTGCCAATAATTATGAATACGATGTCGCTAATATATTCTCAACTCCGGTTAAGGCAGCAAGAGCGTGGTTTTCGTTACTTGTAAGTCCCATTACGGCTTACATTCATCTACCAAAAACCCCGTTGAATATCAAGACATCACACCCGTATCATATAAGATCAGATATATTTCTATTCTCGGTACTATATATGTTTATCCTTTAATGTTCATAGTTTAGACTTCAACGTTTATTGCAAGTATAAACTAAATTTAATATACTTCTATGTTGTACACCATAGTCATAAACGATCAATATATAAAGGATAAGTCACAATTTATTGGTTTAGAACTTTTATCAAACACCTAGCGGGCATAGAAGTTCATCCCTAGCCTTAGCTAAGAATTTAGCTTCATGAGCTCATACTAATATCAAACACCTAGCGGGCAGATGGTTGCATACCCAGAGTGTTTTTCATGCTAGTACATCTGTATCTTGCATGCTTCCCAAAGATGAAGGAGCTTTTCTGCAGATTAACTGTTTGTCCAGAGGCATTTTGGTAAGTCTTGATGAACTTTGTGAAATTAGCTAAAGATTTGTTTTCTCCATTCAGAAAAATCAGTAGGTCATCAGCATAACCTAAATGAGATATAGGGAAGCCATATTTACCCATCCAATATGGCTGGATAATACCATTATCCATCTGACTTTTAAGCCCCCTGGAGAAAGCCTCAGAGGCAAGAATAAATAAAAATGGAGAAAGAGGGTCACCCTGCTTGACCCCCCTTTTAGGTTGAAAAAACCCTTGAGGAACCCCATTTATAAGAACTGAAAAGTAAGTAGCAGAAAGATTATTTAGCTCAATTTGAATGAAATGCCTAGCAAATCCAAATCCGTCAAGAACCTCCTGTAAAAAATTCCAAGATAGTCTATCAAAAGCCTTAGCCATATCAAGCTTAATAATGACATTTGAACCTCTTATCTTCTTATCAATAGAATGCACCATCTCCTGAGCAATAAGGATTTGATCAGCAATGTCCTTGTTCTGCATGAAGCCAGCTTGTTCTTCTGATATTAATTTGGGCAATAAAGAAAGTAATCTGGTAGTAACTACTTTAGTGCATACTTTATTGACAAAGTTGGAAAGACAAATAGGTCTAAAATCAGCATAAGTGGCAGGGTTGTCCACCTTAGGGATGAGAATCAAGAGACTGCTAGCCACACCTTTAGGGATAGGGACACCTAGAAAAAATTTCTGAACTGCACTAACCACATCAGGACCCGCAATATTCCAACACTTCTTAAAGAATTTGCCATTAAATCCATCCGGCCCTGGAGCACCATTTTGATTCAACCCCCAAACAGCTTTTTTTACTTCAATATTATCTGGTAATTGCATTAGCATATTATTGTCCTCCTCAGTTACTAATGTTGGGATATAATGCAGGATACTAGCAGATTCAATCTGCTCTTCCACAGAGTAAAGATCAGAAAAATAAGAAACAGCTGCTTCTCCCATCTCATGTAAGGTATTCACCATCACACCTGCACTATTATAAATAGCAGTGATTTGTTGTTTCCTCTGTCTGATCTTCACAAAAGAATGATAAAAATGGGAATTACAATCACCCTCCTTTAGTCAGTGAATATGGGCTTTCTGCTTCCAATATTTTCTCTCCAACCCATATTTAGCTTTAAGCAAAGCTCTAAAATGAAACCATTTTTCCCCATTAGTCTCACTAGGGTCAGTTTCAAAATCTTTCTCAGCCTGCATAACTTGAGCCTCACAATCAGTAATAGATTCAAAAAGATTGCCAAAAACAGTCTTATCCACTCTTTTAAATCATGCTTGAGACATTTGAGTTTTTCCACCAAACCTCTCATTGCCTCCAAAAGATATTTGTTTACTCCAGCTTTTCTTAACAACCTCCAGAAAAGTATTATGAGAAAGCCATATATTCTGAAATCTGAAAGATTTAGGACCCTGCCAGTTCTCCTTGCTACACTTCATCAATAAAGGGCTATGATCTGAAGGGGTTTTCTCTAAAACAGTAATTTGCACAATATTGAAAGTATCCAAGAATTTATCATTTGCCAAAAATCTATCAAGTCTTCTCCAAACTCTTCCATTTGACCTCATACCAGTCCAAGTAAAAAGGGGACCTTGAACAGGTAAATCAATCAAATTACAATTGGAAATACATTCAGAAAACTCCAAGATGCTATCTGAATTACGTGTTGCAGACCCAATGTGTTCACTGTGCTTGGCAATAGCATTAAAATCTCCTCCAATAATCCAAGGCTCTGAGATAGAATTAGCCAAATTACCAAGAAAAGACCACATCTCCCTTCTATCTATATGATTGTGCTTCCCATACGTAGCAGTCATCCACCCAGAATATAGGTCACCATTCACATAAAAGTGTACCAGTTGACTATGCCAAGTAATATTAGAGAGTGAAATAATTAGAGTTCCAAAAGATCCATATTTTATTAAGGCTAGAAGAGATAACTTTAGTGAAACCCAACTCCTTCATAAAATACTCAGCTCTGCTAGAACAAATAATAGGCTCAATAACACAAAGAACTTTAATTTTATACTGTCTAACCAAGGAGATAAGTCTGGCAAGGGAGCCTTCCAGACCTCTAACATTCCAAACTAGACAATTCATTGAGAACAGGAAAGGGAATTTAAAGACAGCTTCTTGTTGATACAAGAATCTTCAGGAGCTAAATTAACATTCTGCTTTATCTTCCTGGCTGCATTTCTAGTGACTCTGGGACTATTGTTTTTCATTTTTGACTTTCTCCCAGTAACTGTAATAAAACCTTCATTATCTTCTATGTCAGACTGATGAGAAACCCCATGAGAATCAACCAAATCTGTCTGGATATCAACTTCCCCTTGCTTGCCACTTTCCTGCAGAGCTATCCTATGGGCCATAGCTTCAACTATCAGGTTAATATCTTCCCAACCTACTTGCCAGTGTTGTAAAGACTGTGGATTTCTTTTGGCTTCACCATCAGAGTAAGTCAGCTTTGACTCAAAATCTGAATCATAGTTTAGATTTTTATACATATTCTGCAACTGAAAGTCATCTTGTATCTTACTGGGTATGCATTTTTTAGCACAGTCAAGTCCTGGGACATCTATCTGTAGTAACTTAATAAGATGCTCATCTTTTGCAGGATTATATTGAGACTGGTCTTCTTGAGGAGTGAATATAGCATTATCAGTAGCCAGGGTGATTGCCCTTGAACCCTCAACATTTTTGTCAACCTTCACCTCATTCCTTGTCTCATTATAAGTTTCTTCTGTTTCAGATTCAGAAGCAATCTCCTGAATTGGCCCCTTGGAAGATGAAGGAATGCAAGCTATAGCATGCTCTTTCCCTTTTGTTAAAATTTCTTTGTGACCCTGAGTTTTGTTATTTTGTTTCCCAGCTTCCTGATCTGTAGTCATCTGTTTTGAAGTTCTGGGAATCCATTTGCAAGATGTAATAGCTGTATTAGTAATTCCCATATCCCCAAGATTAGCTGTCTTAGGACATGTAGCATCATTATGACCTAAATGAAAGCACTTCCCACAATACAAGGGACTATTCTCATAACCTACCACCTAGGGATGGACTCGGACCGGGTGGCCCGACCCGGAACCGGCCCGGGACCGGTACTGTTCCGGCCCGAACCGGTGGCCCGGTCAGTGACCGGTCCGGGTAGGCTCGGCCCGTGGGTTTTCCGGTCCGGGCTCGGGTCACCCAAAACAAGGCCCGACCCGGTCGGGCCCGGGCCCGGTTCGGGCCAAAAACTATTTGTTTTTCTTTTTTTTTCTTTTTTTTTAAGTTTTCGGGTTGGGCTGGGTATTTTGGGCCATTTGGGGTGGTTTGGGGGGTTGGGGGTGGGAGGGGGTTAATTAGGAAGAGGAAAACAAAAAAAATATATAATGGGCCCGGCCCGGCCCGGACCCGGTGGTTACCCGGGCCGGTCCCGGGTCCACCATTTCTGACCCGCCGGCCCGCCCGGGCCTAGGCCCGGCCCGGACCCGAGTCCATCCCTACCTGAGAAAATCATGTGGATCCACATTGGATCCATAATTTTTTAGGCATATCCTTGGATAAATCCACCTCTACCAATACCCTAGCCACAGAAGGTTTGGCTAGCGATGCTGTAGCAGCATCTAACTTAAGAGGTCTCCCTATTAGCCCAGCTATATCAAAAAGCGCCCGCTTGTCATGTAAGTGAATAGGGAGGTTCTCAAAATTCAGCCAAATCGGGACAATAGGGGATTCAACATTAGGCCGAAAATCCGGCGTCCATTTCGTAACCCTCATCACGTTCCCAAAAATGTCCCAAGTTTGACGATTCCAACATCGAATATAGTCCTCCTCTAACACGAAACGAATTAAGATGTGTTTTCGTTCCAAAATTCCCAAGTAAAAAGCTCCTTTAAAACCGATTAAGTCAAAAGCCTTACGAAGAGAGGCTATGTGAGGTGTACCGTGAAAGAAATAACCAACAAGAGAACGTTTATGTTTCGCAGCCAATTGTTGAACCTCTTCTTTCGGGAAAACAATTGAAGGCATACCTTTGAACCTAGCCGATACCTTTGCTGATAGAGGAAGATCTTCCCCCGCCACCACCGAAGCAAAGGATTTAGAACCCCACGCCTTATTCGTCGGTGGAGGGGGAGGCGCCGCCCCCTCCACACCCAACGGATCAGTCATCACCGCCGAACCCTAGCTCCGAGCTCTCCCTAGAGAGAGAAAATCCTTATCGTTGTTATTCATTAGTCTCGGTTCAGTGTCACTATAAGCTCTTTTTCTACTAGTGAGTAAAAGAACACTAGAACTTAGGACATGCTATGAGAAATCTGGTTTGTCGACATTATTCGGAAAGGGCAATTCTGAACCCCCATCATTATTTTGGCTTACTAGTTAATTATTCCCGTAAAATAAGAAAACACCCTGAATTTTGTGCAAAGGAGAGAAAATTAAGTAGAAGCATAAATTCTTCACTTACAAGCGAAAATGAAAAAGTTAATGGGACAATAAAAAAGAAAGTTGACAAGGTTTTAAAGGATATATACTTAGCTTATAAAGTCCGTGACCAAATTATCAGATTGGTAAAAAAACTGGGTGTCTTACCAAATTGGTAAAAAAAAACTTCTGAGACAAATTGGTAAAAAAAAAACCAAGTGACAGATTGGTCAATTTTTTTTGTGAGTGAGACATTTTTTGTGAGTGAAATATAGGACTAAAAAATCTACTTCATTTAAAAGATCTACTCAAAAATTCTACTCCATATGAAAGTTCTATTGTATATGGAATATTTTTTCTATTTAATATGCAGTAGAATTTTAAAACAAACTTGTAGAATAGTCATATTTAAAATATTAATACTAAAAATAAATAAATTTATTAGTCATATTTAAAATAAATACTACTGCAGACCTTGACTTTAGAATTCCCGATATTTCATAATAGCAGTTGTCTACTAGCTAAAAGTCTGTTGAATCAGCAAATTAATACTAGCACATTCTGTTAACTTTTTAACTAACCACTTTCATAATCGGTTTGAAACAAAATGCTAGTGACTTAAGTGTTTGCGATTAACTGTTAAGACGTGAAATGACCATTAAGAATATGAATTTATAAGTATATAACTTAAATTAATTTTTTTATTTTTAATAAGTCTTGAAAAGTATTATAAAAATTAGATTTACTTTTATTTTAAATAACTACTACAACTATCATTTTTAACATATGTATATTAACGCAAGCACACACATATGAAATTGGTTAGTTGAGCACACATGAATACATTATTTATTTTCAGTATTTATAATTTAAATATGACTATTCTATAAGTTTTTTTAAAAATTCTGCTGCATATAAAATAGCATAAATATTCCATATAAAATAGAATTTTCATACAGAGTACATTTTTCTAGTAGATTTTTTAAATGCAGTAGATTTTTTAGTCATGTACTTTTCATGACAAAATCAAAGTTGAATGACTGAAAATGTCAATTTTCACAATACTTAGAAAATGAAGTATCGAGAATTTTAAAGTCGGGGGCAAAAAATGTATCACTCACAAAAAATTGACCAAACTATCATTGGCTACTTTTTTCTCACCAATTTGTCAATTGGGTAAAATACCTTGTTTTTTACCATAATTTGGCCCAAAGTCCGCAAATGAAAGAACATACTCTCTAATATACGGAGTATATATGAGGTTTGAAATTCTAAAGTAGAATTACTATGCTTTTATTCCCGGGAGTTTTATTGTCATGTATGAAAAATTATGCCATAATTAAAAAATATTGTCATTAATTATAATAAATATCGACATGTTAAATGCACTGTACTGCAACTATCTGACAGTCACACCTACACGATGGCAGTAAATACTGTCATGTTAGTCATATTTCGGGAATAAAAACATAGTAGTCCTATTTTGGAATTTCAAACCTCATTTACTCCTATTTTTGGAAATTTGAAACTAATTTCAAACTTGAAATAATTCCACTTTAGGTCCTCCGCGTTTTGTGTCATTTCCATATTTAGTCCTCATCTTTCACTTTATCCATTTTTGATACCTGACTATTGTTTTCTTGACCATTTGTGATCCATTTATGAGTATTTTTACTATCGTAAAAGGACTATAAATGATCAAGAAAACAATAGTCAGGTACCAAAAATGGATAAAATGAAAGACGAGGACTAATTGTGAAATTAGTGTAAAACTCGAAGGACCGTGAAATTTCTTCTTTCAAACTTAGTTCTAACTTACGGTCGTACACTTGCCAAAAAAGGAATGAAGGAACATAATACTCCGGAGTAATACGTAGTATCTTATACTTCGATTTTGTTCTAACGTACACTTGCCATAAAAGGTAAAGTGATGGTAGACTGCAAAGTCTTTTTACAAACGGAATAACATAAAGTGTAATTTACCAAAAAAATAGCATCAAGTGCGTGGGTTGGTGGGTGTAATCCATGACCATCCACCCCTATGCTTCTCCTTTGTGAGAAGTCTTGGGTTCATCTTTTGGAGCAAGTACCGACAAGATTATTTGTGATGAGATTCAAATTTAACTGTTTAGGAGATTTAAATTAGAGGGTAGTTCATAGACTTCAAGAATGTGAGAGCGTAAGTCCCGACATCTGAATTATATAAAAATATACATAAAGTCTGCAATTTGATTAGACACGAATTATTCAACTCGGGGTATCCAGCAAATGCATGCATCATGATTCATGCATGACTACATGAGTATGTGTATATATAAAAATATCAAAATGCGTAGTGTACACGCCAGGTTACACGACAGTGTACATAAAAATAAAAACTCCCACCCCCACTTTCTAACTCACCCCACTTTTGAATTAATCCGCCCCAGTCCCCTTCTCCTCCCCTCTTTCTAAACTCATGAAGCACATACATCTCAGGTACATCACAAACAAAGCAAAATTTAAGAACTACATAGTACAAAGTATTAAGAGTTCATTATGAAGTTTGTTTTGTAGATTTTTACCTTTCTGCCATTTGAGTCAATGAAGTGCGCACCATTTCCTTGAGTTTAGTGGAGTGAAGCAGACAACGGCCGGATGGGGATTTCGTGACTTACGAACGGAGCAAATAGAGAACGATGAGCGTTGTTGGGTTTCCTTGAGTTTATTGCAGTGAAGCAGACGACGACCGGACGAACGGGGGTTTCGTAGGTGTCCACTTCGACGGCCAAATGGAGAAGGGTCTTCCATTGAGGAAGCGAAACGGAGAGGGAGGGTTGTTGGGTTTCTCTGGTTGTGGGGAGTCGGGAAAGAGAAAGGCGCATGGGAGAGTGGGAATAGGCGGCTGGCGGGTTTTTTCGAACAACAAACGCACGTGGAAGGGGAGGAGAAAGAGAGTGGGACGGATTAATTCAAAAGTGGGATGAGTTAGAAAAAGGGGGGTGAGAGTTTTTATTTTGTGTACACTACTGTGTAACCCGGCGTGTACACTACGCATTTTTGTAAAAATATACTCCGTCATCACGTCATGCAAAACTATGTATGCGTCATGCATGACAGCATGAGTGCGTCTGCATGCAAAGATGTACACATATTTGTGAATGAAGTGATAAAATAATGAAAACTTAAAAAATTAAAAAAAACTAAAAAATAAGAACTTTAGAAATAAATAAATAAAAAAGATAAAACACATACAAAGTAATAAAAAACATGGAGGCCTTTCCCGCAACGTCTGTGGTGCACCTCCCCGCAACGCCACTTCGATTGGCGAAAAAATGTTATTTTTGCGTTAAAAATGACATTTTTTCTCTCAAAATGTCATGAAAATATATAACACTTTTACTCTTTAAAAATGCCATTTTTTTCTAAAAAAATTGCTATCATGATGGCACTACCGACGCATGTTGGCATTTTTCCGGTAATCGAAGCCGATGATGCTGTGAGGTTGTTGAGGCGGCAACACATGTCTGCATATTTATTTTTGTTTTTAAGATTTTTTATTTTTTATTTTAATTCGATAAGTTTTTTTTTATACAGAGTAATATTTTATTTTTCAACTTTTTAATCATTTTTATTTGATACGATAGTATTTATTTTCATGGTTTTTAGTGGTAATTACCTGTTTGAACCCCTTTTACCTATCATATTTCATTTATGTCACACTTCTTTTTTCGTTCATTTTTAAACTTTTCCCTTTTCACGTTTTTTTTAAACTTTCACTCTCTGCTCCTCCGATCAAATCCGCAAATTATACCGTGGGATCGGCCCACGGTGCACACGGTGTGCCGACCCCAAAACGGTACCGTTCTTCTCTTAAAAATTGCAAATTCTCTTGCGCCGCTCAATAGAGAGTGTAGTCGGTTCAATCTACCGGAGTCCTGCAGAGACGCTCTGATCTTTGACCTATGTTCCAATAAATATGCTGGATTGCTGGTTTATTAATTTGAAATCAAATTGGATGAGTCTGCTATGCACATCTTATCTACGTTAAAAGAGTTGGTTTTCGCCCTGCTCTTCTCTTTATATGCCTGTGTGAAGAAGCTTGAAACGATTTTGAAAATCATATTCATCACAGAGTCCCCATCTTGACCATGATCTTTCCTTCTTCGTCGGCTGCAAGATCCAGATCTGAACTCTGTTTGATTCTCCATGTGCGCAGATGGAATTGATTGGTTTGAACGAGAGGTTTCCCCCCGATAGCAGACATGACTCTATTAAGCATTTAGGTGTTATAGATGACAAATAAAATAGCTTGTCCATCTCCGGCCATGCTTGTAGCCTTGCCAGCGAGTTTGCCGTTAGTTAGGTAGGTTGAAGCACTGGTGTTATATTTGGAGTATATAGACTAAATGAGAACTTACATTTTTATTGGTGTTAAGTTACATTTCAATATGCCTTAGGTTACATTTCCTTTAACCCAATTTACATGACAATCTATGTCAAGTTACACTTAAATTCATGTGATTTACATTTTGATCTACCTCAACAAATTATATTACAATTAACGTGATTTACATCTAAGTTACTTTAACTTACATCTTAATATACACGATTTACATTTCGTATATGACAGACAACAGAATAATTATTGGAAGGAGTTAAGTTACATTTCAGTGCATGAGTTACATTTACCAATAACTGAACTTACATTGCGTAGAACCGTGAGTTACATATCAATACACAAGATTTACATCACATAAAAATATTGAGATAAAAACTAATGTTACTGTTCATCCGCGTTTTTAAGTTAAACTTTTATATTAAATGAAACTTTTTATTAACGGGAGTACCATGCTCACCGTGGGATGCTCCCACGGTATACCAACTGGATCAAATCACCTACACCTTTTAACCACTCTTGTGGTAACTGCTCCTCCCTTCGCCACTCTCCTTTCCCTTCTCAATTCTACAGATCAATTCACCATTCTAATTCATCACCTCCTAACTCGCTCGATCTCGTTCATCTTCATCTCAGGCGATTATCCACCCCCGATTGCAACGAGATTTGGCGAATTTGTTGTTGACAACCACTTGGAAGGTCATCTTCGGCGATTTTCCTCCGCCCACTTCAGCGAGTGATCATTAATAAGTTTTTGACAACCACTTCGAAGGTCTGCGTCTCTATGTGTCGGATATTGATCGAACGCTACTCCGACACCATTCCGTCACAAGCCGTACGTAGACGTCAACAACGAAAACGCAACCGGGGTGTTCGACGTTAATCTGCACAAAGGTGCAATAGGAAAATTGTACAGCGGCGTGACAAAGGAGTTTTTTAAAGGCAGCTTCCCATAGTTTATAGGCATAGAAGTTCTATTGTTCATTTGATTTACTCATACGTTTTGTAAAAAATGTTGTCCTCCCTTATAGTATGAATAATATAATTCTGAATTGTTTCAATGATGTAGAGAGTAATGGAAAGGTGGAGCTATTGAGAGATGGCTTCCTGGGAGAGTAAAAGTGAGCAGGGTTCTGGTCCATGTATGTGGTCTGCTCTGAGTTTGCGTTAATGCTTCAATTCAAGCTTCCAATTATTATCACGAGATCCTTTGTGAGTACTTATTTTGTGTGGTTTTATTTTAATATACTTTGTATCTACTTCTTCTACTCTCACAAGGGAAAATGTGATAGATTTAATATCAATTCCCAACTGGAGCACTTGCAGACCAAATATGTAAGAACTGGACATGCTGACTTGATGAGATATGAGTGGGCAATGTGTTGTTTTTTGTTTCGTTTTGTTGTATTGTATGTGTTTCTTATTGTTGCATTGTGTTGCTAATTGTTACAATGTGTTCATTATTGTTGCATAATGTTGCTTATTGATGTTGGCTATGCCTTTTATATTGGACATTACCCAATGTTGGCTTACTTTTCTATTGCTGAGAATGAATCTATAGGACGAGTGTGTTATAATTTCATGCACAAAATGCTTGTACCTTGTGGTCTTCCGCCGGAGAGCGACAACGATTAAAAGTTCCAACATTTTTTGCATCAAGTGCCTTTGGGGTATAATGATATTGTGGAACAGGGTTATATGTTGACTTCATTTGCCTGAGTTACTGCAAGATAATTATCTGGGAGGTTTAATTTTCGTGTTGCTGCTGCATTTATTTATAAAAAATACTTCACATAATATAGCTATGTACTTGTCCTAAGAATGCACTTCTGTTTCCATTTTATAACTTCATTGCTGCTACAATTGGGAAAAAGTGGAGTTATTATCATACCTTTGCTATATGTTTTGTTATGAACTATGATCACTATTTTTGTTGTTAAGTTTTTCTCTTATTTATGTTCATCTATGCTACCACTAAAGTGGATACATACTTTCTTATTGGACAGAGATGCGTGTGGATGGTATGCATTGGACAGAAAGAACGTGGAAAAGTCTTGGGGCTAGCTTGTACGTAGTATATATGACTGATTTGAAATTATAATTTGGTCACGACCGAAGAAGACGATATCTACGGAGTATTTTTTATTCATGGCTACTTTAATACTTATAGATTTTGGAACTTGTACCCAACATCTCAAGGTTATGCAAGCTTTACTTGAGATTTCATCTTATATTTGGAGAAACAACAAATGCAGAGTTGACAGTGGCTAAGAATATGTGCAAGTGATTAGTTCAAAGTCAAGTATTATACAGTACTAAATATATGTAACGACATCAAGATGCTACTTGTTTCTATGCGTTGATTATTGTTGCATTGATCCAAAAGGTGGAATCTCCCACCCCAAAAGCCCCCCACCCCGACCTGAAAAGATTGTGGGGAGGTTAGTCACGGTGACTCAGTCAGCCGAATGGCAATATTCCCATACACCCGTGCGCACCAGAGGCCCAACCTTATTTCAGGTTCTGTCACCTCCATCCGGTCGCTGCGGGGATTCAAACATTGGTCCATTGATCAAAATCTCCCACCACTCGATCAACTGAGCTACCCGTGCGCGTTTGATTATTGTTGCATAGTGTTGCTTATTGATGTTTTGTTATTGATTTTTAATGCATATTTAAATTTTTGTTTATCTTTACCTCTACTTCGAAATAAAGAAATTTCATATATAATGATAAATTAGAATTTATGAGTTTCAACAACAATTACAAACATGAATAAACAAACAGTTATAACCATAAAATGATAATCAGTTATAACTTACTTTTGTAACTACGTTAAAAAATATAAAATTACATAATGCAAGTATTCACTTTTTTATTTTTTATTTTTTTTATTGTTACGTTTCATTTTATTTTAATTTTTCACGTTCTGGTGTTCTATTTTTTTAATGATTTTAAGTTAAATTTTATTTTCGGATTTTTTTGAAAATTTCACGATTTTTTTTCTATTTAAATTTTATTTTATAAAATTTATTTGGAATTTTTGAAGATTTTCATATTTTAGAAATTTTTAAATTCTTTTAAATTTGTATGTTATATATCTTTGTGTATTTATTTGTATATATATCCCCTTTTTGTTTTCATTAGTGATATATAAATTTTCATTTTTAATTTTATTTTTTATATATCCTACAGCTTTTCCAATTTTTTCATTTTAAATGGTATGTTTAAATAAACTTAGTTTAGTAAAATTTGAGTGAACCCAAATCTATAATAGAATTCTTATAGGCTTAGTATTGTACTTTACATTAAACTCTCTCTAATATAAATATATCTGTCAGGGCTCCTCAGGGAGTAACCTTTTCCATTATTTCACATGGTATCAAGAGCACAGTAAAAACCCTAATAATTTTTTTCGATTCTCTCTCTACTGCCGCCGCCAGAGATGACCTCTCCCTCCACGCAGGCTTCTTCCGCAGCGTTGTCCATGGCAGTTTCCTCCGCCGCCGGTCTATCTTCTTCTTCCGTCGCGGCAGGAATTTCCCTATCGCCCGGCGCTCCACTTCGGTACGGAACGCAGCCGGCCACCAACTCCGAAACAGGTGTGACGTTTTCATCCACCTTCGCTTCTCCCAGCCGGACCGCCGTGCCTCACTCTCTTTTTCCGACCATGCCTCCGGCGTTTCCTTGGCCGACACCTACTCCAGTACAGCGGATGTCTTTAGATCCGCCACCCCTCTCGGCCGGGCCTTTTTCTGGACCCACGTTTGTTGGATCACCGGGTGTCTCCTCTACCCTACCCCCTCTTCGGACCACTGTGGGCAGTGCAGCCGGTTCCCCCTTGGCAGACCTTGTACACAGCATCTCTCATGTCGCTACTAATGTCACCAATATTGTTACCACAAAGCTCCTAGCAGTGGAAGACTATACTACTTGGCGTACTCAGTTTGAGTCCTTTCTTGTCTCACAAAGTCTTCTTGGCATGGTTGATGGCTCCATTCAGGTACCCCCTGCTTATTCCATAGATGCTCTTAACCGTCAAACTCACAATCCCGAATTTTCTACTTGGTTAAGAATTGATCAAACCATCCGTTCATGGTTATTTGCAACCCTATCTAGGGATGTTCTTATCGATGTACGTGATTTAAAACATTCATATGAAATTTGGGAGCGGTTGGAGTCTCGGTTTATGTCTGCTAGTTTAGCGAGATCTATGGAATTAAAGCGTTTATTTAATCAAATTAAAAAGAAGCCTGATCAGTCCATGGATAATTATTTGCGAGAAATTAAAACATTAGCTGATGATCTTGCCACAATCAATTGCCCTGTGCCTCAGCGTGAAATTTTAAAAACTACTATTATGGGTCTAGGACCTGAGTATGAATCTTTATACAGTGCTGTGTCCTTATTTGGACAAAATTTCCCGTTTGAGACTCTCCGTAATCATTTTCTTGAGTTAGAGCAACGGGTCCTTTATCTCCGCTCCCAGGAGTCCCAGTCCATTCATCAGGCGTTTGGTGCGGCTATTTCATATCCCAGGCAGTCGTCTGGGCAGCAGCCAACCCAGCAGAATTCGGGATCCACTCACCCGGTCGGGCAGCAGACTTACCCGGTCAGGCAGGCTCGGCAGAACGGCGCTCCACAGCGCGGGCGAGGACGTGGGCGCGGCAGAGGCCGCGGAGGCAGGGAGCGTGGTCGAGGACAGCGGCAGCAGGCATATTGGTTCCCCCAGGGGCATCCAGTTTATTACCCCGGAGGGGGTGGGCAGCAGAGTACTCCCGCAGGGGGTGTGACATCTACGGGTACTGTTATTTGTAATTCTGCTGTGTCACATTTAAATATTAATGCTTTACCTGTCTGTGTTACTAACAGTAGTCATACAGGCTTGCCATCAGACGGAGGTATTCTTGGATCTGTTCCCCACCCTGTTGTCTGTCAAATTTGTTTTTCTGCATGTCATTCTGTCATTAACTGTCCTTCTCGTTTCACACAACCAACGTCTCCTGCTCTGTTGACTACTCCCGGTGACACTACTCCTGCTCTATGGTTTCCTGATTCAGGAGCTTCTGCTCATATGACTGCGTCTGAAGGTAATTTAGTTAATAAATCTCCCTACACCGGCTATAATTCTGTTAGTGTTGCCAATGATGCCCATCTTCCCATATGTAATATTGGTGATGTTGTTTTACCTACATCTGGTCGTCCTCTCACTT
Organism: Cuscuta europaea; assembly: GCA_945859875.1. Taxonomy (NCBI): domain Eukaryota; kingdom Viridiplantae; phylum Streptophyta; class Magnoliopsida; order Solanales; family Convolvulaceae; genus Cuscuta; species Cuscuta europaea. The sequence goes on from CAMAPE010000002.1 coordinate 1,936,210, forward strand.
TAAAATCCGTTTATCATGTGCCTCAGTTAAAATATAATTTAATTTCCATTAAAAGGCTCTGTGTTGATAATAATTGTACTGTAATTTTTGATAAAAATTCTTTCTTGGTTAAGGACAAAGCAACGGGGGCAATACTTCTGCGAGCTACTAGTAGTGGACCACTTTATCCTCTCCATCTGCCGTCTGCATCACCATTAGTTTTTGCTTCCGTTTTAGCTTCTGGACCTGTGTGGCACCGTAGATTAGGTCACTGTGGTGATAGTACTTTACAGTTTCTTAAGAGAAAACAATTTTTATGTAGTCATACTCCCTTTACTCATGAGTGTGTGGCCTGTCGTTTAGGAAAATCACAACGTTTACCTTTTATGGATGCTAGTCATAATTCTATTTTTCCTTTGGAAATTATACATTCTGATGTGTGGCAGTCACCTGTGTATTCAAATTTGGGATTCAAGTATTATGTATGTTTCATTGATGATTTTTCTCGTTATACTTGGATATATCCCATGTGTCACAAAAATGAGGTTTTCTTGCACTTTAAAAATTTTAAAGCTTTGGTTGAAAATCTTTTTAATCAGAAAATTAAAATTTTTCAAAGTGATGGGGGAGGTGAATTTGTTAATAATAATATGCATCAATTTTTCTCTGCTAATGACATTTACTTTAGAAAATCTTGCCCTGACACACCTCAACAGAATGGGGTTGCTGAGCGCAAGCATCGTCATTTACTTGAGTTAACTAGGACCATGCTTCTTGAAGCTTCGGTTCCGAGTCACTATTGGGTCGATGCCATATTTACTGCTGCATATATTATTAATAGATTACCCTCTCCTACCTTAAATGGTCTTACTCCGTATCAAAAACTGTTTAACCGAGTTCCAGATTACTCCTTTATGCGAGTATTTGGTTCTGCCTGTTATCCAAATTTTAATGCCACCTCAGCCAATAAATTATCACCTCGTTCAGTTCAGTGTGTTTTCCTTGACTATGCATCCGGTTATAAAGGCTATCGTTGTTTGGATCCTTTCACAGGTCGAGTCTATGTTAGCCGTCATGTTAGGTTTCATGAGGACACATATCCTTTTAAAACTCTCTCGTCTGCTCCATCCAGGTCTACTTCTACTACACCATCTCCTATGCATCTTACCGATATCACTCTTGACCCACCTCTCCAGCCTGTTCCCACAATTACGGCCGCACCAGCACCAACCCCATCATCGCCACCTCGGTCACCAAGTATGCCTATCACTCCGTGTGTACCGTCGGCCCATTCCTCCTATCCCACGTCCACAACCAGCCCCCAACCATCCCATCTCTCCTCCCATACTTCGTCTAGCACGCCACAGCCAACATCTACCGACACTGTCTCACCTGAAACCACCTCACCTACGTCCACTACGGTAGTTAATCACCATCCCATGCAAACCCGTGCTAAGTCAGGAATTTTTAAGCCTAAAACCATTTTTAATTTAAGTACAGTTACTGTCAATGCAGATCCTACCTGTTTTACTGAGGCAAATAAACAATTAAAATGACGTGAGGCAATGGCTGATGAATTTAATGCACTCATTAATAATAATACGTGGGACTTGGTGCCCTTTGATAACGCTAAAAATATTGTTGGTTGTAAGTGGATTTATAAAACTAAATATCATTCTGATGGATCTTTAGAGCGCCATAAAGCTCGATTAGTTGCACAGGGTTTTAATCAGCAGGCAGGTATTGATTTCTCTGAAACTTTTAGTCTTGTCGTTAAACCCACCACTGTTCGTATTGTACTTACTCTAGCTATTTCTTTCGGGTGGGGTATACGACAACTTGATGTTAAAAATGCCTTCTTACATGGGAATCTGACAGAAGAAGTTTATATGCGGCAGCCCCGTGGTTTTATTCACCCTCACTTTCCTAATCATATTTGTCGTCTGCGGAAGGCCATTTATGGCCTTAAGCAAGCTCCACGAGCCTGGTTTCATAGATTTAGTAGCTTTCTTCTACAGCATAATTTTTCCTGTAGCAAATCCGACAATTCTTTGTTCATATACCGCCAGAATAATACTATTATCTATTTATTACTATATGTGGATGATATTATTATTACTGGCAATTCTGATTTCTCTGTTACCCAATTTATTTCAATTATATCTAAACATTTTGCTATGAAAGACTTGGGTAATCTCCATTATTTCCTGGGTGTTGAGGCCATTCGTTCAGCTAAAGGTTTGTTTCTCTCTCAACATAAATATGTTACTGACCTTCTAGCTCGTTTTCACCTTCATACTGTCAAACATGTTCGCACCCCGTTAGCTTCCCGTACCACTCTGTCTCTTTCTGATGGTACTTTAAAAAGAACCATACTTAACCCAAAAGTTATAAGACATTAAGCTGTCAACTAACCTCGAATGAGCTTAAATAAGTATCACTCCCTTCAGTTGAATTTCGGTGAAACTTCGACGAACTTTGATGACCTTCTATGATACCTCTAGTGACTTGAATGCGCAGTAAACTTTTTTAATACATCAAACTCTTTGACCAATATATATGATGTAAAATTGTAACTCTTTGTTGCGTTCTTTTATAACACACTCCATATATTATATGGAGTACAATTTATACGGAGTACTACGTATATACCTACTAACAATGATAAATTTATGGGAAAATTTTCTAAATATTACTACCTCCGTCCCTCTAAGTTTGGGACAAAGGGGTGTGGTGTGATTTTTAAGAAAAAGTGGAATTGTGTGGTTAGTATTGAATTGATAAGGTGTGAATAAAGTAAAATGAATTTTAACCACTCAAATATTACTAAATATGGTATGAGATAAACTTAATGGGACGGATAAAAAAGGTAAAATAGGACAAAGTTAGGGGATGAAATTAAGGAGTAGTAAAAAAGGTTTCAAATTCCAAACAAGGACCTTCATGTTTTTATTCTCTAAATATGAGCAATTTATGTCAAGTTTGGTAATACCACTCTTTAAACATTACAATTTCTACAAAGTTTTTCTCAAACTTGACTGAAATTATTTTTATTTAGAGAATAAAAATATGAAATTAAAACTCTGTTTTAGAATTTCACAACTTTTTTGGTAAAATTGAGAACCATTTCTATAAATTTATTTACACCCACCGATCGCCAATCAGCACAAACTCAAGCCATGAAAATTAAAACAACAACAATTATTATTACATTAATACATAATTTACATTTTATTATTACATGAAATGTGTTAGAGAAGTGTACGTGGTCCGTGGTCGGACTCCGTACGTGATATGGCAGCAGTTAATTATATCGGTAGGGGACGGCCGGTGAGCGTAATTTGATCATTAGCTTCTGCGGCGGCGGTTTGACTATCATCCTTGACGTTCTTGATCACGGTGGTGCTACTCTTGACCTCACCGTAGAAATAGGAGACGAAGCCCCAGAGGGAGAGGGCAAGAGAGACACCCTTCTGAGTCTGGAACTTTTCTCCGTAGAAGACGACGCCGAGAACCTCCGTGACGGAGAGCAACATGGCTATCACGACGCCTGACAGCAGAGATGAGCCGTAGCATATAACGCCGACGGCTCCGACGAAAAAGAACTGCCACATTATGGCGGTCCATATCACGACGGCGTAGTATTTCCCTTCTCCCATTCCGTATTGTTTCGCCTCCCTTGAAAGTGCCTGCACCCACCGCCGACAACGTAAATCTATGCTTAATAGTTACGAAGTACGAATTGAATTGCGTGAAGTACTTCCTTTGTTCCTTTTGAATTGCAACCGTCAACTTTTCAACTTATTAGGTTAACGCACAAGTTTGACCATTAATATCTTTTATTCCTTTTTAATAAAAAAATTAAAAAATTCATATTTCGAAAATTTTGAATGAGAAGAATTTAAAAATATTTTTTAAAAACTTAGTTTTTAATACATTAATTAATAAAATATAGTTAAATTAGAATATGTGAATAGTACAAAAAGTTCAATGTTGCATATAAAAGAAAACGAATTTAGTATATACTTTGCTTATAAATGAAAGAACATAATATAGCTTTGATTTAGTTCTAACGTACACTTGCCAAAGAAGGTATATAAAGTGATGGCAGAGTGTCAAGTCTTTTTACCAACAGAATAACATAAAGTGTGCAATTTGATTAGAAACGAATTATTCAACTCCGGCAAATGCATTCATCATGCATGAGTATAGATGCATGTCATCTCCATTTCAAAAAACTTGGTCACCTTTCTTTTTTTAAGCACCCAAAAAACTTTACTATTTCAATTTAAAAGTACAAATATGTGATTAAAGTTATTTTTCTATCTTTTTACTTTATTAATTTATGTGTTAGTTGACTAAATTTTATGGGACCGGAAGGAGTATATGTATATAGTGTAACCATATCTGCGGGTGTACCCTGCCCTGATTCACGTTAGGACTATGGTGCGCAGTGCGCTAAAGCACAATTAATTTATTTTTTCAATTTTTGTTAGTGCATATTTTTTAGTTTTTCATTGGTAAATAATAGCCATAAATAGAAGTAATATAATCTCTAAATGGTTAAATAGGACTATATTGTTTATCTTTTCAAAAATAACTACTACTAAAATATGTTCTATCTTTCTATTATAGCCTCACTCTAACTTAATAGAAAAATCATATTTTAATTTGTAACAAAAACATAAAAATCATAAAAAACTTAATTTATAATACTTCGTACAATCATAAAAAAAGGAGTAAAAAAATTCAAAAATATTTTTTAAAAATATTAAAATAATAAAAACTAAAAAAACTATAAAAATAAATAATAAAAATATAGAACACATATGGAGATAAAACAAATGGAGGGTTTTCCCGCAACCTTTGCCACCTCCAAGAAACGTCACTTTCAATCAGCGAAATAAATGACATCAAGATATATACGGAGTAACACTTTTACTCTTTGAAAATGCCATTTTTTTCTCATGATGGCATTATTGACACATGTTGGTACTATTTTTGTGGTGGTCGGAGGTGCTGCTGCTTTGAGGTTGTGATGCGGCAGTAAAGGTCTGCATATTTATTTTTATTTTTAACTTTTTTATTTTTTATTTTACTTATTTAAGTTTTCTTATTTTATACTCCGTACTACGTAGGGTACTTCGTAATTTGTTAATTTTCAGTTTTTAATTACTTTTCATGTAATGTTTATTTTTGTGGTTTTTAGTTTTTTTTTACATTTTTATTATAAGTAAACTTATGTTATAAACTTATGTTATAAATAAAATATGAATTTTATTAAAACAAAATAAGGGTAGGTTTCGAAATGTAGTCCTATTTAGGGAATTTTAATGTTATACTCATATACTTGCAATTAAAGTTTCATTTGGTCATGAGAATTTCCTTTTTTCATATATAGCGCATTCCATTAATGTTTGAATTTAGTATAATTACACTTCAATTTAGTCCAATCCATATTCCTAAATCCGCCCTTGGATATGAATTACTCAACACGTACAACTCTTTTGGATGAAATTCTTATACTAAGTCAGTTACTAATGGGTGCCAATTTTCAGCTCTATATATGCTTATGCTGTTATGCATGCATGCATATACTAGTAATTTATGCTCTGTTTGGATAAAACGAACTTAAGTAAACCTAGTGCAATAAAGTAAACCTAAGTTTTAATAAAAATTAGGTTAACCTAAGTGAACCTAGGTTCACGCGTAAAATAGTGTTTGGAAATAAATAAAGTGAACCTAGGATGATCTAATAAATGTAGTTTGGATGAAGGTACTCTAGCTCATTTTATGTTATATGAGAACTTAACATCCAAAACCCTCCATTTCGGAGGTTCTTCAATTTATGACCTCTTTGTTTTGGGGTTAACCTAGATTATATATTGCAAGTTCAATTTTTAGTTAACCACGTTTGTTTGTGTTTTTGCAACGAACAAGAACCTAGGTTATGGGTTAATTAACCTAACATAACTCCCGAGAACTTAGAAAACCCTTAAATTGAAGAACCTCCGAAGTGGAGGATTTTGGAGGTTAAGTTCTCGGTTGACATAAAATGAGCGAGAGTACCTTCATCCAAACATCATTTATTACATTAACTTAGGTTCACCTTATTTATTTTCAAACACTATTTTACGCATGAACCCAGGTTCACTTAGGTTAACCTAGTTTTTATTAAAACTTAGATTTACTTGATTGCTCTAGGTTTACTTAAGTTCACTATATCCAAACAGTAGAGCATTAAGGTTTTTCTAGATTCTCGGGAGTTATGTGAGGTTAACTCATAACCTAGGTTCTTGTTGCAAAAACACAGTCAAACGAGGTTAACTAAAAAATGAACCTGCAATAACCTAGATTAACCCCCAAACAAACAGGCCATTAAAATCCATACACACTCCATATACATTAGCAAATGTGTTACTCTGTATGATTTATTTCCGGAATTTGATAAAAATAAGTGCACTTTATATATGTTCCGGCCCGGCCCTAGCTGAAAAAATAAAAATATTTAATTTGTATGACTAGTTATGTTACTTGTTTCTTTTGTCCCATTTTAATTAGCCATCTTTGACTATTCCGATCAAATGTGATAAACTTTAACCAATTATTTTAACTAATATATTTATGCAAAATTTATAATTTTATGCTTTTAGAATAGCATTATTAACAAAGAACATTTCCATATGACCATATCATTTTCATATTATCGATAGTTCATATGAATATATATATAACCGGTCAACGTTAAACATCAGACTAAAATGGGATAGAGGTAGTGCTACTATATACTCAGTACTACTTATATTTACTGTACTCCATGTATAATTAAATACCTGGAAGTCCTTGTTTATGATCATGCCGATTGCACATAAAACTGTAGAGGAGAAACACATGACAATCTGGATCTCCAAAACCAAGGTGTACGTGATCACCTGCTTCGCCTGCTTGTACACCAACTCAATCGCTGGCAGAATGAACCCGTACAAACTCGCCGCAAGAATCGTCATTATGAATCCAATAAGATACTCTTTTCCGGACTCGCCCGCCGGCCGGTCGCTACTCGCCCCGAAGGCAAGAACTCCGGCGCCCATGGTCAACAACACGATGGCGTTGACCGAGTAGGGTGTGAACCTCTGCTTCACGAGGAGGTATGCGAAGCAGGCGGTGAACGCGAGCTGGGTGGCGATGAGGAGGGCGGAGGTCGAAATCGGGAGCTTCGCCACGCCGGAGGCGTAGAGGAAGCTCTCGAGGCCGTTGATGGCTCCGACGACGGAAGTGGCGACGAAAATCCTTGGGGTCATGAAGAAGAGCTTTGCAGCCGTGCCCTCGGATGTGCGCCGCATGCAGTATGCGGCGGCGAGAGGGAGGAGGGTGAGGGGCCAGGCGGCGGTGAGGAGGGAGCTTGAGAACCATATCCGCGTGCCGCCACGGACGAAATAGAGGCGGGTCATTAGTGGCCCGCCGCAATTTCCTATGCTTAAAATGAAACCATTAATCAGCAGAAGAATGAGTCCCTTCCCCTTCCACTTATTAGTACTAGTATTAGTCCTAATAGCATGCTTAGCTACTGTAGTATCCATTCTATTTATATATGTGTACAACTAATGCAAGTATTAAACTGCACTTTCAGTTTTGATGGTACAGCTTGTTCTATATATATGCCAGTATATATATAAGCTTAGCTAAGCTTCAAATCAGGCAATCATATTTAATTATATATATATTTATACCTTATGCTTGATAGGTGGCCTCTATTTAAAGTCCATCTATGATTTGAACAATTTTGTTTGTTTCAAGTTAACTTGTCAAACTTCATGAGAAATATATCAACCTAACTACTAGCTAGCTAGTTACGCGCGCTATATCCATAAGCTTTGGTATGAGATTCTGGAATTAAAACATAACTTTGAACAAATTAAATAGTGAACATTACCACGCCAACCAGATATTATATTCTTTCAGTTAATTGAAAATGCATTATTTTGGCGGCCAGAAAGTAAGATCATAATTTACATCTTAAACATGGAGAATCACAAGTCATCAAGCAAAGACGGTTTTTAATCAGAAGTTAGGAGTATGATGAGGTGTACCATGGGAAACAGTTCAATGGATATGACCAAATTAAGGTTAATTGTGTTTCGTAGGTGTAACTGTGTAAGCAACCTTCTAATTCTAATTTAATTAAGTTAATTAACCAGCATTAGGTACGAATTATATTATTATGTTTGATTTGATTTCAACTTTTAAGGATGTTTTTACTTGAACTGTAATTCGTCCCAGACCAGACCAGACCAGACCAGACCAGATCAGACCAGATCAGACCAGACCAGACCAGACCAGACCAGATCAGACCAGATCAGACCAGACCAGACTTGGATAGTTATAAAAATACAAAGAAACCAGACCAGACCAGACCAGTTCAGACCAGACCAGACCAGACCAGATCAGACCAGATCAGACCAGACCAGACTAGACCAGCAAATTACAGTCCAGGTAAAAACATCTTAAATCATAGGGAGTAATTGAATGATCGGCTCGGTTTCTTGAAAAAGTTAAGGAATAGTCATTTGAAAAGTTGTCAATTTTAATATTTTTTCAATAAGTTTTAGCCACTTTTGATCTCCCAGTTATTGTGTGAGAATCATTTTTTGGATGTCGATTTTTTCATTATATTTTTAATAATCCTCGATTATTTCGCAAAAGACACTTTTAATCTCTAATTTTATAGTTTCCCACATTCAATCATATGAGTTTTATTAAATTGACATTTTTAATTGTTTCACTATATTATTGACACAATAAGTGTTGACTATAAATGTCACTGTTATAATAGTTGAAAGACAAAAAATGTCATTCTTATGAAATTAGTTGAAAGACTAAATATAAAAATTTTCAAAAACAGCTACCAAAGCTATTTTCGCACAATAGTCAAAGGACCAAACGTCCAAAAGTGTTGGTGACATAGTAATCAGAAAACTTAAAGTGACAAAAACTCATTTTTTATTCCAACATTATTTTGAAAACTCGTAAAAGGACAAATAAACTTCTATTTTTATTACCGTGATTTTGAAATGAATACTACTAAATGAAAACTCATGAACAAAAATAGTACCACATTTAAATGTTTTCAAAAAGATATATATATATATATATATATATATATATATATATATATAGGGGATGGTTCAAATACAAAGACATCTTCCCATGCAAAGTGAGAATGAATCTTGTGCATTCATTTCCACATCTAATGGCTCAAAATGAGCCAAAAATGCACAAAATTCGACCAAAATCGCGGTGGCAATTTCGTAAATATGTTGTACTTTTTCGTTATCGCGAAAAAGTGAAAGAGAAACACGCAAAAGTGCAAGCGAAACATACAAAAGTGCATTTCTTCGCACTTTGCACGGGAAGGGGTCTTTTTATTTGAACTCTTCCCCACATATATATATATTATATATATATATATATACACACACACACACACACACATATATATATATATGACTTTTATACCCTCCCATCCCATTTACAATTACATAATCTTAACAACTACAGTTACCTAATTTGCCAGTTACAGTTACCTATTGTAAGTCTTACTACTGTCATTTTTTTCTTTATTAAAACTTGAGGTTACATATATGATCGAGGAGTAGCCCTAGATCTTAGTATAACACTTTATTACGTAGTACTTCATAGTTTAGGTGTAGGATTTCAACATGTACCCCTTCTCACGACCACAGACTTTGTCTAGATCGTGCTATATCATTAATATTTTCAACGATTCGTTATTGTAATTTCTTATTATCATGTCATCATTTTTCATAGAGGACCCACACAATCAATTCAACTTTAATACCATGTTAAGACTTGAGAAGAAAAATGAAAACTGCTCCTCAGAAAAATTCAAAGCTCCCTCCTAATTAGCACTAGGATCGGAGGAGTTAAAAAGAAACACTCTCCCTCAAATTTTGCACATGTTGAATGTTCAACAAGGCATTATATTATCATGTGTGTGGATCAATATGATCAGGTACCACACATGACAGTCCTGCAAAGAGGTTAACAAACATTTGATACTCATTTAAGGATGTACCCTCCCTTTCTAGCAATAATATTTTTATTAAAGACTTGTTATATTTTTTTTCCTAAACCAGAGTCTTGTATAGAAGCTTTATAAGAGCTATAAAATGGTATCACATGGATTGTTTGAACCCCAACTCTTAACATGATATCAGAGTCAGGTTCGATCGTAATATGATTTTTTAGCGCACATGACTAATTTAAGTGTACGTAGCTCGCTAGGGATTTTTTTGGCTCATATGTAACCCTGATGTTTTTCAGCCGGTTTGAGTTGAGGGGGCATGTTAAAGTATTATTCTCACACCGGATTGATATAAGGAAATCAAACACTATATAAGGTGTTGGGGTACTCCTCCTATTAGGTTATCATTTTATGATGAAATCTCTCGTCTTATCATCCACTTATTTATAGAATTTTAATTTTAATAAACAGTATTACATTTTTAGTAAATATGCTAATGAAAATACTTACATAACAAATCTCATTCGATTGACAACCTCAATCATTTGTAGTATCATAAATGTATAACTGTGCAAATTTAGGTACTCCGTTGTGCTCTATCATCTGACTCCCGATCAAATGGTAGTTTTATTCATGTACTTTAAAAATTAGAGGAGACTTACCAATGTTGTGACTATCATCAATGTATTTTTCCCATTGACGTGAAAGAAAAAAATATTATTATATGCTCGTATGTTTTGTAAAAAATGGGCGCTCCTTTCATCATCACTATATAATAGATCAAGTAGGATTTGAGGAGGTCTTTTCATTAGTGAAAGCTTTATTTTACCTTAGACACAACACAAAGAGTACTTCATTTTTTTCGATTTACAGTACGACCTTAACCTTTCATCGCACAAAAAAGCAACTCCATATTGTTGACACTTGTAAGATGGATGTCCCATATTCAAATATGAAATGTCTAAATAATACCGTATTGTTAATAAATATTAAAATTTTGAAATAGTGATATAATACTTGAGGCACATACGCCTCATTAAAATAAGAATGTATCACCTCAAGTAGTAGGAATAAGAGAAGAGAGACGATACGTTTATTGACTTATGACTTATTTGAAAATTCCTTATATATGACAAAGTGATAGATGGGTTTTAGAAGGAAAGCGATGGAAATGGGCTATTCTTTCGGACATGTTTCCAGGGAAGGTAATGGACCGGCACATTTTTTAGCATCTCATCACATTCACACGGCCAGGGTGTTAGGTTTGATAATGTTTCTCTTTTACCAACTATTGTTAAAGTTAATTACTATGCTGATTTTTTTGGTATTCCTAGTATACGTTCTTAATTGTTTTAAATTTTGGGTCAGGTCTAGCCCCCAAAAATTTCGTTTACTTCTCTTTTGTTAATTTTGCTTCCATGTATTTCCCAGGGGAATGTCCCTGATGAGAGGTTTGGTTTGGTCCCCCTCTCATTTGTTTTTTCATTATATTATTTCAATAAAATAACGACAAATGTTCCCCGACATTTGTCCCACTGGTTTTGGTGGTTTGCCTTCCGGGTTAAAAAAAAGAAAAAAAAAATGACAAAATGATAGATAAATTGCACACATAGAGCCATCATTGATCTTTCCTAAAATAAGACGTATTCACTCCTAATAAGGGAAATTTTATACTTTTAATAGGATCAAATAAGTCATGTTTTGGAAATAAAACACATATAGTCCTATGTGTGCACTTTATCTAAGTTTTAGTCCTATCTAAATCAATTTCTATATATCATAACCGAATTCATAAAATTTCTAAGATTCGTAGTTTGTGAAGAAGAAGTTGGTGAAAGTATATTTTTTAGTCTACAAATATTTTTTTCTAATTGAATGTAATTTTGTGTCGGTTAGACGACACAAATAATTCCAATCAACTCGCATGAAATTTAAATATTAATATTTTGAGTATGTGTAATATTCTTCTATAACTATTAGTAGTAGTTGAAAGTATGCATCACAATATTGATCAGTATTCATCATCAATTCCATACATGGTAGTAAAGTTTTTAAATGTATTTTCAACCTTGCACACTTTGCTTTCACACGTTCCAATTCTTCTAGATAACATTGAAATTCAATTAAATGAATACACATGCTACAACATTTTTAGTAAACAACATGATTGTAAGAAAGTGATAGTAAACAACAAGATTAATAAATATAGTGTATATAAATTAATTAATTGTGGCTAAAGCAATTTATAAAATTTCTTTAAAAATTTCAAATGTTTATTGATGTGAGTGAATTTTACACATATGTTAAATTTTAGATTAATTTATGAGATTTAAAACATGTTGGTTTTGAAATTTATTACTAACTTTAATATTTACTTTCCAATTTAATTCCACTAACTTTTGATTTTGAGCGGTGAATTATATAATAATCAACATAAGTAAGTTTTAAGTTACTTTTATAATTGAATTGACTGAAATTACCGTAAAAGATCATTGTAACTATTTTATACTCCCTAAGATTTTTTATTTACCTATCATTAAAAAACTTTTAAATATAATATTTCCGTTGATCACCAAGTTAGTAAAGTCGATCAGTTCAATTAGAATTTTATTAGTTTCAATAGATTTTACCGGTTTCAATGAATTGTAAAAAAACTGACCCAAAGTGTTTGATCCGGTCCAATTAGAAAATGACATGCCCAAGATCTGGAATAACGTAATCTCACTTCCGCTGGTATTTCTTCCATCTCCCTCTACGGCTCATCTCTCTGCCAGGCGGTCATACTGCTCTCTTCACCTTAGGTCGGACGAAGTCTAACTACGCCGTTCGTCTAATATCCTGAGGTTAGTCGATTATTACTAACCGTTGTTATTTTATCGCATCTTATTTAGTTTGTTCTTACATATCTTTTTGTATCTTATCAGCAGTGAATAGATGAATCTTAGAGGGTGTTGTTGAGGTTCGTTCTTCATCTGTTCTTTCATTTAAACGATGAATAATTTTCTAAATTAAGGAGTTGTAATAAGCTGTAATTTAATGATCAGCCAATACGCTGGCAGTGTTGCCTTCGTACGGAAGAGAGCCAAAATTCTGCAGATTAACTGTGAGCACGATGTCTCAGTGAAATCATCATTGTCACGCGGGAACAGCTATCCCAAGCGGTATAGCTTATATATATATACAGATGTAATTTGAGTGCTTACTTCGCACTGATCCATAGAATTGATATTGTATTTTTTATATTTTCTGTGTATATTTTGGTTCTGATTGGCGTCTTCCAAGATGGGTCTGAGAGACATTCTACCGCCAGTAAAATCGAATAGCAGTGAGAAATATGACCACTCAAATGACCCATGGTTTAAGAACCGGTACAGTGCCCCTGAGGCAGAAATAGCTGCAGTTATCAAGGCAAAACCAGTTCCCCCTTACTTGAAAAGAGCTGGGTTTAGGCCATCTAAGCTTGAGGATTTTGGGGATGGAGGTGCCTTCCCAGAAATCCATTATGCGCAGTATCCTCTTGATATGGGGAGAAAAAAGGACCGCAACCCTCCAAGCAAGACATTACCTCTTACGGTTGATGAACATGGTGATGTCAGGTATGATGCCATTGTGAAGCAAAATGAGAACTCAAAGAAAATTGTGTATTCTCAGCACACAGATCTCATTCCCAAAGTACTGAAAGATGAAATTGATGAAAAAGAGATGGATAGTGATGATAAGCAGAAGGTAATCAAGGACACTGCCATGGAGACAAAAGCTGCACTTGAGAAAATAGTTAATGTGAGGCTGAGTGCGGCACAGCCCAAGAATGTTCCCACACAATCCTCAGACTCAAAGTATATCAAATACAAACCATCCCAACAGTCAGCTGCTTTTAACTCAGGTGCAAAGGAGAGGATCATTAGGATGGTGGAGATGCCTGTTGACCCATTAGAGCCACCAAAGTTCAAACACAAAAGAGTTCCAAAGGCTTCTGGCTCTCCTCCTGTGCCTGTCATGCATTCTCCACCCCGTCCTGTCACTGTGAAGGACCAACAAGACTGGAAGATACCTCCTTGTATTTCCAACTGGAAAAATCCGAAAGGTTATACGATTCCACTCGACAAGCGTCTTGCTGCTGATGGTAGGGGACTTCAGGAGGTCCAGATCAATGACAACTTTGCCAAGCTGTCAGAGGCTTTGTATGTCGCTGAACAGAAGGCCAGAGAAGCTGTTGCCATGCGATCTAAGGTGCAGAGGGAGATGATGATGAAGGAGAAAGAAAGAAAGGAGATTGAACTTCGTGAGTTGGCCCGGAAGGCAAGGTCTGAAAGAACTGGTGGTGGGGGTGGTGTTGCACCGCCACCACCTGCACCTGCTGCTATGCCTTCTGGAATTAGTGTGGATGATGATTACGAGCATCAGCATGCACCGCCTAAAGAGAGCCGAGAGGAAAAAGAAGAGAGAATGAAGAGAGAGAAGATCCGTGAAGAGAGACGCCGGGAGAGGGAGAGGGAGCGAAGGTTGGAGGCTAAAGATGCTGCTATGGGGAAGAAAAGTAAGATCACTCGGGACAGAGATCGTGATGTCAGTGAGAAGATGGCTCTTGGCATGGCTTCCACGGCAAGAGGAGGAGAGGTGATGTACGACCAGAGGTTATTTAATCAGGAGAAGGGGATGGACTCTGGATTTGCCACTGATGATGCATATAATATTTATGACAAGGGTCTCTTCACTGCCCAACCTACCCTCTCCACTCTTTACAAACCAAAGAAAGATACAGATGCTGAGATGTATGGTGGTGAGGATGAACAAATGGATAAGATTATGAAGACTGAACGGTTTAAACCTGACAAGGGATTCACTGGAACTTCTGAGAGAACTGGTCCACGAGATAGACCACTAGAGTTTGAAAAGAAGGAGGCTGAGGAGGCTGATCCGTTTGGGTTGGACCAGTTCTTGACGGAGGTGAAGAAGGGCAAGAAAGCCATGGACAGGGTGGGCACTGGAGGTACCATGAAGGCCAGTGGGGGCTCCTCACGAGATGATGGCTACGACAGAGGAGGATCTGGCAGAACAAGGGTTAACTTTGAGAGGGGGCATTGAACATGCATTTTTCATTGCAACAGTTTGGGTAGCTTAGGTTGCCAAACCTTCTTTTATGCGATTTAGTTTTAGTAGGTGAGCTAAGATTAAAGATGTTTTTTTCACCTGATGCTCTGCTGTTGTGTAAAAATATATGCATTGCCTTCTTGATAAGAACCATACCTCTGTTTACTCAATAGTGTTATGTTTACATTGCCTTAAGCTTGTAGTTTACGTTAAAAACTGAACTGGTTTGTTTGGCTCACTAGAACCTCTAGGGTAAGTTCTTGGTATGTTAATTTTAAATATAAATATAGAAATTGCCCAATATAGGAGTAAATATAAACATAATTGCACAAATAGGAGTAAAACTTAAAACTTCCTTCAATAGGAGTAAACATTAATTTTGTACCCTTAATATCCCTAACCTAGTTAATTCTAAAATATGACTTATTTAATCATAACCTAGTTAATTTATGACTTATTCGATAATAATTATTTATTTATTTATTTATTTTTCAAAAAATATAATTTTTTTTAAAAAAAATAAAAAACTCAAAAAAATAAAATAAAATTCACCGCTGCTTCAGCAGCACCACCTCCAGCCACCAGGGAAAAAAATGCCAAGTTCATTACGAATGCCATATTTATGGCAGAAAACAATGAAAATGTTGGCATTCGCAAAGAGAAATATGCCATGTTTTAGGCATTTTCAGGAAAAAGGCAGTTTTTAGAAAAAATGAAATTTTTTTCACCGCCCGGAGGTGGTGGTGCAGGCAAGTAGTAAAGGCGGTGGGAAAGACATCCATATTTTTTTTTAATTTTTTTATGTAGTTTTACTATTTTTTATTAATTTGTTTTTTAAAAATAAAAAATTTAAAAAAATATATTTTTTAAATTTTTTATTTTAATAATATTTTATGAATTTTTTAATTATTTTTCTACGATTTTTTGAATTTTTTTCGAAATTTATTATGAATTAAACATTTAATTAAAAGTTGTTGGGGCTTGGGTAGAGGTATACTTGTCCAAACACTAAAGTTACTCCTATTCAAAACATGGTACTCCTATTTTTGCATTTTGCCTATGTTTTGCTCCTATTTGGGAAATTCTCTCATATAAATATTCTCAGGAGTGAGTTAACTTTGTCATCCAATTTGGAAGATGGAGCTGACAAACCATTTGGGGCGGATGTAGCAGGAATTTGTGTTACAATGTGCTACGAAAGTTTGTATTATTAGATTTTTATGCTGTTAATGTATTGCTTGAGATGTTTGTCTATACCATGTCTTACTTTAGAATTGAAGTTCAAACATGTTTCTCAGCAAAGGAGAAAGGGGATGACAAATCAGAATTGAGTTTGTTCAGACATGAACTTCACAATCACCACTATTTTTTTGAGGAAAGCCTAAAGATGACTGCAGAAAGGTTAGTGGCTAGGAGTAGAAGAGTTTGATCTAGGTTGAGGGGGGTATTTGGTTTTGGTCTTTTTTCTAATAGGAATACCACAGGCACACCTACATCACCTTGTTGGCCGCCTATTAGAAATCCGTTTCAGGAAATGACTAAATAAGCAAACCAGGATCTAGGGCCACAAATGATGGAACCTTGGCTGCATGGGTGTGAATTGTTCGTGCATGGCTTGTTTAAAAAGCTCTATTCATGGTGTTTCTGAACCTGAGCTCCACCATATGCACTGGTCATCTCCACCATGTGCACTGGTCATCTAATCATTGTATTCTCAAAATTCATATAATGTTATAGTAATTCAGAAACGCAATATAAACATATAAATTTTTCCCACAGTGAACAAGATTATGTTAAAAATATTAGTATTTTTATTTTTATTTACTGAAATAACAAAGTATTTGGAAAGTCTTGCTTTAACTTAGATGCATGATAAGATAGATGCGTTTTGTTTACATCACCTGCTGCAATTCAGCGCTTCGGCCAATTGACCCTTCTCACCTCTCACTTTCAGGTATCACACTTCAGGTACTCCTCCCATCTCCTCGTTCTTCGACTCTTTTAATCTTTGATTATTTCATTGGTTCATTACTGCAATTGCTAGTTGTTTAATGTTTATAATTGAGTGAATAGTTGATAAATAATTAGTTCATTTGTTGGTTGTTGAATGTTGATATATTGTAACTATGATTCTACTTATTTAATAGAACGATAAATGAATGAATGAATTGTGGAGTACTGAAATTTAATTTTTTATTTTGTAACTATGATTCTACTTATGTAATTCAACGAATTACAAAAGTCATTTCTATATTATAAATTTTTTGAAAACTTATTATTTTACATCTTAGTTTAGATAAAAAAAAAGAGTTTTCTAATTTTTTTTAGATTAGGCCTGTTACAGAGACTCGCCCCTAGGCCCTAAAACATTTGAGGACCAGCCCTGGTAACATGGAGTAGAAGGGCGGGTAGGAAAGCGCATTTATTGCTGAAATCAAATGAGCTAATTAGGTTTGTTTAACATTTGTCTTACAAACTGCTGTTTTTAATTTGTTCATATACATTCCACTGGGCTTTTGAGTTTATTTGGGTACCTTAGAGTAGGAGGCTGGGTAGTAACCCTTACATATTACTGAGATCAAACAAGTGGGAGTAAAAAAACTCAAATAAGTTATAGTAAATTAAAGTTTGCCTAAAATATTGCTGATTTCTATTTCCTGAAATACTCTGTATATGTTAGTGGGTGGGTCAAGTCATTTAAACAGAAAATACGCTCAAAACATAAAAGTACATTGGCTATATCCATTTTGTGTATGTAGTTGTGAAGTATGTAAAAGACTAAAAGCTAGTGTAGATTAGTTGAATTGCATACACAACTAAATACTTCCTTCTTTCATCATTTGCTTGTGTATTTATTGGTTCATGAAGTAGAAAATCATCTCTTGGTGTCCGTTCATTAAAATGGTTACCATGTACATGATTTTTTTGTTGCTGTTGTTGCGGTTGGTAAATCTACTTTACCATGACACTTAGACATGACAAACAGTTATTGAAAGTACTGAAAGAGTTATTTAATATTATTTCATTTCTCATGCATTAGCAACTCTTTTGGGCATTGATTTACATGCTGGAAAGAGTTTTGCAGTTTCCACGTTGTTCTAATTGAACTGTGTATTTTCATGAATCATCCCAATGAACTGCAATCTTTATCGTTTCATGTATTCTCAAAATAAGAATGATGATTTTCATTAGAACTGTTCCCGATCTCTGTACAAAATTATTCCGTATGTATCTGTCTACTGTGTCTGTATGTGTGTGGCACATACTCTGTACTTCCGTAGTAGTTTTGTTGACTTCTGAACGTTTCATTTAATGAGGGCAGATCGTATCAGGCCATCCTGACGGGAACCGCCGTCATGCTGAGGCCATTTGAGACTCTTTTTTGTGATTTTTTTTGAGCATGTTCTTCGTCAAGTCTAGTTTATCCGCACCAAATTTCAACTAAAAATTCAATCTAGAAGATAGACAAATAAATTCCTTACAAAAAATGTGCTTTATATATATAAACAACGTAGTTTTTGTAGAGAATTTATTTAACTGTCTTCCCGATTAAATTTTGGTGGGCATAAACTAGACTTGATGAAGAACATGCTCAAAAAATTCCACCGGGAAGGGCTAGGCTCCAAATGCCCTCCGCCAGATGGCGAATCCTGTGAGGCTGGTCTGACAAGACCGCTACTCATTTAATTATATCATACGTTATTTTACTATCTTATACTTCGTACGATAGGTTTTTACATATAACATTAACGTTTATGTTGTTCCTACACCTGCGCAACGCATAAGTGAAGATACTGGTTATTTGTAAATTTTTTAAAACAAATGAAACTGTTAAAATATTTTCTAAAAGAAGAACTTAGATATCACATGCCATATTACTTGTGTAAAAAGAGGGTGATGTCACGAAATTGTTCATCTTCACTGATTAATATCATTATCCAAATGCTGGAAAAATGTAAAAGCGCATATATCTTCCATAGCCTCTATAATCATCCATCTACCTTTCTTTTGTAGTTTTGTGCCATTTATTCCATTAGCTTTCCACCACACATATCCATTTGCTTTAAAATGGTTTAATACCTCTAATGTTTTACTAAACATTAGCAGTATTATCTTGTACTTTTGGTGTGTTTAAATAATAATATAAATAAATGTAAGATGTGTGATTTTATAAAAAAAAGAAAGGCTAGATGTCAATTGTCAATGCAAATTTGCAGTCGTCTGTCTAGGCAAATGAATTATCAGCAGATTCGATCATTCCACTATACAAAGGCTAGATGTGGCTTGAAAATCTGAAATAGATAAACTTGCTTCAGATGAGTGTTATTAGCTATTTTAAAGGCTTACTGATGGGTTTCAACTTTCAAATGAATCTAATTAAATATAGTCTGACGCAGATTGCAGAAGCTCTGATTCTGTGAAGCTATTCAATGTCCCAACATGGTGCAGCGTAATTAGTGGGTGAACTCCTGAAGCGCAGATTCGAAGCCCAATATTCAAAGTTTTTAATTTCTTATCAAACCCTAATGCTTGAGTATGGATTCCACTGTTAAGAAATGTCAGCAGAGGTTCCGAAAATTGAAGAATGAGACTTATAGGTGGGAGGAGCTTCAAACTAGACTGCTTTCCCAATTTACTAGTGCCTCATCCATCATCTAGAGGTTGCAGGTGATTCAAAATACCAAAAACTATGGTGCCTTGAAATGCATTCAAGGTATTGAAAATGCTGTATTGGCAAAACAGTTCTCTTTTTTCTGAACAAGACACTGGAAGAATTTCATTCCATTGTTTTATCCTTTGAGAAGATTGTTCGTGATTGTAGACAACAAGTAAAATCTGGACTGGGCCAACCAACTATGAAACAGTTGCAGAAACGAATTGGCATCAACCCAAGTCTTGCAGATTGCTTAGATGGGCTTAGATTCCTCTCAAATCTTCTGTGTTATCTGCAACTTCAACAATTGCCTTTAAGTCCAGTGTGGCTAATGATTTAAGTCTCTTCCAACAGCTTTTGATAGATCAGCCTAATATCCCTAAAGAGGAAGTGCAATCAGTATTTGATGTCATTTTTGCTCAAGACATCTATTGATGCTTATAAGTGAGTTATAACTCTGGAGAGATTAGAAACGTCTTGAGATTGGACCTCAAGCGA
Organism: Cuscuta europaea; assembly: GCA_945859875.1. NCBI lineage: Eukaryota > Viridiplantae > Streptophyta > Magnoliopsida > Solanales > Convolvulaceae > Cuscuta > Cuscuta europaea. Next base: position 1,956,477 of record CAMAPE010000002.1, read on the forward strand.
ATGATTTATTGCCAAAATTAGCTTCAGATTGACGACACTAAAGTCACTGTGTGCCTCAAAATAAAATCGATACTTGCATTAATATCGTAATATAGTGTAGTATGAATGTATGATTCGTATCTAGGAAATGCAACTCTTCTTGTATGAAATGGTAACCAAAAGGGGTTTTTAAGATTGATTGAGTTTAAGAATATTTTAACATTAAGATGAATGAATTATGTGATGTAATATCAATAAGTATAAACCCATGGTTTTGCTAATTTCCACTTAATGAAATGTTTGCCGATGCTGATTCTAACTTTAACTATGTCTTCTCGAATATTCAATTGTGGAGTACTCGAGGGTAGTTAGTAATAATGTGCAAACACCTTCTATTTACTTGATAATAGTAATAAATTTTAGATGAAATCATTTGAGATTGAAAACATCAACACAAATAAATTATCAGTTTTATCAATATAATTAATCTCTCTTTAGATTACTAATGATGAGACACATGCATTAGTAATCTAAAGTTACTATCGTTGAACGGACCAAGTGAATAACATGTGTACATTACTAATCGATTCTAGTAATAATAAATATGAAACACTAACTAATTGATCATTTAATAATGTTCAAGTATCAATATAGAATCTGAATAGGGAAGCAATTAATATTCAAAAGAGGATCATTAAAGAAAATAACTCTCATCTTACAAAACATAAGTTTCAATGTAGCAAATCAAGATCAAAAGATTACCTACCTAAATTACAAGTATAGATTCTCTATGATAGAAGGCATTGATTGGTGTCTAAAATAGGAATGAAAAAGGTATTTTATAGGAGAAATGAGGTGGTTTGGTCATATACTCGATCGAGTGTCTTAAGCAGTAGCTCCGAAATTGTTGAAATCTAGTCAGAATCGATCGGATTTTGACTAAACTTGACCGGATTTTCCACAAAATCATATGTGTCCACGTTCTCTTGCATTGTTTGATCTTGTATGATCTACGGATCAAATCATACCAGATCAGGTATCGTTTTACCCGAGTGAATGTGTCCAGAAAATCTTAATTTTTTTTCTTTCTTAGTCTTGGATGTAGCTTCCTTTTGTCTCCAACCTCCTTCTTTGTACTCTCAAGAGATATTCTATTGTTTTTCTATCACGTTTCTTGGTTACATGTCAAATATCTTAATATCTTCTAATTCTAGTCTAAATTTTACTCCCTTTGTCCCTAAAAAGATTGTCAAGTTTGACCGGTACGTAAAATAATAAAGTAAAAACCTGTGTGATAGAGATTTGTGCAGAGGATAGAGAAATATCAAGAAATACAAATTGATCGACTAAAAGGGAAAGTGACAAAGTTTTTGGAACAACCAAAAAGAAAAATTGACAAAGTTATAAGGGACGAAAAAAGTATAAAACAAAGATTAAATCGTAATTGTACAAAAGTTTTTTTTAGCTTGAATCGGACTCTCAAAAGCTTTTAGCTCTTTTTCATGACCTGAACTATGAAGAATTGAAGAAAGCGGGCGGTCTATTTTAGATGATATATGAACGGACAGCATGAGGGATAAGGTCTTTATTAGTGATGTTCATCATTGAGTGAGAAAGTGTATTTAGAAAGTATGCAGCGTTTATGACTTGGTTACAAATGGGGAAATGAGTGCTATTTATATTAACAATAAATGCCGGACATGGACACATGTCAAGCGCCCATTGGCCGAGAGGTCACCTCATCTGGTTGGCGCTGACAACCGCATGTGGCCGTATTTAATGCGGCTGTTGGATGGGACGTTGTAATACTTAAGAATTTGATTATTTAGATTTAGTTAATGTTTCGGGACGAAACATCTTTTAAGGAGGGTAGAATGTGACACTTCAAAAATTGAAATAAAAATAGAGAAATAATTTTTATTAGTCAGATAAAATATTACGAAAATAACATTTTTATTATTAAGTGAGTCAAAACAAAAATTCAACTGATGTGACATTCGAATCAGATAAAAATTTCCTAGTTTACGACTTTTTAATCAGATAAAAATGGTCCGATAATAGAAGTTATGTTTTAGTATAAAATTAATTTTTATATAACTATTTTAGGTTGTATAATATACAAAGTACAAACTGAATAATTAAAATACTCATAATACGTAAAATATATATATACACTTGCGTAATAATAATAGTATAACCTACGTTATACTTGGTAATACATACATATATAATCGAACTAAACTACCTACGTATAACTTAGTATATAGCAAGTATAATTATTATACTCCTAACTAACTACTATAACATACTAATAATACTCCTAACTAACTACATACGTATACTCCTAATAGATACTCCCTCCGTCCCTTATAACTTTGCCAACTTTCCTTTTTTGGTTGTCCCAATAACTTTGTCACTTTCCCTTTTAATCAATAAATGTGTGGTTTCTGTTGTTTCTCTCTCCTCTGCACAAATATCTACCACACAGTTTTTACTTTATTATTCTACGTGTCGGTCAAACTTGGCAATCTTTTTAGGGACGGAGGGAGTATATAACTACGTAATACTAATTATATAACAAATATACTCCTAATACTCTTAGAAGTGCAAACGACATTAACTCCAACTCCAACTCAAACTCTAACATCTCAGCCTAAAACCCTCGACCTACGCCTATAAATTTTCCGCCCAAAACATTGATATATTTAAAAGAAGTACTTTATTCATTCATCAAAGAGTTAAAGAAATACAGCGGAAGTCTAAAATAGGGAAATGGGTGTTACCGCCACATTCGGTCATCTCTTAACCGAATGCACAGGCAACTCAAAGTAAAACAATAAAAACTAAGGTAATAATAAGTAAATGTTTATTTCAGACTAGATTTAACTAAGGCATCTTCTAATTCGCACTCAAGCTCGAGCAATCCATCAATCCACATAGGTATCCAACTCATCACCTGATAAAATTTAAGGGAGAAGAGAGAGACAAGAGAAATAACAAAAATTAGCTTTAGAGCTAAGTAAGTACTACCCAACCCCGTAAAATAATCAGGTTTGACGAAAATAGATTTTTATATAATATCATATAAAAATGACGCACTCTACCAAAAATACTTTTCTCCTTGATTTTTCTTAAAATCACTTCTTTGCTAAAATCTTGAACTTCTCTTGGAAAATCTCTTAGTAATTCTTCTCTTTAAACTTCTTAAGAAAATCACTTCTTCTCTAACTTCCTAGTAATTTAGAAGGGCGGTGCTCAATCTTTCGTCTGAGCCCGGTAGACCGTGGTTACGGACGGCCACCCCGAACAAGTGCCGGTACCACAACTGCTCTTGCGGAAACGAAACGACTACCTTAAGTGTGCACACCCCCTAAAAGGGATTCCAAGCCCTCCGAGTATTAAGTCATCCCGAGTGGTCGGAACCCAACCACCCCAATTCTAAAATTCTTGAATGATTAGGGACTACTACTATAACTTCTTCTTAAAAGGGATCATAGATCCAAATCTTACTTAAAAGGGATCATAGATCCAAATCTTACTTGAAAGGGATCATTTATCCGGATGTGAAAAAATCGACACCTCGGATTACTCTCGAGATGCTCACTTCTTATGAAAATGTAAATTTTATCTTCGCTTAATAATACTTCAAAAATACTTCTTAATTTCTCAAAAAAAATCTCGAAGGTATTTAAAAATATTTAATACCCCAAAAGTACTTGATTTATACTTCTTAACTACTATATATATAATATCTCATCAAAATCACATACACAAAGTTTACAATTCACACTTAATCACATAACGCATAATAAGCATATAATACGAGGAAACAATTTTGGATTGGCAGAGAAACTTACCTTAAGTCCTGATGCTCCTAGTTATCCTCCTCTAATCCGATCTCTAGATAATCACCTTTTTAATTAAATATGATAAATTAGTCACTTATTCTATTTGTAATTACTTTACCCGATTTTCTCCTTTTATTTTATTATTCGCATAAACTTTGGTTAATCACTTTTTATCGATCAAATTACCTTATTAATTCAGCCATTAATTACAATATTTGAATTCTAATATTAAATAAAATATCCGAATATAATTAACTACAACATCCAATTTTTATTCAATAATCACCATTAATTTACTCTACTCATAAATTATTATTTAATTACTTTATTTATATTAACCCATTAATTTATGAATTCAAATATTTTAAATATTTATATGAAGTCCGAATATCTAATAATTAATCATAAAAATCATTAATTGAATTAGTCCATTAATTACATAATTAAGTTATTTATTAAGTCTATATATAATCAATTATTTATGCTAGCTAACCCAACCTTATTTTATTTTCCTTATTTTATTCTAACATCATTTTTAGTCCAGACTATTATTTTTCAACCTCAGTGATTTATTTATTTCATCATTAATATTAATATTTCCTTATTTAATTACTTAACTAGTCTTATATGGCCCAATTAAATTAAATAGACTAAGAATTGACTTTATAAATTAAAAACCGTCTATAACTATATTTTGGGTCTATATTTGACCTAGGTTGTCCAGATATCTATTTTATAATTATTTCCATAATTATTCGTTTAATTTCATATATCTATTAACCGGTTCAATTACAATTAAATATACTAAATCTTAATATTTATTAATTATAAATGGTCCATAAGGTCCTAGTTAGTCATATATTTATCCCTGTGGTCAATGAATTTCCAGACGTGTTTCCAGAAGAAATTCCGGGGATGCCGCCGGAGAGGGAAGTTGAATTTTCAATAGATCTAATGTCAGGCACCGCACCCATCTCAAAAGCACCATACCGAATGACACCAAAGGAGATGCAAGAGCTAAAAGTACAACTTGAGGAACTGTTGGGGAAGGGTTACATCAAACCGAGTGTCTCACCTTGGGGCGCTCCGGTCTTATTTGTGAAGAAGAAGAATGAGAGTCTGAGACTCTGCATCGGTTACAGGGAACTAAACAACGCAACCATCAAAAACAAGTACATGCTACCTCGCATAGATGACCTGTTCGATCAACTGAAGGGAGCGGGTATATTTTCCAAGATTGATCTTCGATCCGGCTACCATCAGGTGAGGATCGCAGAGAAAGATATACCGAAGACTGCATTTCGTACAAGATATGGGCATTATGAGTTCACCGTGATGCCGTTTGGGTTAACCAACGCACCAGCAGTGTTCATGGACTTAATGAACCGTGTATTTCGCCCATACCTTGATACATTTGTGGTAGTGTTTATTGATGATATTTTGGTGTACTCGAAGAATGAGAAAGATCACGAAGAGCATCTGAGGCTCGTCCTACAGACTTTGAGAGAAAATCAGCTTTACGCCAAGCTCTCAAAGTGTGATTTCTGGAAGGACCGGGTCGCATTCTTGGGCCATATCATCACTCAAGAAGGTGTATCCGTTGATCCATCCAAGATCGAAGCGGTGATAGACTGGCCTGCACCCACAACCGTGACGGAGGTCCGGAGCTTTCTAGGTTTGGCAGGCTATTATCGCAGATTCGTGAAGGATTTCTCAAAGATAGCAAAACCTTTGACTAATCTCACGAAGAAGACCACAAAGTTCATATGGAGTGATGAGTGCAAGAAAGCTTTCCAAGAGCTGAAGCAGAGATTAACAACTGCACCTATCTTGACCCTACCATCTGGGACTGAAGGGTTCGAGATTTACACCGATGCTTGTTTAAAGGGATTGGGTTGCGTATTGATGCAAAACGGCAAAGTGGTGGCCTATGCATCAAGGCAACTGAAGACACATGAGGTCAACTATCCGACTCATGACTTAGAACTGGCAGCGGTCATCTTTGCTCTAAAGCTGTGGAGGCACTATCTCTATGGGGTACACTGTAAAGTTTACACAGATCACAAGAGCCTGAAGTACATCTTCACCCAAAAGGAGCTTAACATGAGACAGAGACGCTGGCTAGAACTCGTCAAAGACTACGACTTGGAGATCCAGTACCATGAAGGGAAAGCAAACGTAGTTGCCGACGCGTTGAGCCGAAAATCAACTCACTCCTGCAAAGCAACATGGATACTTCCTGATGAGCTATATCGGGACTTTCAGAAGCTAGACTTGGAAGTTCGGGATTTCAGAGAGGTAGATCAGGAAACGCGGTTACTCACCATGACCGTTACCCCATCTATTCTCGACGAAATTCGAGAAGGGCAACCTGGAGACATCAAGTTGGATAGAATCCGAGCCGGTATGACAAATGGCATGAACGGACCGTTCAAACTGCATGAAGATGGGAGCATTCGATACAAAGGAAGATGGTGTGTTCCGATGAAATGCGAAGAGCTTAAGAAGAAAATCATGGAGGAAGGGCACAACACGCCCTACTCGGTGCACCCTGGAGGCGACAAACTCTACAAAGACATCAAAAAGAATTTTTGGTGGCCGAACATGAAGAAAGAGGTAGCTGAATTCGTGGCTCGATGCTTGAACTGCCAGAAGGTGAAAGCCAAACGTTGCAAGCCCAAGGGACTCTTGCGATCCTTGGAAGTACCAAAATGGAAGTGGGATTCCATCTCCATGGACTTTGTTGGGGGCTTACCCCTAACCAAGTCTGGCCATGACAAAATTTGGGTTATAGTCGACCGGTTAACAAAGACCGCTCGCTTTATCCCGATGAACGAGACGTGGAACATGGAGAAGTTAGCCCGTGCTTACATCAAGCACGTGGTTAAGTACCATGGAGTTCCTCAAGACATTTTTTCTGACCGAGATTCCAGATTCATATCTCAATTCTGGAAGGAGTTGCAAGCTGCTATGGGGACGAAGCTGAAGCTGAGTACTGCATTTCACCCAATGACTGATGGACAAACGGAGCGAACCATCCAAACACTCGAGGACATGCTGAGAGCATGTATGTTAGACCTAAAAGGATCGTGGGACGAACACTTAGACTTAATAGAGTTTTCATACAACAATAGCTACCACGCCAGTATTAAAATGGCCCCATACGAAGCTCTATATGGTCAAAAGTGTAGAAGCCCACTATGCTGGGGTGGCATGGAAGATCAAGTGGTGTTAGGGCCTGATTACCTCCAAGACACCATAGAGAAAGTGAAGATGATTCAAGCAAGGATGAAAGCTGCACAAGATCGTCAGAAGTCTTATGCAGACTTGGGAAGGAAGCCAGCCGAATTCGAAGCGGGAGAGAAAGTCCTACTCAGAGTCTCCCCGACCAAGGGAGTAATGAGATTTGGAAAGAAGGGAAAGCTAAGCCCGAAATTAACTCCAACTCCAACTCCAATTCTAACATCTCAGCCTAAAACCCTCGACCTACGCCTATAAATAATAGCCCAGAACCTGCGTTTTCTTCATCCCGAAACCTGCAACATATATACACATATACGTATATATATATATAAAATTGCGACCCATCGTTTTAGCCAGAACCAAGCCCTGAAAACACCTCTCAAACCTTCCCCTTCGTGATACGAATCCAACGGAAAAAGAATCGTTGAAAACGGTCGTGAAACGAGGGAGAAAAGCCTCGCCGGAGTTCACCGGGCAAACTTCAACGGCGGAGAAACGAGGAAGAAGGGGGACACCACTGCCGCCGCCAGTCCATCACCGTCCGTTACCGTCCATCAGGAGTCCGCTACCACCGTCTTTGGCCGCGTCCGTCGAGGTAGGTCACACCTGCGTTTTTCACTTTTCCGGCGTTTTGGCGAGGAAGACGACCCAGCCTATAGGCTGGGGTCTGTCTTCTTGAACTGTTGATTTAATTTGGGCCAGAAAAATTTAAAAGAATTTGGGCCAGTTCGGCCCAGTTGCATTAAAAATTAAAAATAAAATAGTAAATGAAATAAATAAAATCTGGAAAAATATAAATTAAATACCTAGTATAAATATACATATTTGGACCAACCAGAATTGGAAAATAATATTTTTAGCTATTTTTAATTGATTTAATTGTAATTGGGCCAATTTATACACATTTAGTAAATAATTAACTAAATAACGAAAATAATTATGAAATAAATATTGGAGTAAACTAGGATAAATATATGACTAATTAGGACCTTATGGACCATTTATAATTAATAAATATTAAGATTTAGTATATTTAATTGTAATTGAACTGGTTAATAGATATATGAAATTAAACGAATAATTATGGAAATAATTATAAAATAGATATCTGGACAACCTAGGTCAAATATAGACCCAAAATATAGTTATAGACGGTTTTTAATTTATAAAGTCGATTCTTAGTCTATTTAATTTAATTGGGCCATATAAGACTAGTTAAGTAATTAAATAAGGAAATATTAATATTAATGATGAAATAAATAAATCACTGAGGTTGAAAAATAATAGTCTGGACTAAAAATGATGTTAGAATAAAATAAGGAAAATAAAATAAGGTTGGGTTAGCTAGCATAAATAATTGATTATATATAGACTTAATAAATAACTTAATTATGTAATTAATGGACTAATTCAATTAATGATTTTTATGATTAATTATTAGATATTCGGACTTCATATAAATATTTAAAATATTTGAATTCATAAATTAATGGGTTAATATAAATAAAGTAATTAAATAATAATTTATGAGTAGAGTAAATTAATGGTGATTATTGAATAAAAATTGGATGTTGTAGTTAATTATATTCGGATATTTTATTTAATATTAGAATTCAAATATTGTAATTAATGGCTGAATTAATAAGGTAATTTGATCAATAAAAAGTGATTAACCAAAGTTTATGCGAATAATAAAATAAAAGGAGAAAATCGGGTAAAGTAATTACAAATAGAATAAGTGACTAATTTATCATATTTAATTAAAAAGGTGATTATCTAGAGATCGGATTAGAGGAGGATAACTAGGAGCATCAGGACTTAAGGTAAGTTTCTCTGCCAATCCAAAATTGTTTCCTCGTATTATATGCTTATTATGCGTTATGTGATTAAGTGTGAATTGTAAACTTTGTGTATGTGATTTTGAGGAGATATTATATATATAGTAGTTAAGAAGTATAAATCAAGTACTTTTGGGGTATTAAATATTTTTAAATACCTTCGAGATTTTTTTTGAGAAATTAAGAAGTATTTTTGAAGTATTATTAAGCGAAGATAAAATTTACATTTTCATAAGAAGTGAGCATCTCGAGAGTAATCCGAGGGGTCGATTTTTCCACATCCGGATAAATGTGGAGGGTGATTAGAGCTACTACTACTAAGAAGTACAGTTTAAGTTCCAAGTAAGATTTGGATCTATGATCCCTTTCAAGTAAGATTTGGATCTATGATCCCTTTTAAGTAAGATTTGGATCTATGATCCCTTTTAAGAAGAAGTTATAGTAGTAGTCCCTAATCATTCAAGAATTTTAGAATTGGGGTGGTTGGGTTCCGACCACTCGGGATGACTTAATACTCGGAGGGCTTGGAATCCCTTTTAGGGGGTGTGCACACTTAAGGTAGTCGTTTCGTTTCCGCAAGAGCAGTTGTGGTACCAGCACTTGTTCGGGGTGGCCGTCCGTAACCACGGTCCACCGGGCTCAGTCGAAAGATTGAGTACCGCCCTTCTAAATTACTAGGAAGTTAGAGAAGAAGTGATTTTTTTAAGAAGTTTAAAGAGAAGAATTACTAAGAGATTTTCCAAGAGAAGTTCAAGATTTTAGCAAAGAAGTGATTTTAAGAAAAATCATGGAGAAAAGTATTTTTGGTAGAGTGCGTCATTTTTATATGATATTATATAAAAATCTATTTTCGTCAAACCTGATTATTTTACGGGGTTGGGTAGTACTTACTTAGCTCTAAAGCTAATTTTTGTTATTTCTCTTGTCTCTCTCTTCTCCCTTAAATTTTATCAGGTGATGAGTTGGATACCTATGTGGATTGATGGATTGCTCGAGCTTGAGTGCGAATTAGAAGATGCCTTAGTTAAATCTAGTCTGAAATAAACATTTACTTATTATTACCTTAGTTTTTATTGTTTTACTTTGAGTTGCCTGTGCATTCGGTTAAGAGATGACCGAATGTGGCGGTAACACCCATTTCCCTATTTTAGACTTCCGCTGTATTTCTTTAACTCTTTGATGAATGAATAAAGTACTTCTTTTAAATATATCAATGTTTTGGGCGGGAAATTTAGGGGTGTTACAGACGTTGTACAGGGTACAGTGATCTGTACGCATGTGGCGCAAATATCATGTCGGGGAAGGTGCCCTCGGCTGCAGAGGACTAGCCGAGGGCTCTGAGTACCGGGGACCCCTGGGTGCCGAGGGCTCCAGGTGCCGAGGGCTGCTGTTTTCTGCCGTTTTTCTCCCAGTTTCTTAGTTTGCTTGAGAAACCCGTTCTGTGAGAGTTTAGAGCCTTCGGCCAGTGGGGCCGAAGGCACCCCTGGTGCGCATTGTGGGCTGCTTGGTACTCCGGGCGCCGTGAATTGGGCCTGTTGGGCCTTCTGGGCCTGTTGGGCCTTTACTGGAGTAGTAGGAGTCTGTGGGCCGGGTGTTCCCGAGCCATATACTCCATCAGGAGTCCCTCACTCCTTTTGCTGAAAGGTACTTGAGGGAAAAAGAGTAATTTGTGTTTGTCCCCTGCCGTTGTTCCGTTGTAATCTCTGAGGTTGGTGAGGAGTTGTTGCTTGTATGTCCCTGCCGAAGGCAGTCCCTCAGTTACCCACATGTCGGGACTCGAGGGATTGCTTTGCCGCCTGTTGGAGTTTTCACCATTTTTGTAATTTAATGATTTTCCCGAAGGGGTTCTCCAGTCCCCCACTCCTTGAGGCACTTGTAAAGTGGTGAAAAGGAGTAGAGTTTAGTCCGTTGTAGCATGGGGCCGAAGGCTGACGCTTTTCGTTTCATTTTGGGGGGATGCCTCGTTAAAAACCTCATTAGGAAAAACCCTATGGGAAAAAATCCTAATGAGGGAAAAAGAGTGCACTGAATTCCCCCAACGATGAATCGAAAACGTGAAACCTTGGTTCAAAATGGAGAATAATGGAAATGCCGAAGGCTCTCCTCGTTATGAGGGCTCATGTGTTGAGTAGCCGGAGGCTTGTCGTTGATGTAATGGGAGGTGCCGAAGGGGAGCCCCTTAATCTGAGGATCGAGGGCGTGATGGATGAGGGCAGTAGTTGAATTGTTACCGGGGTGTCCCCTGCTTGTTGATTAGTTGGTGATGAGGATTTCCGAGGGATCCCATTACCTGTGTGCCGTAGGCTATCCGTCGATGAGGCATACTCCCCGGGGGCTACCCGGCCCTTACAGTGCTGAGGGGGAATCCCCGAGGGGTGGCCTGATATGAAGTCTTGGGCTTCTGAAGGAGTGATCCCGAAGGCGACTGTTATGTACTATGTGGGGCACAACTCGGGGGCGTCTCTGGGTAAGCGTACCCGGAGGCTCTCCTTGATGAAGTGGAGTGAAGTAAGAAAATCCGGGGGCTCCCAGAATATAGTCATTGGGAATATAGCCGTTGGAATATGTAACGTCAGGATATAGCCGTTGGGGGGAGTACACGTGGCGCGTGATGGTTGGCTGCCCGTGGGCGGCGTCACCGGTTGGGCGAAGACACGGCGTGTAATGATGACAGTCCAACCGGAGGCCCGGTTCCCAGGCCCAAGCCCGGATTTCAGCACCTATAAATACCCCATGGCCGGCTTCCTTCCCCTTGTGCGAAATCCTTATAGCGAAGCTCTGCCAAAATTTCTAGAGAGAGAAACAGCATCCCTCGATCAATCCTCAGTTCTCAAAGGTCAGTTCCCCCCTGCTCTTCTCCTTCTAGTTAGTTGTGCCTTGTACCCTTAGGCTAGGAGATAGAATTTTCTAGGAAACCTTAGTTCTTCCGAGCCCTCGAGCTAGTGAATAGATGTCTTCACAGAGTGATTCCCAAGACATCTCGGGGGCGCCCTCGATGGAGGATGAAGTCCTCTCGGATGTGGAGTCCTCAAACGAAAAGTCCTCGGCCCAGGAGGATGTTGCGATGGCAGTAGAAGTGCAGAAGGAGCTGTTGGCTGAAGTTGAAGCCGAGGGCTTCGAGCAGGAGGTGGAAGATGAAGAGCTGGCCCTCGCCATGCAGGTTGCAGAGGAGGAGGAAGCAAAGGAGAGGACGAGGGTGACCGTGGCCGTCCTTCCCCCTCGGGGTGCTGGTGAGGCCAGCACCTCTCGGCCGCTTAACGCGGTTCCCATCCGGGTGGCCCCGGAAAGAAGAAGGTCAAGGTAGCTGCTCCCAAGAAGAAGGGCAGCGTTGCAGATCAAGGGAAGCCCCTCGATATGCCCGAGGGGTACTCCTACCTGAACACCGCCGCTTTGGAAATAAGGTCGAAGGTTGATGCGGCGGACATCTACGTCACTCAGCTTCACGTGGGCCCCTCGGCCATCGTGGTGACACCGGGTCCAGATGATGTCCTCTCCCGGGCTCCCGAGGGATGTATTGCGGTGCACGTTCTCTCGGTGACACCCTTTCCTCCGGGAGTACCTCCGGTTCGTGGGTCTGGTCCCCTGCCAGCTGACCCCGAACAGCCATTCTTACATTACTGGCTTCCTCCAGCTCTGCAAGTCCTGGGGGTGACGCCTAGCCTGGACCTCTTCTTCCAGAGCTTCAATCTGTGCTGGGGGGGCATGCGAATGCCGAGGGCTTCGCAAACTTGCAGCAGGTGGCCATGTTCAAGCTCTTCACTGAGGCGCCCTCCTCGAACAAAGGGTGGAAAGACCGGTGGTGCTACGTGAAGCTGACCGAGAGCCCCTTCCCGAGGGAGTTGCGCGACCGTTTCAGGAGGCACGAGAAGAGGAGGAGCGCCGCCCTCGAGAAAGATGGCAGGATTCTGGCCATGATCTCGGAGGGCCGGGACAAGAATATCACCATTAAGGAGTGCACTAAAGAGGGAGATCTCTACACCCTCGGGTTCCGGCGGTATCGCTTCCTGGGGGAAACAGATGAGAAGTTCCCGGTGTTTGAGGGAGCCTCCGGAGGTAGTGGCTGAGGGCACCCTCATTTTCATATCTTAGCACATAGTTTATCTGTTTGTTCTTTTATTTCTTGTGCCTTCTGTTAGTGACCCCTCAAAGGCCTTGCTCGATTCAAGAACAAGCCGGCCAAGGATCTGAAGGGGTCGGACGCGAGCGGCCAAAAGCCCGTCGGTGCGCTTTTCAAGAAGCCCGAGGGCGATGCTGCTGCAGCGAAGAGGAAACCGACGACAAAGGAGTCCCCCCAGGCCACCAAGAGATCAAAGAAGGGGGACGCCGTGAAGAAGGACCCCCCGGTGGTGATCGTGGATGATTGCCCCGCCTCCGGGGTGCACGAGGAGATGTCGGTGGCGAAGGTGCCGAGGGGTGTCCGGGAGCCATCTCTTGAGGTCCTTACGCTCTCCCTCCCGGCTGGTACGGCCGTGTTGAATGGCACAGCTGACCCGAGGGAGCTTCTGAGAGGTATAACCCTCGATATTGACAGGGCAGCCCTCGGGGCCGATGATGACCAAGCCCTCGAGGATAGGATCCTCCGGTTTTCCCTCACGGTAAGTCTATGACAGTTATCTTTCTCTTCTTTACTTCGAACTAGGAAATCATGTTCGGCCCTGCTAACTCCTTTATTTTTGCAGACCTGTATTGCCCTCGGAGAGCAGGCCCGACGGCTGGAGGAATGGCGTCTCCACAAAGCTGGGCAAGACGCAAAGATGAAGGAGCTCATTCTCAAGGACTCCAAGGCCACGAAGCTAATGGCCCAGCTTGAAGAGGACCTCCAGCTTGCTAGAGCGGAGGCCGGAAGGCTTAGGGAGGAGAAAGCAAAAGCTGAGGAGGCTGCTGCGGAGGCCGCAAAGAAAGCCGCCGAGGAGGCCGAGGTCGTCAGAGCGAAGGCTGTCGTCACAGCCCGGGAGGAGGCCATCTCCGGGTTCCTGGATGGGGGGTGGAAGGCCGAGGGACACAAGGAGTGGCTGTCCTCGGTTGTGGAGGCCTCAGTCGATGAGTGGTGCGAGGGCCCGGGCGAGGAATGGATGGCCCGAAAGGGCAAACAATATTATGATGGGGGCGAATTTTTCACCCAAGCCCTCATCTACCGGAGGATGGCTCGTCACTTGAAAATTGAGCCGAAGGACTTCGACCCGGCGGCATACGGGCTTCCCCCCTGCAGCCAGACATCCGTGTTCCTCTCCTCTCCGATGTCGAGAGGCCAGACCTGGAGGACACCGAGCTCCGGAAGGAAGCCGAGGGTGACGAACCTGAGGCCGATGCAGAGGTCACTTCGAAGCCATCGGAGGAGGCGGCCCCCGGGAATGATGTTGTTGATTTGTAGTCTGTACTTAGTAAATATTTGGGACTTGCTTTGTAATGGTCACACTCTTATACTTTCGGCCCCGGCCATCATTGTAACAATCACTTTTACTCTTCTTTTTGATGATTGATGAATGTTAGCCCTCGGGTCTCGTGTATTTGACTTGCTTACTTTAATTCATTTCCTCTCGAATGTATGCCGTCGTTTTCTCTTGAATGTATGCCTTCGCCATTTTTGAATGTATGTTTAGGACTTAGAAGACTTTCTTCCAAGTACGTTGCCCCTTGTAGCCCTCGGCTACTAGAAATCTTTAGTCAGTTGAACCTTTCGCCGAGGGCGCAATGTTCAGGACTTGGAAATATTTCTAAGTGTTTGTTCATCTGTTGGCCCCCGGCTGATCTTCCCTTCTGGTTCCGTGTAGCCTTCGTGCGTGGCCGGAGGTGAGGTGCTTAGGACTTAGAGAATTTTTCTAAGTGTTTGAATACAGTCATAGCCTTCGGTAGTTGGGCACCCTTTGCTAGATGTATGACCGAGGGCCCAGCAAAAGTTAGGACTTAGAAAATTTTTCTGAGTGTAGTCTCACCAATCCTTCAATCGTGTGACCCCTCGGGTTGCAGGGAGATTTGGGACTTAGGGATTTTTCTAAGTGTAGCATGTATGTAGTAGGAGCCCTCGGATGACTGTGAGGACAGTGTTTGGGGTACGCCCTCGGCTGGCATGTTGGCTCCACAAGGGGCGAAGCATTTAGGACTTAGCTTGTTTTCCTAAGTGTAGCACACCATAGGGCCTTCGGGTGTTTGTAGTTCAGTTTCTGTGAGATGATTAGGTTGAGAACCCAATCCTTAAGACTTAGAAAAATTTCTAAGTGTAGTTCCCCATTGGAAGCCCTCGGCTGGTAGCCTCCTTCCTGATGTGTGAATATTGGACCGAGGGCCCAACATATAGAGTTAGAAAATGGCGTCCGGGTCCGGAGCTGGATAAATGTGTTGCCGAAGGTATTTTTCTGGGATCCGGTATTTTTCTGGGATCCGGGCCGCCAATACCCTCGGGGTAAATGGCGTCCGGGTCCGGAGCTGGATGATGGGTTCCCCGGATCCCTCGGCTACCTTTTTCTGTAATTCCTCCATTTTGGCCATCGTGGCCTCGTATTTGAGGTCTGAATGAGGGGTGGAGGTGGTGGCGTGAGCTTTGTTGGCCTCCATTTCATCAAGTCGGCGTTGGAGGGACGCAATAATTTCATCCCGGGGGTCCTTCGGGAGGGTCTCCGCCCCCTGCGAACGAACCCGGGCCGAGTGGGCCTGGTTGATTTGGTGGCGAGCATCGTCGGCATGAAGGGGTGCCTTGCCTTTGTCCCGAGGGGGACGCTCCTCGTCTGTCCTCGAGACAGACCCTCTGCTTTCCTGGGGCCTTTGGAGTGCCTTTCCTCCGAGGCGGTCTTGGACCCCTCGGCGGTCTTGCCCCCCTCCGAGCCGGTTGAGGGTGGAAGTGCGGGGCCTTTCTCTGTTGCCATTGTGGCGGTCCCGGGACTGAACTTCCTGGGAGGCCGTATCTTGGGCCACTACCCCTTCGTCATTCCCAATCCGAGGGATGGGGTTTTCGAAGGGGTGTGGCAGAGGGGAAAGCGTGATGTTCTCCCCAACCTGGGGTGGAGCCGGAGCCAGGGTGCCGAAGGCACCCGGGTTCTGAGTGAGCGTCTGGATGAAGGCGGAGAGCGCCGAATGAACGTCGATGGTGAGAACTAGAGGGCTGACTTGGTCATCGCTCCAGTTTTTCTTCTTGGCCTCGATGCTGAGGCAGGCATCGGGGGCATTCTTCTGGATCTGAAGGCGTAGGTCGACAGCCGCCTGTTCCAGCCCAGCGATGACACCGCCCTCGAGAGCCCTGTGAGAGGCTTCGGGGGCGTTGACGTCGCCGAGGGCCAGGTTCTTGTCTTCTACATTTTTGGAGTTGGCACGTGTTGTTCTCACCATTTTGGTAGAGGGCTAGTGTTTGGCGAAGGGGGAGGGTTTCTTACTTGATTGTTCGAACTCTCAATGAAAGCACCAAATGATGGATAGTGTACCCGGGGGTAGCTTATCCGGGGGGTTATTGCGGGGAATAACAAGAGAGAAGTCAGAGCCAGTAAGTATAGAGAGAGAAAGTGTATTTAGAAAGTATGCAGCGTTTATGACTTGGTTACAAATGGGGAAATGGGGTGCTATTTATAGTAGCAATAAATGCCGGACAGGGACACGTGTCAAGCGCCCATTGACCGAGAGGTCACCTCATCTGGTTGGCACTGGCAACCGCATGTGGCCGTATTTAATGTGGCTGTTGGATGGGACGTTGTACAGGGTACGGTGATCTGTACACATGTGGCGCGGATATCATGTCGGGGAAGGTGCCCTCGGCTGCAGAGGACTAGCCGAGGGCTCTGAGTGCCAGGGACTCATATGCACTAGTTTATAGTGCATAAACGTATGTTTTTATGTTGATTGAGTGTGAATTTTCCATCACTTTTAGTTAGTTTGTAAGTACTTGTTTTATTTTGTTTGTAATTGTTCTCTCCTTCTTTTCGGAGTTATAGAATAGTGATAGAGTTTGTAGCAAGGAAAAAGGGAGAAAAAAGTGAAGACAAAAAGACCCAGGAGCACAAAAACCCGACCGGGTCAGGCCTTGAACCCGGTCGGGTCAGTTGAGGAATAGATCTAAGAAGAAAAAGTAAGACCCGGTCGGGTCAGATATGACCCGGAACACCAGAACATGCTGAAGATCACAAAGATTTTGAAAAAAAACTGATTTAGACCAAACCCGGTCGGGTCCCTCACTTGACCCGGTCGGGTCTGACTTGACCCGGGACAAATTAACGTGCTGGAACAATGAAACATGGGAGATTATCTGATTTTGACCGGTACCCGGTCGGGTATGTACCTATACCCGGTCGGGTACCCGGCCAAAGGTGTTGAAAAACACCTATAAATAGCACTCTTTTTCTCCTCTAAAAATGATCCCTTCTTCCATTCTCTTTAGCTCAGTTTAGAATAGCATTTCTTTATATTTTTCTAGCTATGTTTAGCCTCCAAATGAGGAGCTAAACTTCCATTCTTGGTTTTGCTCTTGAAGCTTGTTGATTATTAAAGTTGTGAGTTATTTTCTTAACTTCTTCTCTTGATTATTAATTCTTCCCTTAATCTCATTCTATATTAATGTTGGAGGGTTTCTAAGTGACGATTAGTTAACGGTCCTTCATTAATTACTACTAGAAACGATCAACGAACCGATGGTTAATCGTTGGTGGTTTCATAAGTAAGTAACTTCGGTTTATTAATGCACGGTCGTGGTTAATAAACTTAAGAGGGATCAATTTTGTTGGTTAAACCGAAACCGTTGTGTTAAGGTTATCAATCTCAATTGATTTCATCAAGGAGTTAAAAAGATTGAATGCTACTATTATATCGGTATACGGCGTTGTTCTATATTTGATTAATAGTAAGGGTTATTAATGAACGGTCGTTGTTAATAACTACCCTCGATGAATTGGAGATACTCCTCGGTTGAGTATTCGAGAGGGGATAAGTTATAGATATAACAAGGATCGACTAAAATATATCAACAAGTGGAAAGTAGCAAAGCCAAGTCCCTTTTATTCTTGAATTAAACACATATAGGTTGTTCATCTTAGTTCTTAATTAAATTAAATCACTCAAAACCAAAACCCCCCCTTTTCAATTACTAGTTTCATAAGAAGAAAATCATTCCTTTCCCTGTGGATACGAACTCTACTACGCTATACTACATATAAGTGTTTAGTATTGAAATTATTTTGACGCACCGTGACAAAGTGCTCGTCAAATTTGGCGCCGTTGCCGGGGAAAGGCAATTAATTTTCTTTTTATTTTTAGAAAAATCAAATATATATATATATATAAAGTTTTCTATTTTTGCTGAGCTTTGTTTGAGTATATGGTAAAAACCCGATCCATAAACCAACTCACCTACCAAACAAACCCCGAAATAGAAAAAGCTCTCGAGCGGTTAAAGAATAAATTCTCAAATACCGACTCGGGGGAATCCTCAAGTGCTAGTTCTCAATCTAGCGAGTCTGAGGAGTCAATATCAATGGCTCTTGAAACAAGAACGCTGAGGGAGCTCACAGCCCCTAATCTAAATCAACAACCCTTATGTATCACCTTCCCAACTCTTGATGCGGGTGCTACATTTGAGTTGAAATCCGGACTCATACATCTATTTCCATCTTTCCACGGGCTAAGAGGAGAGGATCCGAATAAACATCTTTCGGAATTCCACATCGTTTGCACAAGCATGTGCCCGAACGGTGTTACCGAGGAGCAAATTAAGTTGAGGGCTTTCCCATTCTCCCTCAAAGACACCACCAAAGATTGGCTATTCTATCTTCCCTCGGGAAGCATAGACACTTGGGCGGCAATGAAGAAGAGCTTCCTCGAGAGGTATTATCCCGCCTCCATCTCCTCATCTTTAAAGAAACAAATCAGCAATGTGGAGCGAAAAGATGATGAATCGTTCTACGAATTCTGGGAACGATTCAAGAAACTCTGTGCGAGCTGTCCGTATCACGGCTACTCGGAGCAAGACCTCATCCTTTACTTTTATGATGGTCTTTGCGATGATGATAGACGGATGATCAATGATGCATGTGGAGGAGGAATAGTCAACAAAACTCCTTCTCAAGCTAGGAATCTCATCTCGGAGTTGGCCGAAAATTGTAGACACTATGATCGGCGGTCAACAAAGAGAGTTATGGCAGCGGAATCCAACAACTCGTTGGAGAGTCAAGTAGCCGGCTTGACTTCTTTGGTTAAAGATTTCCTTTTGAATCCAAAAACCCAAGTCAAGGTCTGCGGCATCTGTTCAACACAAGGGCATCCCACAGATTCTTGCCCAACTTTACAAGAGGAGAACTCCGAGCAAGTCAATGCTTTGGGGTTCCAAGGCCAAAGGAGGTACGATCCTCACGGCAACACCTACAATCCAGGATGGAAGGATCATCCAAATCTAAGGTACGGAAACCCTCAACCCCCTCAACAAACAAACCCTCCCCCTCCTCAACAATTTAAACAACAAGGCCAAACATCGAACTCAAGCATGTCCACCGAAGACATGATTCGAGCATTAGCCATGAATATGACTACGATGCAACAAAGTGTGGCCCAATTTCAAGAAACCACAAGTCTAGTGATGGAGTATATGGGTCTGAGCCCCCGGACCCACATACTCAGAGGAACAGAAGACACAAGACACTGAGTGGCGCCCTCGTCGGCCAAGGGACCCCCGTCGGCCGAAAAGGTGCCAACTCAGATTATGGTCCTGAGCCCAAGGAACCCGGGTGCCCTCGTCGGCCGTGCCCTCGTCAGCCGTGCCCTCGTCGGCCACGCCCTCGTCGGCCACGAAGACCTCACAGAACCGGATTTTATACTTACTCATTTGTACAGCCCATTAGTGGCTTTGTATTCGGCCCAGTAGCGGTCCAGTTGTAAATGGGCCTCCCAAGCCCAAGGCTTGGGAGCCCAACCCTAATTTTCTCTATAAATACTCCCTTTGGGAGTAGTTATAGGGGTGACAAATTCATTCCATTGAAGCATATTATTGCACTTCTCTCTCTAGCTCTCACTTCTCTCTAGATATACTCTATCATTTGGTGCTCTCGTTGAGAGCTAGAACAATCAAGTTAGCACCCTTCGTCGCTACCAAGCACAGCTAACCACTGATCATGGGGAGAACTAAGTCAAACCGCAACCTCGTCAGCAAAGCCATCCCTGAGGACCAAGAGCCCAGGGAGCACAAGAGGACGCCACGGCCGACCAGGCCGGCGGAGGGGACCTCTTCCAGGAGGCCTTCAACCTCACAACGGACCTCCGTAACCAACTCAACGGCGGAGGCCCTGATGCCCGCCTCGGCTTGGACAAGAAGCGAGCTGAGAAGACGGATCACGCCCCGGCCCAGCCTATGGCCGTGGCCTCTCCGTCCGTTGACCCACAGGTCCAGGCCGCGCTGTCGGCCATCCTCGCCAGCTTGGCTCAGAACCCCACCGTCCTCAGCGCACTCTTGCCAAGGACCGGGGGGAACGTCACTCAACCTCCTCGGCCCCAACCGTTGGCCGTCCAGATAGGCAACGACGAGGGGGTGGTGCCCCAGGACACGGCGTCGTCCCACTCCCACCCTGCTTCCCCTCTTCGGCCTGGGCAGACCCCAGCGCGTGGAAAAGCCTCTGCCTTCAATAGGCTAGGTGACACGCGCCGTCGTCCGGTTTCGGAGAGAATCGCGGGACGGATTGGTGATCCTCGTCCTGGCTCGCCAAGGGAAAGCTTGGGGTCTGTGTCCCGGACAGCGGACCAGCCCCGCCCGGACAAGGGCAAGGGAAAGTTGCACGAGGATGACGTGCGTCACCAGATCAACGCGGCTCACAACGAGCGCATGAGGAACCAGCCGGGCGCTGCTGCGGCCGCCAGGGACCCCCGGGACGAAGTCATCGCTCAGCTGGAAAGGAGGCTGGCTCAGATGGAGGCCAAGCAGTCGGCCAACATCCCTACGGCCGGCGCCTCCAACGACCCCGGCCTCAACGCGCTCATGAACAAGGTGAGCGCCCTGGAGAGGGAGCTGGCCGAGGGGCGAGGTGACCCCATCATCCAGGTCAGGACCAGGACCCCTTTCACCAACAGGGTCCTCTCGGCCCCCATCCCGGAGAAGTACAGGGGGAACGCCATCAAGTCCTACGACGGCCGATCAGACCCCCAGGAACACTTCAGCCGTTATCAGAACAACATGCTGATGGTGAACGTGTCCGACGAATACCTCTGCCGTTGGTTCCTCTCTACTCTCGAGGGGCCAGCGTACGAGTGGTTCAACGCGCTCCCCGAAGGGAGCATCGACTCATGGCAGGATCTCGCCCAGCGCTTCCTCACTCACTTTGCCGGGAGGAAGCGCGCGAAGAAGTATTTCACCCACCTCCTCTCCGTCAAGCAGCAACACGAGGAGTCCCTCCGGTCATTCATCGATCGGTGGACGAGGGAAACCGAGGAGGTTGAGGGGGCCGATGAGCGCACCCTCCTCGCCTTGTATCAGGGAGCCCTCCGCAGCTCCCCGTACGCTAGGAGCCTCATCACCGACCCCCGAGGTCGTACGCCAAGGCGCTCCAGCGTGGAGGCTTGTATGCCGACGCCGACGAGCTCCACAGCCACAAGAGAGAGGGGGGCCATCCCCCCAAGAAGACAAATCCTTCGCCGGCCCCGGGTCCATCCACGGCCGGCCAGGGTGCCCAGGGCCGCCACGGCTCTGGTGGACAGAGTAAGAAAGACCGCCACTGGCGGCCGAGGTTGGAACGGCCGGGGGTAACCCTCACCCAACCGGTCGGCACCATCCTCGATTATGCCAAGAAGCACGGCCTCATCGAGCAGGCTCCTCGGCCGGCCGAGGAGATCCTTGCCATCCAGCAGGGCGGCACATACTGCCGGTTCCACAAGAACATCATCACACGCTTTGGCGTCCCCCAGGAGATTATATCAGACAACGGCACCCAATTCGAGGCAGCCCCTTTCCAAGAACTCCTCCGGGAGTTTGAGGTAAAGCATCGTTTCTCCTCCGTTGCCTACCCTCAGGGCAACGGGCAGGTCGAGAATGCCAACAGAACAATTATGGAGGGGCTGAAGAAGAAGCTCCAGGCCGCAGGAGGTAGTTGGGTCGACGAGCTCCCCAACATCCTGTGGTGCTACAGAACCACGCCGAGGAGGGCGACAGGTGAAACGCCTTTCGCCATGTGCTACGGCTTTGAAGCAAAGGCGCCCACGGAAGTTGCCATCCCCAGCCGACGGGTGGGACAGTACGAGCCTGACGCCAACGAGGAGAACATGAAGATTGACCTACACCTGGTTGATGAGAGGCGTGCGCAAGCTTACGTCCGAGCAGAGAACTACCGGCGTCAAGTAAAATCATACTATGACGCCAAGGTACGTTCCCGGCAATTTCAGGTGGGGGACTACGTCCTCCGCCGAAGGGAAGCAAGCCAGCCGACAGAGGGTGGCAAGTTAGCATTGAAGTACGAAGGGCCCTACATCGTCAGTGCCGTGGTCAAACCCGACACCTACAAGCTTAAACGCCCGAATGGGTCCAATGTACCACGAACGTGGAATGTACACCATCTGGTGAAGTTTTATCAGTAATCCGAAGGAGGTGCAGACGGCGAAGCCCTCACCCCTTAACGGGTTACTGATTGAACGCCACCCTCGGCCTCGAGCCACTCATGAATAAAATCATGTTCTGATTTTTTCTCCGGAATTTAAAGTAAAACATTAGCAGGTGCCTCCGTCGGCCACCTTAGAGCGAAAGGCTCAGGCATGGCCGACATGGCCCCTTGCATTTGCAGCCCACGAGCGACAAGCTCCGGCACTCCATTGTATTTTGTATCAGCGAAGGGCTCAGGCCTAGCTGAGAGAGCACATCGTCCTGGCCCCGTAAGCCTAGAAGCGAAACGCTCAGGTATGGCCGACGATGTCCCCAGGACGAGGGGCCCGCAAACGGCCCACGTCTTGAAACGGGAAGCTCACCGCGTCGTCCACGCGCCAGATCGCAGGACGACAGGCCTGAAATCATGGCCGAGGTGACAAAATCCCAAAACTCAGGGATGGGCAACGACAGCCGTTGGAAACCGACCAAAAGTCTAGCCCGCGTCATAAATAGGCGACGGGACCCTCCCTGAGATCACGGACGTTATAAACGAAGTCCGAACCGGCTGAAGGACGAGCACACCCTTCGGCCGAAGCGTGAAAGAAGGATACCCCCGAAACGAAAAAAAAAATTAATATAAGGGAAAAAGAGGGAAGCCGACGGCCGCGCACACTAGCCGGCCTCGAGCAATGAAAAAATAAAATCCCCACAATTCAGGCCCAACTAGGCCAAGTACATATGAGTTGAACACAAGTGTAGTACCGCTGACAGGTAATATGGACGACACGTCCACGCACTACAAGGAAATGATCAAGGCCGAAACACACGCCTATAAAACCCTAACCGCATCGGTTGGGTGACACGCGAGAGGTGACCTTCATCGGCCACAGTCCTTTGAAGCACCAACGCTTGGTATGGAACAAAGAATCACAATCCCGAGGATAACCAGGACGAAGCGGGCACTCCACACACCCGCGGAAGAATCAAGCACAGGAAACAATCCTCAACAAGAAACCATGGCTGGCCGACGAAGGTAGGACCATCTCCTTGGAAAAGCCATTCCTCATCCAGCACCCTCGTCGGTCACAAGCCAGACCTTGGCCGGCAGCGGTACCGCAAAGAGGTAAATGCCTAACATTTGTATTTAGAAAATTCTCTAAGTACTCAAATGAAAGAACCCTAGCCGAAGCGGGTACCAGTACACTCCAAGGCCGTTAGCTACCTACACCTCTGCATGTGTACTTGGAAAAAATTCAAAGTCCAAAAGACTAAGGTGAAGGTGCCCTTAACGGCCACAACACAGGGATGAAGGCTGACAACGAGACTCGTTCAACGCTTGGCAAATCACCCAAACCATTTGCCAATAATGGGGAGAGACTCAACGCCAGGACGGAGCGGACACCACGGTCAAGGCCGAAGGGAAAGCACCTAAGTGGATCCAAAACATAGGAAATTTTTTGAAAAAAATCCTAAGTGTTATGATAGCAAAGAAACACCGGTCAGGCCGACAAGGCCACCAGGCCGGAAGGAAAGCAACTTCGTGGATCCAAAAACACTTAGGAATTTTTTTTTTAAAAAAAATCCTAAGTGTTATGATACTGCATCAACACCGGTAAAGCCGACAAGGCCACCAGGCCGAAATGGAAGCAACTACAAGAATCCAAAACACTTGAGAAATTTTTGGAAAAAATCCTAAGTGTTATGATAGTCGAGAAACGACGTCCAGGCCGATCAAGCCACTAGGCCGGAAAGACAGCAGCTACGTGGACCCAAAACACTTGGGAAATTTTTGAAAAATTCCTAAGTGTTATGATAGTAAAGCAAAGATGGATAGGCCGACCAGGCCACCGGACAGGGAGGCCGACCTCACGGACGTAGCGGACACTCACGGGTGACCCAAGTTATGACTTGACACTTAGACAATTTACAGAATTGAAATGACAAGAGGCAAACAAGCATACAAGGAATTCAAAGCCGAGCAGGACGACAAAAATATCTTCATTCATAATCAGTTCATTACAATTGGGGGCACTTCGGCCGTTACATCATTTGGCAAAAAATTGAAAAGCTAATTACAAAACAGGGAATAGCCGATCAAGCCTCCGGGGCACCTTCATCCGCGGCTGGCTCTTCAACCTCGTCGGCTCCCTCCTCGGCCTCAGTCTCCTGGCCGGTGGCGGCTGCAGCACTGGTGGTGGCGTCCAGGAAATCAAATTCGGTGTAATCCGGCTCGCCAAGGCCGGAGCTTTCAATAGGGGACTCCCGCTCCGATAAAGGAAGTTTGGCCTGCTCTTATGGGTCCTTCATCAGCTTCGGCAGCTTCAGGTTCCGTCTGGCCCACCCGGATGTGTAGTTCATGGCCTTCGGAGCATGAGATAGCTGACGACACAGGAGCCTCTGCATCCGCTCCTGGCCCATGTTATAATAGACGGCCATCTCCTTACTGAAATACTCCTGGCCGGCGGGGGAGTTCATCCCCCAATTCTCGAGCCTGGCGGCCACCACCTCATAGCACCAGGGGAGCCTCTCATCGGCCTTCCACCCCTCGGCCAGGAACTTCTCAACGGCCTCATCGGCAGCCCTCACAACGGCGGCCTCGGCCTCAGCCTTCACCTTCACGGCCTCCTCGCTCTGGCGCCGCTCGGCCTCCAGCGCCCTTTGGGACTCCTCGAGCTCCCTTTTGCTCTCCTCGAGCCTGGCCAGGGCATCATCCCTGGCTGCTGCGGCTTCATCGGCCCTTGCCTGCAACGCCCTGGCATCCTCCCGGAGCCGATCCAGGCAAGCTACTGCCTCGTCGGCCGAGGCAGCCTTCTGCTCCAGCTCCTTCAGACGAGCTATCTCCCGGTACTGCCTTTTATGAATCTCCATGAGCATAAAGGCACTCTGCAGAACAAGGAAAACAAAAGTCAGGGAAATGAATCTACACGGACGACGAGAAAAACGACACATACGAAGGAAAGTAACTTACTTGGACGAGGAGGTCCATGCCGCCCTCGTAAATCTTCACGTCCCCGAGCTTCTTCAAGTAAGCCCGATCTTTGGCCGGCATGGCCTGGGCCAGGACGTCGTGCCCAGGGACGACATCATCAAACACACCCCGGCCAACGGGGTATTCTACCATCTTCTGGTAGGTGGCACCGGCAATCTCCTTGCCGGCCCTCTTCGTCCGTGGTTCCTGGACGAGAGGAAGCGATGGGGCAGCATCGCCAGCAGCAGTAAGGTCCACGACGGGACCACCATCGTCCACGCTGGGGACAGTCAGAGTACCGGCCTCGGTAGCCGGAGAAGGAGAAGGTGCCCTCTTCGTCTTCTTGGAGACGTTCAGGCTGGCTTCAGTTAATTTTTTCTGGCCGTCAGTGGCCGGCCTCTTCTTCTTCGATGGGGCAGGCTTTGGGGCCGCACCAGTAGTAGCCCCGCTCCCATCGGCCGCGGCACGTCTGGCTGCTTCGGCCGCCTTAACAGCCAACTCCTCGGCCGCTTTGGCCTTGGCAATAGCCATTATGGAGCGACGATCCATCGCAAAATCTACAAAGGAAAAACACAAACAGATTAGTAAGGCAAAGGAACAAAACATAAAGACAGAAAGCCGAAGAAGTAATTACCATCGGCCTCAGCAGGAATGCCCAAATCCGGGCCATCGGCCTCTTCAAAGGTGGTGGTCATCCTCGGCCAGAGTTGGAGGTCATCCTCCTTGTCACCATAGACATAGTACCTCAGGAAGCCGAGGGCGGTCATCCTGTATTCAGTAATGTAATCCTTCACGCTCCTCGGCCCCCCTTCCAAGAAAGCCTCCACCTGAGCGTCCAAAATAGAGCTCTTCGGCGGGTCATGCAGGTTAAACCTCCCGGTGTGGCCGAGGGAGGGAAACTCGGTGCCACTCTCACCAATGGACACAAACACGAACTTGCTCTTCCACCCATGAATGGACGTAGGCAAATCCGTGAAGCTCCTCTTCTTCGGCAGCTGTTGAAGAGTAGCATAGGCCGCACAGTTCTTGTGGCTTCCTCGGCCGATCTGGTACAGATTCATGAATAGTGCCGTTGTCGGCCTGTAGCCCAACTTCTCACACCGGAGCAAAAACCCCACCATCAAGGAGTAGCTGTTCGGCGTCAGCAAGGCCGGAGGAAGCCCTACCATGTCCAGGTACTCAGTAATGAAAGGGTGAAGGGGGAACCTCAACCCCTTAGCAAAACTCATCGGGTATACTCCAAAGTATCCCGGTGGTGGAAAAAGAACATGGTCCGTCAGCCTGGGTGCCCTAACCCGCCCGAACGGCCCCACGTACATCTGGGCAACAAGATAGTCGGCCGCACTGCTCTCCGGCTTGATCAGGTAGATGTTGGTGAGATCCAGGTAGGAGATGCCCGGCCCACTCTTCGGCCTCCTCACTCTCTTCGGCTTAGCGGCTCCCTTAACGGCGGACACTGACCTCGGGCACGGAATGACAGCAGAAGTGGACGCCCCGTCCACCACTCGGGACGCACCTGCGTCCTCACCCCTTGAAGAAGAGGCGGACTCCTCGTCCTCGACCTCGTCGTCCACCACCTCTTCGGACTTGTAAGGACTCAAATGTTGTATCTCCTCCTCGAACTCCTCGAGCACCTCATAGTCTAGTGACCTCGTGGAGGGCTGGTCGTCGTAAGGGTAGTAGTCTTCGTTCAAGCTCTTCATCACAACAAACTACTACGAGCCTAAGGGAAGTAACTTAGGATCTAAGGGTGTTCACACGCCTAACACTAAATCACTAGCCTAGGAAGCAAAGTATGCACAAAGTACAGGAGATGGCGATGAACACTAACCTTGAACAACGAAGAACAAGCTTGGGAGTTTCTCTCTAGAAAAATGGCCAGCACTTCGACAATTCAGAATGCAAATGTGGTTTCTCGTCGGAGGGGGAGGGGTATTTATAGAACCCCCCCACCCAACGGTCACTACATGTGGCACCTTCCCAATGGCCACAACAACGGCCACCAGTGGGAGGCCACCACGTCACCAACGGGCCAGGCCCAACCCACATCAACAGCCCACCGAAAAATCAGACTCCACGGCCTACACGCTTGCCGGTTTTACAAGTATCAGCAAGAGCCCACAACGTCCCATTTGCTTGCCAGGAGACAACAACGGCCAGGAACGTAACAAACGCCCATAACGGCCACAGAACAAAATGAACAAAGAGCCCACAGCCATCGGCTCCTCGTACTAACCCTTGATGATAACTCTCTACAAGCGATCTGCGCACAAGGGTTCTCCCACAGGCTTACCTTGGCCAGAAAATCGCCATGAGGGTTGGATTCAGGGGGACTACGGCGAGGCCGCTTCGGCCAGGGACTCAAGCAACTCCTTCACCCCTCACACTCTTCGGCCTGAAGCAGTGGGGGACTGGGGGACTACATCGGCCTCAACAAAACAAAAAGGAACAACACAAAGAACACGGATGTAATCACAAAGCATGGCCATATCGTCCACGCATCACAATGGCACCTCGTCGGCTAGAAACACATAACATCATCAACAACGGCCAAAAGGAGTGCGCGAGCACCCTCATCGGCCACCCAAAGGAAAGGAAGCCATCGTCCTCAAAGGGAGCAACCTCAACGGCCTCATCGGCCCAAAGGTGAACTTCAACCATCAGCGCCCAAGCAAAACGTGCCTTCAACGGCCACCATTGAAAGAAGGACACTCATCGTCCCAAAACGAAGACATCAAGTAAACAACAGCCTCCCTGTCCACAACAAGGAACAGGTAACGGCCAAGGGCAACAAAGCATAGGAATCTACTCTCCTTCACTTCATCTCTGTCTCAGCTTAGAGAGTGGGGGACTCCTGATGGAGTATATGGGTCTGAGCCCCCGGACCCACATACTCAGAGGAACAGAAGACACAAGACACTGAGTGGCGCCCTCGTCGGCCAAGGGACCCCCGTCGGCCGAAAAGGTGCCAACTCAGATTATGGTCCTGAGCCCAAGGAACCCGGGTGCCCTCGTCGGTCGTGCCCTCGTCGGCCACGCCCTCGTCGGCCACGAAGACCTCACAGAACTGGATTTTATACTTACTCATTTGTACAGCCCATTAGTGGCTTTGTATTCGGCCCAGTAGCGGTCCAGTTGTAAATGGGCCTCCCAAGCCCAAGGCTCGGGAGCCCAACCCTAATTTTCTCTATAAATACTCCCTTTGGGAGTAGTTATAGGGGTGACAAATTCATTCCATTGAAGCATATTATTGCACTTCTCTCTCTAGCTCTCACTTCTCTCTAGATATACTCTATCATCTAGCATCCACAATTTGGAAAGAGCGGGCAACATTTCCAGGAGGAATGAGATGCCACAAAACCTCATGCTTTTCTGTGAGATTTTCGATGCATGGGGTATCGACTTCATGGGACCATTCCCAAATTCCCAAGGTAACATATACACCCTTCTTGCAGTAGACTACGTCTCCAAATGGGTGGAGGCCAAAGCAACAAAAACTGATGATGCCAAGGTGGTGGCTAGTTTTCTCAAATCACACATATTTTCAAGGTTCGGGGTCCCTCGAATTTTAATTAGCGATCGAGGCACACATTTTTGCAATAAAATTGTGGGATCCCTATTGAAAAAATATGGTGTGACTCATAAAATTTCTATAGCTTACCACCCTCAAACAAATGGCCAAGCGGAGACCTCAAACAGGGAGTTGAAATCTATACTCCAGAAAACAGTGAACCCGAACAGGAAGGATTGGAGTACCGAACTGCTTACAAAACCCCAATCGGTATGTCTCCTTATAGACTTGTGTTTGGGAAAGCATGTCATCTCCCTGTAGAGCTCGAACACAAGTCCTATTGGGCGGTTAAAGAATTCAACCTCAATCTTGACGAGGCCGGTGTACATAGGAAGCTCCAATTACAAGAATTGGAAGAACTTCGCCTGGATTCTTATGACAATGCAGAAATATACAAAAGAAAGACGAAGGAGTGGCATGATAAAATGATCATACGAAAAGACTTTAAACTTGATGAAAAAGTCCTCCTATTCCAATCACGCCTTCATCTATTTCCGGGAAAGCTGAGATCCCGTTGGACCGGACCATACAAAGTGGTCAAAACATATCCACACGGGGCGGTGGAAATTCAGGACATGGAGACGGGAGAGGTGCTGAAAGTGAACGGACAGAGATTAAAACCCTTCTTTGAGGGTTTTCAACCCAAAAATGTGGAAGTCGTAGACCTTTCTGAACCGGTCTACGAATGAGGAACAACAGAAGATATCGTCGAGCCACGACGTTAAATAAAGCGCTTCTTGGGAGGCAACCCATGCACGGTATATTTTTCTTCTTTTTATTTTAGTAGTGTGTGTGTGTGTAAAATCATTTCAAAAAACAAAAAAAAACAAAAAAAAACAAAAAAAATTGAATTTGGAGTATACCCGGCCGGGTATCACAACTCACCCGGTCGGGTATTACAGGAATACAGGGATACCCGCACGGCTACCCGGGTGGGGAAATGAAAAATTAAAAAAAAAATAAGGTGACCCGACCAGGTATGTGAGTTCACCCGGTCGGGTATTGCAGACAGACGGAGATACCCGCATGGCTACCTGGGTGGGGGAGCGAGAAAATTGATAAAAGGAGGAAAACCCGACCGGGTACCTTATTTCACCCGATCGGGTATCAACCACCAGACCTCACTAGTTAAGAACGCAGCTTACCCGACCGGGTCAAATAAGGAGACCCGACCGGGTATCCAGCCAAAAAAACATTTTGCCAACCTCCGGAACGCTGACCCGATCGGGTAAATAAGGGGACCCGACCGGGTCAACGACTTTTCAGCATATACCAGGTCGGGCATTTGGTCTTCTTCCCCATTCCTTCTCCCCAAATTTCGAACCAACCCTCCCCAAACCTCCATTTTCATCCACCAAAACTCCCAAATCTCCCCCATTCCCACACCAAATCCATCAAAAAACATCAATTTCTTCATCTCCTCACCTCCCTCTTCCACCCTACACCAATTAATCCCTCCAAAATCTCCCAAATCAACCAAACTCAAAAACCCTACCCCAAATTTCGAACCTCCCCATTTTCGGACATTCAAGGTCCAATTTCAAGCCAAATTCCCCAACAAACACCAAAAACCTCTTCTCCTCATCATCCTCTACAAAACCATACCACTCACCCTCACCAAACCTCACCTCTCCAAAAAAAAAATCAAAAACCCTTCAAAAAAAGGGGAGGAAAACAATTCCATGGCACCAAAAAAGGCAAGAGCTTCTTCTTCAAGAGCTCCAAGAGCTATTCCACCAGTAGAGGGCTTCGAATCAGTGGAGTTTGAGACCGAATCACAACGCATCCGCTTCCTTGAGCAATCCGAACGAGAGGTAAAACCCTCCCGCTTTGTATGCCAATTGACTTTAACAATGTTCTGGATTCATGACATTATGAGAGAGATATTCCAAAGGTGTGGCATGCTTAAAATATTTGATATGCACTATTGGCCATATTCTCGTTTGGTATATGAATTTTACAGTTCTGTTGAGCATGTGAAGGATGAAAATGATCACACAAATAACACGATCAACTTTCGTTTGCTCAACGAGAACCGCTCACTCACCAAATGAGAATTCGCTGAACACTTCGGTCTACCTTTGCTTGATGACACGGTAGCGTATAGCTCACCGGTGGCCTATGAACTATGGGGAAGAATGACCGGAATTGTCAAAATTCGTACCTCCCACCTCAATGTCAACCATGTCCAACACCCGGTCTTCCGAATTTTCTTAAAATTCTTGGCTAATTGCTTTTTCGGAAGACCAAACAACCATCAAACTAGGGTGTGGGATGTATGCCTCTTAGCACAAGCTGTTCTTCCGGGTGCCGGGCCATATGATGTGACCACAGTTCTTTGGGATCACATCATCAATGTTAAAAATGGTGGAGGAAAAATTGTGATAGGGGGTCTAATTACCCACATTGCCACGCTATATGGTTTTGTATGCAATGGTGCACAAAACCACAGGACCCTTCTTGGCCTTCAATTTTTAAGAATGCTGGCGATGTGACCCTCTCACACATCGAACATGATGGCCTAGAAATCTACAATTGGCACATCAAACCAGGCCAAGAACTATACTACCCCTTCCCTTCCGAAAACCTCCCGCTTAACATCATCGATCACCAAATCGATGATGGACACCACTATTGTATGCCCGGGGGAATTCCACCACACTTTGCACCCCCAGAAAATGAGGTGGGGGACAATGAAGCCGCCAATGAACAGTCTGCCCTTGAAGCACCACCCATCATTCCTGAACAACCTCGCCCACAACCCCATGCTCATCGATACTCTCCATTTGAGCAAGAAATGCTAAACAGCATGAATGCTCTTAACCTCAATTACACCCAACTTCGGGAGGAAGTCGGGCTGTACAGAAATGAGCAAAGGCACAGCTTCGAGAGGATTGAAGAACAAAGGCGAGAAGATTGGTGCCGATATGAAGAGGATCAAAGGACGACTTTTGGGCCTATCTACTCCTATATCGCGCATCAGGGAAACTTCACCTCCATGACCACTCCTCCTCCGGCACCTTCATGGTACAGTCCCACTGAATGGGGTTATTTTGGTGGCTCAACCTCTAGTGGTGGTGGCGGGGAAGACGGATACAGCGGGGATCATATGGACGAGGATACACAGTATAGGGGCTATGGAGGATTTTTCGATGGCGGAGATGCGGGCGGGCACTAGGGACTGTGCCACGGACTAGTGGTGGGGGAGATCTTCCCGGTATGTTCACATTCACACTCTTTATTCTTGTTATTTTCTTAAAAAAAACAAAAAATAAATAAATAAAAAACGAAAGTTTGTTAAGTTGAAAACCCACAAAGGGCAGCTTAAGCAAAAATAAAGCAAAAATAGGAGTGAGTTTGTGAGATTTAAAAAAATAATAATAATAAAAATAAAAAAAATGTGGGAAGCTGGGTTGAAAACCTGAAAGGGCACCTAGGCAAAATGAGAGAATGAGAGAAAGTTATTTCTTTTGATTTTGCAGGACCCTGAGGGCAATTACTATAGAGAGTTCGTATTGAAATTGAAGACCCATCTTTACTCTTTTGGTTTTGGAGATGCTTTATGTATTTGTTATAAAAACTTGTGGATGTTGGTGTTGCTACTCTTGTCAATTAAGGACCCCTTGGACAGAATTTGTTTTACTCGAGACTAGTAAAAATTCAAGTGTGGGGGTGTTTGATATGCACTAGTTTATAGTGCATAAACGTATGTTTTTATGTTGATTGAGTGTGGATTTTCCATCACTTTTAGTTAGTTTGTAAGTACTTGTTTTATTTTGTTTGTAATTGTTCTCTCCTTCTTTTCGGAGTTATAGAATAGTGATAGAGTTTGTAGCAAGGAAAAAGGGAGAAAAAAGTGAAGACAAAAAGACCCAGGAGCACAAAAACCCGACCGGGTCAGACCTTGAACCCGGTCGGGTCAGTTGAGGAACAGATCTAAGAAGAAAAAGTAAGACCCGGTCGGGTCCCATACCCGACCCGGTCGGGTCAGATATGACCCGGAACACCAGAACATGCTGAAGATCACAAAGATTTTGAAAAAAATCTGATTTAGACCAAACCCGGTCGGGTCCCTCACTTGACCCGGTCGGGTCTGACTTGACCCGGGACAAATTAACGTGCTGGAACAATGAAACATGGGAGATTATCTGATTTTGACCGGTACCCGGTCGAGTATGTACCTATACCCGGCCGGGTACCCGGCCAAAGGTGTTGAAAAACACCTATAAATAGCACTCTTTTTCTCCTCTAAAAATGATCCTTTCTTCCATTCTCTTTAGCTCAGTTTAGAATAGCATTTCTTTATATTTTTCTAGCTATGTTTAGCCTCCAAATGAGGAGCTAAACTTCCATTCTTGGTTTTGCTCTTGAAGCTTGTTGATTATTAAAGTTGTGAGTTATTTTCTTAACTTCTTCTCTTGATTATTAATTCTTCCCTTAATCTCATTCTATATTAATGTTGGAGGGTTGCTAAGTGACGATTAGTTAACGTTCCTTCATTAATTACTACTAGAAACGATCAACGAACCGATGGTTAATCGTTGGTGGTTTCATAAGTAAGTAACTTCGGTTTATTAATGCACGGTCGTGGTTAATAAACTTAAGAGAGATCAATTTTGTTGGTTAAACCGAAACCGTTGTGTTAAGGTTATCAATCTCAATTGATTTCATCAAGGAGTTAAAAAGATTGAATGCTACTATTATATCGGTATACGGCGTTGTTCTATATTTGATTAATAGTAAGGGTTATTAATGAACGGTCGTTGTTAATAACTACCCTCGATGAATTGGAGATACTCCTCGGTTGAGTATTCGAGAGGGGATAAGTTATAGATATAACAAGGATCGACTAAAATATATCAACAAGTGGAAAGTAGCAAAACCAAGTCCCTTTTATTCTTGAATTAAACACATATAGGTTGTTCATCTTAGTTCTTAATTAAATGAAATCACTCAAAACCAAAACCCCCCCTTTTCAATTACTAGTTTCATAAGAAGAAAATCATTCATTTCCCTGTGGATACGAACTCTACTACGCTATACTACGTATAAGTGTTTAGTATTGAAATTATTTTGACGCACCGTGACAAAGTGCTCATCAGGGACCCCTGGGTGCCGAGGGCTCCAGGTGTCGAGGACTACTGTTTTCTGCCGTTTTTCTCCCAGTTTCTTAGTTTGCTTGAGAAACCCGTTCTGTGAGAGTTTAGAGCCTTCAGCCAGTGGGGCCGAAGGCACCCCTGGTGCGCATTGTGGGCTGCTTGGTACTCCGGGCGCCGTGATTTGGGCCTGTTGGGCCTTTACTGGAGTAGTAGGAGTCTGTGGGCCGGGTGTTCCCGGGCCATATACTCCATCATGTACTACTTCCGTCCCAAAATGATGGTCCTGTATTTCCTTTTTGGATGTCCAAAAATGATGGTCATGCCAACAAAGCTCACGCCACCACCTCCACCCCTCATTCAGACCTCAAATACGAGGCCATGATGGCCAAAATGGAGGAATTACAGAAAAAGGTAGCCGAGGGCTCCGGGGAACCCATCATCCAGCTCCGGACCCGGACGCCATTTACCCCGAGGTTATTGGCGGCCCGGATCCCGGAAAAATACCGAGGGCAACACAACAGCCCTACAACGGGAAGACGGACCCCCAGGAACACTACAGCAAATATCAGAACAGCATGATGATGGTAGGGGCGTCGGACGAATATTTGTGTCGTTGGTTCCTCTCCACCTTAGAGGGGCCGGCATACGAATGGTTCAACCAGTTGCCCGAAGGCTGCATTGATTCGTGGCAAGAACTCGCCCAACGATTCTTGACGCAATTCACCGGGAGGCGTCGCACGAGGAAGCACTTCTCCCACCTCCTAACCATACGCCAGAGGAGGGATGAGACCCTTCGGGACTTCCTGGAGCGCCGGAGAACGGAAGCCGACAAAGTCGACGGTGCTGACGACGGGACCCTCCTGGCCCTCCTACAAACCGTCCTCCGCACCGGCAACTTTTCAAGGAGCCTCATCATTGAACCCCCCCCCCCCCCCCCCCCGCGCGACTACATAAGGGCCCTGCAGCGGGGGGACCGATATGCCGAGGCCGAGGAGGTGGAGAAATACCACCAGCATCCGGATCAGCAACCCCCGAAGGCTGACAACAGGAACAACCGGGGGCTGCTCCAAATCAGCCCAAGTCTTCGGGACCCTTTGATGACCGTCCTCGGCAAGGCCAAGCCAAGCCCGGGGGAGGTTATAAGAACAGCCCTAAGACTTGGGCACAACCCATTCTCCTGGACTGCCCCCGGACACCATTGACGCACCCCGTCAGCGTCATCCTTGATTTTGCCGAGGAGAGGGGCCTCGTTGAGCGCGATTCTCGCGCACCCCCGGAGGTACATGCTATCAACCCTCAGTTCCCATACTGTCGTTTCCATCGGCACCAGGGGCACAGAACCGATGGCTGCCATCAGCTAAAGACGGCCATCGAGAGATTGATACAAGCGGGGCACCTGTCCCAATTTATCCAGAGCCCTCGGCAGGAGGGACCTTCTCATCAGGGACCTCCCCGAGGGCACCACACGAAGGTGAACGCTTGGGTGAACCCGAACACCATCCCCCTCGGCAAGAAGAGGGAGATCAGAAACTTGGAGGAGGAAGAGGAAGAGTACCCCCACTACCAGGAGAAAAAATGCCACATCCTCATGATCACCGGTGGCAATACAGGGGGCGATTCCACCAGTCAGCGGAAAAAGTGGGCTCAATCGCTTTACGTGGGGGAAGTCACCCATATGCCTAGGGTAAAGCGGCTGAGGGAGGAACCCATCACCTTCACCAACGCAGATCTCCCTCCTACTTCCTCTCCTCACAGGGATGCCTTGGTGATTCGTACTGAAATAAACAACACCATCATTCACCGAACTTACATTGACACGGGCAGCTCCGTCAATGTAATGTACCTCAGCACCTTTAGAGAGCTGCATCTGGAGAGGGGGTCCCTTCGGCCCATTAAGACCCCTCTTGTCGGCTTCACCGGTGATACTATTGATTCCGAGGGGGTAATAACCCTCGCGGTAATCTTCGGCGACGGGCTCCATAGAGCCCAGCTCGAAGTGGAGTTCGTCGTCGTCAACATCGACTGTGCCCACAACATCATCCTCGGCCGGCCAGCCCTCGAGGACCTCGAGGCCGTCATCTCCATGAGGCACCTCTGCCTCAAGTTCCCCGCCGAGGGGGGCATTGGCTACTCCCGGGGGAATCAGAAAATTGCCTGCGCTTGCTATCTTCAAGTCACGAAGAAAGTAAGTAAGACGGAGTTCCGTGTTGACACCATCACCGGAACCATCGATGAAGAAGAAAAGAGGCCGAGGGCTGAACCAGCCGAGGACATAGAAGACTTTGCGCTCGATCCGGCCAAGCCGGAGAGAGTCGTGAAGATTGGAGCCCAGCTCCCTGAAGATCTGAAGACCGGTATCACCGACGCCCTCCGCGCCTACTCCACTGTCTTTGCGTGGGGGCCGAAGGACATGCCGGGGATAAGCCGAAGGGTCATCACCCACCGCCTCTCGGTGGACCCCTCGGCAAAAGTAGTACAGCAACGAAGAAGACCCCTCTCCGCCGAAAGGAGGGAATTTGTGAAGAAGGAGGTCGCCATGCTCCTCTCTATTAAGCACATCAAGGAGGTAAAATACCCCTCATGGCTGGCGAACGTAGTCCTCGCACAGAAGCCTCCTACCTTCCGCATGTGCGTGGACTACACGGATCTCAACTAGGCGTGCCCTATGGACCCTTTTCCTTTGCCTAATATCGATCAACTTGTAGATGAGACCGCGGGGTGTGAAATCATGTCATTCCTTGACGCATTCCGCGGGTATCATCAGATCTTCATGCATGAGGAAGACGCCGAAAAGACAGCCTTCATGACTCCCGAGGGCATCTTCTGCTACCTAGTGATGGCCTTCGGCCTGAAGAACTCAGGGGCCACCTACACCCGGATGGTGGCCCGAGTCTTTCAGGCCGTCCTAGGGCGCACCATGGAGGCCTATGTTGACGACATGATCGTCAAAAGCAAACAATCTTCCAGCCATACCGACGACCTCCGGGAAATCTTCGCCATCATGCAAAAGTTCAACCTTCGGCTAAACCCGAAGAAGTGCACCTTCGGCGTCCAAGGGGGCAAATTCTTAGGCTACATGGTGAGCCGAAGGGGTATTGAGGCCAATCCTGAGAAGATCCAGGCCATCATCAACATGGAGCCCCCACGCAATGTGAGGGAAGTTCAACGGTTGACGGGCCGCCTGGCAGCCCTCAACCGCTTTCTATCTAAATCAGCAGAGAAGTCTTTACCCTTCTTCCAGATCATGAGGAAGACGGTTGGCTTTCAATGGACTCCAGAATGCCAGGGGGCTTTCGACGAGCTCAAACGATATCTATCTTCACCCCCTGTGCTCTCCAAACCAAAGGTAGGGAAGACCCTCTATCTCTACCTGGGGGTCAGCCCGGCAGCCATCAGCTCCGTGCTTATCTGGGAGGAAGACGGCATCCAACATGCCATCTTCTATGTAAGCAAGACCCTAAGGGAGGCCGAGCTCAGGTACTCTCCTGTGGAAAAACGGTGTTAGCCATCGTTTGGACCGTCAAGAAGTTGGGCCACTACTTCCAGGCTCACCCGGTTCAGGTCCTCACTCATCAACCCCTCGGCGCCCTCATGAGGAGCCCCACCAGCTCCTCCCGCATGGTGAAATGGGATATCTTCTTAAGCCAGTACAACATTGACATCCGTCCGAGGCCTGCCATCAAGGGCCAAGCCCTGGCGGACTTTGTGACGGAGTGTACCGCAAGAGCAGCCACGGACGGGGAGCCCTCGGCTACCTCTGATGACTGGTGGACCCTCTACACCGACGGCTCCTCCGCGACCAGAGCTTGCGGGGGAGGGGTAGTCCTCGTTACTCCCGAGGGCTTCAAGGCCTACTATGCCATCCGCTTCTCCTTCAGAGTCTCCAACAACGAGGCCGAGTATGAGGGCCTCCTATGTGGCCTTCGGCTGGCTGCCAACATGAAGGCTCGGTAGATCCATATCAAATGCGACTCCAAGTTGGTCGTTGGCCAAATATCCGAGGAGTATGAGGCCAAGGAGGGAAGAATGAAACAGTACAAGGAGGCGGCCAAGGAGTTGCTTAAGGTATTTGACGCACACTCTCTCACTCAAATACCGAGGGCTCAGAACTCCGAGGCCGACATACTATCTAAGCTCTCGGCCGACTCCCCCGAGCACATCTCCAAGATTGCTAAAATTGAGGAACTCAGTCTCTCAAGTATCCATGCAAGCCCCGTCATGAACATACAACAACGCCAAGAGGACTGGATCTCAGATATCATCACCTTCATCTCCATAAGGCAGCTACCCGAAAATGAGACCCGCGCTAAACTAGCAAAGCTGAGGGCTCCTAGCTACACCATCGAAGACGGAAGGCTCTACAAACGGTCCTACAACGGCACGCTACTTCGGTGCCTTCATCAAGATGAAGCTGAGGTCGCAATGGAGGAAGTGCACAGTGGCACTTGCTCGGCTCACCAGGGGCCCTTCTCCATGTCCCGAGGGCTCATTCTCCAGGGCTACTTCTGACCAACCATGGTCAGGGATTGTGCTGACCTTGCCCGAAGGTGCACCGCATGCCAACATTTCCAGAAAGCCCTCGGCAGGCCAGCGGTCAACTATGCCCCCATCAGCACATCCGTCCCCTTTTCTCGATGGGGGATAGACCTTGTGGGCCCTCTGCCGAGGGGTACCTCTAACAATAGGTACATCATTGTGGCCATCGACTACTTTACCAAGTGGGTGGAGGCTGAGCCCCTCGCCAGCATCACAGAGGTGAAGTGCCATCACTTCGTCCTCAAGAACATCCTCACAAGGTTTGGCGTCCCCCAGCAGATCATCTCCGACAACGGAACACAATTTGAGGCAGCCCCCTTCTGTGCCCTTCTGGAGGCATGGGGCATCAAACACACCTTCTCCTCCGTTGCCTACCCTCAAGGCAACGGGCAAGTAGAGAACGCCAACCGGACCTTGCTCGAAGGCCTCAAAAAGAAGCTGGAGGCCGAGGGCGGTGGCTGGGTAGAAGAACTCCACAACATCCTTTGGGCCTACCGCACCACCCCTCGGCGAGCAACAGGTGAAACACCCTTCTCCCTCTGCTACGGGTTTGAAGCCAAAGCTCCTACAGAAGTCACCCTCCCCACCCGGAGGGTGATCCAATATGACCCCGAGGTCAACGACAGCAACATGGCCCTCGACCTCCACCTCCTTTCAGAACGCCGGGAGCAAGCCTTCATCCGGGCAGAGAACTACCGAAGGCAAGTCAAAAGCTACATCGACGCCAAGGTTTGCACCAGAGAATTCCAAGTGGGGGACTATGTCCTCCGGAGGAGGGAAGCCAGCCAACCAACCGAGGGAGGCAAGATGGCACCAAAATTCGAAGGTCCCTACATCATAGCAGCCATCATCAAACCCGGGACTTACAAGCTCAAACGCCCCAACGGGAAAGAGGTCCCTAGGCACTGGAATATACACCACTTAGTTAAATTTTATCAATAATGTAAGAGCGGCCAAGCCCTCATAACTAGTGAATGTACTATCCTATGGCCCAAGGCCTCCAATTTTGAAGAATGAAGACACATTCAAGACACCAAGAACACCCGCAAAACACTTATGAGCGGCCAAACCCTCATACCAACTACAGGCCCCAGGCCTCACCACAAGAAGAACCCCCTTCGGCACCAAGTGCCGAGGGCGGACACCATCAACACCTTCAACAACAGCGAAAACACCAAGTGCTTCAAACAAGACCCCTCGGTACCCAGTACCGAAGGTGGGGACTCCCATCACCGGCAACAGGAAACACCAAGTGTTTCATTTCGAGACCCCTCGGTACCAAGTACCGGGGGTACACATCTCACCCATCAACGTCAAACAGAAGAAGAACACTAAGTGTTCCTACAGAAGACCCCTCGGTACCAAGTACCGGGGGACTACATATCGAAACTAACACCAAGTGTTGTTTCTAAAAGCCGTACCCCACGAGGACGCATATACCAAAGGCGCCACCATCGGTGTCGGCGGCACGTAGTGCCCCCGGCCATTTGCAACTAGTGTGCAAGTGAAAACCCTTTCTTGAAACGCTTTCCGCGTCACTACCCCCAGGGTATGACAGGCATGAGAAATGCCCAGGATTCGACTTTCAAAAACGGAACGCTTTCCGCGTCGTCACCCCAAGGGTATGACAGGCACGAGAAATGCCTAGGATTCGACTTCCAAACCGAAACGCTCCCCGCGCTACCACCCCAAGAGTGTGGCAGGCCACGGACTATGTCTAGCGCCGAGGGGACGATTTTCAAAAATGAGGCGCTTTCCGCGCCATCCCCCAAGGGGAGGCAGGTTACAGACCACCATATCTTGTGCCCAGGAAACGACCCTCAATCCCCTCGGAACTCAGAAGGTTAACCCGAGGGAGAAGAGCCATTGGTGTATTCTGATGGTCTCCTCATAGGCCCAGCCTTACCAAGAAACCAAGTTTCTTGATGCCTTCCCTTCACCACCAACCAAAAAAAAAGAGGGGGTGAAGGGGAGTAGACTCATCGAGAAATCAGTGAGTACAACACTCCAACAAATCACAACATACCGAGGGATCCCTACGGGAACACCTCCGGTAACTGAAGGCTCCTATTTCCCGAAGGTTACTATTCAACAATACAAAGGGATGGGACTGTCTCAAGTACACTAAACGGCTAAGATCACTTCAAATAAGTGCCGAGGGCACCTACCATCGGTCATCCATTGCTACCAAGGGGTCCTATCCTGTAAAAGGGGATGCAACTGACTAAGGCAGCTCAAGAACCCTTCAAGAGAATGCCGAGGGCACCTATATCCCACCAGCATTCACTACAACATCAATGTCCTACAAAGTTTCCTAAGTCCACACTTTTGAAAAAATGACAACAGCCGGAGGCCCACATACCACACAACAGCCGCAGGCATCTGTCACTAACCGAAGGCTACACAAGGAAGCAACACTTAGAAAATTTTCTAAGTTCTGAAGATTGAGCCCCCGGCCTGATCAATATTTCAACTGAGGGTCCATGATAGCCGAAGGCTACTTGATGCAACAACACATAGAAAATTTTCTAACTCCTATATGTTGGGCCCTCGGTCCAATATTCACACATCAGGAAGGAGGCTACCAGCCGAGGGCTTCCAATGGGGAACTACACTTAGAAATTTTTCTAAGTCTTAAGGATTGGGTTCTCAACCTAATCATCTCACAGCAACTGAACTACAAACACCCGAAGGCCCTATGGTGTGCTACACTTAGGAAAACAAGCTAAGTCCTAAATGCTTCGCCCCTTGTGGAGCCACCAGCCAGCCGAGGGCGTACCCCAAACACTGTCCTCACAGTCATCCGAGGGCTCCTACTACATACATGCTACACTTAGAAAAATCCCTAAGTCCCAAATCTCCCTGCAACCCGAGGGGTCACACGATTGAAGGATTGGTGAGACTACACTCAGAAAATTTTTCTAAGTCCTAACTTTTGCTGGGCCCTCGGTCATACATCTAGCAAAAGGTGCCCAACTACCGAAGGCTATGACCGTATTCAAACACTTAGAAAAATTCTCTAAGTCCTAAGCACCTCACCTCCGGCCACCGCACGAAGGCTACACGGAACCAGAAGGGAAGATCAGCCGGGGGCCAACAGATGAACAAACACTTAGAAATATTTCCAAGTCCTGAAGATTGCGCCCTCGGCGAAAGGTTCAACTGACTAAAGATTTCTAGTAGCCGAGGGCTACAAGGGGCAACGTACTTGGAAGAAAATCTTCTAAGTCCTAAACATACATTCAAAAAGGGCGAAGGCATACATTCAAGAGAAAACGACGGCATACATTCGAGAGGAAATGAATTAAAGTAAGCAAATCAAATACACGAGGCCCGAGGAATAACATTCATCAATCATCAAAAAGAAGAGTAAAAGTGATTGTTACAATGATGGCCGGGGCCGAAAGTATAAGAGTGTGACCATTACAAAGCAAGTCCCAAATATTTACTAAGTACAGACTACAAATCAACAACATCATTCCCGGGGGCCGCCGCCTCCGATGGCTTCGAAGTGACCTCTGCATCGGCCTCAGGTTCGTCACCCTCGGCTTCCTTCCGGAGCTCGGTGTCCTCCAGGTCTGGCCTCTCGACATCGGAGGGGAGAGGAACACGGATGTCTGGCTGCAGGGGGAAGCCCGTATGCCGCCGGGTCGAAGTCCTTCGGCTCAATTTTCAAGTGGCGAGCCATCCTCCGGTAGATGAGGGCTTGGGTGAAAAATTCACCCCCATCATAATATTGTTTGCCCTTTCGGGCCATCCATTCCTCGCCCGGGCCCTCGCACCACTCATCGACTGAGGCCTCCACAACCGAGGACAGCCACTCCTTGTGTCCCTCGGCCTTCCACCCCCCATCCAGGAACCTGGAGATGGCCTCCTCTCGGGCTGTGACGACAGTCTTCGCTCTGACGGCCTTGGCCTCCTCGGCGGCTTTCTTTGCGGCCTCCACAGCAGCCTCCTCAACTTTTGCTTTCTCCTCCCTAAGCCTTCCGGCCTCCGCTCTAGCAAGCTAGAGGTCCTCTTCAAGCTGGGCCATCAGCTTCGTGGCCTTGGAGTCCTTGAGAATGAGCTCCTTCATCTTTGCGTCTTGCCCAGCTTTGTGGAGACGCCATTCCTCCAGCCGTCGGGCCTGCTCTCCGAGGGCAATACAGGTCTGCAAAAATAAAGGAGTTAGCAGGGCCGAACATGATTTCCTAGTTCGAAGTAAAGAAGAGAAAGATAACTGTCATAGACTTACCGTGAGGGAAGACCGGAGGATCCTGTCCTCGAGGGCTTGGTCGTCATCGGCCCCGAGGGCTGCCCTGTCAATATCGAGGGTTATACCTCTCAGAAGCGCCCTCGGGTCAGCTGTGCCATTCAACACGGCCGTACCAGCCGGGAGGGAGAGCGTAAGGACCTCAAGAGATGGCTCCCGGACACCCCTCGACACCTTTGCCACCGACATCTCCTCGTGCACCCCGGAGGCGGGGCAATCATCCACGATCACCACTGGGGGGTCCTTCTTCGCGGCGTCCCCCTTCTTCGATCTCTTGGTGGCCTGGGGGGACTCCTTTGCCGTCGGTTTCCTCTTCGCTGCAGCAGCATCGCCCTCGGGCTTCTTGAAAAGCGCACCGACGGGCTTTTGGCCGCCCGCGTCCGACCCCTTCGGATCCTAGGCCGACTTGTTCTTGAATCGAGCAAGGCCTTTGACGTTCATCATATTCACTAGGATACCTGCAAAAATAGTATGGGGTTAAAATTGAGGGGTCACTAACAGAAGGCACAAGAAATAAAAGAACAAACAGATAAACTATGTGCTAAGATATGAAAATGAGGGTGCCCTCAGCCACTACCTCCGGAGGCTCCCTCAAACACCGGGAACTTCTCATCTGTTTCCCCCAGGAAGCGATACCGCCGGAACCCGAGGGTGTAGAGATCTCCCTCTTTAGTGCACTCCTTAATGGTGATATTCTTGTCCCGGCCCTCCGGGATCATGGCCAGAATCCTGCCGTCTTTCTCGAGGGCGGCGCTCCTCCTCTTCTCGTGCCTCCTGAAACGGTCGCGCAACTCCCTCGGGAAGGGGCTCTCGGTCAGCTTCACGTAGCACCACCGGTCCTTCCACCCTTTGTTCGAGGAGGGCGCCTCAGTGAAGAGCTTGAACATGGCCACCTGCTGCAAGTTTGCGAAGCCCTCGGCATTCGCATGCCCCCCCGGCACAGATTGAAGCTCTGGAAGAAGAGGTCCAGGCTAGGCGTCACCCTCCGGGACTTGCAGAGCTGGAGGAAGCCAGTAATGTAAGAATGGCTGTTCGGGGTCAGCTGGTAGGGGACCAGACCCACGAACCGGAGGTACTCCCGGAGGAAAGGGTGCAGGGGGAAGCGGAGCCCCATGGACACCGAGAGAACGTGCACCGCAATACATCCCTCGGGAGCCCGGGAGAGGACGTCATCTGGACCCGGTGTCACTACGATGGCCGAGGGGCCCACGTGAAGCTGAGTGACGTAGATGTCCGCCGCATCAACCTTCGACCTTATTTCCA
The DNA here is from genome assembly GCA_945859875.1 of Cuscuta europaea. Classification (NCBI taxonomy): domain Eukaryota; kingdom Viridiplantae; phylum Streptophyta; class Magnoliopsida; order Solanales; family Convolvulaceae; genus Cuscuta; species Cuscuta europaea. The sequence continues at coordinate 2,000,602 of CAMAPE010000002.1, forward strand.
AAGCGGCGGTGTTCAGGTAGGAGTACCCCTCGGGCATATCGAGGGGCTTCCCTTGATCTGCAACGCTGCCCTTCTTCTTGGGAGCAGCTACCTTGGCCTTCTTCTTTCCGGGGGCCACCCGGATGGGAACCGCGTTCAACGGCGAGAGGTGCTGGCCTCACCAGCACCCCGAGGGGGAAGGACGGCCACGGTCACCCTCGTCCTCTCCTTTGCTTCCTCCTCCTCTGCAACCTGCATGGCGAGGGCCAGCTCTTCGTCTTCCACCTCCTGCTCGAAGCCCTCAGCTTCAACTTCAGCCAACAGCTCCTTCTGCACTTCTACTGCCATCGCAACATCCTCCTGGGCCGAGGACTGTTCGTTTGAGGACTCCACATCCGAGAGGACTTCATCCTCCATCGAGGGCGCCCCCGAGATGTCTTGGGAATCACTCTGTGAAGACATCTATTCACTAGCTCGAGGGCTCGGAAGAACTAAGGTTTCCTAGAAAATTCTATCTCCTAGCCTAAGGGTACAAGGCACAACTAACTAGAAGGAGAAGAGCAGGGGGGAACTGACCTTTGAGAACTGAGGATTGATCGAGGGATGCTGTTTCTCTCTCTAGAAATTTTGGCAGAGCTTCGCTATAAGGATTTCGCACAAGGGGAAGGAAGCCGGCCATGGGGTATTTATAGGTGCTGAAATCCGGGCTTGGGCCTGGAAACCGGGCCTCCGGTTGGACTGTCATCATTACACGCCGTGTCTTCGCCCAACCGGTGACGCCGCCCACGGGCAGCCAACCATCACGCGCCACGTGTACTCCCCCCAACGGCTATATCCTGACGTTACATATTCCAACGGCTATATTCCCAATGACTATATTCTGGGAGCCCCCGGATTTTCTTACTTCACTCCACTTCATCAAGGAGAGCCTCCGGGTACGCTTACCCAGAGACGCCCCCGAGTTGTGCCCCACACAGTACATAACAGTCGCCTTCGGGATCACTCCTTCAGAAGCCCAAGACTTCATATCAGGCCACCCCTTGGGGATTCCCCCTCAGCACTGTAAGGGCCGAGTAGCCCCCAGGGAGTATGCCTCATCGACGGATAGCCTACGGCACACAGGTAATGGGATCCCTCGGAAATCCTCATCACCAACTAATCAACAAGCAGGGGACACCCTGGTAACAATTCAACTACTGCCCTCATCCATCACGCCCTCGATCCCCAGATTGAGGGGCTCCCCTTCGGCACCTCCCATGACATCAACGACAAGCCTCTGGCTACTCAACACATGAGTCCTCATAACGAGGAGTGCCTTCGGCATTTCCATTATTCTCCATTTTGAACCAAGGTTTCATGTTTTCGATTCATCGTTGGGGGAATTCGGTGCACTCTTTTTCCCTCATTAGGATTTTTTCCCACAGGGTTTTTCCTAATGAGGTTTTTAACGAGGCATCCCCCCAAAATGAAACGAAAAGCGTCTGCCTTCGGCCCCATGCTACAACGGACTAAACTCTACTCCTTTTCACCACTTTACAAGTGCCTCAAGGAGTGGGGGACTGGAGAACCCCTTCAGGAAAATCATTAAATTACAAAAATGGTGAAAAATTCCAACAGGCGGCAAAGCAATCCCTCAAGTCCCAACATGTGGGTAACTGAGGGACTGCCTTCGGCAGGGACATACAAGCAACAACTCCTCACCAACCTCAGAGATTACAATGGAACAACGGCAGGGGACAAACACAAATTACTCCTTTTCCCTCAAGTACCTTTCAGCAAAAGGAGTGAGGGACTCCTGATGGAGTATATGGCCCGGGAACACCCGACCCACAGACTCCTACTACTCTAGTAAAGGCCCAACAGGTCCAGAAGGCCCAACAGGCCCAAATCACGGCGCCCGGAGTACCAAGCAGCCCACAATGCGCACCAGGGGTGCCTTCGGCCCCACTGGCCGAAGGCTCTAAACTCTCACAGAATGGGTTTCTCAAGCAAACTAAGAAACTGGGAGAAAAACGGCAGAAAATAGTAGCCCTCGGCACCTGGAGCCCTCGGCACCCAGGGGTCCCCGGCACTCAGAGCCCTCGGCTAGTCCTCTGCAGCCGAGGGCACCTTCCCCGACATGATATCCGCGCCACATGCGTACAGATCACCGTACCCTGTACAACGTCCCATCCAACAGCCGCATTAAATACGGCCACATGCGGTTGCCAGCGCCAACCAGATGAGGTGACCTCTCGGCCAATGGGCGCTTGACACGTGTCCCTGTCCGGCATTTATTGCTACTATAAATAGCACCCCATTTCCCCATTTGTAACCAAGTCATAAACGCTGCATACTTTCTAAATACACTTTCTCTCTCTATACTTACTGGCTCTGACTTCTCTCTTGTTATTCCCCGCAATAACCCCCCGGATAAGCTACCCCCGGGTACACTATCCATCAGTACACTTTTTCAATAGTGTGTGGCTGTGTGCATGTAGATTGTAGAGTGCACGTGAGTGTGTGAGTGCATTTAAGTTAGAGATTTTGAAATTGAACATTTGAACGCATGTTTCATAAAAAATCGAGGTGATTTAAGATAATAGATGAGGAGAAATTAATTGATTTAAAAATTATTTAAACTTTTTTTTACGGGAGTGACATGACAATAAGAAATCATTAAAAACTGTAAAATTGAAGAACTTTGATCTTAATCTTGTGTATTACTCCGTATTACAAAGTCAACTACCGTAGTAGCAGTTGAAGCCTCAAAGGCAACTCATTTCCATAGTCGACCGTGGCAGCATATAGTTCGACCGTACCAGCCACCGATTGAAAAACATGGAGCCAACCGATCCTCTGCTACTCCCAAGTCCAGGAGGGAATCAGTCCCAAGAAGAAGAAGCTAAATTGGTGAATGAAACATGGGGAGAATCGAAGAAAATATGGTAAATAGCCGGACCGACAATCTTCAGCCGTCTGGCCATGTTTTCGCTTACCGTCATCACCCAGTCATTCGCCGGTCACATCGGAAACAACAACCTCGCCGCCATCTCTATTGTCACCACTCTTCTCATCGGCATCACCTTTGGCTTATTGGTATGTTGAGCGAAAACCTATTCCTTTAACTATTCTCACTCTCCAAGAATTATAACACTTCTATTGTTGCCTGTTTGATATTTTGGACATGCTGTTATACTCTTTTTCGCATGTTTAATTCCAAGAAGTGTTTTCATGAGATTACAAATTTCTAAGAATACTGCAATGTGGTTTTTAGAAGGGTAGCTTAATGCTTCATTATTGTAGATGATTTAAATGTGCCCTCAAAAATTAGTGGCTGGCCTTTGACTTAGCAGAGTAATCTCTAGGTTTAGAAAGTATGGGTGCTCGTTCTTTAGGCTTATCAGAATGCATTACTTATCGGAGCCTAATGTGCTTTTATACCTTTTTATGACGTCAAGTTTCATCCTAAACAATCTAACCTTAAAGGAGAAATTATGCAATACTGGATATATTAGTATGTACATTAATAGGTGGAATTTGACTTCGCACGGTCGCACCCCATTTTGGGTGATATTAGGCTTTGCACCCTATTTTCAGAATCATTAATGTGTGCACCGTATTTAGTATAAAATCATTTGACTTTGCACCTTCATTCCTTCACAACTTTTGGACTGATGGGATGCATACATTAATATTTCTGAAAATGGGGTGAAAAGTCCAATATAGCCGAAAAATTGAGATTCAAAGTCAAATTCTCCAATTTAACATCGTATCAATGTGAAACGTGTTACACACTGGAATCTTCAATCAAAACATATGTAGTCAAAATTTAGCAGATTTCTTAACTGATACTGCTTTGATGTGTACCTTGCACATTAATTATCCATGCGAAATGTGTGTTACACTGGAATTTTCAATCAAAACATTTGTACTCAAAATTTAGCAGTTTTCTTAATTGATACTGCTTTGATGTGTACCTTGCACATTAACCAGCTTGGGATGGCAAGTGCAATGGAAACGTTGTGTGGCCAAGCTTATGGAGCAAAGCAGTATCACATGCTGGGCATTTACTTGCAGCGCTCATGTATTCTGCTCTCTTTGAGCTCTATTGCTTTGTTGCCTCTTTTTATGTTTGCCTCTCCCATAGTGAAACTCTTGGGTCAGCCAGATGATGTGGCTGAATTGACTGGTGAGGTGGCGATATGGCTAATCCCTATGCACTTGAGCTTTCCCTTTCAGTTTACATTGATGAGGTTCCTGCAGTGCCAACTAAAGACTTTGGTGATCGCTTGGGTTTGTGGTGGAACACTTCTACTCCACATAGTTTTGAACTGGGTTTTTGTTTATACGTTTAGAGTTGGGATTGTTGGAACTGCTATTGTTCTTGATATTTCATGGTGGGCTTCTGTTATTGGACTTGTTGCTTATATTGTCTTTGGAGGATGCCCACATTCCTGGACTGGTTTCTCTAGGCAAGGGATCTTTGGTCTTTGGGAGTTCTTTAAGCTTTCTTTGGCCTCTGGAGTTATGCTCTCGTGTGTTTCTCTCTCATTCTCTCTCTATCCTGCACTCAGTGCTTCCAGTAGTGTGAATATTGATCTCATGACAGGAAAAGAAAAATAAACTATTGTCATTTCAGATTGGAGAATTTCTACTTTAGAGTTTTAATCATCATCTCAGGCTATATGAAGAATATTGATGTTTCCATTGACGCTCTCTCCGTCTGGTCAGTGTGGTCTGTTCTGGAATTAATTTAAAAATAAGACTATGTTTGGCACATCATAAGGTAGTTTATTAGCTAGCTATTATATCTTCTTGAGAAAGTTTTTCAACATAACTTTTGTTTGGTTGAGCCAAGCTTCAGAGTACTTTCCAAACAAGCTAGTTAGATTTTGTATATAGTTTCATTTCAACCTCAATTTTTTTAAATATACCTTTCTATGTCATTTTATATTTCTATAGTAGCTTGTCAACTTGTTACCTATTATTTACAAAACCATATATGAAATCAGCTAGCTAATCAGGTGTGACTTATAAGCATGTTTTGCCAAACATAGCCTAAATATGTTTTGGTTTCATGGTGTGAGTAATCAATTGTTCCTTGTTCTACAGTGTTACTATCATTGCTTGGGAATCCATGATTCCATTAGGACTATTTGCTGCAACAGGGTATGTCGGTGATTTTAGATTCTTTCATTTCATTTTTAAATGGTTGAATCTCCTGAAATCTTTTAAAAAAGAAAAAGCGTTGGTGGCATATACTTACGCCATATAAGTTGGGCAAAAGCTACTTATTCTGCTTATAAGCAAAACAAGCCAGAGCTGGCTACCAAACTGAGCATGTTTAATCCTTGAGCAGAATTTAATGCTAGTTATCTGATTAGGCAGGAAAACAATAATTAAAGGGAAATTAAGCAAAGACTTATGTTTACTAAAGTAACATGCATTTTATGTTCTACAACAGGATTCGTGTGGCAAATGAACTAGGAGCAGGAAATAGAAAAGGGGCAAGGCTTGCAACTAAAGTGTCATTATTGAACTCTTTCACAATCGGCGTTATGTTTTGGTTGATTATTATGACATTTCCTGAGAAGCTTGCTATGATCTTTACCTCAAACACGTCTGTTATAAAAATGGTTCACGACCTTTCATTCTTGTTAGCAACTACTCTTCTCATCAACTGCATTCAACCCATACTCTCAGGCAAGAAAACATAATATCCAGTTTCTTGTAATTTTTAGGCCCGTTTGGTAAGGAGCTTAGGGATATTTAATAAAATCATTTTCGCCACATAAATCAATATTTTTCATAGCCTAACACAACAATTTCAGGAGTAGCTGTTGGATTTGGTTGGCAGGCGCTGGTGGCATATGTAAACATCGGAAGTTACTATCTCATTGGAATCCCATTAGGGCTAATTCTTGGATACCTCTACCATTTCGGATTGAAGGTAATCGTATATGTATTACGAATTACTGACTATGTTTAAGATCATGGAAGCAAAGTCTGTGTCATTGTACTAGGTTTTGGCTGGGCTAGTTTTTAACCCCCTTATTTTCAGGGCATCTGGATAGGAATGATGTGTGGAACAGTGGTTCAAACATTGATTTTAACCGTTCTCACATTGAGATGTGGGTGGTAGAGGTAAATTTAGGGGCCATGGGTTTTCTCCATTATGTTGTTTGTAAAACAGCCCTTCTTCCTGAGCAACTGACGTTAAAATCCCACTAGAGGGACCAAATCCTCATAGGTATCTTACTCTTTCCTTGGATCATTTAAAATGTGAAGTTTTTGTTACCCTCTTCTCACTGTGCTGGTATCAGTTAACTGAACCTGTTGTGTATAAAAGTGTAATGTACACATTAAAAGTGCTTATAAATGTTATATCCCACAAGTTTACTCGTTTGACAACGTTCTAGAAGTATGGCAAATAAGAGTTTTGGGCTTCAGTTTGAGAATGCAATGTATTAGGACGGGTTGTGCTTAAAAGTTTGGTGCCAATAGCATTATATAGAAGGGAACTGGTCCGGTTCTGATCTCAGGACTAGCCGGTCCACCATCATTTAAGAAATTGGCTCCTTAACCATTGCTACTGGTTAGGGTGCAATATTGGTTTATAATTTTCATTTTATTTAGAGAAAAGTTTCAAATAAGCCCCCATACTGCTACGAAAATGTCAATTAAGGGCATCAACCCAAATATCACTCAATTAAGCATGTGAACTTGTAAAAAATTGTCAAAACCGTTTTTACCAGGTAATGAACCGGTCACCGACACGTGGTGACACGTGGCATTTTTTCCTTTTCTTTTTCTTTCTTTTTCTTTCTTTTTCTTTCTTCTCTCCTTCCTCCTTCCTCCTTCCTCTCTTTTCCGTTGGCTCTTTCTTTTCCCTGTGGGTTAGTACGTTGCTGCCTCCCCGTTTCTTATTTTCCTTTCTTTCATTCTTAATCTCACCCATTTGGCTTGATCACACCCCCAAGATACCCTTGTTTTTTATTTTTGAATTTTGACATACCATTCAAATAATATTCAATCCATGGATAAAAAAGAAAAATAAGAACAATAAGAACAATAAATAAACTTAAAAATTGATGGAGAAGATCAGCACTTCATGAGATGGAACGTTGGTAAGAGAGGATGACAACGTTCAGGGAAGATGACCGGAGCTCTCTTTGCCACAAATTGGCCGGAGAAGACGACCGGCGGTCGACTCAACTTCTATGGCTTTGCCGGAGGTTGGTTGGGGGAAGAAGACTGGCTCTCGGATCCGACTGGTGATTGCAAAATAAAGAAGGAAAGAAAGAAAGGTAAAGAAGGGAAAGGAAGAAAGAAAGGTGCATGACAAGGAAGAGGGGGGAGTGCGGGAGAAGAAAAGGGGATGGGGTAGACAGAGAGAGAGAAAGAAAATAAGGAAAGAAAAGGAAAAACAAATAGAAAAAAGAAAAGGAAAAATACAAAAGGGGGAAGTCCTCTGGCCTTGGGTATTTATAGGCATCGCAAATCCGGGCTTGGACCGGAAACCGGGCCTCCGGTTGAAAAGTCATCATTACGAACCGTTGAATTGCCCAATCGGTGACGCCCGCACACAGACAACCAACGAACGTACACCACGTGGAGGCCCCCCCCCCAACGGCTATATTTCTGACGTTAGATATTCCAACGGCTCTATTTACAACGGCTATATTCTGGGAACAAAACCCGCGCCTTCATCAACCAGTAAACTAGCCCTCGGGCTTTCTCCTTCACTCCACTTCATCAAGAGGAGCTCCCGGGTAAACTTATCCAGAGATGCTCCCGGCTTAGACCCCTCATACTATATCACGAATGCCTTCAGGCTCACTCCTTCAGAAGTCCACGGCTTCATAACGGGCACACCCCTCGGGAACCCTCAGCCCTCAAACACATTGAGGGCCACGTAACCCCGGGGAACACACCTTCATCAACGATCACCCCCGGCTACGCAACAAGGAACCCCTCGGGGCACCACAGCCCCCCACTTGTAAACAAACAAGGGACCCCTCGACAACACCGGAAATATCATCCACATTCATCACGCCCTCATTCTCACAATTTGAGGGCTCCCCCTTCGGCATCTCTCAGGATAACAACAGTGAACCTTCGGCAAATCAACACACGCGCCTTCAGGCAGGGATAGCCTTCGGCAAAAAATATTACCACTCATTTCAAACCGGGATTTCACCTTTTCGACTCATCATTGGGGGAATTCGGTGCACTCTTTTTCCCTCATTGGAATTTTTTTCCCACAGGGTTTTTTCCAAGGAGGTTTTTAACGAGGCATCCCCCCAAAATGAAATGAAAAGTGTCACCCCTCGGCTTCATATTGCAGGCAAGCACTACTCTACTCCTTTTCACCACTTTGCAAGTGCCTCAAGGAGTGGGGGACTGGAGGACCCCTTCGGGGAAAATCTCAAAATACAAAAAACGTCAAAAATTCCCACAAACAACGAGCATGATCCCTCAAGTCCCGGAATGTGGGTAACTGAGGGACTGCCCTCGGCTGAAACATGCACACAACAAACTACTCACAAACTTTACATACTACAACGGAACAACATCAAAAGGGCAAACACAGATTACTCCTTTTCCCTCAAGTACCTTTCGGCAAAAGGAGTGAGGGACTTCTGATGGAGTATATGGCCCAGGAACCCTCGACCCATAGACTCCTACTATCCTGATGGAGGCCCAATAGGCCCAGGGAGCACAACAGGCCCAAAACACAGCGCCCCAAGTACTGAGCAAACCACGTAGCACACTGGGAGTGCCTTCGGCCCACTGGCCGAAGGCTTCAAATTCTCACAGGATGGCCAACTCAAGAAAACAGAGTTACTGGGAGAAAACGGCGAAAATCAGTAGCCCTCGGCACCTAGAGCCCTCGGCACTAAGGGGGTCCCCGGTACTCAGAGCCCTCGGCTAATCATCTGCAGCCGAGGGCACCTTTCTCGACACAATATCCTCTCCACATGCGCCTGAATCATCGTACCAAGTACGACGTCACATCCAACAGCCGCATTAAATGCGGCCACGTGCGACTGCCAGCGCCAACCAGTTGATGTGACCCCTCGGCCATTCGATGCTTGACACGTGTCCCTGTCTGGCATTTATTACTACTATAAATACCACCCCATTTCCCCCATTGTAAATACGTTGAATACATATCGAATATACACTCTCTCTCTTACTTACTTGCTCTGACTTCTCTCTAGTTATTCTCCGCAATAACCCCTCGGATAAGCTACCCCGGGTAGATTATCCATCAATGCTTTTCATGATAAAAAGGGCTTGCACTGTAATCAAAGCTACCTATGTATTTTCTTTATAGTAATAGAGAAATAAAGTGAATATAGGTCTTTAGTTTTGTTATTTCACTCTTAATATTAATAAAAGTTGAGTAATAATTGTCTATTTATCAAAACATTAAATATTAGTGTTGGTTTCGTTAATGAAACTATTGATGGACTCGGGCCGGGCCTAGGCCCGGTCGGGCCGCCGGGTTGTATGACATGGGCCCGGGACCGGCCCGAGGGTTGGACGGGTCCGGTTAATTTTTTTTTATAATTTATATTTTATAGTTTATAGTTTTATACGAGTATTAAAAACAAACTTCAATTGCATTTATTTGAAATGAAATAGGAACTACATTTGAAAATTAAAACAAACTTTAAGAGAAACATTTTGAAAATTGTAATCAATCGGAACTTCCCGCACCTCCCGATCCTTTGGCCTTGTCACATGACTTCATATGCTTGATTGTCATCCCGAATCCGCCTGAAGCTCCCATGCTACATTTTTTCTCGCACCATTTGCAAATTGCGTACCACATCCCGGTCTTCGGGTCCTTCTGCTTATCAAAATTATACCGTATAATGGCATCTTGATTTTCCATCTTAACTTCTTAAGTATAAACTATAAAGTAGATATATAAATAATAAATATAATATATTGGAGAATAAGAGAATTAGAGAGTAGAGAGTTAAGAATAGGATTTAGGAAGAATTGGAGAAGAGATATGAAAAAATGTTTAAGATTAGGAGTATTTATAGGTTTTTTTACCCCCCCCCCCCCCCACCCCTCCACCCCCACCAGCCAACCCCCCCGGACCCCCCCTTTACCCCACCCAACGGCTATATAGCCGTTTGGGTTGTCCCCAGCCCCACCCCCAACGGCTAGTAGCTCAACCAAACAATTTTTTTTTTAAAATAAGACTGGACCCGGGCCCGGGCCCGACCCGGCCGGGTCGGGTCACATTATTCCAGCACCGAGCCCGCCCCGCCCCTTCCCACCGGTTCGGGCCCATACCCGGTCCCGGACCGCCCGACCGGGCCGGTCCCGGGCCCGCACAGTACCGGGCCGAGCCGGGTCACGGGCCGGGTGGCCCGAACCGAATCCAACCCTACATGAAACGATGTGTTGGTGTGATGTTTTATTTTTTGTACGTATATAATATCTTGCTTTTAGGATGTTTTTACTTGGACCGTAATTTGTTGGTCTGGTCTGATCTGGTCTTGTCTGGTCTGATTTCTTTGTATTTTTATAACTATCCAAGTCTGGTCTGGTCTGGGAGGAATTACAGTCCAAGTAAAAACATCCTTATTCGGGTTTTGTGTAAAATGTTATCAAAAATTTCCACCCTGGAGCCCCTCAAACGAGCTTGGCCGGACGGCGGCTCCGGATAGACCATCCTGTCAAGACCTGAAACCGCCGTCAGGCCAAGCCCATTTGAAGAGCTTCCGGTGGAAATTTTTTATTAAATTTTGTGAGCATGATCTTCATGAAGTGTAAATTATTTTCACAAATTTAATTGGGAAGCCAGTTTAATAAATTATCTTAAAACATTGTGCTTTATACACACACACACACGTAGTATATACTATCCTCCGTTCCTCAAAAGTTGCAACAGTTTTACTTTCACGTTTACCAACGCGCAACTTTGACTGTAATTATATTTATTTACGTATCAGTAAACATTAAAAAAAGTTAATATATTGAAAATTTACATTAATATAAATTTATTAATATTTTATACATGATATTTTTATTATATATATTATTAGAATATCGTAATAGAAGTGGGTAAATGAACATTGTAAGTGGTGTTGAATATTGGACAAAAATTAGGAAACAATGTAATGTTTCAATGTAAAAGTGTACCGGTTGTACTGTCAATCTTGCCATGTTTGCTTTGATATTTTCTTACCATCATTGGCTTTATAATGTTCTACTCCATGTCTTTGACCAGATCCAAACTCCTAATCTCCATGTCTTTGACCGGATCTAAAACGAGCATGTGCATGAGTTGAAAACAGGAACAATAAAATGATCCTTAAAGCAAAAGTAACCTAAAACATCATTGTTTATGGCCCTTCAATGGTTCTTATTCAAACTTTGGGAGTGCGTCCATCTTTTTCTTTTCCACCTCTGGCCAGTGGCCTCTGGGCTGTCTGGGGAAACGGCCCTTGATTTGTATACTTTGAAATATTTGGATATTTATTATTGCAACAGTCAACATTTCACGTTTGCTGACGTACAACTTTGACCGTCATTATATTTAATTCTATATTGGTAAAAATAAAATAAAAATTAGATTATAAAACTTAATAATGAGACGAATTTAACAACATTTTTCAAAAAAAAAATAACTCACATATATTAATAAATAAAATGTAGTCAACGTAAAGTACATGAATAGTGTATATATTACAATGTTGCAATTAATGAGATACGGATGATAGTATACTACAAGATATTTGATGAAATTAGATGACACTCTGAATCAAATATTTCATATAGACAAATTCATTACTAGTATTATTTAATAAGACCCCATCTACAAATATACAAAATTATTGCAATAAATTTCTGTTAAACCCCGTTGTCAAGAGGGCAAAAGTTTATTAAGAGACTGTTCCTCGGCACTATCGTTTTCCGCCCCACTAAAGAAACGATCAAGAGGGGCCTTGACGGACCTAATCAAACTCGTCGGAACTGCCATCAATTCCTCCCCTCCACCGCCACGCTCATCTTTTAGCGGCGTGTACCCCAACTTCCCATTGACGGATCTTCCCAAACCAGCCCCACCGCTGTTACTTCTATATCCCTTCCTCCAACTTCTTTCGCCGGCCGGTAACTCCGCGCAACTGCGATTTCTACTCAGGCCGGCGTTGACCAACCGGTTTCTGACTTCCTCCGGTACTCTCAACGTGAACCGCTCTACATTTTCTCCCGGTCGAAGCAGCGAGTCACAGTAATGACCGGTTGTGTGAGACCGGGAGAATTTCCCGGTAATAATCCGATGTCGTTTCGGCGTTGACCTTCCCGTTGCGGCGGGGCAGGCACCGTTTATCTCCCCATTGCCGGAATAATGAACTTGTTCATAGACGGGCGAGTCAATGGCCGGGTTATGACTCAGTAAAGTGATCCTCCTCCTCCCCGGACCCACCGGAAGGAGATTTGTGCGGCAAACGGGGCACGTGACGTGTGACGCAAGCCACCCGTCGATGCAAACCGGGTGGAACACGTGAGAGCAAGTGGGAAGCAGCCGGAGCGAGTCATCATCCTCGAACTCGTTCAAGCACACCACGCATTCCAGCGGCGCCGCCTTGCCGCCGACCTTGAGTCCCTTAACGTCGGAGTAAAGGAACGTCGGGAAGGTGTCGATGAAATGCGGGTCAAGCCCGTAGGCCGTAGACCGGCGGAGGCGTCTACGCCGCCTCCGAGAGTCGCCTTCGGTGAATTCGATACTCATCCTTTGCTCGGTGGTGCAGCACCGAGCGTAGATGGCGATGATGAAACAAATGATTATAACCAAACCGATGAAGGAGAGTATAATGAGTGCCGCGAGAGAGTTGAGCATCAGTTCCGGCGGAGGTGGAGGAGGTTGTAGTACTCCTCCTGCCACCGGTGGGGAGAAAAGAGCGAAATGAAAGATGACATAGTACATAGAAGCCATGTTTGTTAGAAGAAGATATATTTGGCTTATTGCCTGAGCGGTTTTTATATTCATGTAATATGGTGTTATGACTGTTCTCTTCTGCCGGAATGCGGCCGGCCGGCGGGCTAGGTAGAAGAAGGGGATCGAAATATATATGGGAGCTGATCGAGCGTGCTTGCATGAATGTTAACGTTAGATTGTTAGCAGACTTGAGAGCGAAACAGAGTTTGAGTTGACTATAGTGGTTGAGAACATGTATTCATTAGAGCTTTTAGAGGCATAAAAAATTAGATTAAAAGTGAGGGATTGATTTAACAAAAGTTAAAAGACAACATTCTTTAAAAGAAAATTCTTTAAATGAGAAATAGAGCATTGTAAAATTTTCAAAATCTTTATATTTTTTCCCTTTCCAAAAAATGACTGAAACACTCCTTTGTGGAAGTTTTTATTCTTTTATTTCTTTTGGAAAGAAAAACATAATCCGTATTTAATCTTATTTATACGGAGTACTCCGTAATTCTTATTAGGACTCTTCCACAATAAAAAATCTTATTAGGACTATAATAGTAACTTTTCTATGTTTTGATATCTTATGTTCAGAAATTTCTAAAATTTAGAAATATTCAAAATGAGCAAGGCATATTGCACATGCCACTATTTTAGTTGAACATTTGGAATATAATCTAATCAATCACATTGTCCAATATAGAACTAAACATAAACATAATTGCATAAATAGGAGTAAAACTTCAAACTTCACTCAATAGGAGTAAACACGAATTTTCTACCTTTAATAAATACCCCTATCTAATTAATTAATTCTAATATAGAACTTATTTGATCCTATTATTAATATATAAAAATTCTAAAATCTTTTTAAAAAATATTAAAACAATAAAAATTTAAAAAAATGAATTTTTTTTAAAAATAAAAAACTTTAAAAATAAATAAAAAAATAGATAAACACATTAAAAATATAAAAAATTTGTGGACGTCTTTCCCGCAGCCTCGGTCACCGCCCAACAATTTCACCTCCGATTGACGAAAAAATGTCATTTTGCGTAAAAACTGCCATTTTTTTAAAATGCCATAAAAATACTCCGTAACATTTTTACTCTTTGAAAATGCCAAATTCTCTAAATCTGTCATCAAGATGGCATTCCGGTGGCTGGAGATGGTGGTACTGGGAGGTTGCTGAGGCGGCAGCAGAGGCTAGCATATTTTTTTAATATTTTTTACATTTTTTATTTTATTAGTTTAATTTTTTGAGTTTTTTATTTAATATTTTTTTACTTTTATAATTTTTTTCCCAAACACTAAAATTACTTCTATTCAAAACATGGTGCTCCTATTTTGCATTTTGTCTATGTTTTATTCATGTTTGGGGAATTCCCTCTTTAAATAAAAAACTAAGTGGAGAGGAAATAATGCGCTAATTTGAAACATACTACTTACGTATGTATAATGTGTAATAACTTTGTTTAACATATGTAATTTTTAATTTCCAAATTTAAATCTCTAATTTAATGTAATTTAATTTTAATGTTATAAATTTGTTCAACATATGTAATTTGTAACAGTACGGGGTGCGTACTGTGCATATTAATTTTTTACAGAGTGGGATGTGTAAAGTTCAACTTGTTCAATAAAGAAGGGTGTAAAGTGAAAATACAAAAACACTTTCTTACTCACAATGCCTCAAAATAAACTTCATTATCTCATTTAATCATTTTCATCTGTCTCAAATTTTCAATATAAATTTGTTTTTCTTTATTAGCAAAGAATTTGAAATTCACAATATTTCCCTTTTATTTGAACAACTTTAGGTCAAACAATTTACACTTTGAAAATTTGTTTTCTACTACCTCCGTCTCAATTTACTTAGTCATCTTTGACTTTTCCAGTCAAAGGTGGTAAACTTTGACCAATTATTTAAACTAATATATTTATGCAACATTTAATAATTTTATATTTTTATGATCGTATTTTTGACAAAGAACATTTTCATATCATTTTTATATTATTAGTATTTTCTCTATATAAATATATAATCGGTCAAAGTTAGACGTCATACTTGAAAATTCAAATTTGGCTAACTAAAATGGGACGAGTATAATAAATCAAAATTTAAACCCTAAACATCTACTATCGTATCTCAAAATTACCCTACATAACAAGATAAATGATAAATAAGTAATAATAGAATTGGCCCTTTTTATAATATATACTCCGTATTCACTTAATAGCACACCACAAATGACGTTTCTATATATCAAATATTCCGACATCAATATTTTAAATCACTTCAATTTTCAATTATAAATCACTTGTAAGAAACGTTTGTCTTTATATCACTGTCTTACCAAAGTACAAATTATGGTGTAAAAGAAGTTTTAGTAAATGTAATTTGTGGGAGAGTCTTGTTAACATGGCCTCCGACAGCAGTTCGTAGTTAGTACGCTAGGTAGGTTGAATATAATGATAGTTGGTTAAATAAAGCATTTAGCAAATTAAAGCAAGCTAAGTGGATGATACTTTGAAGGATAATCACAGGACATATATTTAGAGCATGATTTTCATCTAATAACTAGCAAAGAAATCAATTGGCTTGTTCACTAGTGAAAAACACTAGTCTGATATTGGCTCTATCCTTCCAATTGGTTTGTTACGTTCTTGAAAAATTAATTCCTCATTACTAGTTGAATTATAATTGTTTCATTTGAGATTCTTTATTGAATTTTTTAATTTGTGTGATAATGTACTTGACCCTCGTCAGGGCCGTCTTTTAGGAGGTGCAATATATGCAATTTAGAATGTAATGTTAGTTATAAGTTTATTTTTATAGATGTTATGTACGTATTATTCAAGATTCCAAAAGATATATAATTTTTAGATTCTCTAATTTGTGCACTTTAAACATCATAAAATTTATATTTCATTGAACTGTCTAGTCTACATGTATTTCATTGTTCAAATTTGTAATTTTGTTGTTTTAGGGGTCCTCAATTTTCCATATGGAATCGGGGCCTCAAAATTCATTAGACGGCCCTGACCCTCGTATAATGTTTAGACTTGTGATCGAATGTTAGTTAACATTGTTCTTGTTTGAACTTATATTACCTACAAATTTGATAAATATCATTCAAATAAAATCCATATATCAATCAATGAAATCGATCAATTCGTAAAAAGTAAATGAATTTAAAAGCTTATGATATTTTAAAAGTCCACATAAAAAGAAAAGTTCATCACAATCCATGCACAACACACCCCTTAATAACTTAATTGATTGGTACCCCCTAATTGATGATGTAAACTAATTTTTAATTGTAGTTTTATAAGGCCCACAATTTAGACTGACAATTATTGGAGACTAAGCGCGCGTTAATAGAGCATGACACTTACGCACAACCCGAAGTCATGAAGTTAAAATAGGAGTACAAGTTATCATGCATATTCCATGTTGACATAACTAGAGGGCATTATCCATCGTTCAAAGAAAATAAAGATTTTAGATATGTATGTCATCAGTATGTATATGTGGTGTGTCTTAGTGGATATAAATGATATCCTAATGTTGAAATTTTCCTTGGTGGCTTATTGAACACCAGTCATTTTGTGCAATGGGAGAGAAAATGAGAATATAATACCCTCCAAGTATTTGTTACTTTAAAAGAAAAGAAATGACAAAGTTTTTTTGAGAACGCGCCAAAGAGAAAAATTTACCAAATTTTATGGAAAACACGATCCACACTATTTCAAATTTATTTCAGAGTGAACTTTGTTATGTTATTTCTCCCTTCTACTTTGTTATAAGCATCGTCTATGTATCTTCTAATTTCTCTTTGAATTAGAATTAGAATTGTCAAGGCTAGATTGACACTAAGTGTATTGGACTTAATACATTAGTGAAATCCATTTGAAGTAGGATGTGACTAGATGTAGGAGGATTACACCACCTCTGAACCAGGATATATTGTGTGTTGATTTATTTTCAGTCAACATAGCACACACTCAACACTTCTCAATAAAGGAATCGTAGTTTGCCAGCAGAATCCTAAGCAGTAGTCTTAATTGACTCTACTGCTTATCCTACTACTTAATAACTTACTTTTTCTTGAGACAACTGTTTCACAAGAGCTTCGGAACATCACTACTAAAAGGTCTGTTTTGACAGTTCTCAGAACACACTCCTCAAACACATCAGGTGCCTCAGCAGTTACCTGATTCTACCCAACTGTTGAGACCTCTGCTCAAGCAAAACACCTTAACATCTCCAGCTCAGCACACATTCAGTGAGCCCTCGTCACTCTGTATAAGGACATATAATCATCTCTCCCAAACTCCTATTTTCCTCTAGCAGTTGCCTCAGCAGTTCCCTGCCATCTAGGCAACTACCAAGCCAACTGCTCACCGTTTGAAGTCCAAATATCATTCAAGCTAGAAAGTTGTTATACATTTTTTATCTAAGAGGTTAAAGACTTCCGTTGTGCATCTATAAATCTCCCAAAAGGTTATAGATCAACTCATCTAGAAGGGAAAAGTTTTTAAAGTTGAAAAAGCTTTAAAAGTCTATTCACCCCTCCCCCCCCTAGACTTTTACCTCTATCAGGGACCATCAATAAATTTTATAAATATAATATATGTAGTTATAAATTTGAGAAGATGGAGAAGATTAGTAGAGAATAGAGATTAGAGGGTAGGAATATTTGGAGAAGATGTGTAGTAAATTGTATAGAAAAAATGGAGTATTTATAGATTTTTTGTACCCCCACCTCCCAACCCACCCCGGGACCCCTTGGCAGGCTCCCAACGGCTATAGAGCCGATTGGGTTGAAATACAACGGCTATAAGGCCTGTTTGACTGCCAAAGATTTTTTTTTTAAAATTAGCCGTTAGGCCGAGTCCCTATTTTCGTGAACCGTGCCCGAACCGCCCTACCCCCTCAGGCCAGTTCAAAGCCCGAACCACCCATAACTTACCCGGGTCGGGCCAGGCCCGCACAGTAACGGGCCGGGCCGGTTTGGTCCATCCCTAGTATGCATATGTGGTGTGTCTTAGTGAATATAATGATGATATCCTAATGTTGAAATTGTCATTTGTGGCTTATTGAACACCCGTCTTTTTGTGCAAGGGGAGGGAAAATGAGAATATAATACCCTTCGTCTCATAAAACTTGGCCAAAGGTTAATTGTACGTAAAATAATAAAGTAAAAAGTGTGTAGTTAAAATTTGTGTAAAGGGAGATAAATAACTTTAGCCACATATTGTAAGTAATTGTTACTTTAAAAGAAATGACAATGTATTTTGAGACAACCAAAAAGAAAATTTGACCAAATTTTATGGAAAATAGTATCCCACATCATTTCAAATTTATTTATTTTAGCTAGAGTGCACTTTGTTATGTTATTTCTCCCTTCTACTTTGTTATAAGCATCGTCTATGTATCTTCTGATTTCTCTTTGAATTAGAATTGAAGCGTGTAGAGAGGCTAGGGCCATAAAGGGGTGTTCCCTTGATACAAACAAGTGCATATGAGATATCTAGGCTTGGATTTGTTCATTACATTCTAGTTTCATCCTATGTTTTCAATTTCATTTGGACTTTTTATCTGCAGATATATCAATTATAATTTTCATTAGCGTGTGATAAAACAAAAACAACTAAAGCTGAAAAACAGAAAAGAGAATGGAACGATTAAAACTTAAAAAATCCAGATCTTTCCAAGAAAGAGGGATTTAGACATTTTGATATTAAGACATAACTATTTTATCGTTAGTAGAACTGAAGTAAAATGCCTCGAGTCTTAGTTTTACCTTTGTTGTACTGACTGCATGTTCAGCTTTTGTTGAGAGGGAGACTTCGACTAACCTATCTTTGAAGTCTAGCTTGCATATATTGATATTCTATATCAATATGGACTTTACTTATATTAAGGGTGAAGATGAGAGTAATTCTAATTAAGTTATGTGCTGGAAATTTCTAATGGGAGATCCTATATATATTTGTCCCATTATAGTTTTGGGGCCTATATAATTTCTATATGAAACTAGTTTTGCTTTGGTCCTTTTTGTGAAATTTCCCATGTTTATCTGTTGAGCTTTGTTTCATGTACAGGCCAGAATATGCACACACCGTTTTGAATTGCAAATGTACATAGACAAATAAGGGGGTGAATAAAACGTGTACAATCAGCGTGATCAAACAATTTTTTCCTAGTTTATTGCAAAATTATTTTTTATCCTCTTAAAGACTTGCAAGTATTTTTTAATTTGTTCTCATTTTAATTTATGATATTTAAAGAGAAAACTCTCAAATAGGCCCTCGTACTTTAACAAATTTCTCAATTAAGCCCTCACACTTATTAATCACTCAACGAAGTCCATCAACTAACCACAAATACGCAATCAGGCTTTTTAGCCGGTGGGATGCCGGATTGCCTGTTACCCGCTGACCTAGACGCCCACGTGTCCCTCCCTTACCCGGCCTTTTAAATGATGTGGCTAATCCACTTATAAACTAACTAACTAAAAGCCTAAATTTTAAAACTTAAAAAAACAAAACCTGACCTAGCCTTCCCTCTTTCCCCTCCTTCGTTCGAGCTTGTATCTGGTTCGCAAGTATGTCGTCTTCATCGTCAGCAACAACAGTCAAACAATGAAGCCACACTATGGATTACGAGCCTGCTGTTTATTGTTGGTGTGGATTGAAATCTCCTCTATGCATTGGATGAGAGAGTGGGAGAACTTTTTATGGATGTCAAAAGTGGAAGGTAAGTGTATAATTTGGGTGTGTGGTTTTGATTGACACTGTTTTTTCGTGTTCATTGCTTGCGAATGTGATATAATTCAGGTAGGGAGCTGCGGTTTTTTTATGGAAAGAAGACTTAGGAATCAAAGAAATTACTACTACACAGAAGATGGAAATTGTGAGGGCTAAAGACAAGAGTGAAACCGTAGAGGAATTGAAGAAATTGGTTCAAGCACTATCCAGGCAGATGTCACATGTACAGACTGAGCTTGGGTCTGTGAAAATTCTGATTGACAATGAAGCAAAGGTTAACAAAAAGAGTAGGAAGTTCTATGACTTAGCTATGATTGTACTTTTTGGTTTAGTGGGAAGTGTATATTTAAGGATGTAAGCTTGGTAATGTCTGAATACTTATGTACTTGATGTTGTGTACTGTTTTTCAGTTAGTTTGTTATGTAATTGCTTTGTAATGGCACAATGTTGCTTGAATACAATGTTTGTTATGACACAATGCTTAAGTTTTTCAGTTTGTCAGATTACATGTAGGGCCAAATGTTTTGGACTATGTTACAGTTTATTAATTCTTACTTCTGAAAGCCATGGTGCTTTGTACAGGTTCTTAATTCTGAAAGCCATGATCAGTTATATGTTATGAGTGACCTATCTGCTTTGCACTATGGTCATTACACATTACAGCAAAGTAAAAACATAAAGTACACCAAAGTACACCATTGATTCACAAAATGAAGGACACACATTACCATAACTGAGTTCTTCATACACCAAACATACAGCCAAAATACATCAAACATACACCAAACATAATACCAAACATAAAAGAAAAACTAAGAGAAGTACTACAATATTCCAAAATACAGAATCCACAAAATAAACATCACATATCCAGCCTGTCAACTGAACTCTCCATCTCACCTCTTCCACTTTCAACAGTCCCTCTGCTTCCCCTATTTTGTCTACCCCTTTGACCTCTTCCACTTTGAAGACTTGCTCTGCCTCCCCTATCTTGTCTACCCCTTTGACCTCTTCCAATTTGAGCACTTGTTGTATCACCTTGGGCTTCTTCTGTGATGGGTATAGTCCTTTGTGAACATGACTTCTTATTGTTCCCATCCCCTTTACAGATTGAGCATTTCATAATTCTTCCTTTTATTGGTAGTTGAGTACTTGATGGTGCACGAGGTTCAGTTTCTTCTCTCGCTCTTTTCTTCTTAGGGCAGCCACTCATTTTCTTTGGTATGGGAGGTAGAATGTCTTCATGTTGTGTTCTTGGCCACAATAACTCCCCATTTATTGGCTGCAGAGTGTATGAGTATGTTTTTTCATATAGTTCCTTGGAGTACCAAGAGTCCACATAGCTTTCAGGGTCCTCACCTTTATCAAGAATAGCACAAATGGCATGTGCACAGGGAATTCCACATAGATCCCATCTTCTGCAAGCACATGTTTTTTTGTTTAGGCTGACCATGTATTGATATCTGCCTTTTTTTATCTAATTTCCATCATCCCCATTGAAATCAACATGCCAGCCTTGACTTGCTAATATATTTTTATTCAATTTCTTCATAATGAGTGGACCCAATGCACCTGCACAACATGAGTGGGCCAATAAATTATTGTCAGTTTATAGGCCATACATGCTAAAGACAAAACTTAATCATGGCTCAAAATAATCATGACCTGGCCACTTCCTCACATTCTTTCTTTTTTGGTTATTCTTTTCATCATACCCACTCTCATGCCCTCTAGCATTGGGACAAGGGGTTTGTCTCTGAGTTGAACAAGAGTGCTGTTAAATGCCTCAGACAAATTGTTGTCTACAGTATCACACTTTACCTCAGTCCTAAAACAAGCCTTGCACCATAGCTTTAGTGGGTACTTGCGCAAGTCATTACATGCTTGAGGGTCAAGCTTATCTAACTCATTCAAACTAGCCTCCAAATGCCCTTCAGAGGTGGTCTTTGCACATTGCCAGAACAATTTCTTAAGCTGCAATCCTCTGTGATTTTTGGCCCAATTGGCATGTATATGCCTAGAACAATTCTTGTGCTCAGCATCTGGGAGAACATTTGCAATAACATTTGACAGTCCCTATAGCAATTACAAGTTTGAAAACACTTAGTAGAAGATAAAAGTACACAATGAAGCATTGAATTGTAAGAAAATTTACTTTCTGTTGATCACTTATTATGGTCTATTCAGCCGGTTTGTTGATCTGCAAGTCTTCCTTCAGAAGGTGTAAAAACCAAGTCCATGATGAATTGTTTTCTATCTCTACTACTGCCCAAGCAATCGTGTACATTTGATTATTCGCATCTCTTCCCACAGCACTTAAAATCTCCCCCTTCAACTGTCCTTTTAGAAAGCAACCATCCAACCCAATAACTTTCCTACAGCCTTCCAAAAACCCCTTCTTTACTGGTCCAAAACACATATAAATCCTTTGAAATACCATTGGAGCATCAGGCATCACTCACGTTCCAAGGATGTTCCTTACGGGGCTTCGCACCAACTCTCGTGTTCACTCTAACTACTCCATTAGTATATGTTCCTCCACGTTAGGTCTGAGAACGTAGTTTATTTGTTCAAAAGGGGGTTATTGTCTGTGAAGGAGAAGGTTAGTTTAAAAGGGGGTTAGCCACGTCAAATAAATTGCCGGATGGTGGAGGCACACGAGGGCGTCCAGATCAGCACGCAACGAGCTAACTCCACTGGCTAAAAAGCCTGATTGGGTCGATTTGGTTAGTTCAGGGATCGGATTGGGTGATTACTAAGTGTGAGGGCTTAATTGAGAAATTTGTTAAAGTACGAGGGTCTATTTGAGAGTTTTCTCATATTTAAACTATTAACTTTATTCTATAACAATTTGTTCACATTTTTTAAATTTGTTCTCATTTTAAATTAAGCATTTATCTATAACAACTACTCCGTACTATAGCAAATGTTGACCCGATTGACATTGCCACAAAATATAACAAGCTTAAGTCCTTAAACCACCCTAGGTATGCCGACTTTCATATAACTTTCATTAGCTTTCCCTAATTTGTGGTAGGACTCAAAATTATCACTTTCAGATACAAATATGCATATATATGATTATATATATGATATAATATAATATTAACAACAAAGATAACAATTCTATTTAAAAATAGGAGAAACAATAGCCACTAATGAGAGTAATCAGACTAGCCCGGGAACACAACAATAAAGGAGGTAGGATTGATCCCTGGAACTATAAAACAGTAGCAACCAAGGCCTACAAAGTCTTCGTTTTGAAAAACCAAATCAATTGCATGTTAAATTAAATTTTGGATCCTGGAAAGCGAGTAATGAGGTAGGAATGGTGTGGTTGTTAGAGACTGTCAAGTTTCTATGGCAGCAGCAGGTTGGAATTATAGTAGTAATACACATTTCTTAACAAATGAAGTAATGCTTCTCATTGAGGTTTTTGATGCTGTTATATCATTTGAAGTGGGAATTTATGCCTCGAAACTGATTCTAAGGAACTGTGGAACCGATAACTAAGAGTAGAGTGGATTGGAAACAAAAGAATGTTTCTTGAGGAATACATAGGTAATTTGACTGCTTTAGTTCTGCTCTTTCTTTTATGTTTTTAACTAATGGCTTTGATGTACAGTTTTGTTAAATCTGAATCTTTATTGACACCTTTGGTTTGGCTGTCGATAGCAATTCACCCGGGGACGGTAAGCATTTAGAAGCTCTTGGTCTTTACAACCCTCTAGCCGAGGAAGATGATGAGAAACAAATGGGTCTTATGTTGGAACGGATGAAATGGAGGAATGAAGATACTGATAGCTGCTCTTCTATAGACTAATGGCTGTCAATAGCAATTCACCCGGGGACGGTAAGCATTTAGAAGCTCTTGGTCTTTACAACCCTCTAACCGGAGAAGATGCTGAGAAATAAATGGGTGGGTCTTAAGTCGGAACGGATGAAACGGAGGAATGAAGATATTGATAGCTCCAGGATTATTAATCTTATTTTTTCCATAAAAATAATCTTATTTTAAATAGTAAACTAAAAGTTGCTCTCAACATTCATGAGCATCTGCAATACAAAGCAAAGAAAGATAGCAAAATGATGAAAGCCAAATTACATAGGCATAATAGCATCTCAGTGTACCAAATGATGTTGTTGCCTTTGTTAGTATTATACGGTTCGTGAATAATACAATAATACGTACGTTCGTGTATAATACGATACAATTATATAAAATACGGCTAAATATATGTTTCATACGTTCGTGAAATGAATAAAGATACGAACGTGTTTTAAACGTTTTACAATTTAAAAATACGGCATATAATACATGTCTTATATATTAATTTAATGATGAGAATAAAGAGTGATTTAGCATATGCATTACATTCTTCAACAGTTTAAAATGTACGGAATAGTTTTTCAGATATATGAATTTTAATTCATAGGTACATTAAATAATAAAAATGATATTGCCTATTTGTGTAGAAGTAGAGACATATTTCTAGAGAATAGTTTATATTATTGTGACCGTAAATTTGGTGAGCCGCCATAATATTCTTTTGTTTTTGGAGTTTTGGTATGAGTGGAGAATAAGAGTAACAAAATAATAGTACAATAGTAATATAAAAACGAATTATGACTTTAAGAAGCTAATTTATTAAATCTGATGATGACTATTAAACAATTAACGAACGTATAAGACATAATAATTTTTTAAGCATTATAAATAGTATTGAGCAGCTAAACATTTCACTTCATTTGTGCCACTCCATTAGGCTTCAGTTTAATGGTATTTTTTAATAAAATACGTATCAATACGTACAGTACGTGTATTATACATTTTATCCTTAAAGTACGTGAATTTTTAAGTATTTTCTGAAAAAATCATAAACAGGAGTATTATACGCGAATTATACGTTGGAGTGTATTATACGTGAATTATACGTGAATAAACTTGCTGCCCCATGATTCCATGAATCACACCACTTGATAGTGGTCAGGTCCTGGGGTTATCATTTATGTATTTTTATAAAGGTCAGTACCATAAAACTTCAACTTTCTGGATCAAGCTTAGTAGCATTGCCAGATTGCATAAGAGGTAAGCATCAAAATGTTGAAGAGGAATAGATCAAGAGAGTTAAAAATGACATTTTAATGCAAGCATTGTGATGGTGGGAAAAAAGTTTCTTCTCTCATTTTTGGAATTTTGAGCTTCGTCTTAAATTTAATAGTGATATAGAATACATGTTACTAACTCCATATACATATCTAGACCGATACAACCACGTTGTAATATATATTTATTCTTTTTTTCAAAACATTATCCGCATCCGCTCTTACATTATAAATTATAATATTACTTTTATTATTCTTTTAGTACATTTACACATTCGAATTATATATAAACTTTCTTTTATTAATAATTTTATACATAATAAAATATAATGGTTGTTTAATTTTGACCTGTGCATCACACGAGTGAGAATCTAGTATACAAGTTGTGCGCTTGTATCACATAATAGGAAAACCTGATATCCTTAGACAACAAAAGGAAATAGAGGCATGTGAAAAACAAGGGTTGAAAGAAATAACAGAAGCGCATGAAAATATCTAAATCCAACTGACAAACTTGATTATGGCAACTAACTTCCAGATCACGGCCCTTAATCCGTTGCACGCTGAAATCGTCACCCTATGTACCTCATTACAAATGGTTACACAAAAGGGTTTCAATAGATTCGAGGCACAGACAGACTCACAGATTTGTATGAAAATGGTAATCGGCTCGATGAAGGTACCTGAGTACTTACGAGACCATCTGACAACAATCAGAAGCCTGATGCGCTGCAACTCGGTCAATATCCGCCACCGTTTTCGAGAGGCAAACCTGGTGGCACACCACCTCTCACAACACGGAGTCCGGAACTCCACCTTCGCCCCCCATTTCTTTGATGCGGACACTCTACCGGCAAAGGCCAAGAAGGCCTATCACGACGATAAGAGAGGCGCGGCATTCTTCAGGGACACCGGTTGATTTCCAAAGCCTCAAGCAGTTCCAGACAAAGATCAAGAGCACAACACTACCTCTCTATACCTCTAGAAGATACGAAACCCTACTGAACGACCATCATTCTTTGGACGCATTATGTTCTCTGTCAGACGGGCCATCCCTTTTCGATTATGCTCCTGGGCCTCATGCTATGGACTCCTCCTTACCATGGGCTGATTTAATAATCAGCCTTCTTGTTTTTGCTCTAATTTAATCCTTTTAGAGATTGATAAACCATGTACCCCCCTCAACTTTTACTCCATTAATAAAAAATGACCTTTTAAAAAAAATAAAAAAATAAAAAAATCTAAATCCAAAGTCCTAGACTCCTAGTAGTAGAGATTGGTTTTATCAAGGCATACTCCATCTGTCCGACTCTCCCTTATAACTAGGGATGGACTCGGGTCCGGGCCGGGTCCGGGTCGGGTCTAGGCCCGAGCGGGCCGGCGGGTCAGAAATGGTGGACCCAGGACCGGCCCGGGTAACCACCGGGTCCGGTCCGGGTCCGGGCCGGGCCAATTATATTTTTTTTTTGTTTTCCTCTTCCTAATTAACCCCCCTCCAACCCCCAACCCCCCAAACCACCCCAAATGGCCCAAAATATCCAGCCCAACCCGAAAATTTAAAAAAATTTAAAAAAAATAAATAAATAGTTTTTGGCCCGAACCGGGCCCGGCCGAGTCGGGCCTTGTTTTGGGTGACCCGAGCCCATACCGGAAAACCCACGGGCCGGGCCTACCCGGACCGGTCACTGACCGGGCCACCGGGTCGGGCCGGGCCGGAACAGTACCGGTTCCGGGTCGGGCCACCCGGCTCGAGTCCAACCCTACTTATAACTTTGTCATCTTTCTTTTTTCGGATATCCTAAAAACTTTGTCACTTTTCCTTTTAATCAATGAATTTGTGATTTTAGTTATTTCTCTCTTCGCTGCATGTATCTAAACCACACAATTTTTACTTTTACTATTTCCTGTGCCGGTCAAACTTGGTAAACTATTGAGGGACGGAGGGAGTATATCGTTGGGGTTAACAACGACCTAAAGAAATTTTGGAAAAAAAAACATAATTGGAATTAATATGTATTAAAAAGACCTTAAAATTACGATCACAAAATCAGCCAGAAAAACGATGTCAAATTCTAGAGCTGCAGGTAGGACACATGGAACCAACTACTCCTTGTGTGCCAGATTGCATGGCCTCCTGATAGAATGTGCTGCTGCACCAGATGCACACTGTGGGAACAACATTTCTTCCCGACACATTTTGAGCCCCACCACCGTCTTTGCCCATCCAAAATGACGGATTGAACCCTCCACCCATATCTACCCCGAAGGGGAAACCTTTCGGTTCTTGCTGACCGCAGCTCAAACTCTGAGTCCCCATGAAACTGTATTCCACTGGTTCACTTCTGTCTGACCTCAACCCTTCAAAACTGCCACTTCTGTCATTCATTTTAAATAGCCCTTCACCCTGAAAAAAACAGCAACTGTCTTTTAAGGATGAAGCATGCAGCGTTAAGAATCTTATTATGACGTATTTACCTAAACTTCCTTTGCTAAATACTCTTTTTACAGCATTATAAATTACTTGAATTAAGAATTGAGATAAAGGAAGGATGAAAATGGAAAATTATTAGGAAATGATATCCTGATGGTGTAAAAAAAACACATTGCCGTTAAGGCACTAATTAATACCCTTCTTGGAACACTGAATATGACGAACGCAAAAATGGCAAATTTGCATAAGATGCTATGTTGATTGCATAAGATCACACCTGTTGCTAAAAATCAACAAAAGAACAGTTACTGTGAAAGGAGGGAATATTGGTACCTTATCTGACATTAGATCATAGGTTTGAAAGCAATTTGATGACTGCACCAGTGAGTTAGCATTAGCTGCCAAACTGTTATCATGATTCACTAGATTTCCCACACTGTTTCTCCAAATGCTTCCATCCATTGTACCTTTGTTAGTCTGGACAACATTACCCCTAACACTACCCACAAAATTCTTACCAAATTTGCCAACACTATCCATTCTCTCTTCCCCCCAGCAACTATTAGGGTACACCGCCATATTATAATTGTTTCCAAAACCACCAAATTTGCTATTGAATGACGAATTTTGCAAACCAACCCCTACCCCCTGCTTCTGATGTTCCACTCTTCTGTGATCAATGTTATGCACAAGACTGCTTTGGCCACCATATGTTTGCCCCATACCAATCTGGAAACTTGACGTTCCTGTAGGGTACCCTCCTTGCTGAAGTTGCATGATGTCAGCATTTGTGCCAAACTCAACATGAGAGTTTCCAAAAGTGAGGTTTAGATCTTGATGGCCTGAACAATGAAGCCCATTAATTCTTGTAAATGCCTGATTGGAAGCTGACTCACCAAAATCCTGAGGAAGAATTGCAGTTTCAGGCGGTTCTTGCCCATACAGTTCAACATTATTACTTTTGTAACCCTCAGTGTCATTGTCATCGCCAAAAAGTGAGAAGTGGAGGTTCCTGTCCTGTTTCAGATCTGTAGAAGAAGTGTCTACATTTAATCCACCATGACTGCTGCTGCTAAAAGGGAAAATCAATGCATCATTATTAACATTATCTAGCTCATTGATGTCTAGTTCATCAACCTTACTAGTTGAAACATTGCCAGCAGCATAATTTTCACTAGGACCATCATTCTTCTCACATTTTTCATTTTCAACACACTCTGGAAACGGACTTCCATACTTTTCATCAGCAGAATCAATATTTTTACCCCAAGACGTATTACACCCAAAATCATCATTGTTTGGTTCACCACATACACCTTGTGATTTTCCCACATTGGATATGCCATCAAACTTCTGCTCATCAATACAGCTAGAAAAAAGGATATTTAGATTGTCAACACGGTCATCCTCATCAACGGACAGTGTCTGTAAAACATCATCACATTCTCCTTCCGTTACTGTATGTATAGAAGAGGGTGTGATATCATCCATTTGAACATCATCTTCCCTATCGTTAACGCATAATAACCCAGATATTGATTCTTTTTTCACATCAGGACTGTCCTTGTCAAGTTGAAGGTCACCAAAATCACACACTTTCACATTGTCAGCTGAAGAATGCAAAACACTTGCAGAAGAGGGAACCTTTTCAGGCTCCACCAAATTAGAAGTACTTCTAAAATCATCAAGTTTATCATCGTGAGAAAAAATAGCTTCAGGGCTGGAGCATCTTGTGTATTTGATGGAAAATAGATCTTCAGACTTGTCTGCATTTTTAATGTTATCCGGGGTTGTTGATTCCTCACCATCCTGATCATCAAGCTTATCCTGACATAAAGTGTTAGTCTTAGATTCTTGATCCACATTTTTTGTTTCTGAAAACTCTTGGTCTAAAACAATAGGTTCATGCAATCTAGAATCTGTTTGTGGGCCCACATTCATCTGCAATGATTCATTGGCACTCTTTACCTGATTCTTAACATGGGTCCCAACATGACCATTGTAGCGATGCCTTTCATCAAATGACTTGTGGCAGAACTGGCACTCAAACTTTCCATCTTTCATAATCACCCCATCAGTAATGGATTGACCACTTTTTGGTTTCTTTCTCTTGTGAAAGGAAGACATATTCTGCTTCAAACTATCCGTATTTTCATAACCAAAATTCCGATTCTCATCCATTACATGGACCTCTTGCAGATCTCCAAGCAGCAATGGATCATTAATTAGCATATTACTAACTGGATGTGATTTCACATGGCTAGTAGCAATGGTTTCCTTATTAGTAACATCTAGAGCGACATTATCTACAGTCTGTTGCACTTTGCTTGCATCAGTAGCTGGTTTATCTCCTTCAAGTGTGCTTTTGGTACTATCAACATTGTTAAGTGGAGGGATGCATTGTTCCTCATGGAGGGAGATCAAGTACGTAGAAACTTCCTTGCATGATATAAAGTTTCGTCCACTAGGGCTGCATATATAAGACCGAAATGAAGCATAAGCATCAAAGCTACTATATTGTGTAGCAAATACGGAGTATATAGCTATGAGCACATTTGGTCAGTGTAAAATTTGGGTGAAATGGTTAAATAAGCTGAAATTGCTAAAGATGTAGGTTGGCTAGACATACAAAACTTTGTTATCCAATAATGTAGCCGAATTTGATTTTTAACATGAAAAAGGAGAACATATATCTGTATCTAATCAGGGCAAGCATGTGGTTTTTCTTCATTTCAGCAAAAGAAATAATGATTGGTGCTAGTGTACTACCAAACGGGTATTATGAATACCACTGCAATTCCAAACAGGAAAGTAGATTAACAAGTTATCAGGGCCCGGAGCTGAACATGTAGATAATGCACATTTTCCCTCTAATCATATTCAAGATTAAAAAGGAGAGCAGAACATCAACTAAATTGGTCACAAACGAATGTACATTTGCAACACATATAAATTGTTGGAGAATAAATTAGCAAGACAAGTTATGTGATTCTGATTGTGTGAGTGTATTTATATATAATATATAACCTCTGGGTAATTTTATTAGATACACGCTCCATCACCCTAACATTGTCCCGTTTTACCTTTTTCGTCCGTCCCATTAACTTTGTTCACACTTTATCAATGAGTCCCGCTTCGTGTACACGCCGGGTTACACGTCGGGTTACATGTCGGTCAGATGGTCTGTGTACAGACAATTTGACCGGCTACACAAACAATTTGACCGTCGTTTTATGAAGAAAATTGATTTCCACAGACAAAAATAAAGAGTTGTCTTTATCACAGACATTTTAGACGTGATTTTTTCATAAAATCTCTGTGATACAGACAATTTAGACGAGAATTTTAAACGAGAATCTCAAAATGTTTGTGCTACAGACAATTTTTTTATTTTTATCTGTGTGAAAATCGATTTTCTTCATAAAATGTCGGTCAAATTGTCTGAATAGTCGATCATATTGTCTGTACACAGACAATATGACTGGCATGTAACCTGGCATGTAAAAACTGGCATGTACAAAGGGAATTTTCCTTTATCAATTCAATATCAATTACACAATTTCACCTTTTCTTAAAAGTTGTGCCACACCCTCTTGTCCCAAAAATAGTGGGACAGAGGTAGTATGTCATAGACTCAAGTGTTGACAATTAAGGACAGCAATCTATTTATCGAGATTCATGAGCTCCCCATATATTTTTCATAGCAGATAAATTTGTTGATATAGAATGGTTCTAATAAAAAAATATTCACATCTCACAAGACTATTAATTAGTCCCATAACTCATTCTTGTACTTTAGGAATCACAAACCATAGCTACTCCACATGGTAACTTCAAAGCATATTTCTGCACTTTTAAAATCTAGCAATTAAAAAATGAAAGGGCAAATGCAAGCATGAACCGACAAGTGAAATGAAAAACAAAACAATGATATCAAAGAAGTGTCATTCACAGCTAAAATCAACTAGACTTCATTAACTATAGCCTTCAAAGTCTCTAATTATTTAAAATGTGTGAGTGTGTGTTGAATGGATAGTTTACCATTTTCCATTACATCTAGCTCTACATTTAGGATAAATTATCAAGGAGTTTTCTAGTCAAGACACCATCTTTTTCAAGGAAAATAGTTGTCCCATAGATATCCAAGGAGCATCTTAGAGTAACTGTAGACACACTAAATACCTAGAGTTCTCTTAGAGGTATCCCCTTCTCATTGTGGAACATATAAGAACATAAAGTGACTTTAACGGATATAAAAACAAGCAATTATTATATTAATGCTAGAAGACCAGTTATTCAGGAAACCTTATGTAGCGACGGCAGTACACCCAAACATAGCCTGTCTTCCTTTTGAGGGACAGCAAAAGCTTCCATCCTTTAGGCAAAGTATCCCCAAACTGATTGGCGTCCACAATTCTCCTCTTCTTTCTCCTACTTCCCCACTGTCCATTCAAACCCTGGAGAAACCCTAACAGCTTCGCCTCACCCTCAAGTCCTTCTGTCCTCCGCCTCAGCTCCATACCATATGGATCCTGCAATGAGCCCAGAGCAACCAAATCAACCGGGACGCCAACAGCATTCATAACCTCTTTATCCCCATCCAGCGAATTCTCGAATGTCACTGCGTTAGCTATCGTCGTATCCCCATTTGAATGACTTGGCTGCTCGAATTTCACGTCCACAAGGTCGCTTTTGTCCTTTCTAGGCCGCCCGCGTTTTCTCTTGAACCCCGGGGGCGGGACATTGGGCAATTGGGCAACCGGCTGAACTGAGCCCGTATAATCAACTGGGATGGGAACCAAGTCGGTGGGGCTCGTCTCCGCTGCGAAAAGCCGCTTCAGGAGGGACACGATTTGAAAGTTCTCCGGGTCTGTCTGGAGGGAGGGATGGTTCTGGTTGTGATTTGAGGCGCGCAGATGAGGTGTTCGGCTACGGAGAGCAGAGGATGACGACGCAGGGGCGAGACGGAGACGGGAATAAGTCTGTTTGCGAGACCCGGCGGACTCGTTGAAGACGGAGCGGTCGAGCTTGGGGCTGACGACATCGTCAGAGCGACGGGGGTCGAAAGCGGATGGAGAACAGAGGGAAAGAGCGTAGAGCTCAGATTGGGAAAGGAGGCGGAGATCAACGGTCGGAATCGAGTCTAATTGCAATGGGCGGTCGGTATCGGCGGGGAGAGGGGCGGCATCGAGTGTATCGACGACGGTGGCGGACGCCATTAGTCGGCGGGGAGGGGAAAGAGCAAATTTGAGTTTCCCGGAGCGAGTATATATATTCCCGGTGTCACTGTTGGTACGAACTACGACAAGAGCGGGAGTGATAAAGTAGACGCAATAAAAAAAGTGAAAAAAATCAAACCACTGATCTGTAAAACCAAATCTGCCTGCAATTTTACGCAAAAAGAGTCAAAAATCCGAATTTTGGCGTCTGTGATTTGAATGAGCCCCGCAGACAACTCAGACCCGATTTTCGGGAAAAGAGGAAAATCGCTTATAATCTTAACGATGAGGAAGAAATGTTTTTAAAAAAATTGAGGAAGAAATTTTTAAGATAGGATGATTTCAATTGTACAAAAATTTGTTATGTTCCAATTTATCTCGTTTGATCTGGTTGATGTTTCTTTTATGTGTTTATTTTGTAACTGTCTGATCTTACTTTGATCTGGTCTAATCTTGATGTGGTCAATGACCAATAGTCCCATTAAAACACGGGAAAAGGACACCAATACAAGTATTAGGAGGCCCAATTCCACAAAAATGAGTCCAATAATCAAAAGACAAAAAACTGACCTAGTAGGTAACAAAATTGGCGGCACGTAACTTAAGAACATCAACTCTTCCTAGTCAGCTCTTAAAGTTACATGTGGCATACTACTCTCGGAGAGTCTGTTATTAGAAAGAATCGAGAGAATCAACCGCTTCCAAATCTATTGTTCACTTCGTATCTGAGCGAAGAGAGAAGTTGGAGTTCAGCATCGGAAATCAAGTTTTGTAAGGAAGAAAGCAGAGTTTAGCATCAAAAATCAAGCTTCACTAATCAAGTATGTTTATTCTTCTGAAACGCAAATTATATTGATATCATTAGAGTTTATCCGAGCGATGGAATTAATCGACTTGTTTCTATGAAATCGTGTTTATTCATATTACAGATGAATTTGTTGTTAGTGTTTGTTGATTCGTATACATATGTGTAACTGGCAGACGAAATCATGTAGTTACAGACTTAGTTAACTGGATTTTGATTTGGATTGAACTCCAAATAGAAGCCACAAATTTCTGCACTTATATATCCCTTTAGTTATATAATGTGTTGTTAAACTCATATAGTTATCAAGCATAATGTGTTGTTAAACTCTTAAGCTTGTAAGTAGATTTCAATTTATGGATGAAAACAACCATTGATATGTCAGTTACATGTTTAGTAATTACATTGGTTACATAATCTAACTGTATTACGAACTATGGATTAAGATAAATAATGTACATGTTGAGTTTCATACAACATTCACATGCTACGTAGATAAATTTTGAAGTGTGCATGAATAACCAGTGTTACTGCCAGAATAATGTAAAGGAGTTGCATTTTCCCACTGATTTTGACAGTAAAAACGTTGTAGTTACATTGTGTATAGTGTGTTTGGGTATTATGTAACTGTAGTGACATAGTTCTATTGTTTAAGTGCCTTTGACAGTAACAAGTCCTTTAGTTACATTGTGTATAAGGTATGTGGTCATTGTGTAACTGTAATGACATAGTTCCATTTTTAAAGTGATTTTGACAGTAACAAGTCCTTTAGCTACATTGTGTGTAGTTTCCTTGGTCATTTTGTAACAGTAGTGATATAGTTCTATTTTTAAGTGACTTTGAAAACAAGTTTGATCCTTTAGTTAGATTGTGTATAAGGTCCGTGGTTGTCGTGTCACTGTAGTGACAGTTCATTTTTTCAATGAGTTTGACAGTAATAAGTTCTTTAGTTACATTGTGTGTAGTTTCCTTGATCATTGTGTAACCGTAGTGACATAGTTACATTTTTCGGTGACATTTACTTGAACAATGCATGTAGTTACATTGTATATAGTGTGTTTGGGCATTATGTAACCGTAGTGACATAGTTAGTTTTTAATAAAAATTGTGTATGCATCAAATTATAGCTAGTTATACCTGGTAACAATATACTCCCTCCGTCCCCCAATGAAGTTAGCACTTTCCTATTTGGGTAGTCCCTAAATTAAGTTCACACTTCCTTACTTTCTTTATTTGGCAAATTATCTACATCAAAACAGTGTCAAACAGTGCCAAACAGTGTCAAACAGTGTTTGAACAGTGCAAAATAGTGCACTCCACAGTAAAGTCAAATTTATTTTCTTAATATGTGTGAAGTCAAACCGGGAACTTAATTGGGGGATAGAGAGAGTATTTTTCAGATTAAGGAAAAACAATTCAATTTTTTTTAGTCGGACGGAAGAAATTATGTTGACAGTGTTGTATGACGGAAGATGGAAGGCTGATAAAAAATTCATCTCAAAATCAACACATGGACTTCTTTTGAATGTGAAGGCGTCATATAGTGAATTTATTCATGAGCTGCGGAACAATTTGGATATTGATCCTATAGTGGATATTTGCAGCATATCGTTTCAAATAGATCGATGAAGAGTATGATCCAACTTGTATTGACAGTGACAATAGTTTACGGTGTTATTTACATGTCAAAGGTATAGAACAAAATAAAGTTAGCAAGTGTCCATTGTGTGTTCAAATAAAGAACCAAAATGAGATGAATGAGGTTGCAAAGGGCAGTGAAATGGAAATAGGAAATGAAGGCGTGGGTGTGAACAATACTACCAATAGTGGTGAAGGTAAGGAAACCTATGTGAGGACATTTGAGGAGTGTGCAGTTGTTCATACACTACTACTAACATGGCTGGGTGGTGAAGAAATGGTAGGGATGGACACTACATTAAGATTTCATGGCATTTATCCTAGTAATAAAGGACATTTGAAAGAAACTTTGCAACTATATACACTACACAAAAAAATCCAATTCCAAGACATCGCATCCTAATGTTAATCATGTTGTGTGCTTTGAGGAGAAATGCAATTGAGCAGTACGTGGGGTCAAATTAAAAGAAACTACTTGTTTTAAAGTGAGAAGGTATTCAATTACTTATTATTGACTAATTTTTGTTTATGCTTTATTGTAAGTGTTATTGCATATATTTTATGAGTTGGTAAATGGTAACTGAAGATATAATAAGTCTTTAATATATAATTCATTAGTAGATTAATTATAATCATGCAGTTCTTTTTAATTTATATTTTTCTATTGTAACCAGAGGCAACAACGTGGAGACTATTAATCATTGAATGTGAATTTATATTGTGTTGTTTTAAATCATTTGATTACGGGTTTGATGGTGTGCACAGGTGTTCAATTAATGAAAGATTGAGTGGGAATAGACAAGCAACTGCATCAATTAGCGGGAAATGAATTAAACACCAATATCTTGATGCCTCAAGAAAGCCATATCCACCGAAAGCTATAATGTCAGATCCACCAACACCAATAGATCAGAGTTTACAGTTAGGGGTGGATATATATAACAAAAAAGCATGGAGAGCGAAAGAGAATGATTTGATTCAAATATGCGGAACAGATAGGGATTCATACAGAAAGCTGCCAAGTTTATGTTACATTGTAACACCGACCCCGAGTATATTTACTTTTAGTAAATTATGTAATAAACCTTGAAAGATGATTTATGAATTTGCGTGATTGTAAATTTTTATTAATTCTTTTACGTGAATAGTAAATTGCATGTGGGGCCCACAGCGCGAACGGGGACCGCCCGATAATTCCCGAACCACATATTATATTCATCTTGGACTAGATGACATCTATATGGGGGTGGATATTCTATTTGGGCCATAAGAAAGGCATGGAGTTGACCGGTTGGTCAAACGGGGCCCAATTACCGGTATTGGTAATTTAACGGATAACAGCCCGAAAAGAGTTTCGGAGACTCCTAAATTAATGTTGGGGAATATACATCTATTCTAAAGGCCCATAATTATTAGGAACACGTGAGATATTTTATTTGGCCCGATAAAATAAAATATGATTAAAACAGTCCGAGAAATACAACTTTCGGGACCGATTATACATACCGAGACATAACGGGATGACCTCCCACATAAGTGGGGGCCACCCCACGTTTTTAGGAGTGCTGATGGACTGAGTGATAAGAGGATGGGAGCAAACAAATGTGCTGGTACGCACAATCAATGGGAGGAAGTCTCCTAGAGACAAATGAACATGCTCCATGTCCCCTCTTGGCATCTCTTCTAATTGATTGAGAGGAGATGCCTCCCCCCTACCTTGTGTCATTCGGCCAGCACAAAGCAAGAGAAGCCCAAGGGAAAGCAAAACTCTAGTTGGAAGAAGAGGGAAGCTAGGAAAAATCCACAAGAAATAGCTTGAGTTTAAGGTAAGAACATAACTATGGTTCTTTAACTAGTTTTATCATGTATGATTTGTAAGAAATCATATGATGGATTAAACATGATGTTCTACACGTTTAAAAGTGTGGAATATTTTTATAAAGTGGTGGTAATTAACTTAGAAGGGTTGTCAAATCGATAGGAGTCGAAACCGCCGGAAACCGCCACATATAGGAAGTTGTTCGTGCTGCAGGCTGACGAACATCGCCCGGCTTTTGCCAAAGCCGGCCCAATTTCATCTTCTTCTCGATTTGGAACGAGGATTGATCGAAGGGTTTAACAAAGGCAACTATTTCAGCACTTCATAAGGTGAGGATGGCTGACTATATTGCTTATAATTAGTGAGTTAATTTCATGAGATTACCGAAGGTAATTAAATGTGTTTTTATGGATTATTAATGATTAATAATGCCTAAAAATGAAAAGACTAAATGTCTAAAGAAAAATGAGCATGATATACAAATTTAAGAGTAAATTGTGTATATTCATGTGTTGTGAGTATGTTGACTTGAATGTGGAATTTATTATGAAACATATGTTGAAATATACTTTTTCTCCATATTAGAATTTATTATGAAACATATGTTGAAATATACTTTTTCTCAATATTCATGTGTTGTGATATTTTGAATATTGAGATAAATGATACTTTCAAAGGAAAATCAGTTGGAATTGTCTATATTAAGATACTAGTTGGACATTAAAATGAAATGTTGTTAAGATTGATGCTAAGGTTGGATTGTGAAATGTTATGCCTTAAGTAGTCTTAAGAGATGCTTTAAGGTAGGAAAGTATGAACTCTAAGTTATACTAGGGGTAGGCCTTAAGGGATACCCAAGATAAAGTAAATAATAAATTGATCCTAAGTATAGGATTGGCCTACGGGTGTGTTCGGTAGTCCTTGTGGATAGCCGGTTGAATTATGGAAATAGTAAGGACCATGGCCCTTCCCGACTCTAGAGAGCGGGGTTGGATAGCATGGACTTACATCGTGATCACGGGTTAGGGTGGAATCCGAATCGGAGACCTAACTAGGTTCCGGTAGCGGTAACACATAAGATAGGACCCGAAGGGCCTTACCTTCCTACGGGATGATGGGTACGAGTCCAGGGGCGGGATGTTGGAGTCCGAACCGGGAGCCTCACGAGGTCTCGGACAGCGGTAGCAAGTCCCGTAGAAATAATAGGACCCAAGGGTTGGGTTGTGCAAATGATAAATAAAAAGGGATATATATAAGAAGGGCCGTGTGCCGACAGATAAATAAATTCACTTATTATAGAAATAATAAGTGGGAAATAGAAATTGTTATTTATATTATGATATCACCCTATTTTGAGGGTCTTGGAAATTAAAATGTTGATTATACTTAGTATAGTTGCTATTGTACTTGTCAAATATTTCCAAGTACTGACCTCCCCTTCACGGGGGAGGCCACCTCACAGTTTCAGGTAGAACTTGAAGGTTGCTACCGGCGCCCGTTGCTTCGGGGATTTTCAAGGGAGAAGACGTGGTTCGTGCTTCTTCTGTTTCCTGTTTTCAAAACAATTATAACAATGCCCATGGATACTATTTTATTAATAATTACTTTGGGGGCTTGTATGCCTAGTTATGCCAAGTGTGGCTTGAACAATTGTATTAACGCTTCCGCTACTTTAAATGCATGTTTTACATTATGTTTGTTTATGGATGTACTATGTGTGAATGATATTCATGACGCCTTGTATAATATGGATGAGTTGGACTACGGTTGACTATTCGTACTGTACGGCGGGTTGTTGACGTGTCCGGCTAGGTCCGGGGCGTGACATACATGATAGACCAAAAAACCTTGAATCCATTATATCCCTGGACAAAGACTCTGGAGGCAATTTCAAGACATTATTAATGTCATTGGGAGTGTGCAGAAAGGGGCGGCCAGCTTGTAGGCCAATTCTTAGTGTTGATGGTTCATTCTTGAAAGCAAAGTTTCAAGGAACAATTCTGACAGCGTGTGCACTTGATGGTAATCGACAAATATTTCCTATAGCGTTTGGAGTGTGTGGTCGGGAGAACAAGGAGTCATGAACATGGTTTTTTACTAAGCTAAAGGAGTCCATCGGAGAACGTGATGGTATGTGCATTGTACTAGACAAGAATAAGGGACTTATTGGCGCTGCTAGGGAGGTTTATCCAAGTGCTTACCATGGGTATTGCGTGCAACACATACTTAGGAATATAACTTCAAAGTTTGGAGGGAAAGCCTAATGTGACCAGGTTTTTCAATTCTGTCGCAAGGGCACCAACAACACAAATTTGTGAGTATTACATGAAGTTACTTGATGTTAAGGATCCTAGGATTTGACAATATCTGGCTAAAATTGGTGACAAGAAATGATCAAGAAGTCAAACGATACGCAAGAGGTACTCGATAATGACTTCTAATAACGCAGAATCACTGAATGCTTTGAATGTAACTACAAGGGAATGCCCAATATCCATACTGATTGAATTTTTATGAACAAAGCTACATGAGTGGTTCAGCGAAAGAAGAAAACAAGCAGTTGCAAATACAACACCATTATCAAGAAAAGCAGAAGATGTGCTTGTGAAGTTGCTCAATGTTACTGCCGGAATGATAGTAAGTTCTGATTTATTTTTAAGTAGCAGTTTTGAAATCATGAAACGAAACTATTTTTAAGTAAATAAAATGCATTATCTTATGTTAGTAACTAACTGCGAGTAAGGCCAACCACTGCTTTCACATTTGAGGTTATTGACAAAGCATGCAGAACATATGTTGTAGATCTTCATGCTAGATGGGGCAGCTGCAGAGAGTTCTAACTAGAGGAATTTGTATGCATTCATGATGTTGCATAGATAAGAGCAAGGTCAGGATTGACATGGTATGACTACATTTCAACATATTACAAGAGTAGTTCATGGGTGGAGGCATATGGTGGAATCAATGAACCATTGGGTTCATAGTGTGATGTTGATGTTCCAAGAGAATTTAGAATTTGGGTCATCAGCCCATCGGTATCTGATAAACGTGCAGCCGGACGACCAAAGATTAGAGTACCACGTCAACCGGTGAATATGTGAAGCAGCAAAAGTGTGGGAGATGCAAACAACACGAGCACAATCAGAAAACGTGCAACAATCCATTACCACCGCCACAGTGACCCGCCGCCACAGTGACTCCGCCGCCACAGTGACTCCGATGCCACAGTGACTCTGCCGCCACAGTGACTCCGACCATAGTGACTGTCCGCTTACTGGCCACCAGGGCTGGGCATATCGGTTTTTGGTTAGGTTTTTATCGGTTTCAGTTCGGTTCAATTTGAAACGGGTTGGGAGAATTATTACCAAACAAAAACCTTACTATTTTTCGGTTTGGTTTGGTTCGGTTTAGTTCGGTTTGGTTCGGTTTGGATTTGTTACTTTTTAATAAAATATGAAGGATTTTTTGAATTTTTTAGTTCGGTTCGGTTTTGTTCGATCGATTTCGGTTTGGTTCGATTTAATACGGTTTGGAAGAAATACTACCAAACTCAAACCAAATTGCATACGGTCCGGTTCGGTTCGGTTTAGTTCGATTTGGTACGATTCGGTTCGGTTAAACCAAACTGTTATGCCCAGCCCTACCGGCCACAGTGATTATCCACTCACCGGCCATAGTGACTTTGGTCACTGTGAATGCCGGCCCGCCGGCCACAATTACTCAGACTTAGTGACATGCCACACTGACGCCACCACCACTCCGGCTGCCGCCCCAGTCCTGACTCAACTCCCCAGCCCCCAGCCCCTAGCCACCTCCCCAACCCCCTCCCAGCCGTTAGCCACCTCCCCAACCCCCACTCAGTCCCATCCCAGCCCCCAACCACCTCCCCAGCCCCCTCTACATCACTGCCACCCCCAGACAATACTGCCTCGGCCCTCTGCCACCATCGTTCGCCAGCCCCATTGAAATCCGTAGTCGCATCCTCCGATTCCACCCATCATCCACCAACGACGCCAATCGACAATAGAAAAAGAGAATAAGAAGAAGAAGAGAAAAGTTGTGGCGATGGTGCTTGAGAGTTGAAGCATCGACGGCCGACGATGAGAGATGAAACCTTGGGGTCGAGGGATGAGTGACGAACCAACGGCGCACAGTTGAGAAACGAAGGACCGACAGTCGACGATGAGAGATGAAACCTGGCGGCCGACGATAAGAGATGAAACCTAGCGGCCAAGGGATGAGATCTGAGACGAATCGGTGGCTAATTGATAATAGATGAAACACTCGCGTCTGGGTGAGAGATGAGGTGGCAACGGCAACGGCAGACCCATGGGAAAGGAGAGCTGAAGAGCTGCGGACGATTTGTCGTGAAGATGGTTTTAGGGTTTGTTGAGACCATTCATTTTAAATAAGTCACATTTTTGGGAAAAAGGAAAAGGTGTCATATTATTGGAAATGAAAACCAGCTAATGATATTCGTGTCATTCTTTCTTTACCATATCCATGGTACAACTAATAGATGTGTAATTTCACACTTTGAAGCTAATACAACGTAATACTTACGCAGTTACTCTCTCTGTCTCGCTAAAATTATATACTCTCCGTCCTGCTAACCATGAGACAAGAGGGAGTGACACGCAAATTAATAAAAAGTGATTTATGTGATTAATATTGAATTGATAAAGTAAGAATAAAGTAAGAATGATTTAGAGCCACACAAACTTTACCAAATTTGGTATGGGACGATCTTAGTGAAACGGACCAATAAGGTACAATGGGACAATCATAGCAGGACGGAGGTAGTATTAGTTTTCCTTTTCAATTTGTTCCACTAAGATTGTCTCATACTAAATTTGAAAAAAAAATTGTAGTTCTAAATCATTCTTATTTTATTCTTACTTTATTGATTCAATATCAACCACATAACCTTACTTTATTGATATTGATTTAATATCAACCACATAACCTCACTTTCTTAATAACAATGTCACATCCTCATGTCCTAATGTTAGTGGGATAGAGTCCTAATGTTAGTGGGATAGAGGTAGTATGTTTTATTTTCTACTATTAGCTTCTCGTTCAACATTTGTCATTTCTTCTGCTTCATTTTTTACCTTTTCTATCAATTGTTTCTGATTTCTATTAAAATCTACTCTATCAATTTAAAGAATTAGATAAAATATATAAGCTCCCTTTCTCAAACAGTGCAACATTCTCTTTGAATTGCTTCTTAAACATTAAATTTCATCCAAGTGTTTTAAAATTTCCAAGCTGAAATTTTATCATTTTTTTGTTAAAATGTATGCAGCTGCAACTATCGTATTTTGTAGAAACTCTGTATTATCATATTTTGAGATGCATGACAACGTGAAATCACCTGCTGTAAATAGTTTTCCCCAAAGACAATTCCACATTTCTAAAAAACCAAGATATGCGAAGAAATCAAAATATATTACGGCAATAAGCATCTAGTTTATTCTGTAATATGTTAACAGTTTTGAACTTTTAATCAACATATGCTTGGATAATAAGCTTTATAAGGAGAAGACATCACCATGGAACTCATGGAAGCCATAACTTTATTGGCTAATGCGTGACAGAGTAATTCTAATGCCCTATGAACACCTTGCGGCTCCATAGACGTAGGAGTTGTCGGTCCTAAAGCATAACTTCGTATTTGTTTTCTCCTTGCTCAACATCTTTAGATTCCACCATTTTTGAGGAACTTTATCTTGAACTGGGATAAAATGAATATGGACACTATCATCTACAATCGTGATTTCGCCCTTCCTACTCTAGCTCGCCTGTCTTCTTATAAAAGGTTTTTGGCAAACAAGGAGTTTTTCCTCACTATTTCTCTCAATCTCAATGACTCGAGCATCCCATTTCAACCGTGCTGCGTGATCTCTTGCTAATTCAACGAGAGGAATTGTGTCTCGTAAGATAACCCAGCCCTGTATCACAATCCGGAAAAAGTCATATTAGAATGAGTAGCCAATCAAATGTTTTATATGTTGTTTTCTATATTATATGTATATATTTTTAATGTGAGATTATCTTTTCAAACTAAAAAGTCAAAACTTGTATAGCTAGGAATGGGCAAGGATATCACAATCTGTAATAGAAAATCAAAACAAAAAGCATACTTCTGGCCGAAGTAGACGATCTATTTCGATAAAGAGATCCAACATCCCACATTTGTTGTTGCCGTGTTGACCAAACCCAAGTGTTAGTAGACCATCGGCATGAACAAGATCATAAGTTCTTGGATATGTTGGAAACGCTTCACACCTGCAAAAAGAAATAATTTGATTATGAAGAAGATATGTAAGTTCAAACTTCAAACTTAAATGACGGATTTGATCACAAGTTATTTTTGGGGACAAAACAGAGTCCTTTTTACAATGTCATGAGTCACTTAATAGAGATATGAACAATGAAGAGAGAATATACCAATCATGTAAAACACCAAGAAACCCCCTGTCTAGAATCAGGGGAAGGTGATTGGTAGCACTAGTTGGGATAACATTCATAACCCAAACGGACTTTCCAGTTTCCAATAAAGCAGAATTGAACCCTCCAAAACGGGCATTCATGTCTAACACATTTCTAAGCATGTTATAAGGCGGAGAAGGATCCTCTTCTCCGGGTCTCTTTGGATGATCAGAGAATATTAGCGGTGACAGCAATGACCAGTAATTGTTAACTGCAGAGTACCAATTGATAGAATCCTCAGCAAGGTCCTCTGGCTGCAAACCTGATGTTCAATCTTTAAATTAGAGAATGGTATTGTTTGCAGTTATGGGTGAACCATCACAAAATAAGGTGGGCCAGTACCATGAAGTTTAAGTTCATTTGCAGTTAGTGTAGCCCTAGAAGGCCATTTACTCCGTTTTTCAATTGGAATCCATCTAGGGCTTTGTGTTCCGCCAATGCATGGTCCAAGTGGCCGATAATAGGGCGACTCAATATCATGACCTCTATTGCAGAGAGGAGGGGCAGAACTGGATTTCCTGAAAACACAGTTGCAAAAATCAGAAGACGTGTGTATGGACTGTTTGGTAAAGGTTATGCTATTTAAGCCATATCACATTTGAAATAGCTGACAGTTGCTGAACGTAGAGGAAATGCATTTGGTAAATTGTATTAAATCGGTTTAAGCCAAAAAAGTAAGTTAAAGGCTACTTATTCTGCTTAGAGTTAAATACATGACTGGGTCCCTCAACTATACACTATTACTCATACTCAATTTGTTCCTCAAATATTCATTGTACTCAATTTGGTCTTTGACTATGAATTTGAATCCAATTTAGTGTGCTTACATGATCGGTTCTAAATAAGAAAAGTATCTAATTTTTTTCCAATCACTAAATTTAGACCCAAATTCAGACTAAGCTTGGCTTTC
The DNA here is from genome assembly GCA_945859875.1 of Cuscuta europaea. NCBI lineage: Eukaryota > Viridiplantae > Streptophyta > Magnoliopsida > Solanales > Convolvulaceae > Cuscuta > Cuscuta europaea. The sequence continues at coordinate 2,044,718 of CAMAPE010000002.1, forward strand.
TAGACCTAATTTAGGCCACATATGCAAATACCCTTATTAGTTGAAGCAACAAGTGCAAGAGGACTGAATTGAGTCTAAATGACATAGTCATGAACCAAATTGAGTAACAGGGTATTAACTCTATTCTACTAATAAGCAGAATAAGCCAAACGAGGCTGTCGAAGAAAGCCTTATAGCCTGTTTATCCTTCCTCCAGTCCTCTGAAAGTTAACACCGTTGCACCGGGTGGTTCACTTGATGTGAAAAACAGAGTTATGTCCACATTAACACCACATAGTCAACTAATTGTTGCCATTACCTGGCAGAATAACACTTCTTTTCACTTGTTTTCTTCCAAACAACAGTCTCGTCTTGCTGTGACAGCAACTCCCAACAGAGGTTTTCTGAAAACTCACGAACAGAGTTCCACTTCTTTTGGTTTTCTTTGTTCCTAAGGGACCGTCGGGCATTCATGACAGATGATGTCCACACAAAATATCCACCAGGTCTTAGCATGCGGTCCACTTCCAACAATAGTATACCATCTGAAGTAAAACAGGGTACATTGAAATTTTTTAGTACAACAACAATGCCATAATATTTTTTATAATAACAGTTGTATGCAAGAAATATTGACATCTAGTGTAACATTCCTAATAAAGTTAAGTACGACATCCTAAACGGGGAAATGGCATTTGCAGCTAAAAAACTGGGTACAGTTCTTTCCACTTTTTTGCCATCATCATCCTCAGCACCAATTCCCAACTAATTGGGATCGATGGCATTAAAATTTTAGTGCTAATTAATCATTGACACTTTAAATGCATGAAAAAGATGAAAAGCAGTGGCAGAGTTACACACCACATGGCCTTCATAAGAAGGCATATTTCTCATGCATTCTTATCAAAGATATGAGATTATGACATAGTAATGCTTCACTTTGGCAACTAGTTTTCCCCTTTGTGAAACTCACATCTAAGGGTCCGTTTGAAAACTGAATATACTCTATAGTATGTAAAAAGGGACGGAATGTAGAGAAAAAAATTAAGGAAAAACCAGGGGGGGAATTGGAGGGAAAAAAGAACATAAGATGAAACATACGAATTTATTCGAGATTTTTTTTTAAATTGCATTTATTAATTTAATCAAATAAAAGTCTAAGAAGTAAAAAATTAAAAAATAGCATAAATATCCTTTCGATTTCTTTTGAATTTTCCAAGGTAAGCCCAAAATAAAAAATAATATTCTTTGGCATTTGGTACTTTCCCCAATATTTCCTGGGATCTAAAAATACACTAAATAATTTTGATTGCAAGTGCTACCTCTCTGATCCCAGTCAATGTGACATTCAGCGCAGTGTATCATGTCAAAAGACAGAGATGGATAAGGCAACTGATTTGAAGTGAAAGAACCGATCATTGCAGGAAGGCCTCTTTCAAGTGTGAGTTGAACTTGACTGCCAGAAGGCTCGTAGTTTGCAACGCACATTGTCAATAGCTTGCTCGAGATAAGATGAGCTCCAAAACTTCCAAAACCACATCCTATATCCAATATAACCCTAACCTGAAAATTTTAATCCCGTTAGATCCCTTGTCAGATGTCACTCCAACAAAACATACCTACAATAGGTCTACTATTATATATTTTTTCCACAACAAACTAAATTCTTTTTGCAAAATTTGAATTCAATGATACAAAAGAAGACAACTTGATAACAAATTGATAATATTGATAACAATATAATGAAAAACTAAGCCTTGTATCCCCTGCTGTTTCTTTTACCCCTAGCCCTCTCAAACTTTCTACCTTTAGCACACACATATGGCTTGGTGTGACTGTGAGGAACACTAGGAGCCTAGGTTTACTATTTTATACATAAACACACACACATATATACACTAAGGCGTAGCAGCATTTCAAAGAATATATAGCTTATTTGGAGCTATTAGAGGGTTGACCAGCTGAAAAAGCTACCTTTTACTGTTTGGTAAACATCATAATGGAAGAGCTTATTGTGAATGAAAATCTCTACTGCCCAGCTTATAGCATTTTCTATCAAAAGCAACTAGCTTTCCATTAAGATCTTTTTTCCTACAAACAATTTAGCCTTTTCTTATAATGCAATCAGCTGGTCAAAGTAACAAATAGAATCTTCTTACAGCTATTTGTCAAACAAGGTCTAAAACCAGTAAAATCAAATGAGAATTCTCCACGTACCCCAGCTTGTATGAAGTTGGATTCATTTCGTAGCCCAATCATTTCAGCAATTTGATGCGAGTAGTCTTCAATACTGTCAAACATAGCAGATTCCGAACGAAAAGAGATCTTCTCTTCCTCTAACATCATCATCCTACAAACATTCAAGAATAACAATTGATTGAATATATAGAGGAACAAGACATATTTCATGAGAACTCTTTATTAAACCTTGAGGTTCCATCTTAATAAAATAAGTATTTCAATACAATATACATTGGTTTGTATTCATGCAGGTTGACTTAACACTTTTACTAACCTCTTCGTCATACTCCCTGAGGAAAGCACCTCTTGAGCTGTGATTTTGACATTTGCAAGCCAAATAACATCTTTTCCCGTAGGCCACCTTAAGGGAATCTTGTAATTAACCGGTGGAAGAACCAAACAGTTCTCTTGGGACCCACCTCCACAATGCCGATCAAACTCCTCACCATTAGAGAAACCCAACTCAAGACATCCGGAAACGTTGAAGCACGGAACATAATTCTCAATCTCCATCGGACAATATTCTAGCTCCTTCAGTTTAGAAGAACCAAGAGATAAGTGTCCAATATCCTTCAAGTCCAACACCACTTGTTCTTGAAGCCTTCGATACCCCCCTTGATATACCCGACCTATTGATGAGCTTGTAATTGAAACTGCCCACCAAAATGAGACACCAAGAGCAAGCACAACTATGGCAAACAAGCTTAATTTTAGCATAAGCAATGTGAGTTTAAGACGGTTTCGTCCATTTCCAGAGATGAAGGGATCGGATAAAAAGCCATTGTCACTTATACTGCTCTTAGTGGGTAACTTCTCAAGGGAAAGAATCCGGTAGAGGAAGTTCACAGAGAGATAACTATGATCGGTAGCTGATTGACTATGATCTAAATATTCTTTCCCCGGTTTATCCTTCATCTCAACTTGACCAGGGCATCGTTCCCCAGCTCCCAGAGATAAACCTCTGTGTAGTGGCCTAACCATTTCCTGACCTGCCCGAAAAGAATAAATTATTACTCAAAATGAAATTTAAAAAACCAAGGTCATTCATAAAACAGATCACCTAACAATCTAGATCTACAGACTACAAACCACATATGATTATAATAAGAGTCAACGTAACTGAATCAAGGATCTCTCATTACTCATAATATGGATTAATATAGCGTAAAATGAAAATAGAAGAATAATTGAAAATCATAGGAGCTGAGTAATAACCTATTGAAGACTAGAGCATCAATAGTGGAAAATGATCATTAACAATTGAGATTGAGCGGTCAACCTTGATATCATTCATAAGAGAGTTGAGAAGTCATATTCAAATCTAAAACAGTAGAAGGGTAATTGTTGATATTAAATTGACTCCAGCAAAACTGAACTGCACAAATTCCACACATGACCCAAAAAACCCTTTTTAGTTTGGGCAATTCAAGACTGACAGAGGGAAAAAGCAACCTACTTTACCATCATAGAAGGGGCTATGAAAGCATAACCATTTAAAAATTCCAGCAATAGCCCACAATGGAAGAAAAGGGTTAGTTAGTTAGTAGTACCTTAGCGTGAGTAAGTGAAGAGAGTTCAAGCAAAGCCCACAGATCCTAATAAATGCAAAAAACCATCATATTACTCTCTGGTTTACAGAACAGAGCTGCACCGACGCAATTTGACAGAGAGAGACGGTGGAGTGGGAAAAGGAGGAGTCCAAATCGCGTTGAAAGCTCGCTCGTGAAAGACTTGAATATGTCCCCTCGTCGGCTTCGTATATCTACGTAGAATAATCATTAATTTATACAGAGAGAGAGTACTTATGCTATATATTCGGAAAAATATGAAAGGAGATACCCGGGATATGAGAGAGAAAGGGTTGATGGCCAGTAGTAAAGACAGTCCACTCCCAACTGTGATTCCTCATTTCCTTTGACTATTGTACAATCAATCACGCGATTAGTTATTAATTTGACAAAATCTTGAAAAAAGCTGGTTCTTTTCCCTTAAATCCCTCTCCGTTTTATTCACTCTTAACAGAAAAAGAAGAAAACTTTTTGACCTGAGGATGACGATCTATATTAGGAATTTAAACGGTTAGGATTCTTCAATACTTCAGATTTAAGGCGGCTAAATTTAAGATTAGTCCCAACTCATTGGGGTGAATTCGTTGACTTCATTAAAATTTATGAAATTCTGAAGCGGTTAAATTGATTGATTTTATAAAAAATTATACTCTATTCGTCTCTAATAACTTTGCCGAGTTTAACCGACACGAGAAATAATAAAGTAAAAACTGTGTGATTGGGGTTTGTGCAGAGGAGAGAGAATGAATTGGAACCACAAATTTTTTACTTAAAAGAGAATGTGACAAAGTTAGTGCGACATCCAAAAAAAATTGGCAAAGTTTTAAGGAACGGATGGAGTATCTAAAATGTATTTATTAATAAAAAGTTAATTAATAAAACTAATAAACGGAAATCAGAATATAAATTTAAGTATATTTACTCCCATTATGTTCAACCCTTCCACTCATGTATGCAAAAAGGTTTGTCAAATAGAAGAACCCAACTCATAATCACTCTATTTATGTGTCACCTACCTGAATAAAAGAATTTTTATAAGTATATTTGGTAAACAACATTTTATTTTCACAAAGTAAGTCGAATTTTAAAAGATTAAACATAAAAGAAAAAAATATTCAACTTCGTTTTTTGTACGTCAAGATGTAAGATTTTTCAAACTGACTCGTAAAGTAATTTAGTCAAATAAAAAACTATTTACAATAAGAAATTAATTAATGGCCTTGAAAAATATACAAACGTGACAATGCTCTTGTTTGTACCTATGTTTTTAGATTCAGATCGGGAGCGATGTGGATAAGTGGCTAAGGTCACTCGCATGGGTAGTTCAGTTGGTTGAGTTACGTGAAAGTTGAAATATTGACCAAGGATCGAAACTCGTGGCGGTCGTGTGGAAGCTACAACTCTTTTGTGATCGGTTGGATCTCCGGTGCGCACGGGTACACGTCTATCATCATTAAACTGATTGAGTCATTGTGACTTACAACCTCTCGAATGTCTTGTCCGATCGGGGCATTGAGAGTACTTGAGGTTGCAGATTCAACTTTTTTTGGAATATTGAATAAGTGGCTAAGGTCAAGGGTCACTTTGAACACAAGAGGGGCGGCACAGTCAATGGTGGTTCAATTCAATCAACATTATTTAAAACTAAAAGGCGTGTATTGTATTAGGAGTTGGATGCAATTTTTTAAAAGTTAATGAATTTTAAAATTTTAAGTGTATTCAATATAGACTTTATAACAAATTTGAAAAACTTTAGATGTATTCAATGTAAACTTTAAAAAGGTCATAAAAGTCTAGCATATTCAAACTTCCGTTCATTTTACTAACTTCTAAAATCATGGATTTCATGGAATTTTAACTCATTCTTACTCTTTCCGTCCCTCTGTTATTGTCCTATTGCGGTTTACGATGCTTGACCGAAAATAAAGCAAACAGATCCCTTTCCACACTCAAATTAATTTTAGGAAAAAAAAATACATATTCAGAAACTACATTAAAAGATTTACAAAGTCGTAAAAACCAGAATCAAATTTGATAAAAATTTGATGCATAAAGTAAGAGATTAAGAGTGATTTGTGTTGACCAAGTGAATAGGAAATGGGACAATAATAGGGGGACGGAGGGAGTAGTACATTAATTCTCTGCAGTTCTTCTCACTAATGATTTCCATGGACTTTTCTGTTGTCTTGTACTCATCTCAAGTAAGCATAGTTCTAGTTACAGAATAACACTAGATTTGACTCATTGTTTATTTGGGATCGTAAACCGTCCAATTGATCGTGGACAAATACCGGTCGGGTCGGGAGGTGGGTACCAGGATGGTCTCGAGATGTTAATACTTGGACTGTGATTGATAATCGATACCCATATTGTATAAATTAGGAGAGATAGAACAAAGAATTGAGAAGGAGATAATGTATAGAATGGATGAAAATGTTTTCTATGACTTAGGTTTACAAGGCTCCAATAAGGAGTATATATAGGGAAATCCGGGTCTGGAGCTCTAATATGGGGCCTAACAGACCTGATTACATAAATAGACTAATAGAGTATATATCTAGAGAGAAGTGAGAGCTAGAGAGAGAAGTGCAAGTAAATGCTTCAATAGAATGATTTTGTAACCCCTACAACTACCTCCAGAGGAAGTATTTATAGGAAAAATACGGGCTGGGCTTCCAAGCCTTGGGCTTGGGAGGCCCATTTACAACTGGACCGCTATTGGGCCGAATACAATGTGTGTAGGAATGATTAAGTGTAAAATCTAGTTTTGTGAAGCTTTCGTGGCCGATAAGGGTCTCGTCGACGAGGGCACGGCCGATGAGGGCACTGCCGACGGGGGCACCCTGGTTCCTTGGCTTCAGGATCATACTCCGAGTTGGTCCCTCTTCGGCCGACGGGGGTCCATTGGCCGACGAGGGCACCACTTGCGGCTTGTACTTTCTGTTCTGAGTATGTGGGTCCTGGGGCCTAGACCCATATACTCCATCAGGAGTCCCCCACTCTCTAAGCTGAGATGCAGACGAAGTGAAGGAGAGTAGATTTCTGTGCTTGATGCTCTTGGCCGATGCGGGACCACGTTAGCCGTTCTCTGTCGTGGCGTTTGATGGCCCTGTTCTGAGTTTGGTCGTTACCTACCCCTTGATGCGGATGGGGAAGGCTGTTATTCCTTTGGTGCGCTTTGCTTATGGATGATGAGCGTTCTGGCATGAGTGGCCGATGAAGGTAGTGTCTATCCTTGGTCGTTGATGGTTGAACTTTCCTTTTGGGCTGATGAGGTCGTTGGGGTTGCGTCTTGATTTGGGTGGCCGGTGAGGGTGATGTGCACTCCTTTTGGCCGTTGTTGATGACACCATGTGCCTTTGGGCGACAAGGCGCCATATTGCCCAAGGTTTTGGGGGTGATAACATTGTCTGACCGGAGATGGAGTTGTGAGGACTTTGGAGCCATTGTGGTACATGGACGATGGTGATTCAGATATGTTAACCTCCTGTTCTTTGATTCATGGCTGAGAGTGGTGTGGTTTCAAAGTCGATAAGTGTCATGTGATCTCAAGCTTTGTTGCGGCCGATGGTGCACCACGATGTTATGGACGTTGTGGTGCATGTCTGATTTTGTAGTTGTGGACTTAGTATTTTTTGGATCTCTTTGATTCTGCCCTGATTTGCAAAGGCCGGTGTAGTCCCCCAGTCCCCCACTGCTTCAGGCCAAAGAGTGAGTGAGGGGTGAAGGAGTAATGTGAGACCCAGGCCGGAGCGGGATCCTCATACTGGCCTTGAATTCCTCCCTTTGGCGATTTCCTGACCAAGGTAACCTTGTGGGAGAACCCTTGGACGCAGGCCACTTTCAAAGGGTTATCATCAAGGGTTTTGTGTGAGGGCCGATGGTCGTTGGGTTCCCTTCCCTTGTGGTGTTGTGGTCGTTGTAAGGCCTTCCTTTACATAATATGTATGGACGCTTGAATGGCCGATACGGGTGCTACCTGGGTAGCCGTAGCCTGTGTTGGTCGTTGAATGCCCTGGCCGTTGTGGGTGTTATTTTCCCCTTCATCGTTCCGTAGAGCCTGCTTTGCTGGTGGGCTATTGATATGTGGATTGGGCCTGGCCCATTAACGAAGTGGTGGCATCCCATTGGTGGTGGTTGGCGTGGCCACTAGGAGGGTGCCACGTGTAGTGACCGTTGGGGGGGGGGCTCTATAAATACCCCTCCCTTTCCGACGAAAGCTCTCATTTGCAATCTGAGCTACCGACGAATGTTCTTCCGACGAATGTTCTTGTGGACGAACTTCTGGCACCTAGCCCCCGTGATGCTGGCCAAAGGTTCCGTTTCGACCCACTTGGTGAAGTAGTCGACTGCGACGATGATGTAGCGGTTGTTGCCAGCAGCTCTGGGTAGTGGGCCGACCAGGTCAATCCCCCACCTTGAAAATGGAATGGCAGTGCTGACGGGGGCGTAGTTGACGGCTGGCCGACCAGGGGCCTTCTGGAGCACCTGGCACGTGGTACATTTCCTGGCAAGATCTGCACAATCCCGCGCCATCGTCGGCCAGAAAAAGCCCTGGACGACGAGACGCTGGGACATACTGAAAGGGCCCTGGTGTGAGGAGCAAACACCGCAGTGGACTTCCTCCATGGCCACTTCGGCCTCGTCCTGGTGTAGGCATCGAAGGAGAGTACCATTGTAGGATCGTTTGTAGAGCTTGCCGTCTTCCATAGTGTATCTTGGGGCCCTGAGCTTGGCAAGCTTGGCCCTCTCCTCGTCCTAGGGTAGCTCCCCCATGGTGATGAAAGTGGTGATGTCGGAGATCCAGCCCTCCGGCCACTTTTGGATGCACAAGATGGGGCTGGCATGGATGCTGGACATGCTCAGCTCCTCGATCTTGGCTATCTTGGAGATGTGCTCTGGAGTATCCGAGCTGAGCTTGGAGAGTATGTCGGCCTCGACGGGATCTGTGTGATCTCGTAGGTTTCGAATGCCTTCAGCAACTCCTCTGCTGCCTGTTTGTATTGCTTCATCCGGCCTTCTTTTGCAACGTACGTACCCTCAGCCTGGCCCACACCCAGCTTGGAGTCGCACCTGATTCTGATGTGCTTGGCTCTGAGGCCAGCGGCAAGTCTAAGGCCGCTGAGGAGGGCCTCATACTCGGCTTCATTGTTAGATACCCTGAAGTTGAAGCGGATGGCATAGTAAGCTCTGAATCCTTCAGGGGAGATGAGGAAGACGCCGCCCCCGCATGATTTCGCGGCTGACGAGCCTTCGGTGAAGAGGGTCAACGTGTCATCTGGCTCTGGCCCGGGGGTAGTAGCGGTCGTCTCCCTCGCTGTGCATTCGGTGACAAAGTCGGCCAAGGCTTGTCCTTTGATCGATGGCCTTGGCTTGATCACAATTTGGAATTGGCTGAGGAAAATCGCCCATTTCACCATCCTCGAGGAGCTAGTGGGGCTCCTCATGAGCGCGCCAAGGGGCTGCTGAGTCAGTACGTGGACGGCGTGGGCCTGGAAGTAGTGCTCCGGTTTTTTCACCGTGTGGACGATGGCTAGCACCGTCTTCTCAATGGGGGAGTACCTGAGCTCGGCCTCCCTGAGTGTTTTGCTGACGTAAAATATGGCCTTCTGTACCCCTTCGTCCTCGCGGATGAGCACGGAGCGGATGGCCGACGTGCTCACCCCCAAATATAAGAAGAGGATTTCGCCGGCCTTGGGCTTGGAGAGCACTGGTGGGGACGAAAGGTACCTCTTCAACTCTTCGAATGCTTCCTGGCACTCCGTCGTCCACTTGAAGCTGTTTGCTTTGCGCATGATCTGGAAGAAAGGGAGTGACCTCTCGGCTGACCTGGAGAGGAAACGGCTCAGGGCCGCCAGGCACCTTGTTAGCCGTTGTACCTCCTTGACGTTGCGGGGCGGCTCCATATTGATGATAGCCTGTATCTTCTTCGGGTTTATTTCGATGCCTCTCCGGTTGACCATGTAGCCGAGGAACTTGCCGCCTTGGATGCCAAAGGCGCACTTCTTGGGGTTGAGGCGGAGTTTGAACTCCTTCATGATTTCAAAAATTTTCCGGATGTCGTCGGCATGTGTGGTGGCTCGCTTGCTTTTGACAATCATGTCATCGACGTATGCCTCCATCGTCCGGCCGAGGACTGCTCTGAAGATCTTAGCTACCATCCTGGTATAGGTAGCGCCGGAGTTTTTGAGCCCGAAAGCCATGACGAGGTAGCAAAAAATTCCCTCCGGGGTCATTAAGGTCGTCTTCTCAACGTCATCTTCATGCATGAAAATCTGGTGGTACCCCCTTAAGGCGTCAAGGAACGACATCAACTCGCATCCCGCCGTCTCGTCCACCAATTGATCAATGTTGGGGAGAGGGAACGGGTCCATGGGGCATGCCTTGTTCAGGTCAGTGTAATCAACACACATTCTGAATGTCGGCAGTTTTTGGGCGAGGACGACGTTGTCTAGCCACGTCGGGTACTTCACCTCTTTGATGTGGTTGATTGAGAGGAGCATGGTGGCCTCCCCTTTGACGAAGTCCCGCCTGTCGGCGGACAAGTAGCGTCGCTTCTGCTTGACAGGCGCGGAGGCCAGATCGACGGTCAGCCGGTGGGTGATCACCTTCCGGCTGATGCCTGGCATGTCGTCCGGGCCCCACGCGAAGATAACGGTGTATGACCGTAGGACGAGGAGGATGGCGTCTCGTTGGTCCTGCGGGAGTTGCTTCCCGATTTTGAGGACCCGCTCCGGCCGGGAGGTATCCAGAGGGACCTCCTCGACCTCTTCGGCCGGTTCATCATGCGGTCTCTCATCGTCCTTGGCAACGGTTGCCGTGATGGTGTCTATTCTCTGCCCTTCCCTTTCGGCTGGCCTTGTTAGCTTGAGGTAGCATGCCCTGGCTATCCTCTTGTTTCCTCTGGCGTAGCCGATGCCACCGCTGGTGGGGAACTTCAGGCACAAATGTTTCATGGAGATGATGGCCTACAGGTCCTCCAGTGCTGGCCGCCCCCAAATCAGGTTGTGGGCGCACTGAAGGTTGACCACCATGAACTCCATGTCAATTTCGGCGCGGTAGGAGCCGTCGCCGACCTCCACGGGGAGGACTATCGTGCCTTCGGCGTCGATAGAGTCCCCGGTGAAGCCGGACAACGGTTTCTTGATCGGCTTCAGCAGAGCTTTGTCCAACTTTAGATGCTTGAAGGTGTGCAGGTACATCACGTTGATGGAGCTCCCCATATCGATGTAAGTGCGGTGGATGATGGAGTCACCGATCTCACACCGGATGACGAGGGCGTCCCTATGTGACTCCGTACCCGGAGGCAGATCCTTGTCGGTGAAGGTGATCGCCTCTGTTCGCTGCTTCTTCGGCTGGGGGGAGCGTGGGACACCTCCCCAATGTAAAGGGATTGGGCCCATTTCTTCCTCTGGGTGACGGAGTCCCCCCCGGTATTCCCACCTACGATGAGGTGAATATAGTTCTTCATTGGCAAAGGCTCCTCAAAATCTTCACCGTCGCTGAGCCTACCGATCTCCCGCTTCTTCGTAGAGGGTTCGCCCCCAGGTTTGCCGGTGTTTACCCACGTATTTTTGCGCGGGCCACCTTTAACAAACTGGGAGAGTTCCCCTTGACGAATCAGGCGCTCGATGGCTTTCTTCAGCGTGATGCAGTCGTCGGTGTTGTGTGAGGAGTTCTTGTGAAATTGACAGTATGTGCCGCCTTGCTGGATGGCAAGGACTTCCTCCACCGGCCGAGGAGCTTGTTCAATGAGGACATGCTTCTCGGCGTAGTCGAGGATGGTGCTGACCGGGTGGGTGGGGGGGACCCCCGGCCGTTCCAACCTCGGTCGCCAATGGCGGTCTTTCTTGCTTTGTCCACCAGAGCCGTGACGGCCCTGGGCACCCTGGCCGGCCGGGGATGCTCCCGGGGCCGGCGAAGGATTTGTCTTCTTGGAGGGATGGCCTCCGTCTTTTTTGTGGTTGTGGAGCTCGTCGGCATCAGCGTACAAGCTCCCGCGCTGAAGCGCCTTTGCATATGACCTCGGAGGGTCGGTGATGAGGCTCCTGGCATACGGGGAGCTGCGGAGGGCTCCCTGGTAGAGGACGAGGAGGGTGCGCTCATCGGCCCCCTCGACCTCTTCGGTCTCCCTCGTCCACCGATCAATGAATGACCGGAGGGGTTCGTCATGTTTCTGCTTGACGGAGAGGAGATGCGTGAAATACTTCTTCGCACGCTTCCTCTCGGCAAAGTGGGTGAGGAAACGTTGGGCAAGGTCCTGCCATGAGTCTATACTCCCTTCGGGAAGCGCGTTGAACCATTCGTACGCTGGCCCCTCGAGAGTGGAGAGGAACCAACGGCAGAGATATTCATCCGACGCGTTCACCATCAGCATGTTGTTCTGTGGATCCACAGGTTCAGGCCGCGTTGTCGGTCATCATCGCCAGCTTGGCTCAGAACCCCACTGTCCTTAGCGCACTCTTGCCAAGGACTGGGGGGAACGTCACTCCACCTCAGCCCCAACCGTTGGCCACCATGTTAGGCAACGATGAGGGGGTGATAGCCCAGGACACGGCATCGTCCCACTCCCACCCTGCTTCCCCTCTTCGGCCTGGACAGACCCCAGCGCGTGGAAAAGCCTCTGCCGTCGTCCGGTTTCGGAGAGGATGGCGGGACGGATTGGTGAGCGTCGGCCTGGCTCGCCAAGGGAAAGCTTGGGGTCTGTGTCCCGTACAGCGGACCAGCCTCGCCTGGACAAGGGCAAGGGAAAGTTGCACGAGGACGACGTGCGCCACCAGATCAACGCGGCCCACGAGGGGCGCATGCAGAACCAGCAGGGTGCCACTGCAGCCGCCAGGGATCCTCGGGACGAGGTCATCGCCCAGCTGGAAAGGAGGCTGGCCCAGATGGAGGCCATGCAGTCGGCAAACATTCCCACGGCCAGCGCCTCCAACGATCCTGGCCTCAACGCTCTCATGAACAAGGTCAGCGCCCTTGAGAGGGAGTTGGACGAAGGACGAGGTGACCCCGTCATCCAGGTCAGGACCAGGACCCCTTTCACTAACAGGGTGCTCTCGGCCTCCGACCTGGTCGGCCGTGGCGTCCTCCTCGCGCTCCCTGGTCTCCTGATCCTCAGGGATGGCCTTGCTGACGAGGTTGCGGTTTGACTTGGTTCTTCCCATGATCAGTGGTTAGCTGTGCTTGGTAGCGATGAAGGGTGCTAACTTGATTGTTCTAGCTCTCAATGAAAGAACCAAATGATAGAGTATATTTCTAGAGAGAAGTGAGAGCTAGAGAGAGAAGTGCAAGTAAATTCTTCAATAGAATGATTTTGTAACCCCTACAACTACCTCCAGAGGAAGTATTTATAGGAAAAATACGGGCTGGGCGCCCAAGCCTTGGGCTTGGGAGGCCCATTTACAACTGGACTGCTATTGGGCCGAATACAATGTGTGTAGGAATGATTAAGTTTAAAATCTAGTTCTGTGAAGCTTCCGTGGCCGACGAGGGTCTGGCTGACGAGGGCACGACCGATGAGGGCACGGCCGACGGGGGCACCCTAGTTCCCTGGCTTGAGGATCATACTCCGAGTCGGTCCCTCTTCGGCTGACGGGGGTCCATTGGCCGACGAGGTAACCACTTGCGGCTTGTACTTTCTGTTCTGAGTATGTGGGTCTTGGGGCCTAGACCCATATACTCCATCATAGACTAATATTATAAAAAGCTAATCTAGTACATACAATGAATATGTAAACTATACAGTAATATAAATGTTGTCTACTGGTGTACGTGAATCGCTGTCCAGACCCAATAGTCGGCAGGCCGGGGGTCGGGGTTCATATACTCCATCAGACTGTTTTCAGTCCCAGACCAGACCATACCTAACTAAACTAGACTAGACCACACTTGGATAGTTATAAAATACACAGAGACCAGACATTTACCAGACCAAACAAGTTCAGACCAGATCAGACCAGTAAAGTTCAGTCCAAGTAAAAACACTAGTAAAAGCATCAATAATATGCAAAATAAAATTCCGATTTTTTATTATTTTCACATCAAGATCAAATTTAGGGGTGGGCACGGTGCACGACGGTCCGGGATTTGGCTTATCGTAATCCCAGTCCGGTTTTATAATAATTGTCCGGTACAGTTCGGGATTAGTCTTTATCCTAATGTTGTCTCCTTTAAAATGGACCCTTTCGCCACAAGGCGTGCTTTAAAATGATCAATCTTCCCATCATGCCCAACTTTAACCGTGTAAATCCACCGACACCCAACCACTGATTTGCCAGTGGGAAGTGGGACTAGGTCCCATGTGCCACTAGAATGAAGTGCCTCCATCTCAGCTAACATGGCTTTACAGCACTCCGGGTTGTCCAGGGCCTCAAGTGTGTTGATAGGAATGCATATACGTGACAAGTGTGAAATGAAAGCATAGTAAGGTGTAGAGAGGCGGTGATAACTCAAAAAGTTATATATGGGATGTGGGTTCAAAGTAGAACGTGTACCTTTTCAGAGGGCAATGGGAAAATTATCTTGAGTATTTTCGAGTGTTGGGGTAGCTGATGGTGAAGATACGAGATCCATCGTAGGGGAATCAATCGGCGTGGCCACAATAGGCATAATGGGAGGAGGTCGAGATCGTCGATGGTATACTTGTAATGGACGGTCTACCATAGGAGAGCAATTTGGGTGCTCATCAGATGGGGGGTGAATGGAAGTCTCGAGATGGATGGGTCGGAGATATGAGGTGAGGTCCAAACATGATGGGGTATCAACCGAAGATAATGGATAATAAAAGGACGACTCAATGAAAGTGACATCGGCTGAAATAAAATGTTTCTTAAGTAATGGAGAATAACAACGATAACCCTTTTGGAGACGCGAATATCCAAGAAAGATACACTTTATTGACCTAGCCGACATTTTAGCTAATCCAGGGGTCGTATCATGGACAACACACACACCCCCAAACACATGAGGTGGTAATGGAAATAAATCACGATCGGGAAAACTAAATAGAATAGGGAATTTAATTATTAAGAACTGAGGAAGGCATTCTATTTATTAAGTGACACGCAGTGAGCACAACATCTGCCAATACTGAGGTGGTGCATGGGAATGTAATAATAGGGTACAAGCAGTATCAATCAAGTGTCAGTTCTTGCGTTCAACAACCCCATTTTGTTGAGGCGTGTGAACACAAGAAGATTGGTGAAGCATGCCTCGTGATGTCTTGAATTGATTGAAGGATGCCCCAAAAAAATCTTTAGCATTGTCAGTGCGTAAAATTTTGATAGAATGACCAAACTGAGTTTGAATTTCAGCACAAAAAGTTTGAAACATATGAAACAATTCAAAATGCTCTTTCATATGTGTAACGGGAAAAACCATCCACAAAAATAACAAAATAACGGAAACCTAAAGTAGAAGTGACTAGATACGGACCCCATACATCTGTATGAACTAAATCAAACGACGATTTATTGAGTCGCCTTGGAAATGATTTATGAGGTTGTTTTCCAAGGTGACATGACTCACAATCTAAAGATGAAAGATTTGAGAATCCTGGAACCATATGTTGAAACTTTGAGAGACTAGGATGACCCAGACGGTTATGTAAGGTAATAGCAGGTTCAACTGAAACACAAGCGATTGGATCAAGCGGATGAAGATGATACAGACCTTGAGATTCATGTCCGACGCTAATCGTTTCCCCCGTAGAACGGTCCTGCACAATCACAGAATCAGCAGAAAATGTTATGGAACAATTAAGAGCACGTGTGATTTTACTGACAGAGACAAGGTTAAAAGGGGTGTTTGGGACATATAAGACTGAATGTAATGGTTAGGATGAAAGTGGAAATGCTTGTCCAATACCTGAAACTGAAGTTTGAAGGCCATTAGCAAGAGTAATCAAAGGGAGATTTTGGTGCTTGGTAATATGGGATAAAAGATGGGGATTACTAGAAATATGGTCTGAGGCACCCGAGTCAATGATCCATGAGCCTGTTGTGTGTGAAACACAAGCATTAGACAACCGGGTGTGGATAAAGGCATATTAGTCAACTTAAATTGTTAATATGCTGCATATTCTTCCGGTGATAGAACAATGGGAGATGACGGTAGGTGAGCAACATGGACTGAGGGAGGAGGTCTCCCATATAATTTCCAACACCTGTCTTTAGTATGACCAATGTTATGACAAAAACCACATTTAGGACGATTTTGCCTTGAGCATCCTTTGTTGTTTCCACCTTCAACTCTCATAAAAGAGTTTTTTCTCTCTCTCTTTTTTTTACTGTTTCTTTTTTTTACTGTTTTTTTTTCAAGGAAAATAGAAATGATTTAAATCAATGAAGTAGTTCAGCAGTAATTAAACATCAAATAGTGCAGCAGCAATTAAACATCAAATAGTGCACCAACATCTAATTAATAGAGCAGTGCAACAGTAACAAAGCAACTCAACAGCGGAAGTGCAGAACAGCAGCTAGGGAAGATGGAGTGACGAAGCAGAGGTTAAGAAAAACAGACCTTGGGCGTAACAGAACAGTGACAACGGCGGCAGGCGGACCGAGCGACGGCGACGATACGATCGATCTTCGGCAGCGCGTGAGTTTGGCGGCGGCGCGTGAGATCGGCGGTGGCACGTTGGTTGTCCGATGAGCGTCTGTGTTATGTTGTTCTAGTCTCCAGAAACTCCAGATCTTCAGGGTATCGGCTGTGAGATCTCCGGATAAGTAGAACGGAGTAGATCTGCAAATATGTTAGTGAGCTACAGGGGGGCGGTGGCGCGTGAGGGCGCGTGGTAGCCTCCGTGCTGGTACTATTCCGGTTGGTTGGTTGCGATGGCATGCTAAGCATGGCGGTAGGTGTAGATCGGATATTCACTACCGGAAGTGTGCTTCAACATTAATCGCAGCTACTGTTCACGCTGGAAAAGCTTGTCGGAAACCACCCCTAACTACTGTTTGCCATATAGGCTCTGATACAATGTAGAAAAGTATTGTTGTATTTCATACACTTGATATTAAATGCTATACAAGAAGCTATATTTATAGCTATATTTAGAGCACTAGGGTTTCCTATACAAGATATACAAATGGGCTAAGCCCAGTACTAGATTTCCACAAAGATGAAGTAAAAAATACACAAATCATTCGAGTAGGCTAAAACCTTCTTCTATGAATATAAAAAGAGGTTTTGGAAGGGTTCTCTCCACACCAAATACCAAACTATTAGCTATATGTATACATAATCGCCTGAATGTTTACATATATAAATATTTACGTATAAAACTCTGTATAAACGAGCGAGGATAGTTGTGAGAGATCTAAGAATACTTACCAATAAATTCCTGACCGTTTGGTAGTCACCGGGGCTTCCTAGAGGTTGTTGGAGTTGCAAGCCGTGGAAATGGGTCTTCACCAAAAGAGCAGCTTTGACCGTAGATAGGGGTGGAGGAGCTTCGTCTCGATGTCAAGAGCATTTTGTAATTTGAATCTGTTACCTGTAATCTCGATGTCAAGGTATCGCTCACCAAAGTTTTCGTAATTCCGATCGCCAGAATCACGACCTGGGGAAGAAGACAATTCAATATTTCTGGGTTGGGTCTTGTATTTGTGTCGGGCGGGTCCGGTTTAGTTGCAATAAAAATTAAAAATAAAATAGTAAATGTAATAAATAAAATCTGGAAAAATATAAATTAAATATGTGGCATACAAATAATATTTTATCTAATTTTAGTTGATTTAATTAATCTAGTCCAATAAGGTCAATTAATTTTCAATATACTATCAACTAAAATATCAAGTCCACATCACTTTAATTAACTTATCAACTAAAAATAGTCCAATAATTCATATGAAGTCTGAATCTCTAATCATTACAAATAATAATTACTCCCTCCGTCCTATAAAATTCTTCTCACTTTCCTTTTTGGGTCGTCGCAAAAAAATCTTCCCACTTACCATTTTTAGACGATTTGTGTGATTCACATTCATTTCACATTTTTCTTACACAACCACAACCATACACTTCCACTTTCTTAATCTCCGTGCCAAGTCAAAGTGGGAAGAATTTTATGGGACATAGATAGTATTAATTTAATTAAACGAGTTTAATTAGCCCACTAATTCAATAAGTTATTTATTAAGTCCAAATATAGTCATTAATTTATGCTAACTATTCCAATTTCTTTTTCTTCTTATTTTATTCCAAACATTATTTTAATTCAAAAATATTATTTTCAATCTCAGTGATTTATTTCACCATTAATATCAAAATTTCCTTATTTCATGAGTTAACTAGTTTTATATGGACCAAGTAAAATAAATACCTTAAGAATCACTTTTACAAATATCTAACCGTCCATAACTATATTTTGGGTCTATACTTGACCTAGGTTGTCTAGATATTTATTTTAGAATTATTTCCCATTATTTATTCATTTAATTTCAAATATACATTAACCGGTTCAATTACAATTAAATAAACTAACCATAATTTTTATTAATGATAATTGGTCTAAAATGTCCTAGTTAGTCATATATTTAATCTAGTTTAGTCAAATATTTATTTCACAATTATTTTCGTCATTTAGTTAATTATTTACTAAATGTGTACAACTTGGCCCAATCACAATTAAATCAATTAGAAATAGCTAAAAATGTTATTTTTCAATTCTGGTTGGTCAGAATATGAATTTGTTTACCACGTATTCAATTTATATTTTTCCATATTTTATTTATTTCGTTTACTATTTTATTTTTTATTTTTATTGCAACTGGACCAGACCCGACCGGCCAAAATACACAACCCGGACCAGAAGACTGGATTGTCTTCTTCCCAGGTCGTGATTTCGGTGACCGGAATTACTAAAACTTCGGTGAGCCATATCTTTACTTACATGTAACAGATTTAGACGATTCAAGTTGCAAAATGATCCTTACGTCGAGACGAAGCTCCTCCACCCCTATCTACGGCCAAATCTCCTCTTTTGGTGAAGATCCATTTCCACGACTTGCAACTCCGGCGACCTCTAGGAAGCCCCGGTGACTACCAATCGGTCTGGAATTTATTGGTAAGTTTCCTAGACCTCTAACAACCCCCTCTCTTGTTTATACGGAGTTTTATACTTAAATATTTATATGTAATTTTTTCGGGGAGTATGTATATGTATATAGCTAATAGTTTGGTAGTTGGTGTTGAGAGAACCCCTTCCAATAGCCCACACAATAATATTCCTGCACAATCAATGGTAGGTACGAACCTACACACACAATCAATGTCGTGCCTACCAATGCTGAGATGATGCAAGCTCTCACCCAGCTCTCACACACAATGCAACATTCCTGCAGAAACACCAAACCAACAGTGGCAATGACATGGAAAAGCATGTAGCGGCACAGAATCCGCCTGTTGAGGTTTAATCCAACACAATATAATAAATATAGATATAAATATGTATGAACAAGCTATTTTTACGTGGAAATCCGAAAGGGAGAAAACCACGGGACTTTTTAGGCTAATATCCAAGCCCTCTCATTCTCATTTGTACTCTCCTCACCATTACAATGTACAAGTTTAAGCCTCCATTAATGTAATGGAGTCCTAAGCTATCTAGAGAGGAGGAGAAAGTGGGGAAGAAGAGACCAACCAAATGGGGATCCCTAAACATGGAGGGAATGCCTCCTGTTTACAAGAAATGGGGGTGGGAGGAAAGCCTACCCTAATGAGCCAAGCGGGCCAAAATGGGCCCAAAGGGTCGAACCATGCCTCACAGGCTGAAGTGGGCCTCGTCATTCGTGCTCTGTACTGGGGCGAGGCCTTGCGATTTTGAACAGTAACAAACTGAGATAATATACCTCAACACCGCCAAACTTCCTAGGGCAAGAGGACCCAATCATCCTCAAAAACTGGATCCGCACTTTCGACAAGTTGTTTGATGTAATCAATTGCCCAATAGAACAACAGATCGATATTGTTGTGTACTATGCAGGAAGAAGGTGATCATTGGTGGGCAGCTGTTGGCCCACCGTTGCGCGAACAACCTGATTTCACTTGGGAATCATTCAAACAGACATTACAGAAAAGATTTTACCCGGAACACGTGCTAGCGGAAAACTACGACAAATTTCTACACCTGAAGAAGGGAGAAATTACGGTGACAGACTATCACACCAAATTTGTTGCGATGGCAAGGTTTGCAACATTAATGGTACCTGATGAGATGACCAAGACCAACATGTTCGTCAGGGGACTAAACTACGACACGTAGAAGGCATTGCCAACTGGGCCGTTAAGCACGACCAGACGGTTGACCGGTGCCGGTTTGGCTACTGCCAACCGATTCACATAAAATTGATGTTGAACTGGCGCCGTTCAGGCAATGAACCAACACCGGTTCAGTCTCGGTTTTCGAGGCTGAGTTTTGCTAAAAATGCCATCTGGGTCCGGTTCTAGGGAGAACCAACCCCGGGCATTCTATATATGTATATTTTGCATGGACTTGCATGGAATATGTTGTTTAAAATGCTAAGGCTTGGATTAGTCGTTAGTAAAGATATGATATAGACCATGACCGGGCGAGGTACATGGTAGATCATACGTTGCGGGTGAATACCCGGGACCGAGTAAGGTCAGATAATACTTTGTAGGACTAGGAGGAGTCATCTACACTCAAATAGTAGCAAGGGCCTGTGTAGTCCTTGAGGTGTGTTAACATCCAGTAAATTACACATAAGTAACAAGAGCAAGTGCATACCTTGAGGTGAGTTGACCTCCATCAAATTGCATGTAGGTAACAAAGGTCCGTGTAGTCCTTGAGGCGTGTTAACTTCCAACAAATTACACATAGGCAATAAGGGCAAATGCAGTCCTTGATGTGAGTTAACCTCTATCAAATTTCATGTAGGTAACAAGGGTCCGTGTAGTCCTTGAGGTGTTAACCTCCAACAAATTACACATAGGTAACAAGGGCAAGTGCAGTCTTTGAGGTGAGTTAACATCCATCAAATTGCATGTAAGTAACAAGGGCCCATGTAGTCCTTGAGGTGTGTTACCCGGCCTCCAACAAATTACACATAGGTAACAATGGCAAGGGTAGTGCTTGAGGTGAGTTAACCTCCATCAAATTACATGTAAGTAACAAAGGTCCGTATAGTCCTTGAGATGTGTTAACCTTCAGCAAATTACACATAGGATGAGGGAGTAGGTGTACCCCTCATAGCGGAGTCAACCCCTAGAATGTAAACTATGATAGCAAGGACGAGTAGTCGTAAATGTAGGGATATTCCACCTTCTTTCTTGGAAGTTGCCAGAAAACACATTAACATGGAAGCCCCTTCTTGGAAAGAGCTCTCTAACAAATAGGTATGGGAGAAGATATGGAGAAGATGGAAGCACTACCTCTTGTCTCCAAACCAGCCCTATAAATATAATATTCTAGTGTTGTTAATTGCATCAGTTTCTAAAGTGAGAAAAGTGTGTGAAGAGTGAAATACACTTAGAGTAGAAGTGTATTAGTGAGGATTGTTTTTTTGTAATAGTTGAGTGCGAGAGTTTGCTCCTCCTATTGTAATTCTGTTCTTGATATTGAATAGAAGAATTTTCCAATCCCAACAAGTGGTATCAGAGCGAGGTTGAGTTTTCATACACTATTATTTTTTCAGAAAATTTCTACAGGTTAGAAAATCGTGATTTTTCAAGTGGCTCAGAATCACGATCTGATCACACCATCAGGTTCGTCCCACCGTGAGGAGAATTCTGGTATTTTCCAGCGACCGAACGACCACGATGAGCCGCTGCACACGCCGCCACGCGCCGGCGGGTGGAGAGAAAGCTGTTGCACGCACTGGCGGGAGGAAGAAGGCGACCAGGCAGCGCCATGACTGACCGAGTCATCCGCCATGTCATACGAACTATTCGTCGACTCTGAGCCACGTCAGCTACCACGGGATTCCACGTCAGCGACAGTGCAAAGCCTGCTGCCACGTCATCCGCCTACGTGTATACACATTAGGCTGCTGCCCGAACCGGACTGAACGGGTTCTTACTCTTGGAGCCCGGTTCAACGTCTTCCAGACCAGTTTTGGATGAGGTTAGACCGGTTCCTACCATTTTCGACCCTTCCGGATTCAACATTGAGCTCCGGTTATCCAAATTCGGCTTCGAAAATAAGGTACGAGATATATTGAGCATTTTATTATGAAAAAATCATCATCTGACACCATGATTACGCTCAATTCCACAAATGACAATATGTGGAAGCCTCAGATGGAGGATTTTCTAAATTTGAGGGATTTAGCCGATCCTCTTGACAATAATGGCGCCAAACCGAATAAAAAGACGGATGAAGAATGGACTAAGATGAACCAAAAAATTGTCGCACAAATTCGAAAGTGGATCGATCATAGTGTGTTCCTGTGGATCGTTGCGCTTACCGCTACACTAAAAGCAATCGCTGATAGTGAAGCACGCTCCTCCCCCTTTATAGCACAAGCGAAGCGCCACGCGGTCCGATTGCACCGGCAGGCTGGCTGTTGCTGGCACCGCATACCCGCGGCCCAACAATCTCCCCCCAGCACCTGCCAGCCTACAACTGCGCAGCATGCTGTTGTCGGGGGTCGAACCCGTGACCTTGGCTCTGATACCACTTGTGGATCGTTGCGCTTACCGCTACACTAAAAGCAATCGCTGATAGTGAAGCACGCTCCTCCCCCTTTATAGCACAAGCGAAGCGCCACGCGGTCCGATTGCACCGGCAGGCTGGCTGTTGCTGGCACCGCATACCCGCGGCCCAACAGTTCCACCATATTGCGCAAGAACAAAGTGATTACACACCATGGGAGAAGCTTGGTAGCATGATTCAAGCAAAAAAAAAAACGCCTGAAATAAGACATTACTAATGGGACGATTAGTAAACCACAAGTTACGTGGTGGTATTTCGGTGTCAGAACACACAAGTCAATTTTAGGATCTCGTGAATCAGTTAAGCACCACCGGATGGATTCTCAGAGATGAAGAACAAGCGATACTACTCTTGAGCTCTCTACCTAACAGTTGATAGACTCTTGTTGTCACTCTCAGTAATTCTGCTCCCAATGACAAGGTGACTATGGAGATGGTCACAGATGCCCCGATGAACGAAGAAGCCCAAATAAAGGACGCCGGGATGAAACAATCATACACCCTCATATCAGAAACTAACAGACGAGGGAGAGGAAGAATTGGAGGAAGAAGTCGAGGTCGAGGTAGAGGCCAAGGTCAAAATAAAGGAAACTGTCAAGTTCGCGGCAGATCACAAGAGAGAGGTATGTCCTTTGAAAAAAATACTTGGTTTGAAGGATATTGCAATTAATGCGGTATTTATGGGCACATAAAAAGAGAATGTAAAAAGTTTCTACAAAAGCAGCCACAGACGAGTCAAAATACTAGCCAAGAAGATGGTGCGACTATGATTAATTTGTCATCAGACGTGTTACTTGTTGTAACACCGTCCCCAAATGTATTTACCTTTATGTAAATAATGTATTGAACCTTATGGAACGGTTAATGAATTTACGAGGTTGTAACTTTTTGTTATTACTTTTGCGTGAATAGTGAATTGCACGTGGGGCCCACATCGGGAGCGGGGACCACCTGATATTTCCGAGGACACATATTTTATTCATATTGGTCTATATAATGTATATATGGTGGTGGATATTCTAGTTGGGCCATAACAAAGGCATAGGGTTGACCAGTTGGTCAAACGAGGCCCAATTACCCGCATTGGTAATTTATGAGATAACAGCCCGAAATGAGTTTCAGAGACTTCTAAATTAAAGTTGGGGAATGTACATTCATTATAAAGGTCCATATTGATTGAGAAGGTGTGGTATATTTTATTTGACCCGATAAAATAAAATATAATAAAAACAATCCGAGAAATACAACTTTCAGGACCAATTGTATAGTTCGGGGCATAAAGGGACGACTTCCACATCAGTGGGGGCCACCCCACGTTTTTGTGTGCTCAAAATTCAAATTGAGACAAACAAATAATGTGAGAATAGAGGGTTAAGAGTTTTATAAGGAGGGATTGGATGAGAAAAGACTTGATGTGGACCTCACCCCTCTCTTATTGTGCAATTGAGACAAAAGGAGTTTACCTCACCCCTCCCCATCACTAAGCTAGACCAACCACTCCAAGAGAGAGAGAAATAGAGAGGGAGAGAGAGAAAATCCCCGCAAACACCATTTCTCCATTATTGAAGGGAGCTCAACAAACAAGAAGCTCAAGGAAGAAGAAAAGGTTGCAAAATAGAGGAAAAGCCTTGAGAATAAAGGTAGGAAACTCTTTAATGACTTTTCTTCCACCGTTTGTTTATTGTATGAATTATATATTATATAGAGGACCCCTAGGATTGTTATACATGTTTAGAAGTGTAGGATGAGGGGTTTTAAGGTGGTTCTAAGTCCAAGAACGGATTTAGAAGCCAAAGTGACCGGTTCGCCAGAAAATAACCTTTTAGAGGTTATTTTTATTGATATGGGTTTTATGATGATGAAACCTTGTTAGAGGCTTGTCTAAGGTGTTCCTAGAACTTTCATAGAGTTGAAAGAGTTGCCGGAGTTGTCACCGGAGTTCTTCAAAGTTCGCCGGAGTTTCGCCGGAGTTCAACTGAGAAGGGTAGAACTTCTTAAAGCTAATTCGAGGTGAGTGGATGGCTTAATGTCTTGTAACTCTTGGGTTAATTATGAGATTACCTAAGTAAATGCTATATGTGTTCATAATGATGTTTAAAATGATTTAAGCATGTAATTAGCCAAGGTTATTAGGCTTATATGAAATGAACCATGATGATGAGGAAGTGGTCCAACCCAGCTAGTCACCGACTCACTCTCCCTTACGGGAGGTCTCGAGTTCGAAACTCAATGGAGTGAGTTTCAGCCTTGATTACTCCAGGCCCCTCAGCCCCCTCCCCTAGACGCCCACTGGAGTTAAAAAAATGAACCATGATGATTATGCATGTAAAATGATATGAAAATGATATAAAAGCATATGTGATGTTTTGGATGACCAAAATGGAAAATATTGATTGTTTAAGACCTAATTCATGTTTGGGTTAAGTTTCAGATCAATCGGAGTCGGTTCGGGTGGTCCCATTGACCGCAAAGGAAACAATGGACCGGCGCCGGTTTGGGCTATAACCGGCGCCGGTTTGAGTACGAGGCAATCCAATTAATTAATTTAATGTGAACCGGCGCCGGTTATGGCTGAACCGGCGTCAGTTTGGTGATGTTTTGCCCATATGTTGATTTTCGTGCATGGTTTTGCATGGATTGTTGTGCTTAGGCTATAAGACTTGGTTTGGTCTTGATAAATGATTATGATATAGACCCTATCTATGAATGATAAGAGGTAGATCATAGGAATGAACATAAGATGGTTGAGAACCCAAGGACGACGGTACTGTCCTCAAAACTCGGTATATAAATGGCGGAGAACCCAAGGGCGACAGTACTATCCTCAAAACTCATATGGTGGAGAAACCAAGGACGATGGCACCGTTCTCAAAACTCATATTTATAAATGGTGGAGGACCCAAGGACGATGACACTGTCCTCAAAACTCATATGTATAAATGGTGGAGAACCCAAGACGACGGTACGGTCCTTAAAACTCGGAATGTGAATTGATTAAGACCAGGAGGAGTCCTATACACTCATTGGTTTATGGGTGGTTTGGGATTTGATTCAAGGATATTGACTATTACTATTTTCTCAAATAAACGATGACCTATGAGTCAGGTATTTCCAAGTGTATATATACTGATATGTATTTTATATCTTGGGGGAAAGGATTATACGTGTATGTATCACCCTATGTTTGGGTCTTATACTTGAAACGTTAGTCATTCTACATTTAGCTTGCTACTCGCTCGATACTTGTACTGACCCCTTCAGGGCCCCCACCATTTTCAGGTTGAAGTTAGGGCTTGCGACCTGCACCTTCTTACGGGTGAAGTCAACTCAAGGAAGACATGGTTCATGCTTCCTTATTTCCTTTCAAACTACCAAACACTTGCTCATGGATATTTAATTTACTATAAACTATTTTGGGCCTATGAGCCCATGTTTTGGCCGGTTGTGGCCCATGCTTTACCGTTGAATATTTCAGCTATTCATTGCTTTAAATGTGATGTTGTTATGTATGTTTACTACTGAGTATGGATGAATTATGTTAATGGACGCCTTGTATGATTAAGTCACATTGACTTGCGAGTGACGTCACTTGGTCATACGACGGTTG
Organism: Cuscuta europaea; assembly: GCA_945859875.1. NCBI lineage: Eukaryota > Viridiplantae > Streptophyta > Magnoliopsida > Solanales > Convolvulaceae > Cuscuta > Cuscuta europaea. The sequence continues at coordinate 2,070,788 of CAMAPE010000002.1, forward strand.
TACACGTGCTTAGATGCGGTCTAGGGCGTGACACTTGTTACACATGATGAACAAGAATGTTTACACATAGGTACCCATGATGTTGAGTGGATGATTGGTACAGCCACATCATTTCATGCTACTCCACACTAGAACTTATTCAATTCTTATAAGTCTGGAGACTTTGGAGCTGTGAAGATGGGAAACACCAGGTTCTGGAAAATGTTCGACACGTTCCGGATCTTAGATTGAATCTTCTCTCCTATGCAGCTCTGGATCATCAAGGATATATTAACCTATTAAAACAAGTTACGTGTAAGTTATCTAAAGGTTCCTTGATTGTTGCAAGAGGCCATATTTGTGGTTAGGCATGAACCCAACCGGGCCGAACTGGCCCGCTACTGTGCGGCCCGGCCCGGATCGGGCCCGGATCGCCGGTTCCGGGCTTTACCCCGGTTTAGGCGGTTCTGACGGGCCGGTTCCGGGCCATGATTTTCATGAACCGGCCCGGGCGGTTCGGGCTGCGCCCGGTTCAATTTTTTTTGTTTTTTCAATTTTTTTCTTTTCCTTGGGTAGGGCTGGGTGTTTTGGGGGGTTTGGGGGGGGGGGGGCTGAGGGAGGGGGGTCGGGGGTTATTTAGAAAGCCGAAAAAAATACATAGCACCGGGCCTGACCCGGCCCCACCCGGTTTAGCCCGGACCCGGTATAAACCCGGGCCGATTCCGGGCCCAACATTCCAAAAAAAAAAAAACCGCCCGGGCCTAGGCCCGTTCCGGAACCGTCCCATCCCGGCCTAGGTCCACCCCTATTTGTGGTACTCTTTATAAAACTCATGCAAAGTTGTGTCATCCAAGTCTCATTGCTCTTGAAGAAGAGACATCACCAAACTTATGGCACCGGAGGCTAGGCCACTTGACTATGAAGGGACTGACAACTCTTGCAAAGAAGGAAGTCATTTCCATGGGCAAAGGTGTTGCCCTAGATCCATGGGAGCACTGTCTATTTGGGAAACAACATAGGGTTTCCTTTAGTTCTACCAGAAAGAATCATTCAGAGTTACTCACTCTTACCCACTCTGATGTATATGGACCAATTGAAGAACAGTCACTTGGAGGAAGCAGATACTTTGTGACATTCATTGATGATGCATCACGAAAGGTATGGGCTTACTGTTTAAAGAGTAAGGATCAAGTGTTTGATCGTTTCATACTATTTCATGCCATGGTAGAAAGAGAAACAAGAAAGAAGTTGAAGTGTCTACGTTCAGACAATGAAGGAGAGTACACTTATCGAGAATTCTTAGCATATTGTGTTGCATATGGAATCAGACATGAGAAGTCGGTTCCACGAACTCCACAACACAATGGTGTAGTCGAAAGAATGAATCAAACTATTGTGGAGAAAGTTTGTTGCATGTTGACTATGCCAAACTACCTAAGCCATTTTTGGGTGAAGCTGTGCTGACATCTTGTTATCCTATAAACATGTCACCTTCTGTTCCTTTAAACTTTGAAGTGCTAGAGAAGAAATGGTAAGGAAGAGATGTTTCTTACTCTCACTTGAAACTTGAAAGTGTTCGGGTGCAAGGCATTTGCACATGTGTCCAAGAAGTTGAGACAGAAGCTTGTCCCGAAGATGAAGAATTCGGATATCGATTGTGGGATCCCGAAGTGAAGAAAGTTATACGAATCAGAGATGTTGTATTTCATGAAAACTTGTTTCATGAGTGTGCTCTAGTAATCCACAAACAACATACTCCAGAAGACGAAGTCCCTGTATCATCAAACATTCCTCTCAACAACGAGGAGATGCATGATACTACTGAACAAGAGAGTGATGGTTCAGTAGGTGATGATGATGCTCACAATGATGATATTCCTCAGCAGGGGGAGCCTTCATGTGAAGACGAAGCTGAAGGTACTCATGTTCGACGTTCTATGCGAGGCATAGTTCCACAGAGAAAATACTCCACATCTGAATGGATACTTGTTGCCAGCGTGGAGGAGCCAGTGAGCATTGTAGGAATGAGAGAAATAAAGAAAAAGGTGGAGAGGGAGATTTGTAGGGATCCTCCACCTTCTTTCTTGGAAGTTTCCAGGAAACACATTAACATGGAAGCACCTTCTTCGAAGAGCTCTCTAACAAATAGATATGAGAGAAGATATGAAGAAGATGGAAGCATTACCTCTTGTCTCCGAACTAGCCCTATAAATAGAGTGTTCTATTGTTGTTCATTGCATCAGTTTCTAAAGTGAGAAAAATGTGTGAAGAGTGAAATACACTTAGAGTAGAAGTGTATTAGTGAGGATTGGTTTTTTGTAATAGTTGAGTGTGAGAGTTTACTCCTCCTATTGTAATTCTGTTATTGATATTGAATAGAAGAATTTTCCAATCCCAACACTCAAGGTAGGTGAACCTCAGGGTAGTAACTTTAAATGATTGAATATGCTTGGTCGGGGACAAGTTCCCGATATAATATTTTTCTTGGACTAGAAATTGATTTAAACCATGTCCGTGATTGGGGAGCCCAAAGGGCCACCCACGGGTATTTATCTTTTGATATCGGGTGAGTTGACCTGTAGGTAACTCCATCCGAGGGTAAGACATGGGAAGGTTGAATACAATGGGGCTATTGTGCCTAAATGTTTTGAAAGACAAAATGGACCCACGGGCCGGACATTTGACTCATATTCATATATACGATATGTTTTAAAAAGGGGTAGCTAGTAGTTACGACCATAAATATATTATCACCTTATCTTGAGGGTCTTAGGTTTGAAACGTTAGTAATGTTACATATAGTTTGCTCTCGCCAGTACTTTTCTGTAGTACTGACCCCTCGGGGGGACCACCATTTCAAGTTGAAGTTAGAGCTTGCTTCATGCATCCGTTGTTCGGGAGATCGATGGAGAGAATACGTGGTTTATGCTTCCTCCTGTTCTATTTCTAAATAAATAATTAACGCTCATGGAACTATTTTGACTTATAAATTAATTGAGCCTGTGAGATCTTGTTTTGCCCTTGTGTGGGTTCTTATTAAACACTTACATTCTGCTATGTGTTTAATTGTATGTTGATTCTGTTATGTATGTTTACTAACCATTTTGGCATATGTATCTATCAGACGTCTTGTGCAATTCGGTAAGGATGAACTGCGGTTATTCTTATTGGATTGTATGACGGTTGTCCACGTAGCACAAACACGATCTGGGGCATGACAAACTCCATGTCAAGCTTCACTTTATGGGACGTGTCCCCTATCTCCATCGGGGCTGTGATGACTCCTTCAACCTCGACAGAGTCACCTGTGAACCTAGCTAGATAGCGGGGTCTTGATAGGATGTAGTTTAACTTTGGGAAAATTCAGTTTTTCAAAAGTGCCAAGGTACATTATGTTCACGGAACTTCCTGTGTCAACCAATGTATGGTGTATGGCAACATCATTGATCTCCATTTTGATGACCATGGCATCCCGGTGTGGGTTTGGACATGGTGGTAGGTCATCATCAGTAAAACATATAGGCTCACATCGTACCTTCTTCTTCATTGGAGAGTGCACTGGCCACGTCTCTCCCCGGATTTGATGTTCGTGCTCGTCTCGTCCATCTTATTTATGGGCTCACCCCGTATTCAACCAGGTTTACTATATTGGGTCGAGTAGTCGGTCGCTATTTATGTCGATCAGTGTTGGAATTTTTTGAGGATTGATAGACTCCATATGTGTTCACTTTAGATTTCTTGAGAGCTTCTTTTTTAAAAACAAAGCCATATGCGCCATCATCTCCATTTTACTTATCTCTCTCAAGAGTTTCCATCCTTAAAGAAAAGCCATATGTGTTCGTGTTGGATTGCTTCCCTGATGGATTCTAGATAGAATAGGAACTCAGATCCCGATCTTGTGATAATCGAGTTTAAACAATGGCTCAAATATGCTTAGCAAATATCTTTCATATTATTGTATACTTCACATATTCATTTACAACCATTATAGTAGCCTTTTATATAGTTGGAGCTATCAAATCCATAGAAGCAACTCACACTTTCCTATATATATGTGCTCCCTTGAGAGGCTTGTAAACTCTAAAATATTCATTCACTCAACCCTAATTCTACACCACTGTTCATCATCTTCTTCATTCGATCGCCACTATTCATTCTTTCTTTTTCTATTTACATTCGATCGCCGCTATTCATTCTTTCTTTTTCTATTTACATTCGATCGGGAATACATGCACTTAGTTTGAGTATTTGACTAAAACCATGCATTCAATGAAATGAATCAATTGAGACTAATAGTTGAACTACGTGAATAGTAATATTACGTACAAATGTACAGTGCTGTACGCAATCATTTGAAAGGCAACATAATTCGTTTATTAAGGTAACAATAAATTTCCGTGTTATAGTACTTCAATTCATAATACACTAATAAAGAAGTTTACTGAAGATTAACAAAGAAGAAAAAATGAACCGAGAATTTTCTTCTCAAAAATAAAAATAGGGGCAAATTAAAAATCTAAGGATGATAAAGAATTTGGCATGCATGCCATTACAGGTAAGATTTGAGTGAGAAGAGAAGCCAGAGATGATGCATTCCTGCTTCCGAGGCTTGGCCCCGACCCAAAAAAGAGCAGATGATGATGAAGAAGAAAGACGGCTCCATTTTGTTAAGTATTGTACAAATTGAACATTCGAAAGTTCAATGGAAAAGTTCCCGAAATAGGAGTAATCGGGTTTTGAAATTCTAAAATAGGACTTTTATGTGTTTCTTCCGAAAAAACAACATAACAATATTATTTAAGAATTCCATAACCTGTTAACTCCTATTCAGGAAAATTTCCCACGATTAATCTGTCATCAAGCTGCATGCCCATGGCTTGTTGAGCTCCATGCCACTTCTTCTTCCCTGGCTCTGCATGTCCTTTTCAGTTAATGTATGTGTTCGGGCTCTCCGAGGTAACAGCCTCAACTTCGGTTGTTTCAGCTGAGGTTTGCTGAGGAGTCTGTGGTTCTGCATGGAGGGTGGGCGCCAATCAATTACTGCCTATGTAGTTAAGAACAAGAATAACTAGTATACTTTGCTTTTCGGGACATCCCTTAAGATAAATGGGAAACAAAATTGGGACGAAGGCACTAATCTCTCTGTCCTGCTAAGATTGTTTATCTTTTGTTTTCAGGCCGTTCTACTAAAATTGTCTCGTATTAAATTTGGTAAAGTATGTATGATTCAAAATCATTTTTGTTTTAATCTTACTTTAATTTATCAATTCAATATCAATCACATAAACTTAATTTTTAATAATCGTGTCACTCCTTCACATCCCAATATTAGTGAGACGAAGGTAATAATATTTGAATGTTTTTGGACTATTACATAGGACATTTATTTTTATTTGAACTAAATCTAGACACGGCTAACCTAGAAACAAAATTATTTTTGAAGACGTATGATATTACAGTTATTACTAACATTATGATTTATAACCTTTGAATTGATAAACTATGATTGAAACGAATGAATCCTTTAAATTATGAAAACAAGCATTTACACGCACTACGGTGAAGAGCACAGTGGTAAAGGTCAAAGGTCGTCATTTGGACGACTGAGTCACCGTGATTAACCTCCCTTAGTGTCCGTTCATCACATTCAACCTTTTGGACGTGAAGAGTACCGTAACAAGTGTAAAGGGATCCCGGACACCTTTGAATGGCCGAACCAGGACGCCTGTCAGTGGCATATGGTGTGGCGCCCCATGCCTCACTGGCATATGATTTTCGTTTGACCGGTCGTGGCTCATAACATTAAACTGGCCAGCTCATCTCACATGCGCTACTGGACCCCACTACCCACTATGTTTTTTACTTGTTTTAAAGGCAAATAAAATATACTCCCTCCGTTCCGAATTGAATTGCAAACTTTGATCGGCACAAAGATTAAGAAATGATAATAAATGATGCTTGTTTTTTACATTTTTATCCATCTTTCTAAAAGTAGATATCTTTCTAAAAGTAGATGTCTTTAAGTTAATAGGGAAGAAGTAAAAGTAAGGGTAAATTTGTCACTTTATTCTTATTTACATATCTAAAATAGAAAATGGAAAACCATTTTGGGATAACCAAAAAAGGAAATTTTGAAAATAGAATTGGAACGGAGGGAGTACAATGGAAGCAAAATTGGAGAAGCAAAGTGCAAAGTTTAATTTGGAGAAGCAAATGCGTTACAAGTCCCATATTTAATGCTCTACAAACTTACAAAGTTAGAGTACCAAAACAAAATTGATCAAAAAAGGAATGAAACATAGAGAAGATTAAAAAAACATGGGATAAACGATATTATGTTACTACTTCCGTCCCATTAACATTGGGATATCACAATTATTAGGAAAAATCGGTTTCTGGGAATGATATTGAATTGATAAAGTAAGAATAAAGTAAGAAATGATTTAGGATGTTTTTACTTGGACTGTAATTTGTTGGTCTGTTCTGATCTGGTCTGAACTTGTCTGGTCTGGTTTGGTCTGGTTTTTATGTATTTTTATAACTATCCAAGTCTGGTCTGGTCTAGTCTGATCTGGTCTGATCAGGGAGGAACTGCAGACCAAGTAAAAATATTTTTAAAGTCACACAAACTTTATCAAATTTGGTATTAGACGGTCTCAATGGGATTTCCAAAAATGTAAAATGAGACAATCGTAGCGGGACATAGAGAGTATTATAATAGGATTTGTCTAGTTCTATTAAAAAGTACAGTAAATAGTTAAAATTTCTCATTATAAAAGAGTTAATCTTATACTATCGTACGTAGTATTAGGAATGAAGGAATGAGAGCCATATTTGGGAAACTTGGTATTATTATCACTCAAATGTATACAAAGCCCAGAGACAACAATGTGCATGTTACTAAAATTATATTACATCTACCTTGAAATTGGGATATGACAGAATGGTGTAATTATTAAAAAATGTGGAACTATGTGATTGATTCCAACTAGTCATGTTTATAAAGTAAGAAAGAATTACAATATCTAATGAATAAATGTTAATGTATCTTTGAATCAAATAGCTAAAGCAGAGCAGAGTACACTACACTTGACTTTATCATAACTTTCATGTTTTCGACCACTTTAATTATAAATGTATAATTATGTCAAATAAAAAAAGACATATCAAATGAGAGGAAGTACTAATAAAAAAACCAAATATCAAAATATATATGTACCTGACGAGGAAGGGAGGGAACGCCTGGGTACAGGTTGGAGAAAGGGGGGAGGATAGGTGGTGCCGGCGGCGGCGGAGGCATCCATTTGGTGAGGAATGGGAGTGGTCGGGTGGTAATAAACGTAAGGCGGGGCCCCATGGAAACGTTGAGTTGTAGCTGCAGGAAATGTTCCCCTGCTTGAATATCCACCATACCCGCCGTATAATGGAGACCCCATACCCGATGATGATGATGAAGATGATGGACTCCCATACATCTGATGATGATGATGGGGGTAATACTGTGCTTGCTGAAACTGCGCATTGTAAATACTCTGCAATTTTTACAAACAACGAATTCATACACACTTCTTATTCAACGATTCTTCTCATACAGAATTCTTATTCAACAATTTACACAAATTTTGTATTTATTTCAGAGTACAATTTGCATGAATTATTTGTATGCACAAGAAGTTATTAGGAGTGTGCATATTATTTGTATGCACAGATGATTACGTACAAATATGTGTACAAATTGCTATATATACAAATTTTGTGTACAAATACAATTTTTCTTTCACCCACAACCACTTTTTACCTTAACCTTCTTATTGATTTAGATTTATTACAAATTTACTGCCAAATATAAACATCGGGAGGGGGCGGGGCGGGGTGGGGTGGGGTGGGGGGGGGGTTGTCAGTTACTGTACTCACTTGGTGGTAACCATAGTCCGGTGGGTAGGCAGCGTACCTGCAGCAAAAGTAATTGTTAAGAAAGAAAGTTAAATTCACATGCAAATGTTTTTCTTCTTTTTGAAATAATTGAATAATTCACATGCAAATGTTAAGAAAGAAATAAAGTACGGGGTAAAATGTTAAGAAAGAAATAAAGTACGGGGTAAAATGTTAAGAAAGAAATAAAGTACGGGGTAAAATGTTAAGAAAGAAATAAAGTACGGGGTAAAATGTTAAGAAAAGTATGTGTCAAAATTCACATGCAAATTTATCACTTTCCTGAATAAGTGTCATTGATCAAGAAAGTAGAATCTAAGAAAATGAAAATAGTTACTCCATCGGTCCAAAATGAAAATGAAAATATTTTTTGAGCCGTTCCAAAAAATACTTCTCACTTTCCCTTTTTGGATAATTTGTGTGATTCACATTCATTCTACCTTTTTCTTACACAACTATAATCATACATTTCGACTTTATTCCATTTTCTTAATAAGCGTGTCAATTCAAACCGGAAAGTATTTTTGGGACGGAGGGAGTACGTAGTACTCCCTTGGCCAATGTTGACTTGCACGTAGATTAATAAAATATAATCTGTGTGGTTGATATTTGTAAGAGGAAAGAAATAACTTTAGCCACAAAAGTTGGCCAAGTTTTATGGGACGACCAAAAAAGAAAAGTTGGCAAAATTTTTTGGGACGGCCAAAAAAGGAAAGTTGGCCAAGTTTTATGGGACGGAGGTAGTATAATACTCCCTCTGTCCCGTTGGAATGTTCCCGCTTTCCTTTTTTGGATGTCCCGTTGGAAAGTTCCCATTTCTCTAAATAGAAAGTTATCCTACATCAAAACAGGGTCAAACAGTGCAAAACAGTGTCAAACAGTGTCGAAATAGTGCCAAACAGTGTCGAAACAGTGTCAAAACAGTAAAATTTACCCCTGGTAAGTTTATTTCCTTAATATGCGTGTAGGTCAAACCGGGAACATTCCAACGGGACGGAGGGAGTATACAGAAAGTAATTACTATTTGCATCCCTTTTTTATATGGTGTTTTGATTTGACACGATATTCATAAAATAGTTGAAAACTTATTTTTTGGAAAAATTGAAAATAATAATCTTAACTATTGTCGGTCTGCTTTTAATAATCCTAACTATCGATTATTCCTGGATGGACCCCGAACTCAGATTTATATGCTTTTTATCATTTTTATCAACCATATCCACGTCTCTAGTGTAGACCTTGTGCCCAAGCGAACTTGTTTATGTGGAAACCAAAGAATCATAAGACGAAGGCTAACGCTTTTTAGACAGCATATCTATATAGCTGTCTACCTACCAAGTCACTCCTTAAAATAGTACTAGTCGATGTGATCAGGTAACTGGATTTGCAGTCTTGTAACTTACTCAAGGACGGGTGATTTTGTTGGATAACTATACACATGTCTATATATCATGAGATCCTAAATTCTCTAATAAATATTCTATTCGTCCTATAAAATTCTTCGCAGAGTACTATTTAGGAATGTTTCGAAAAATTCTATCCGTTTTCTATTATGAAAGGATTTGTGAGACTAACAGTATTCATTTATATATTTTTTCCTCAATTACAACCATACATTTTCATTTTGTTATTAATTTCTTCATAAGCGTGACAAGACAAATCGGTAACAACTATTTGGGACAGAGGGAGTGGGTTTACGTTCATCACAATTTTCCAAGGCAATGTACTACTCCCTGCGTCCCAAATTGTTTTGCAAAATCAACATTTGTTGGTCAACCAATAAAAAAAGTCAATATTCCCTATCGATAATTAATTCAATTTTTTAATAATTAAAATTTATATATTCAGAAACTAAATTAAAATCTCTTCAAAGTTGTAAACTCCAAATTAGAATATAATTAAAAATTGACATCATAATTAAGCAAATAAAATGAAATTGTTTGAACAAGAAAAGTCAAATTTGCAAATCAAATTGGGACGGAGGTAGTAGTATTTCAGCCAGAAAAAATCGTAACAACTTCCCTAATGTACGTGGTTTGTGCCAAAAATTAAACTTTAGGAAAGAATGTCTTTATAGTGGAGAAATTTATTAAATACAGCCTTACAAGACATTACATGCGTTATTGTTGAATTATTTGTCTCTCACTAGATTAGTCTAAAATCTTAAATATACGGAGTATAAGATTATATATGGTCTTTTCCAGCTATCATGTTGATCTTTTAAGATCAAACTCTTGGTCAATCCTAACAATTATGCAAGTAGTGTTAAAAACCTAATAGTGAGTACAAACAAAAGATTGCCTACGAGATGTTGAATATTATGTTACATTCGAGATGCTCTTAATATACGATCTAAAACGCGGCCGTAATACATTTAAATTTAACTTGACATACATTGGCCTTTGATGTAAATGCTATCACGTTTACTTAACTTAAAAGGCAGTGAAGATGTCAATGTGCGTCTAACCTAACATAAAATTAAATTTCACTCGTACAACTTTGTTTGTGTAATCTGAAAACATACAGCATTTCAAAGAGAGCATAGATGGTCTGTGCTTGGGCCACCCTTTTCCATGCAAGATTGGGGAAAAAGGAATACTTTGAAAGAAGATACAAAGTATGGATATTTGTCGTGGTCCTATAAGTAATCACAAATAGATACAATGTAACCATATTTCTATAATTCTATGTAATGTTTTGAAATATATCAAACTCTTATAGGTTGGTTATTATATTCATGAGGGAGTACTCCGTATTAATTATGCTACTCGATCGTTATTGTTTTATGGCTTCATTTTTGTTTAAACTTGTTTGCGGACATTATTTATGGCCAGTGGCGGAACCAGAAACATATGGTTAAAGAGGCTGATCATTAAAAAATTTACGTAGTACATTATAGGGGTCAAAGTTTAAAATATCAACCTACTTTCTATACATTGAAAGTACATATACATAATATATTCTTAAGAATTTTTTTCTTACATGGACGAGGCCCCCTCCAGACCCTCCCTGTCTCCATCCCTGCTTATGGGTTTATGTATAAACTAATTTAATTAACCAGCTAATAATGCATTAGTCAGAGAAAACTTGTAAGATTGGTGAGTGCACGTGCTTCAAAGCATCTGGAACATTTGCCATACTTCAAAGCAAGGCACCGTGCTCAGTCTCGAGAACCGTCTGATCAAAACATCGATGGTCCGAGATTTCATTTTACCCATTACTTTCTTTCGAAAAAATAGAGGATTACTTGGTTTCTTGTCCTATCAAACTTGGATTATAGATTTATACAATGGTTGATGGTGGTAGACCGTTAGTAATAATTAAAAAAAAGCATACGGATGGTAATAATTTAAAGAAAAACATGTGCATGTTCGCTGCTACTGACAACTCATGAACAAAATAATTAATTATTCATCGGTCTGCATTCAATTATGGTTTTTTTATTAGTAGTTATTTTATATTTTCTTTTATCTTATATTGATCGGACCATCGAACAGGACAACCTGGATGTATACATGTTTCCCCCCTTCACATACATATCACCACTGGCAGGCAGTGTTCTCACATGGGCCACTTTTGTTTCATTAACTAGCGCCATCAACCAAAGCAATGAATAATAATTAAATAAACAACTACGTACATCATTAATTAAAAAGATAATTTTAGGTACAAAAACTTACCCGTACGGCGGATAAATAACTGGCGGTGGTGGGGGCGGCGGAGGTAATCCCGCTGCCACTCCACTATAGGAAGAAGACGGTACACCTCCTTGTCCTGCCACTACATTTCCTTGGTATGGACTCCCTCCTTGACTTCTTCCTATATGTATTGGTACGCATATACACGAAGACAAATTATGTGATTGAGAGTCGTGCGAAACTGTATTAATCCCTATAACTAAATTAAGAAAAGACAAGTTATGTGATTGATCCAAAATCAAATTACGTGACGAATCCTTTATTAGATTAGCGGGTCCAGGTCACCAGGTTTAGACACTACGTTCTAACCAGGTCCCGATCCATTGAAGGTCTAATTGTGGTCAATAGCGCGCTATGGAAAATGAAAATACATATTATGGATTATAAAGTTTTGTGATTAAAATTTGGAATTTATTTTGTGACGAATGAATGAAAAAGGAAAATATACAATTTTGGATGGAAAGAGCTTATAGAATGAATGTACCTCGTGGGGGAGAAGGGCGAGGACGACCCATGGAAGCAACATTGCAGTTGGCTTTTCTGCCGTCGATGACCGGGTTAGGGTTTTCACAAGCTCTCCGAGCTGACTCGGGATCGCGAAACGTTACCTGAATTCATTGATTCTAGAAGATTCAGCTGGCGCAACGACGACGACGTTGAAATCTAAACCTCGTACTTATGTACTCCGTCATAAATAAATATACACACACGTATGTATTGTTCGTGTATATACAAATGATCATGTCAGTCTTTAAACAGGATTGCGTCATACCGACTCTTTTTTTGCAAATTCAATTCACGATAAGAAAGATAAATGAATTATCAATTCGGGATCTAAAAAATGAGATCTATCGATATAGGACCCGAATAATGAAAAACTATCAATCTAGGACCTAAAATTTCATAGATTTTGATTTATTTAATTTTTTATAAATTCCATTGCTAATTTTTTATAAACTTTTCTTCACAAAAGTTTATTAGTTTCATAAAATAAATAATATTTGAAAATTTAAAGATAATAAAATTAATAAAATTTCGGACAGCTTAGGTCCTAAATTGATAATTTCCAATCATTCAAGTCCTAAATTGATAATTTTCCATCATTCGGGTCTTATATCGATACATTTCATCTTTCAGGTCCCGGATTGATAATTCATCTATCTTTCGGGTCCTGAATTGATAAAATTCATTCTTAAAATCAAATTTCAAACTTAACGGTTGCCATTTGTTAAAAACTACACTTTATGGTCGACAAAATATTTATAATAGTGATGAGTGGATCTATGTATTTACAAAAGGTCAAAAAATGGGAAAATAGGTTTTAAATGGATTGTCTTGATGACAAAAGTGTTAGGACGAGCAATGGATATAGCTTTTTTCATATTTTTTATACATATTTTTAACAGCTAATAATACATCATCAGTCAATTCTGAAATACTTATTCGAGTAGTCATTAAAAGGAGGTTTTTCTAAATATAACTAAAATGAAACTTATTTAAAAATATGATTAATATGTAATCTGTACTATAGTTATAGTCATTTAAGAGTAAAACTTAACATATGTTACTATAACTAAGTTATAATTACTATAGTCACTACACATAAAATGTGATATTTTTGTAAACAACAATTATTTCAGTCATAGATATACCTAATTATTTCTTAAGAAAGAAGAATTTGACTACGCCCATTATTTATACCATATTCGACTTTGCACCCAATTTTCAGAATTGCTAATCTATACATTCAATTAGACCAAAATGATAAAGAAATAGAGTTACAAAATCAAATGCTTTCATGCTAAATCCCTAAATGGTCTGTCGTCATTAATTCTGAAAAATGAAGTATAAAGTCTAATATCACCCAAAAATGATTATAAAGTTAAATCCTTTAATGAAAATGTGTAAATGGTCTGTCCTTTATTGACCAAAGTTGACTTTTACGTGGATTAATAAAGTAAAAAATGTGTAATTGAAATTTGTGCAGAGGAGAGAGAATTAATTTTAACCACACATTTCTTACTTTAAATGAAAATGACAAATCTTTTTAGGACATTCAAAATAGGAATAAAAATTTTTTTTATACTTTTTGTTCTATTTTTGTAAAATCAAACGGCCAAAGAATGAAGTAAACCTCGTCACGCAATTCGTCCCGTGAAAAAGACTGTGTTTGTGTGTGAATGTATAGATGAATTGAAAAGACGTACGAATCCGTAGCCCTTGGATTTGCCGGTATTCTTGTCAGTGATGATAACGGCCTCCAGAATCTCGCCGAACTGGTCGAAATAAGAGCGCATTACGTCCGTCGGAGTTTCCCAGGCCAGACCTCCGACGAAGACCTTCGTGTACGTCGTGTCGCCGAACGGCGACCGGTAATGCTGATAAGCCATACCTCAGATTCGATCATCCACCGAGAAAAACTAACCAGCTAGTACAGAATATAGATATATAGATACCCCGACTGTTTTAGGCTTTTAGCTTAGCTAGCAGAATTGCCTTTATTGATTCAGCCTCGCAAAAGCCAGCTTTAATTCGGTGAAAGTAGACAACTATTATAGAAAAGAAAAGAACTGAGAGGGCCGGATTAAATTATGCTCTTATTTGCTGGATTATATTTCTGAAAGAAAGAAAGAAGCAGAGGATATCATATGAGAGGTGGGTGGTGGGGTGGGGGGGGGGGGTGTTTGTATACCAAATGACAGCTGCGTGACTACAGAGCACTCCACTGTGTCCTGCCTGTCTCTCGTCTCACCATTAATATACACAGACCTTCCCCTCCCTATTAGTTGTCACAATTGCGTTCCTTTCTGTGCTTCTTTTTCGTCCTCCTTTTGCCCCCTCCCTATCTCTAATTTGTACCATAACCCCAATACAAAAACATAACTTAGCTTCCATAACTTTTACTCTCCTAACTTCTTTTGCCCACGTGCCAGAACACTGGATCGGGCTGAGTCGATACAAAGAAAATTTTTTTAAATTCTTTTTCGTGAAATTTTTTACAATAAAAATTAAGATATTTTTTAAATTTGAGTTGAATCAGGACCAAAGTTGGCCCTTCTCTGTCTCCGCCCCTGACCCGAGTTGAGTCGGGTCAGACCCGTTGCATTTTCCTTACAATATGTCACGAAAAATTGTTCAATCAATACAACAGTGCAGTAGAAATAATTCCATAATACCTCGATGCATCTCAATGTATGACAATCCCCATAAATGCATCCCATTTTATATCAAATGTCATGTATATATCTCCATTTATTGTTACATAATGCATCGACTCAACTAGTAGCATTATCCCCTAGAACTCGTTTTTATATCATATCACTAGAAAGTTAACCAAAAGGCCTACAACTTTAATGAACACAACACACATTCAATCCTAATGGAAGCATCCCTTTTAATTAGGCTTGGACTTAGGGGTGAGCATCGGGCGGGTTCGGGTCGGGCGGGTGGGTGAACCCAATACCCTTTCGGGTTTCGGATGTGTAATATGGATATCCTACCCTATGTTTTTTTACTTAGATATTTTCGGGTTTTATTGTATTTCGGGTAGGGCGGGTTCGGATCGGGTATCGGGTTTAGTCGGTTTCAAGTTTCAACTAAAATAATTTGAAATTGCAAAATAATTTGTAATTTCAACACCAGTAAATCTAAAATATTACAATTGCAAAACATAATTTGATTCCCATACCGGCCATACGGCCATAAATAATGTGAATATTACAAAGTAAAGAGTATGGGGGATCAAAATTGTAACAAAGAGTTTTAGCATATTACAAAATACAGATTACTGAATTACACAGTTCATTAATCATTAACATACAAAGTTCCAACTAGTCAAGTACACAAAAATGCAAAAATGCTTGAACACTTTGAAGTTCCACAAGTCCACAACTATCTTCCACAGTTTGAAGTTTCCACCTGCATAAGAAAGTTAATGAACACATGGAAAGCAATAGACATGTAGTAGAGTAGTACAATATGTCAATAACAACTTAACAAGGATAAGTTAATGAAACAAATCAGAGAAATCATTGATTCAATGACTCAGAATGCTTGTTATCCTTCACAAGGAATATAGGGGCAACTGCTACAATTTCAGTTAAAACTTACATGTTATGAACTGAAAGAGCTATACCAACCTTAAACCATACATTCAGTAATGTGTGGAAGCTTCATCATAGCCAATGAAAATTAATAGAAATGATAGAGTAAAGGATTAATGGGATTATGAGATACTTACACAAAACCTGCAAATCAGAGCAAGGTACAAGGGTCCAGGGATAGTTGGCACTTGGCAGCATGTGCATGCTTTCCAGAATGACAGAATCATGCTCATTCAAATGTAACAAGCGCATAATAGTGTAATACATTATACTCATATTGGCAGCAGGTTCAACACCAAATCATATAGCAATGTACTCATGTTTCATAAACATTCAAATGGAAAAACAAGAATATAATGGCACAAATCAGACATTTCATAGAGCTCGGAATGCTTATTATCATTCACAAGGGAAATAAGGGGCATCTGTTATAGCCTACCATTTCAGTTACAACTTACAAGTTACCATTCATGAACTAAAAGAGCAATATCAACCCTAAACCCTATATGCAGTACCAGTAATGAGTGGAAGCTTCATCATAGCCAATGCCAAATCATAGAGTCATGTATTCATGTTCATACACATTCAAATGAAAAAACAAGCACATGATGAAACAAACCAGGCATTTCATAGAGCTCAGAATGCTTTGTATCATTCACAAGGGAAATAGGGGGCATCTGCTACAATTTCAGTTGCAACTTACCATTTTATGAACTGAAAGAGCAATACCAACCCTAAACCCAATATGCAGTAATGAGTGGAAGCTTCATCATAGCTAATGCCAAATCATAGAGTCATGTATTCATGTTCATACACATTCAAATGGAAAACCAAGCACATAATGGCACAAATGCACAATATAAATATAGAAATTGTACACTTAATGGCACAATAGAGGATCCAGTAGGAGCAGCATCTCCACCACCAACATTTCCATCCATTATTTCTATAACAGACAAACAGAATTGTTAGAATTTTGAAATTTAAACAATAAGCTTCAGAATAAGCAAATAATACATGAAAATACATTGAACTTATACCTTTTTCCAGCCTCTCTACTTCATCAATGTTTTCTTCAACTGAGATAGGCTGGTGAGCCATTCTCAACCAATCTTGTGCACATATAAGGGCTTCCACAATTTTACAACTTAATGAACTCCTAAAACAGTCCAAAACCCTACCACTTGTACTGAAAGTGGACTCAGAAGCAACTGTGGAAATGGAAACACCAAGTACATCCCTAGCCATCTTAGAAAGTATAGGAAACCTTTCACTATTTAACTTCCACCATCTTAGAATATCAAAGTCCCCATCTTCCTCAATTATGGACTCAGCTAAATATATATCAAGTTCATATTTTTTAACTCCTACCTGACCACTCTCAAGCTTCTTCTTTTTAAGATCAGCCTTAAACCTGGACACAGGCCTATTTTCAGAATTACCACACTCCATAGATGCTCCAGAAGTAAAAGTTGTATTAGAACTTCCACCAACACAGTCAGGGTAACTTGAAACATAATCAACAAATAACTCAGTTAGACCTGACTTCACTTTTAGAAAAAAAGCAGCACCTTTATTATCACCATATAAAGCATTTAGCTGAAATGGCATATACTCAAACTTGTCCCTAGGATCTAAGACATTAGCATAGAAGATTAGATAGTTCATCTTTTCAGGATCACCCCAGTACTTGTCTAGTTTGGATTTCATAGTACTCCCCATGGCACTGACAGAAGCAGTTGGAGAGGCAACCATATCTTTGAGGACAAGGAACAAGTCAGAAATTTCAGAAAAAAAGGTATTGGAAGTAACATATAGTGAGCCTGAAATTCTTAGTGTCATTTCATAAAAATGTTTTAGAATGGTCACAAAAGATTCAACAGCAATCCAATCTAAAACATCAGGCATGTCAGAACCCAAATCAGTACTATATGCAGATTCATTCTCCTCATAGGCTTCAAACACTTTCTCATTACAAACTGCAGATTTTAGCATCAGGTAAGTGGAATTCCACCTAGTTGGAACATCCAGGTGCAGACCACTCTTGGCTTCCACTCCTATCAAATCAGATATATCTTTGAACTTTTGAAGCCTAGCAGGTGAGTTCCTAACATACTTAACAGCTTCCCTAACTCTCATGACTGAAGTGTCTGAATCTTTAAGACCATCTTGTACTGCTAAGTTCAAGATGTGTGCAATGCAACGCATATGAACATACTTTACTTTTACAGAAGAAGCACCCCAGGCTACTAATTTTTTCTTCAAAAAACCAACAGCTGTATCATTACTACTAGCATTATCAACAGTCACAGTAAAAATACTTTTCAGACCCCAATCAAGTAAGCAATTTTCTAGGGCTTTAGCAAGGTACTCCCCTTTGTGAGAGGTGACAGGGACAAAGGAAATTATTTTTTTCTGGAGCTTCCACTGATTATCTATGAAATGAGCAGTAATGCACATGTAATTTATCCTCTGAATAGAGGTCCATGTATCAGTAGTTATACTAACTCTCTGAGTTTGTTCCCTAAAATTCCTTTTTAGAGTCATTTTTTCATCAAGGTATATTTGAAAAATGTCTCTAGCAATTGTCCATCTAGAAGGAATTTGAAACCTAGGACAGGCTGCAGCAACAAAATTCCTAAAACCTTGTCTGTCTACAAATCTAAAAGGAAGCTCATCAATGATTAGCATTTCACCTAGAGCTCTCCTAATAGCTTGTTGATCAAATACCCAAGTTCCCATGACCCCAGTCTTTCCAGATGGTTCACCTGTCTGTGGAGGTACAGGCTGGAAGGTTAATAGGGCTTGTCTAGTGTCTTTAGCATGGGGGTTTTTCATGCAATTAAGCATGTGATTTCTGATGGAGGAAGTTCCATGTTTCTTAGAGTGACAACAATATATTTTTGCACAGTATATGCACCTCCCCTTAATAACCACACCCTTTTCATCCTTAATTTCATCAAAGTGATCCCAAATCTTAGATCTTTTGTCAACCACTTTTCTCTTTTGTCCAGAAACAGCAGGTGGTGCAGTCTGCTCATTGGTAATGTTAGGCTCAGGAATTTGACTTTCCACCACTGTTTCTTGACTCAGAGGAGGTTGAGATCCAGATGTAGAAAAGGTCACACATTCTTCAGGGTCCATCTAATGTAAGCAAGTAAGCAACACATGATATATTGATATGTGTATACTAAGCTTCCACAGAGTTCATACCTCACATATAAGGCAAGTACGCAACACATGAATAAGAGTTGTACATATGCAGTGAGTAAGAGCTTCCACAGAGTTCATATCTCACAAATAATAACCATAATATGTAAGTCTGGAACAATCAGCAAGCTGATTTACAGAAGGATAAAAGCACTTGGCTTTTTCACTTCTCTACAGACTCTGAAGAACCCAGTTCACTCTTTGTACTCGTTTGAGTAATAGAGTTGAAAAAGGCTTCTTCATCAAAATAATAAGGCAGTTATGTTACTTATGTACAACAAACAACATAACAGGGATAACTGGATAACCGTAGTCAGTACTCAGTAGGGTCCATCTAATGTAAGCAAGTAAGCAACACATGATATATTGATATGTGTATACTAAGCTTCCACAGAGTTCATACCTCACAGACAAGGCATGTACGCAACACATGAATAAGAGTTGTACATATGCAGTGAGTAAGAGCTTCCACAGAGTTCATATCTCACAAATAATAACCATAATATGTAAGTCTGGAACAATCAACAAGCTGATTTACAGAAGGATAAAAGCACTTGGCTTTTTCACTTCTCTACAGACTCTGAAGAACCCAGTTCACTCTTTGTACTCGTTTGAGTAATAGAGTTGAAAAAGGCTTCTTCATCAAAATAATAAGGCAGTTATGTTACTTATGTACAACAAACAACATAACAGGGACAACTGGATAACCATAGTCAGTACTCAGTAGGCAACACATGAATATAGAATATATAGCTTGATTAGCTTCCACACTTCATTCATATTTCAAATCAACAGATTTGAAATTCTGAATGCATCATAATATACATCAACAATTAACAGGGACAACAGGATAAGTGGATAACCGAACATTCGAACAGATTTGTACATGCAAGTTTCACAAATATACGAACATCACAAGACTAATCACAACTCAGAACATCCATGCATCATCATTCATCAAGGACAACAGGATAAGTGGATAACCGAACATTCGAACAGATTTGTACATGCAAGTTTCACAAATATACGAACATCACAAGACTAATCACAACTCAGAACATCCATGCATCATCATTCATCAAGGACTAAACTTACCATAATACGAATAACGGAATAAGTATTTTATACCTCAACGGCTCGAGACGAAGGAGATGAAAGGCTTCCACAGTTCCACTAGACCACTAGGTTAGAGAGTAGAGACGGTAAACCCTACAAGGAGATGAAGGCTTCCACTCGGTTGAGGACTACAGGCCTACAGCCCTACAACGACGGCAACGGCGGCCGACGAAGTGAGAAGTCAGACCAGATTAGGGTTAGCCGCTTAGAGAGTTAGAGAGAGAGAGTCTGAGAGTGTAAGTTAGGGTAATGGACTAATGGCTGAAGGGAAATGGGGATAAGTGGATAACCGGATAAGGGAAAGGGACTAAGGGAGTGGGTTGTGGGCTAATGGGCTTGGGTAGTTGGGGAGTTGGGTAATGGGCTTAGGCTTGGTCGGGTTTTCGGGCGGTTCGGGTAGGGATTAGGAGAACCCTACCCGCTTGGTGTCGGCCCAAAAATTATAGGGTGGGCGGTTCGGGTCGCTGGGTTCGGGTCGGGTCAACCGACCCAATGACAAAAAATCGGGTTCACCCGATCGGGTTATTCGGGTAGGGTCGGTTTTGCTCAGCCCTACTTGGACTCGGGTGCGGGTTGTCATATTGTTGGTGGTACCCCGAAAAGTATTCTGGCCACGTCGGTTTGATTTTTGAGAAAAATTGGGCCGCTGGTTTCTGGGCTGACTCCCGGTAGAACCTCGGGCTGAGTTGTTTGTGCGGCTGGACTGATAATGAGATGGGCCAGGGCCCAATAAAGAAGGCTGATAATGAGATGGGCCAGGCTGCCCTGGAGTTCTGCGGGAAGTAAGTGTATTCGCCTCCCCCATCGCTACGTTATTCGCCGTCACCACGCCAACACTTGTATCCAGAGCCTCCTTCCGCCGCAGAGTCGCTTCGAACCCGGTGAGCAAGGCGTAGATGTTGCCGAAACTGTTATCTCCACACGTGCGAATGGAGTTTGTGAAGGATTCAAACTCAGGTCGGAGGCCCTCCATGGCTTGAAGAACGAAGTCATCGTCGTCAACAGGGCGGCCAGCCTTAGGTAATTCATCGGCGAGGGTACGGAGATGATGAAGATACTCACCCACTGCCTTAGATCCCTGTCGAGTGTGGCGGAAAACATCCTTCATATTCCGGATTTGAGCTGCTGAACGGGTTCCGTAAAGCTGCTCTAGGGTCTTCCACACCGCAACAGAGGTACGTGCGGATCCAACCAATGGTTTGCACGCCGAGCTCAGGGAGGAGACAAGGGCGTGTCGGAGGAGGCGGTCTTGACGATTCCACCGGAGATGGCCTGCAGCTTCACTGGCAGGTGGCGGAACAACATCATCACTGATGTATTGGTCGAGCTGAGAGCCAACCAAGAGGTCAAGCACTTGGTCACGCCATATGAGGTAATTCGTTCCTTCAAGTTTTTCTGGGAAGTGGCTGGGGTTGAGGATGATTAACCCATCTGGAGTGAGGGGGTTGATGACTGCAGTAGAGGAATTTGTAGAAGAAAGGGTAGGCTGCCCGTTTGGGGTATTTCTGAGATCCCCTTGCTGAGGGGGGTCGTCTGCCTCCATAGGGAGAGGGAGATGGCTGGTTAGAGCTCGTGTGGCTCTGATACCATAATAGAGAGAAGAGAACAAGTGTTTTGAATGTATTTCTGTGTGTCTAAAACTGATTTACAAGGCTGCTATTTATACATCTCTTAATCATGTATATAAGGTAAATAATAATACTATAGTAAATGCCAAAGATATGTAACTGCTGACTACAATATTGTGTGTTAAAGAATCCTGAAACTGAATTATTTCTTTCCTTCAATAGGGTCGGGCCACCCAGCCCGTGGACCGGCCCGACCCGCTACTGTGCGGGACCGGGACCGGGACCGGCCCGGTTCTCGGGTCCGGGTCCGGGTCGGGCCTAGTCCCGGGGGGTAGGGCGGGTCCGGGCTCGGGTCTCAATTTTGGTGAACAGGCCCGGCCGGGTCGGGCCCGGGCCCGGGCCAAATTGAATTTTTTTTATTTTTTTTTTCATTTTTGGGGTTCCACCCGGGTTGGGCTTGATGGGTAGGATGGGTTTGGGGGGGTTTGGGAGGGTGGGGATGAGGGGGGGTTAGGAAAGCAAAAATAAAAATAAAATTCCAGACCGGAGGCCCGGCCCGGACCCAGACCGGACCCGGTGGCTACCCGGGCCGGTCCCGGGTCCACCATTCTTGAACCGTCGGCCCGCCCGGGCCTAGGCCCGACCCGGACCCGAGTCCACCCCTACTTTTAATCCAAATGTGTCATATAAATATGTTCAATCAATGAGATATGTGTTGAATTTCAATAATATTTAAGTGGAGTAGTAACCGTGAAGTTCAACCACATCATGATAGAGTATACAGGCTCGTCGTACCCCCGGGTCTCACTACTATTGGGTCTGGACAACGACCCACACATGCTTATCGAACGTCTTTTGTATTATTGTACTCTTCATATATCATTTGTATGTACTAGATTAATTTTTTATTTAGTTGGTCCTATCGGGCCCATATTAGCGGCCCGACCCATCGTTTCTCTATTTATACTCCCAAAGGGAGCTCTTGTAAACCTAAGTCTCAATTCATTATCCATTCATCTTCTGCACATTTCTTGAGCTCAACTCTCCATTTTAATATATGTCTGGATCACAATAATCCAGCAATGGTGCTCTCGTTGAGAGTTTGAGCATAATCAAGTGAGAAATCCTACCAAAAAACCCAAAAATTCATCCAAAATACCAGAAACAATTATGTATAGTATTCTGCAAAATTCCAAAAAAATAAGTGAAAATGAAAAAATCAATGAAAAGCATCTGGGGTCTCTCAGCTGAAGATGTCCTCGCCGGAAAGGTCACCGCCGTCCTGGGACATCCGAGGACCGTGCACTCACCGGCCTCGATCGAAATCCCCAAAAATCAAAAGAAGGAAGCCGAGGACCGCGCACTCGCCGGCCTCGAGCGATAAAAATAAAATCCCCACAAATCAAGCCACATACTTGGCTAAGTACATATCAGGCAAATACTATGCATTATGGACGAAGCAAGACCGTACATGCGGATCAGACGAGCGTCCAGCGCCGTCCCTCATCTTCTGACGAGCGTCCAGCGGCGTCCCTCATCTTCAGACGAGCGTCACCTGCACCGTCCCTCATCTTCAAACAGGCGTCCACCGCCTCGTCCTCATATTTAGACCGGCTCCCAGCGCCGAAGTCTTGTTATAACGATTGGGCTCTCCCTCCCTTCCAGGATGGGGACCATCGCCTTTATATGATGATCAGCCCGTCAACGCCGAAGTCCTCATATCACGACCAGCCCCTCAGCTATGGCGTGATGCTCTATCATAAGACCGGTCTTAGCCATTCCTTTACCGGATGGCAACCTTTGCATGAATTGTGGGACCGGCTCCTCATTGCCGTCGTCCTCACATCACGACCAGCCCCTCGGCTATGGCGTGATGCTCTATCTTAAGACTGGTCTTAGCCATTCCTTTACTAGATGGCGACCGTTGCATGAATTGTAGGACCGACTCCTCATCGTCGTCGTCCTCACATCACGACCAGCCCCTCGGCTATGGCGTGATGCTCTATCTTAAGACCGGTCTTAGCCATTCCTTTACCGGATGGCAACCGTTGCATGGATTGTGGGACCGGCTCCTCATTGCCATCGTCCTCACATCATGACCAGCCCCTCGGTTATGGCATGATGCTCTATCTTAAGACCGGTCTTAGCCAATCCTTTACCGGATGGCGACCGTTGCATGGATTGTAGGACCGGCTCCTCATCGCCGTCGTCCTCATATCACGACCAGCCCCTCGGCTATGGCGTGATGCTCTATCTTAAGACCGGACTTAGCCATTCCTTTACCGAATGGAGACCGTTGCAAGGGGTTGTAGGACCGGCTCCTCATCACCGTCATCCTCACATCACGACCAGCCCCTCGGCCTCGGCGTGATTATCTATCTCAAGATCGACTTCCTAAGCGCCGAGAGTCTTGAGCTAGCGATCAGGCTCACTAGCCCTTCCTGGATGGTGACCGTCACCTTTATATGACGATCGGCTCATCATCGCCTCGTCATCATATTTCGGATTGGCTCCTTCTCATCGCCATCCGCACATCACGACCGGCCCCTTGGCCTCAACGTGATTATCTATCTCAAGACCGGCTTCCTCAGCGCCGAGAGTCTTGAGCTAGCGATCGGGCTCACCAGCCCTTCCTGGATGGTGACCGTCGCCTTTATATGACGATCGGCTCATCATCGCCTCGCCATCATATTTCGGATTGGCTCCTTCTCATCGCCATCCGCACATCACGACCGGCCCCTCGGCCTCGGCGTGATTATCTATCTCAAGACCAGCGTCCTCAGAGCTGAGAGTCTTGAGTTAGCGATCGGGCTCATCATCCCTTCCTAGATGGTGACTGTCGCCATTATATGACGGTCGGATCATCATCATCCCGTCATCATATTATCAGATCAGCTTCTCAGCATCACCGTCCGCACATCACGATTGACCTCTCGACCTCGGCGTGATTATCTACCCAAGACCAGCTACCAGCGCCGAAGTCTTGTTATAGCGACCAGGCTCATTACTCCCTTCCCGGATTGGCGACCGTCTCCCCTATATGACGAACGGCTTATCTTCGCCTCGTCCTCATATTCAGACCGGCTCCTCAGCGCCGTCGTCCTCGTATTCAGACAGGCGCAGACCGCCTCGTCCTCATATTTAGATATAGCGAACATCTTGCGGTCTCTGGCTGAGAGGCTAAAGGAACCCAAAGTTCAGCCACAGGCCCAATCGGCCACATATCGCTCCGTCATCTTTATTTGATGACGTGAAGCTCATTTACAGGCCCAATCGGCCATATATCGCTCTGTCATCTTTATTTGTTGACGTGAAGCTCATTTACAGGCCCAATCAGCCATATATCGCTCCGTTATCTTTATTAGATGATGTGAAGCTCATTTACGGGCCCCTCGGCCATATATCGCTCCGTCATCTTTATTTGATGACGTGAAGATTATTTACGGGCCCATCAGCCATATATCGCTCCGTCATCTTTATTTGATGACGTGAAGCTCATTTACGAGCCCATCGGCCATATATCGCTTCATCATCTTTATTTGATGACGTGAAGCTCATTTACGGGCCCATCGGCCATATATCGCTCCGTCATCTTTATTTGATGACGTGAAGCTCATTTACGGGCCTATCGGAGATATATCGCTTTGTCATCTTTATTTGATGACGTGAAGCTCATTTATGGGCTCATCAGCCATACATCGCACCGTCAGCTTTATTTGATGAGATGGAGCTCTCATACAGGCCCCTCGGCCATACATCGCCCCGTCATCTTTATTTGATGACGTGGAGCTCTCATACCGGCCACTTAGCCGTCTCTCCTGGTCATCTTTATTTGATGGCTTGGACTTCTTATAGGCCTCTCAGCCACACGTCTCGGTCAGTTTATTTGATGACCCGGACATCATATTATGGACGGTCACTCGACCTATCTCTTAGTCATCTTTATTTGATGACTAGGATTACCTATCATGCCGAGCTATGCACATACGAGGACCGATCTTGGCCATCCCCTTAGCAGATACTGACGGTTACAGTTCCACACCCAGGATAAAGGGTTCATCCCTTTTGCTTCATTTTGGGGGCATCCGGTGTACTCTTTTTCCCTCATTAGGATTTTTTCACACAGAGTTTTTTCCTAATGAAGTTTTTAACGAGGCATCTCCCCATTGTGGATCAAAAGGCGTCGACCCTCGGCCCCCTATTGAAGACATCTCGAGACATGCAATAATATACTCCTCTTCACCACACTACATTCACCTCAAAGAGTGGGGGACTGAAGAGCGGGGGGACTTAGCGCCTCCATTAACCAAGAAGCAAAAATTCAAATTTTTTCACGAAGTTTACTCACCAGACGACGACAGATCAGCACACATTTCTACTCCCTTTCACCTCGAGTACTCTCGACTCAGAGAGTGGGGGACTCCTGATAGAGTATATAGAATCAGACCCCCGGGTCTCACTACTATTGGGGTTGGACAGCGGCCCACACACGCTTATCGAATGTCTTTTGTATTATTGTACTGTTCATATATCATTTGTATGTACTAGATTAGTTTTTTATTTAGTTGAGCCTATCAGGTCCATATTAGCGGCCCGACCCATCGTTTTGCTACCTCAAACACAAGTTTATATGTACGTTGTACACTTGTAATTTGTAAAATAGCCCACCCTTAGCTCATCTGTTTTATCAAAACATAAGGAGAATATAGTTCTCAGACTTCACGTATTTTCCTTACATGTACCCCAATGTGTAGCCCTCAACCTCTCATCTCTATTTGTACTTCATGAGTGACTTATGGATCAATACTATCTTGGACACTCACCTACATGTACCTATGAGTGGTTTATGGGTCAATTTTACCTGGGTCACTCAGCCATAAATACGAGTGCTTTTTGAGTCAATACTACTTTTGGTCACTCATCCATACCTATGAGTGCTTTACGAGTCATTTGTAATCTGGGTCAGTCACCCATGCCTATGACTATTTTACAAGTCAATGCTACACTGGGTCACCATGGTTATGCTACCATACATCTTACCTGGCTACGATAGAGCAATAGTATTAATCAACAATGGACCTCACCTGGTCATGTACTTGATCATTCCCTTATAAAACATTAAACTTAGATGGTTTCATTAAGCCCTCCTCTATTATCCTCTACCATGTTTGCATAACCTGAAACATAGCGTTTCGTACAATATGGGTCCATACATTAACTTGGTTTTTTGGGACACATGTCATCAGATCATTCACTGGGTGATTGAGTTATCTATAATAGTCATCTATAGCTGTTGAGTGTAAATCCCGTAGATCCGAAAGCCCAACACGAACTTTGGATATATGAGGAATGACACATAATCAAAGTGTATAAACAAAATATAAAATATGAACTCACTAATACTCGAAAGCTCACTTGTATTAACTAACCAGTCTGATTACAAGGAATTTCCCGATCGGTAGGTCGGAAACAATACTTTAATACAAGAAATAAGAGCAATGATGCTATTCTAGAGCCTGAGTATTGAAATGCTAACCCTTACAATGACTTAAAACCTTCTATTTATACTAATGGAGAGCATGGGCTGCCCTATGCTGATTGGCCGTTGTTCCACCGACTTGGTCACCCATGTTTCCACTTGCTGATGTCACAATCTGGCATTAATTGCACCTGGCCACTTGCCGGTTGGCCGTTGCTCGAACGGGATGTTGGGCTATGCTGAAGATGCTGTCAAATTGGCCCAAGTATAACATATAGTCCGAACTCCGTTCGGTATGTCTTCTTACTGGGCCAACCCTTATTTGGGCCGAATCTCGTTCGGCATGAATTCTACCTTGATTATCTTATCATAGGGTGACGGGCCCGTTGCTTGGGCCGGGTATCTTGGGCCTTCTTGATCCGGGTATTGGGCCTCTGGATCAATATCCCAACACAAGTCCCCCACTTCCGATGTCTCGAACGATATTGAGTGCATTAGGAAGTATGAATACCAATGTTGTAATACTCTGAATGGCGATCGGGGTACAGAAGTAATCAGTTCCCCATGCTGCGATTTGACGGCTGCCGCTTCATTTCCCCATATTCATCATGGTAACCAACGTTTAGTCTTTTCATTAGACACGCGTTTAGCTTAAATGCTCCTAGTGACGTGTCGCTCCCTGAGTGGTTCTTGATACGGCGGTTTCAAGGCTATAAATTAGCCTTTAACTTCTCAAATCCGGGTTTCGATTCTGCAATTCTCTGCGCCTTGTTGATTTCTGAGATTTCTCGCAGCCTTCATCGTTCAGGTATTCTCCCTCCCTTGCTTCCTCGCCTCATCCCTGATTCAGGCGAGATGAGTCCTCAACAGCATTCTTCTGATTGTGGATGACCGTGACGCTGCTATTGTGGATGTCATCACAGTCCCATTCGCCGGTGGTTCTACTGAAACGGCGAAAAATACCAGGGCTGAAGCGGAGGACCTTCCTAGCACTTCATCTTCCTCCGGTGAAAGTTCTGATGGCACAAAATCTAAGGACGAAATGGCCTTAATGGCGGCTGGACGGCCAAAAGATGTTCCCCGTCATTCCCTCGACTTAGGTTTAATTAGGGCAAGACGGCAGAAATTGACCGCCAACAATAGGGCCGAAATCCCGGCCCTAATCCCAGACCCAGTGGACTTTCGATTGCACGCTGGGCTTCATCCCCTACGTCACGCCCCTGGGATGACCGTGGTCCATTTCGATTCAGTGAGGGCTGGGCTCAGATTTCCGTTACACCCCTTTTTTATTTCATTTTTTATTTTTTATGAAATTGTACCTGCCCAAGTCATGCCGAACTCCTATCGGGCAATGGCGGGCTTTATCTGTCGTTGTAAAGATGTCGGTGCTTCGCCGACCTTAGACTTATTTCATCAATTTTTCAAAGTAGCCCCTCAACAAACCCATGGGTACCTAGCTGCTAGTTCCCGAACGGGCCACATCTTATTCAAAGGCAATCCGACCTCGTTCAAGGGATGGAAAGATAGATTTTTCTTCGTGTCTATCCCGGACGGGTTGATCCCTCATAAATGGAACGCCTTTCCCCGCAAGACTCCCGACCCAGTTCTCACCGAGGAAATTTATAAGGACGTTCTTGCTGTGGAGAAGGACAAGTGTTGTGATATCATGACCTACCTGACTCCCGATCGGCTGGTTAAAGCCGGGATAGGTACTTCCCGTTCTCTTGGGTTTACTTGTTTTGAGAATCAAGTGCCATAGTCCGGGCGGTCCTTCCCGTGCGAGAAACGTTCCCTTCTTGTTACTAGTTTCTCTCATGCTAAAGGCCGCTCGGTACTAACATTTCCCTTTGTCATTTTTCAGCTCCCAATCCAGACGCTACTATGGATGATAGTCGTGTGCTCCTTGCCGGTGGGATCGAGAAGAGGAAGAAGAAGATGAAGAGGAATCCAAAAGTTGATTCACCCACCGCTACTGCTCCTCAATCCGAACCGGCACCGACCGTTCAGCAACCGGAGCCCATTCAACAATTCTCTGGTCAGGATCATTTTGATGCCATGATGATCGATGACCGCTTTGGTTCTGATCAACTGCATCAGTTCTCCCAACACTTTGATTCCGTTCAGGGGGAACCCTCGAACGTAGGTGGGACTCATACCGACCATATCACTGGTCAGGTCGAGCGGATCTCTTTATCGGATCCTGTTCATGAGGTGTTAGAAAGGGCTGGTTCTACCGCGAGCCAGATCTGGTCGACATCTTCCTGGTTCAACAATTTCTCCCTTCCCCAGTTGCCGGTCGAGCAGTCTGAAGAATGCCTGGCCTTGACCGCACTGAAGGTATATTATCTTTTGCGCTCTGTTTTCATTTTATTCTCTGTAATCAGTACTAACTCTCGAACGGTGCTTTGTAGATGGGTTTGTACACCCTGCAAATGCGGGAAGCCCGTCTGGCCAAGGAACGGGAACTAATTGTTGCTCAATCTTCTGCTGAGCAAACCGCTGCTGCCGCCATCACCTCCCTGGAAGCCGAACGGAAGGCTTTTGCGGAGGAAAAACAAAGGCTGGATGCTGAGCTTGGTACCCTTCGGGTCCAACTTGCTGCTTCCCAAGCAAAGGTCATTGCTGCCGAGGCCGCACAGATCAAGTTTGAGGAGATGCCTTCCAGCATCCCGGACGGCCCTTATGAAGTGAATGTGGATCTATCCGCTGTCCGGGAAACATTTAAATCCTCTGATGAATTCTCCATCATCAAGGACGATCATGCAAGGACGCAAATCCCGTTCGCCTTTGGAGCGTACCTGAAGGGTTTTCCTAAAGGTGCTGGTCGGCTCTCGGCAGGGGTGGCTCTTTTGGACAAGGATCCTGAGGCCAAGAAATGGAATGACTCCATCGTTACAGATCTTTATGCCAAGATCGGCCAGGTCCTGTTGCGTCCCTTTGTCGCTCAACTTCAAAACAATCTTGGGAGGCCGGTTCAGGCTTCTGATCTTCCCCAGGATGACATTATACAAGCTCAATTTGAGAAATTTCAGCGAGATCAGCAACGGGAAGCTGATCGGGCTGCTGGGAGAGAGCCTGAACCCCCGTCTGATGATGATGAAGACGAGGATGAAGATGGAGAGGAAATGGCCCCTGGCCAATAATCTATATGTTTACTTTTTAATTAATCGTTGTAATTCTCTTTTCTTCAAGTAGCTTGTACTTCCCGGTCAGTAGAACCGATGAATACAGATTTTGCGCAAAACACCTCATACTGTCTTTTTTGCGTTTATTGAATGTTTGCTCACCACTCGGGATTCGGCCTGTTTTGTAGGACAATCAATTTTCTGACTTTATTTTTTACTTAATACTCCTAATGCCGTTCGGGCATTGGAGGGTTCTGATAACTTATCAAGGAAAAACCCCCTTCTTTCTGGGACTCAGCCGTTCGGGCTTCAGATCATTTTTTAGGACTTAGCACATTCTGGTCTCAGATAATCTTTTACAACGTTGATGGCCGGTCGGGCTTCAGATCAATTCTTAGGACAGCGTATTCTGGTTTCAGATAATCTTTTACAACGTTGATAACCGGTCGGGCTTCATATCAATTCTTAGGACTTAGCCATTTTCTTGGTTTTCTTCGCACTTGGGCTTCTTCGTATGTTGGTAGCCGTTCGGGCTTCAGATCAATTTTTAGGACTTGGCAGTTTTTCTAACCAGCAAGTCCCAGTGATCTTTGCTAATCCTCTGTAAGCCCGTACGTCATTCGGTAATCGATGATCTAAGTAGATTTTAGCCATTTCCCCGTGATCTTTATTAATCCTCTGCAAGCCCGTTCGGGGTACGTGCCCAAAGATGAACCATAAATGCTCCTGATTAATCGTAACCACTTAATGCCACGTGTTGCTCATGGATTAGGGTTTTTGTGCGACACTTTCCCTATTTATAGAGGTGCTTTCCCCTAATTTCTCCTGCTGTTTCCTCACTTTTCTTTCAAGCTTTCTCTCTCTAGAATCCCCAGAATTCTCTTGCGTACTTTCAAGCTTCTCTCTCTAGAATTCCCAAATTTTCTTCAGTGTTTTTATGTATTACCCCTCTAGCTCAGAATCTGAAGAGATGCCGTTGATTCGCACAAGTAAAACATCCGCTGGTAACAAGGCCGAAGGCTCTTCTTCCCAAACTCCTAAACCCGGCACTCCTCAGGCAGGCAAATACACCGAACAGCCACAAGATGATGGATGCCTATCAGGTGATGACGTCCAGGTCTATAACAAGGGGATGCCCTAGCGGCCACCCCGCATTCCCCTACACTTCACTGGTATCCGCAAACAAAAACAACGCCTCCCAGAAGATATCGAACGGCAACTTAGCCAGTTATTGCCCCCACCAAGGGAATACTATGCTGGACTCATTCGGCACCCGATGAGGCACCGACCGGGGCACGTGCTAGTGCACCTCGACGCTCTGACTGCTGGGCTTCGCTTCCCTCTCCATTCATCCATTGTGGAGTTCTTACGCCGGGTTTCTGTACTACCCGCTCAGTTCGTGCCCAACACTTACCGCATTCTTACAGGCTTCATTATTCGATGCCACGAGTTGAGGATCACTCCAAGCGTCGACCTGTTCCTTCACCATTACTGCTATCAGCCTTACTGGACGACCAGGTACCTGAAGCTGGTAGCTCGTTCTGATCGTCAGCTGTTCACAGAAAATCTCACTCTGCCGGCTGACTGGGAGGAGCGTTTCTTGTTTGTTCGGGTAGGTGATTCCCTGCCATTTCCGGATAGATGGAACGCCTACCCCGTTCGGGATTCCCAGCCCAGGGTAGATGCCGTTCTACACTCCCAAGCTGAATCTTTGCGGATGGGAGGAACCCGAAGTCTCCGGAGTTTTGTCACTACTTCAAACATGTTATCTGCCGGAAATGGTAAGCGTAATACGGTGTTAACCTGATCGTCCTTGCTTCTTTCAATTTAGCTTTGTCTCTTATTCCCTTTTTTGCAGGTGTGATATCCCCCATACCCGTCCGACGTTCTATCTCTTCCGCTACCCTGACGGCTTCTTCTGGTAAAGGCAAGGAGAAAATGATAGCCGATCATGCCTCTGCGGAGCAAAACCGGAAGAAACGCAAGGGGAATGATGGCAATCAATTGATCCCGATCGACCATGTGGTTGATTTGACCGGGTCGGAGGGTGAACCCAAAAAATCTGCGCCTGCCAAAATGACAACTCCGGCTCTCTCTGACGCACCGATCGATGATCGGATGTTTGTCGAATTTTCGAACATGGAGCCCAGATCAGAAGGGAGGTATCTGTTCGGGCTGATGCCATCTTCCATGTGGTGTCATACCGCAATCAAGGATCCCCCGAGCTTCACGAACTTGACCCACTGGTCGGACCTTTTTGAAGCAGGTCACCAGGAAGCACTCAAGGTACACCTCATTCTGATCCATGCCTTTCTATTCTTCATGTTTTACCTTATCTGACTTTTATTGCAATCTCGTTTTCAGGCCGGTGTATACTATCACATGGCCTTTCTTGCGGCTGAAAAGGAAATGAAGGCCCTGGCTAGCGATCGGGATGACAGCGAGATCCTTCTTTCTGCCGCTCAGAAGTTAGCGGCCGATCTTCAAGAGCAGGCCAAGGAGGGTGAGAAGGCAAAAGCTGCTCTGGCTGAGATGCAGGAGAAATCCCGACGTCGCGACCGGGAGATTAATGAACTCCGGGCCAAGGTGCGAACGTCGCTCTGGGCAACACTTACACGGTCAACACTTCCCAGATTGCTCATCAATCGATAGTGGATTTTCAACGGGGCAAGGGTCTGAACGTCGCTCTGGAGAACACGGCCCGGCAGTTCCTGGGTCCTAACCTTGGCCAATTCTTACGTGAAAGCGAAGATCCCATCAAGGCAGGGATCGATCTCCTGGACAGCACACCGGAAGGGAAATCTTTTTTGGATGACTTTACCGAGAAAACTGTGAAGCAAAGTCAGGACCTGCTTCTGGATAGGAACCTTGATTTGATCCTAGAGCATTTCCCCAAGCCGTTCGATCCTGACGAATTAGGCTTTGAAGATCTGTTCGGGAATACATATGACCATATCATGGAGAAAAGGTCCAAAGCAGCGCCTGGTGATGCAGTGCGGGAAGGGAGCTCTCAACCTTCACCTTCCCCGAACGGCAATCCTTAAATAGCATATACTTGTAATTTTTGCTTTTTTGTCCTTTGTTCTTCTTGTATATTCCGACTAGTAATGCCGAAGAATAAACTAGGCTTTCTTCTTTAACTGTTGATGTCTTTCTTCTGTTTTTTCTTTGACCTTTCTTATCCACAATCCCTTCTATGTTGCCGAACATCATTCGGCTCATGTATCTGTATTTCTCACACCTTTCCCGAGCTCGTTTTGATCCCTTTTCCGCTCGTGATCCACGGGGTCAAAACTCTTGGCCGAGGTGGATTCCTCCAAGTCGTTTTGATCGTGACCACAGGGTCAAACTCTCAGCTGGGGCAGTGGCTCCCTCCAAACTGTTAACCCGTTCGTCATTCGGTCATCCGGAATGATCCCACGTGTTAACAAGCTGAGGTGAGGCTATCTCTTCAAAATTGTTCTGACACCTTTCCCGAGCCCGTTTTAATCCCTTTTCCGTTCGTGACCCACAGGTTCAAAACTCTTAGCTGAGGTGAATTCCTCCAAGCCGTTTTGATCGTGACCACAGGGTCAAACTCTCAGCTGGGACAAGGGCTCCCTCCAAACTGTTAACTCGTTCGTCACTCGGTCATCCAGAATGATTCCACGCGTTAACAAGCTGAGGTGAGACTATCTCCCTTCCAAACCCATAATTCCGATGCATTCCGAACTATTCTCTCTAGCTCGTATCATCCATATTAGGGGTCTGAGGTAACCCTTTTCGAACTGTAAGCAAGATCACCGAATTGGGTCATTCCTTACTTATAGCTAAAAGGGCGACTCGCTTCCGAATCAAGTTCATGACTGAGGCGAGCTTTTTCAAAACCATAGTTCCGATTCCCCGGGCGACAATCCGTACTTTATCCGAACGTCGCTCGGTCAATCCATATCTTACAGTCTTGACACCATCTCCAAGCCGTTTTGATCCCTTTGCCCGTACGTAATTACAGGGTTGACTTTGGCTAAGTTGACGACTCAGCTCCCTCCAAACTGTTAACCCGTTCGTCATTCGGTCATCCGGAATGATTTTGCGTGTTAAAAAGCTGAGGTGAGAATCAATGTCCTCAAACTCCAGGCCATTTTGATCCCTTCATCAATGCGTAATTACAGGGTCAAAACTCCTGCTGAAATAATGGCTCCCTCCAAACTGCTAATATGTTCATCATTCGGTTCTCCAGAACGATTCTCATATTAACCGCTGAGGTGAGACTATCTGAGTGTCAAACTCCAAGCCGTTGGCTGAGAATGACTTTCCTTCCATGTTGTTAACGCGCTCGTCATTCGGTCATCCGGAATGATCGTGTTAACCAAGGGCACCGATTTTCTGAGCCTCAATTCTTCAAGCCGTTTTTGATCCCTTTATTCCTTCATAAATCTAGGGTCAAAAACTCCCTTAGCTGAGAATTGATTTTCCTTCCATGTTGTTAACCCGTTCCTCATTCGGTCATCCAGAATGATCGTGTTAATCATGGGCTGTGTTTGTGGAAGTTATGTCTCCCTCTCTATACATTTTTTTAGAGGTGGCAACAGCCATTTTTACTGATAAAATTTCCTTAGATGTTCCACATTCCAAGTACCTGCCGGTCGGCCTTCGGTATTTTGTAGGCCAAACGTTCCTGAAGCATACTTCTTACATATTTGGTAGGGGCCTTCCCAATTTTGTGCCATTTTTCCACCTTCGATAGGTTTGCTTTTTTCTCGCTTCCTTAGCACCAGGTCCCCTACCTCGATTGAACGAACTTTAACTTGCTTATCAAAATATCTTCTTGTGGCTCTGTGATACTCTTCCATTCGTGCAGCTGCCAGATCCCTTCTTTCTTCTATGAAATGCAATTCGGCCCGTAAGTTGTCCTCATTCTGTTCTGGGCTGTAATGCATCGTTCGGTGTGTGGGAACTAGGAACTCCGTTGGTACTTTGGCCTGGAAACCATAGGCGAGGGCAAATGGAGTTTCTCCCGTGGCCGTTCGGGATGTGGTCCTGTAAGTCCATAGAATATAATTTAACTGATCAGGCCACGATGAGGAGTATTCTTCCAGCTTCTTCTTCATACCATCCATGATAGTACGGTTCATATTCTCTAATTGGCCATTCGCCTGAGGGTACGCCACGGATGCTCTGGAATGCTTGATTCCCCATTTGACCAGGTAGTTCTCAAAATTCCGGCTCACGAACTGCCTTCCATTATCAGTTACAATCTGCTCAGGGATTCCGAAACGGCAAATGATATTCTTCCAGACAAACTTTTGACACTTAACATCTGTGATGCTGGCCAGTGGCTCGGCCTCTACCCATTTGGTAAAGTAATCTATCCCCACAATGATATACTTGTTGTTTCCAAGGGCCATAGGTAGAGGACCTAACAGGTCTATCCCCCATCTTGCGAACGGAAGGGCCACCGTCATTGGAGTGTAGAAAGTGGCAGGCCGTCCGGGGACCGGTGCGTACAGTTGGCATACCTTACATTTCCTAGTATGTGCAAAGCAGTCCTGTTGGATAGTCGGCCAATAATACCCTTGTAGGATGATTTTTCTGGCCAGTGTCTTGGGCCCTTGGTGGCTGGAACAGATACCTTCATGAATTTCTTCCATTACAGCTGCCGCTAGATCGGGTGGGAGGCATTTCAGATACGGCCCACCAAATGTCTTTTTGTACAGCTGCCCGTCTACCAATTCGAACATGGAAGCCCTCCTCTGGATGCATTTTATCTGATAAGCAAGATTTTTATCTTGTGGGAGGGTTCCGTCTTTCAGGTAGTTGGTCATATCTATGACCCAGCTGGGGATGGCATAAGATATGGCCTCGATCTGGAGCACCATGATTGCTGGGGTCGCCAATGTTTCCCGATGGACAAAACGTTGGATATGAGCCGGGATCTCCTGTGCCCGATCGTCGAACGCTGCATTTTCTAACTTGGATAGCATATCTGCTTCAGTATTTTCAATCCTGGATATTTGGTCGAGCACCACCTGTTCAAATTTACTTATCTGCTCCTCAACTATCTCCTTGTAGGCCTTCATTCTCTCTTCTTTAGCCTCAGCAGTGCCGTTTACTTGATGTACTACCAATTGACTATCCGACCGGACTTTTAACCGATCGGCACCCAGGGCCTTTGCATATTTTAAACCAGCAATGAGAGCCTCATATTCAGCCTCATTGTTGGTTACCTTGAAGTCAAAATGGATAGAATAATATGCTTTGAACCCCTCGGGCGATGTAATCACAGCTCCAGCTCCACAACCATTGGCACTAGCTGCACCATCCACATACATTTCCCACCAGTTATCCAGCCCATTGTTCTCTGAGTCTGTTTCTGAGGGCCGGGCGGTACATTCTGCAATGAAATCTGCCAGGGCCTGTCCTTTGATAGTAGGTCGAGGCTTGAAATCCATCTCATATTGCCCGATCAGGAGGCTCCACTTGGTAATGCGTCCACTTGCCATAGGATTTCTCAAGATGGTGGCTAGTGGCTGAGTGGTATACACAGTTACAGGGTGGGTCTGGAAATATGGTGCCAGACGTTTAATGGCAGCCATTAGGGCCAGTACAGTTTTCTCTAGCAAGGTGTACCTGGTTTCCGGGCCGTTCAAAGCCTTTCTTACAAAATAGATTGGCCGTTGAACGCCATCTTCTTCTTTCAACAGTACTGTGCTCACGGCCAGGTCAGCTACAGCAGGGTACATATACAGATGTTCCCCTGGTTCGGGTTTTGTCAAGACCAGGGGGGAAGACAGATACGTCTTGAAATCTTCAAAGGCCGTTTGACATCCGGCCGTCCATTCAAAGGGGTTGGCTTTCTTCATGATCTGGAAGAACGGAATAGCTCGATCGGCCAGTTTGGATAGGAATCTGCTCAGGGCTGCTAACCGGCCGGTTAATCTCTGCACTTCTTTGAGATTTCTTGGAGCCTCCATATCCACAATTGCCTTTACTTTTTCAGGATTGGGCTCAATCCCCTTCTCGCTCATCATGTATCCCAAAAATTTGCCCCCTCTTACAGTAAAAGCAATTTTTTTGGGATTCAGCCTCATATTTGCTTTCTGCATTATCCCGAACACCTTTTCTATGTCCAGGACATGGTTTTCCTTCTTCCTGCTTTTGATCAGGATGTCATCAACATAAGCTTCCATTGTGACCCCCATCACTTCTTTGAACAGCATCCCGATCATCCTTTGAAAAGTTGCCATTGCGTTCTTTAATCCGAATGGCATGACGATATAGCAAAACACACCATCCGAAGTAACGAACGCTGTTTTCTTTGCATCAGCCGGGTGCATGAATATCTGATGGTAACCCCGGAAAGCATCCATGAAGCTCATCAATTCACATCCGGCAGTTTCATCTACTAGCAGATCGATCCTCGGCACTGGATAGAGGGATCCATGGGGCAAGCTTTATTGAGGTCCGAGTAATCCACGCACATTCTCCAAGTAGATTGTTTTGGGGATAGAACCACATTGGATAGCCATTCTACGTGGATTACTGGACGGATGTGCTTTATTTTCAGCAAGGTGGCCACCTCCCGCTTTGTGAAATCCCGCCGTTCGGTCGCTTGATACCGTTTCTTCTGCTGGACTGGTTTTGCATCAGGCCGAACGGCAAGTTTGTGACATATTATCTCCGGATCAATACCGGGCTTATCTTCTGGCCCCCGGGCAAACAGTACCTGAAACTTTTTTAGGACGACAATCACGCCATCCCGGATGTCAGCCTCCAGATCTACCCTGATAGCTACCTTACGGTTCGGGGGGAATCTAGGTCGATTTGTTCAAGAAGAGTGGCGGGCTCTGGGTGTGCCTTGAACTCCGTTCGGTGGGTTTCCACCTCAATTGTATTAACCCGCATCCCACGAGTGTTCATCTGTTTCAGGGCCTCTCGATAACATGTCCGGGCTGTCGTCGGATCAGTTCTGGCCACCCCCAACCCCAGTGTCTGTAGGGAATTTGATGCATGAGTGGCGGACAGAGGCTATTGCCTCCAGATCTTCCAATCCCGGTCGGCCCAATATGGCATTGTGGGCACACTTTATATCCACCACCACGAACGTCATTCGGAGTGACGCTTTGTGTGTTTCATCCCCAATTTCAACCATCAATTGGATGGTCCCCTCAGCCTCAATGCAATTACCGGTGAAACTTGCCAGTGGGGTCCGTAGGTGGGTCAGTTGACTTCTTTGTAGAAACATTTTTTCGAATGATTGTAGATACAATACATTCACACTGCTCCCGGTATCGATCAACACTCGGCGGATCAAAGCATTGTCAATGCACATGCTCACCACCAGTTCATCCCTGTGCGGACTTGGAGAGTTGGGTAAATCAGCTGGCCCGAACGTGATCGGGTCCGTCCTTCCTTTCTTCTGGGGGGGGGGGAGCGGAGATGGATCCCACATAAAGACTTTGCTCGAACCTTTTCCGTTCGGCGTTCGAATCCCCTGTCTCCCCTCCCCCGAATATAACCTTGACCTCCATTCGAGGTTTCTTTCCAGGGCCTCCTGAGCCCTCTGGTTCATCCCTGGGGGGAACATATACGTCATTTTGAGGCTGGGCATCACGTTGGGCATCCCGGCGTCAGCTATTAGGTTTCCTGATCGGTTTCAACGTGCCTACATCATTTGGATCTTTATTCACATACTTGCCCAGATGACCCCTTCGGATCAAATCCTCAATGGCTGTTTGTAGGGCCCTGCAAGCATTAGTGGCATGACCGTTCCTGTTGTGATATTTACAGAAAGCATAGTCATCCGCTCCCATAAACTGTCCAGAATCAGTCGGGAGGGGAATATTGTCCCTCTCGTGCTGATAAATGATCGCTGGGCTAAGACCCAGCCGATCAGCCATTCTAATCGGGGCAACAGGCGTAATGACCTTATCCCTGATCATTATCTCCTCTTCTAGGGCGGCATGCTTGCGAGCCCTGTCTAATACCCCGGCATACACCGTACCCGGATTTTTCTTTAACTCCTTGTACAACTCCCCCGTTCGGAGAGCATTCGTGAATAGGGTAATGGCGGTATCATCCGTCATGTTTCCCACCGTTAAAGTTTCATCCCTCCATCTTTTCAGAAATTGATTGAGGGTCTCTTTGGCGTTTTGCTTCACGCTGGTCAAATAGCTGAAGTGCCGTTTGGGATTGGCACTGGAAGCAATCTAGGCCAAGAATAACGCCGATAACTCGGCAAAGCTGTTGATTGATCCGGGCTGCAGTGTCCCGAACCACTCCTGGGCGGGCCCCCTGAGCGTACTAAAAAACAACCGGCAAATAGCGGCCTTGGGTGCTCCTAGCAGCATGAGTCCCCCTTGGTAACTCCTCAAATGCACATGGGGATCTCCCACCCCGTCATAGATTTGGCCGGTCGGTGGCATGGCACCCCCTTGAATGTCTGCGTACATGAGTTCCCTAGTAAAGGGGAAGTAATTCCCAGCTGAACTGGGGCAGGTTGTACAGGTGCCCTGTTCATTTGATCCCGCATCTCGTTCATCTGCCTCCTCATCTCGACCATTTCTTCCTCCTGGGCCGTCAAAGGGGGAGGTGGTGGAGCCCTCATGTCCGTATAGTCCCGGTCCCAATGCCGTTGAGGGGCCCTGGTATTCTCCCGCTCGGCATTCTGGAAATGATGACCAATGGGAGTTGGTCCTCTAGCTTGTGACCCGATCAGGGTTCGGTCACTGGGACTATGGTGCGCTGTTGGTGGGGTGCTACGTCGATTATCCCGATGGGCATGCGAACGGGATGATGCCGTGGTTGTTTCCGTGCGTGGAGTCTCCCCTGTAAAGTTGGACCCTCCTTCCTCCTCGTTCGCCATATGCTGCATGACCTGGGCCATGTCCCTCATGGCCTGAGGATTTCTTCTCAGAGATTCGGGAATCACAAAATCCCCATCAAAACGAGGATACGATCCTCGACTGGATTGTCCCTGAGGGTTTTGACTCCCCGGGGTGTGACTCCTTCCGTGACGGCGTGAACCGTCGTTTGTATGATAGGATCTGATTCTGACCATTTTTGAAAATAGTGGTGTTTTAGATGATTTGAATGTGAAACTTTTTGTAAGTTTCCCACAGACGGCGCCAATGTTGAGTGTAAATCCCGTAGATCCCAAAGCCCAACACGAACTTTGGATATATGAGGAATGGCACAGAATCAAAGTGTATAAACAAAATATAAAATATGAACTCACTAATACTCGAAAGCTCACTTGTATTAACTAACCAGTCTGATTACAAGGAATTTCCCGATCGGTAGGTCAGAAACAATACTTTAATACAAGAAATAAGAGCAATGATGCTATTCTAGAGCCTGAGTATTGAAATGCTAACCCTTACAATGACTTAAAACCTTCTATTTATACTAATGGAGAGCATGGGCTGCCCTATGTTGATTGGTCGTTGTTCCACCGACTTGGTCACTCATGTTTCCACTTGCTAATGTCATAATCTGGCATTAATTGCACCTGGCCACTTGCCGGTTGGCCGTTGCTCGAACGGGATGTTGGGCTATGCTGAAGATGCTGTCAAATTGGCCCAAGTATAACATATAGTCCGAACTCCGTTCGGTATGTCTTCTTACTGGGCCAACCCTTATTTGGGCCGAATCTCGTTCGGCATGAATTCTACCTTGATTATCTTATCATAGGGTGACGGGCCCGTTGCTTGGGCCGGGTATCTTGGGCCTTCTTGATCCGGGTATTGGGCCTCTGGATCAATATCCCAACAATAGCGTTTCGTAGAATGTTGTCGCATTAGCGTTCCTTTGTGTGCCTTCTTTTTCGTTCTCTTTTTGCCCCAATAGAATAGAAAAACATAACTTGCTTCCATAAGTTTTACTCTCCTACACTCTCTGCAAAATTATGAAAATATCCATCTTTGGGAGTTGTAAAATGGTAATTATTGCACTATTTAGGCGCTAGCCGCGCCAGCTAAGCAGGCTCACACACAGATGTCACTATAAAGCAGTGATAAATATAGATTTTTTTAGAGCATCTCCAATGCTCTTGGTGCATTGGTGATCAGGTGTCATACAAACGAAAAGGGTCCATTGAGTATTGATGTGAGTTTTCTCGCACTTAAATTGATGGTAGAATAGTGGTAAAAGTACGAGTATCGTCTCCACAAGGACGGACAAAAGGAAATCAAGAATTAATCAAATTCAGCGATTAAAAATAAATAAAATAAATGCGTCGTGCGAGATTGATTGGTTGAATTGAAATTAAACTAATGCGAATGAACGATTAAAATAAAAGATTGGTTTCTCTCTAATTAACGACGAAGAGAGCAGGGATTGATTCCGGGGTAATCAGATTTCTGGCTGATCAGGCTTAATCACATGAAACTAATTTAATTGAGCCTAGCTAATCATTACTAAGTTCTTACCGCTCTAACGGCGTAGAGTACAATAATTTAGGGGACCAGGCTGATCTTTCATGCGACAGGATCCTAAATTATTGCCAAGACGAGCGAGCTTACGGCCCCTTAATCGCTACTAATCTCTTAGCGAGCCATTAAGTGTGTGTGTGAATGTGTAATATAATAAACTAGATCTCTCTTAATTAAAATATTCAAACACAAATTAAACGGCATTCATGCAAATTATCCATCAAGAAACTAGCCATACATCGCAATTAACTTCTTCATCAATCCCAAATCCTTAATTAAAACTACTCCCAACTCATATTTGAAGAATCAATAGAATTGGGAAGAATAGAAATAATTTTCATTAATTAAAAAGTAGGAACTTACAAAGAATCACAAAAAATTGAAGAACAAGGTTGAAAAACTCTCAAAATTCGTCCTTAGGCTTCTTTCTAAATTCCATTCCCTCCTTGTCAGGTAAATGACAACCTTATTTATAGGAAACAACGAATTCAGATTAAATTAGGACTGAAACGGGGCACACACGGCGTGCATGGCATCCGTGTGTCCGACAGACCTGTGCGTCAAAACATGCCACGCACGCATGCGTCCCCCCACGCACTGCCGTGCATGGCTGCCAGTGGGTTTTCCGGCTTCTCGCCTCGGACGCACGGCGTGCGTACCTGGACACATGACCGTGTGCCGGTCTTCAATATTCTGGGATGCAACTGCCACACACGCTCGCTCGCGTCCCTGTACGTACGGCCGTGGGTTGCCCTTTTTCTTCCGATTTCTTCGGGTTTTTCCACTTCAAGTCCCCGTTGGCCCCGCGATCAATTTAAAAACTCTTTCTTCATCAAGTCTTCATCCTGAACCTCCCGACAACGACGTCAAAAACTGATGTGAGTTTTCTCGCACTTAAATTGATGGTAGAATAGTGGTAAAAGTACGAGTATCGTCTCCATAGGGACGGACAAAAGGGAATAAAGAATTAATTAAATTCAGCGATTAAAAATAAATAAAATAAATGCGTGGTGCGAGATTGATTGGTTGAATTGAAATTAAACTAATGCGAATGAACGATTGAAATAAAAGATTGGTTTCTCTCTAATTAACGACGAAGGGAACATGGATTGATTCCGGGGTAATCAGATTTCTGGCTGATCAAGTTTAATTACATGAAATTATTTAATTGAGCCTAGCTAATCAATACTAAGTTCTTACCGTTCTTGCGGTATAGAGTACAATAATTTAGGGGACCACGATGATCTCTCATGCGATATGATTCTAAATTATTGCCAAGACGAGCGAGCTTACGACCCCTTATTCGCTACTAATCTCTTAGCGAACAATTAAATGTGTGTGAATGTGTCTCAGAATAAACTAGATCTCTCTTAATTTATTATACAAACAATTGTAAGTATAGCCTTGGTTCCAGGTTACAAAAGACATCAGTTAAATTATTCAAACACAAATTAAACGGTATTCATGCAATTAATCCATCAAGAAACTAGCCATACATCGTGATTATATTAACCCCTTCATCATTTCCAAATCCCTAATTAAAACTACTCCCGACACATAATTGAAGAATCAACAGAATTGGGAAGAATAGAAATAATTGTCATTAATTAAAAAGTAGGAACTTACAAAGAATATCAAAGAATTGAAGAACAAGACTGTAAAGCTCTCAATATTCGTCCCCAGGCTTCTTTCTAAATTCCATCTCCCCCAAACAGATAAATGGCAACCTTATTAATAGGAAACAACGAATTCGGGTTGAATTAGGACTGAAACGGGGCAAGCACGGCGCCCACGCACGGCGTGTGTGGCGTCCGTGTGTCCGATAGACCCGCGCGTCAAAACGTGCCACGCACGCGTGCATATCCCCACGCACGGTCGTGCGTGGCTGCCAGTGGGTTTTCCAGCTTCTCGCCTCTGACGCACGACGTGCGTACCCGGACACACGACCGTGTATCCGTCTTTAAAATTCTTGGCCGCTACTGCCACGCACGCACGCGTGCGTCTCTGTACGCACGGCCGTGTGTGACCCTTTTT
This sequence comes from Cuscuta europaea, assembly GCA_945859875.1. Lineage (NCBI taxonomy): Eukaryota > Viridiplantae > Streptophyta > Magnoliopsida > Solanales > Convolvulaceae > Cuscuta > Cuscuta europaea. The sequence goes on from CAMAPE010000002.1 coordinate 2,114,443, forward strand.
CTTCCGATTTCTTAGGGTTTTTTCCACTTCAAGTCCCCGTTGGCTCTGCGATCAATCCAAAAGCTCTTTCTTCATCCAGTCCTCATCGTGAACCTCGCGGTGGCCTTCAAAACTCTGAATTCACTCTCGATTGCTTCTTAACTCGTCCCGATCACTTCTCAAGCGCCGATACTGGGCCCTAAAAGACCTGATTTTAACTCTAAAATACCAAAACTCGATCCATCACCTTGTTAACATGACTTGAGCTAAAATTGAGACTTACAACCCTTAAAGCTACGAAAAACCGTCAAAAGCCGATCCCAACATGCATCAAATGCGTGTTGAAATATGGACTTATCAGATTCCCCCACACTTAAGCTTTTGCTTGTCCTTAAGCAAACTGAACAATGGGACTTACGATAATAACCACACGAAATTAAAACAATTAGCACGCACAAGTAGTTAAAGGGATATTCACAGAACAGACAGCTACTAATAAACTAGCTACTGATCAGAAGGACTTGTGAAGGCGGTGGTGCATGGTGAATGGTAAGGAATAAACAGTCCCTTTCTTTGAGAGTTTTGGAATAATCTGATAAAAACTTAATGCGTTCAGGAATTTCAGGGCTATTTTTCGGATTAAGGAATTTAGTAGAACACAAATTAGGAACTACTACATCCGTCCCATAAAATAAGTCCCACTTCAATTTGGATCGGAGTTTAAGAAAGTGAGAATAAAGTGGAAATGTATGGTTGTAAATGATTAAGAAAATGATAAATGAATGTTAGCCACACAAAACTTTCCAAAAAGGGAAATGGGAACAATTTTTTGGGACGGCCCAAAAAGGGAAGTGAGACTTATTTTATGGGACGGAGGGAGTATCATCTAAACCTATGCAAAGAGTAGACATGGTGTATAACTAAGCTAAACCGCCGCAACACATTGGTGCTTTGACGTATACTTGAAGTACGCGAAGGACTAATGCTAATTTTGCAATAGTCTCTAAGTTCAATTAATTAAGATCAGTTTTCCTTGTCATGTTGGCACGAGAAGGCCATTTATTTCGAAAGATCCCCAAACCTCATCTTATTGTGCAGAACACTTACGCTTTTTGACCGGGTCTCCCATTCTCTTTTTCGCAAGGTAAGAGGTCTAGTTCATTTAATTAATTTTTTCAATTTTCAGATTTTCACTAGACATTACCCCATTCTAATCTCGGCCTCATCAAAGAAAATTAGCAACTAAAGTTCAATTAATCAAGGTGAATCAATGCCTATAATGCAATCCTCGAAAATATCAAATTCCTAAAAAGTGACTGCTCTTACCCCTATTTGGGCATAGAAATAGTGCCAAAGGTGGCTCCTACAAAATTCCCTAAACTTAGAAAATTAATCCCCTAGTTCCCTAAATATCAAAACCTTGTCTGAATTATTCACGGGTACGGAAACATAGGTCATATGGCTATGGAGCTCAATTAATTATTGAACTAACACACTCATTCTTATAGACTAATAATAATCAAGTAAACTAAATAATTAAACCTTTCTGTATTGAACATAATCTCCCATCCAAATTGGGGCTCACCTTGACCGGGTTGCTCTTTCCAAATGTATTGACTCCCGATCAGCCTCAGATACGGGTTCCTTAGTTGGCGTATCATTGCTGCCATCCGGAAAAACCACCTTGTCCTCAAGGTGATAGTGGGGATATGTTGTGCAAAACGAGTATTTGAATTCCCATGTAGCATCCTCAGGGATACCGTCCTTCCATTGAACCAATAGGTGATCTTCCTGGTGGCCGTTCCGAAGAATAGTACGTTGTGCACAAATAGCAAGCGGACTATTTATGGGTTTATTGTCTATAATAAGCGGCTGGTAGTGGGTAAACTTGATCAGCCTAATTCCCATAGAAAGGTTTTAGTAAAGAAACGTGAAAACAGGTTGAATACGACTGTCACCAGGGAGATCTAAGTGGTATGCTACTGCACCAATTTATTCTAGAACCGCAAATGACACAAAATATCGTTTGCAAAGCTTATGAGACAGCCTTTGAGCTACTGAAATCTGCTGGTAAGGTTGTAAGCGGACCAACACCAAATCACCTATCTCAAAGATAAGCTTCTGGAGATCGACTTTTTTTTCATTCGTTGTTTAGTGGAGTGGAGGTTATTGCGTAAAGTGAAGAGTAAACAATCACGGTCCACCAATATATCATCAACAACGTCTAACGGGGTACTGTGTCAGACATATGGGGGAATAATAGGAGGTAAATGGCCATAAAGTGCTTGAGATGGGGATATTTTGATACTACTATGATAATGAGAATTATAACAAATTTCAGCCCAAGTGAGATACCGTATCCACATGGTGGGCTTATCACTCACAAAACCCGTAAATATTGCTCCAAGTCTCGATTGATAACCTCTGTTTGACCATCCGTTTGAGGTTGATAGGCGCTACTATGGCTAATATGGGTACCGCTGAAAGTGAATAATGTTTTCCAGGAGTTAGACACAAAATGGGATCACGATATGAAATTATGGAGGCCGAGAACCCATGATGTTTGACTACAATATCCATGACTTCTTGAATAAAGAGCGGCTTTTACTGCTGTAAAGCTGTGTGATAAAGGACCAAAGTGAGCATACATAGTGAGCCGGCCAACTACCACCATGATGACAAAGTACTCTTGAGATATTGGGAAACAAATAATAAAGTCCATCGTTACAGCTTCACGAACCTGTGATGGAACCTCCAAAGGCTGCAACTGTCCTCCATGAGCTTGAGTAACCATCTTAATATGCTGACAAATTACACAAGTGGCTACCAAGCGCTAAAAATCCTTGCGCATTGTTGGCCAATGAAAATTGACCGCCAATGAAAATTGGGAGCCAATCAGGCATGAGTACATTTAACACCTTCATGTCCTGCCATAGAAGTTGCATGAAACTCTAAAAGCAGTTGACCTTTGAGGACCGAGGTAGGGATGAGATACAACATATTATGATAAAAAAACAAGATCATTATGGACAGAAAATGGAGGGGATAAGGCGCCCTCTTGTGCTTTTTGTGCATGGCCTGTAGATCCGATAAGTCTATGATTTCTTGTCGTAATTGTGACAGAAACTGAGAAATAGGAAAACTAAGTAAAGCGTGAAATTTACTCCTTGAACCTTCGTCATTGTGCCCTTCATGAACACGTGATAGAGCATCATCCGCCTTATTAGTACTCCCTACTTTGTATTCAATTTGAAAACCAAAACCTAGTAACTTACGGATGTAAGTATGTTGTTTCGGTGTGTGCACCACCTGTTGAAGTAATTCACGAAGACTTTTTTGGTCGGTCCGAATGATGAATGGGCATCCTAACAGGTATCACTACAGGAAAGTAGGGCTTTTGCCCACACGCGTATGTGTTGGTAAAAGTGTAGTTATGTGTGGGCAATAACATTTACCCACACATATAGTAAGTGTAGCGATGTGTGGGTAAAACTCTGTAGGTAAAACGTATTACCCACACATGATATTATGTGTGGGTAATTATTTGTTATTTACCTACACATTCTTGTATGAGCAAAGCTTAACAATATGTGTGGGCAAATACCGGCACGATGACGAGGCTTTTTGACGTGGCGCATTATGTGGATGATGACGTGGACAATGACGTGGAGCATTACGTGGAAGCTGATGTGGCAAACTTGATGACGTGGCGTGTGATGCGACGAAATGTGTGGTTGCTGACATGGCACACTACGTGGATGCTGACGTGTCACCTTGGTTGACATGTGCCATGTAAATGATGCCACATGGAAACATTTATGTGTGGGTGAAAATATCAATATGTGTAGGTAAAACCTCCATATACAAGTGAATCAAATTTTGTGTGGGTGAAACTACCTTTATTGTAGGTAAAATTTAATATTAAGTGTAGGTATTGGTTATTACATGTGGATAATTTGTTAGTCTCAATTTACCATTTAAACTGCTGAATTTAATTATACAATATCAATAATACAATATGATATAATTTAAAAATGAACCACATTAATGTCAAAGTTGTCCACAATATGACAACACAAAATCAAAACCAATCCTTCAACATCTAATTTTCAATTCTAACAAAGTCATGGAAATAAAAACTTGTAATGTCAAAATATTAGACTTCAACTACTACCAAACTTAAAATATATATTTAGTCTCATGTAAGTGTAACTTCTACTCATTAAATTCAGAAGTGGAATCCTCATAGCCATCATATTGTGGACCTCGTCCAATAGAAGGTGAGCCGCGATTGAGTGCACCGGAACAATGATCTGATGGAACATGTGGCATGGGTGGCATAATATTCTTCTCAATCAACAGTTTTTCCATCATTTCAACACGATTAAGCAATTCACTATACGTAGGAAGATTCGAATCATCTCTACTTTTTTTAGATGCACCAGAAGGAGACCGTCCCCAACCAAACAAACGAACGGATTCCCGTCCAAGCACCTTCTCTAAAATTTTCTTATCAGTCATTTCTTCAGGTGAATTTTCTCTTCTCAACTGCATCATTTCTTCCTATTAAGTTATTAATGAAATAGAAACAACTCATTAGTTAATGGTAGATATTCTCAATGTGTATATATATATGTGGTCAATAAAGTAAGAAAATAAATTCAAATGAACTTGTCAGATGAGAACACTCAAAATTAAATATACTTACATATTTAGATTCCGCTTCTTCAGAAACCCAACCACGTTCTGAATGCCAGTGACGGAGGCGCCATGTTTCAATATGTCCAACAGGAGCATCCAATTCAAATCCATGACTAACATGATGGCGTGCCGTACTCTTTGAACCATTTCTCGAATTCCATTTTCTTTTTTTGCGCGACTCGGCATTTTTAAGAGCTTTAATCTATAGCACAAATGATCACCAAAACCAAAGCATTCATTTAATCCGGAAAAGAAATATGGAAGAATACAAACCAAATAAGTGCATGCATGTTACCAATCACTTATTTGTCCCTAATCACTAATGTGTCTGAACTTCAGTACAATTCACTTTGACCAAAATTTAAAGTTAAGAAACTACGGAGCTAATATGCAAGGAAAGACGTGTTAATGTAGTGCAAAGCATATATAGTTTTTTATTTACTAGCAAAACTTCCTCATAGATATCCATTGTAGAATAAATAAATCAACTAATCATGTCTCTTGTTAAAAAAAATACTCACTAGGTATCCAGGAGTACTCCAAGAATCACATAGATATTCCCAATCGAGCTGGCTAACATCCTCATGAGGTTTACTCTTTGCCTTTGTTAAGTCATTTGCACCTCCAACTTCTTTAAAATGTTTACGTAAGGTATGCGTGTGCCCCTGCCAAGCTCTTTGCATTTGCTTATCAATTGCCTTTTTGACTTTTGAATTTCTCACATCAACATCAAACAATGTCTATGTAACAAAAAAAAGAGATACAATTGATTGCAATAAAAATTTCTCTGTAAATGCAAATAAACTAAATAATCAAGCTCTCTGTATACGATGGCTACTTACCTCAAGTTTTTCACGAAGTGGTGCTCTAATTTCTTCGGGTACAAGCCTCCAATCTTTGTACTTTAAGTCACAATTCTTACGAACGATATACCCAATTTCATTATTGAAAGCTTCTGCATTATCACATATTGCTTGCATAAGGGTAAAATCGAACTTCACCGACAATTTTGACTTGGCACTTTTCACGGTCTTCCGGGTAGCTTTACTGCAGGTTATCCCACGCACATTTGAACTTCTTTCTGTACTTTCATCATTGACAGATGAATTTTCATTGGCTGTAAGAGGTGATTTTGTACATTAAATTACATCATCATTCACACGCACAATATTCAGCTAAAGAAGCGGCATGTTAATAAAAATACAACATCAATGTACTGCCAGGCTAACGAAATTAAATTACACTAACATCCATATTAGAGGAAAGAAGCTACCGCGTGTTAATAAAAATTCCACATCAAATACTAGCTCACACATATAACGATAAATCTCTATACTTGTAAATAACATATCAAATACTAGCTCACACACATAATTGAATTTACTAACCTATTTGAAGCTCTTCAGTAGGAGACGAGTTGACAATAGGTACCCTGTCACGTGCTACTTGTCCATCATACCCTCCTCCTGTTGAAACTCATGTGGCTCGTACAGATTGCGCTATAGATTAAATCAAATTACAACCTATTTTAGTTAATTTTAATAAAACGTGTGGATACAACTTACCAGGTCATTTCAGCATTAGTTCAGATGGTTGAGATGCTCCTAAGTCTGTATTTTTATATAGTCAATGTTCAATAGATAAACATAAATACAAACATTTACTTGATAGTAATTGAATTTACTAACCTGTTTGATGCTCTTCAGTAGGAGATGAGTTGACAATAGGAACCATGTCACGTCGTACTTGTCCATCATACCCTCCTCCTTTTGAAACTCGTGTGACTGCTCGTACAAATTGCGCTATATATTTAATCATATTATAGCCTATTTTAGTCAATTTTAATAAAAAGTGTGGATACAACTTACCAGGTCGTTTCAGCATTGCTTCAGATGGTTGAGATGCTTCTAATCAATATTTTTATATAGTTAGTGTTCAATAGATAAGTATCAATAATTTATTATTTAGATATAATAAAAAGTGCGTATAAAACTTACCAGGTTGTTTCAAAACTGCTCCGGATGCATGAGATGCTCCTAAATCAATATTTTTATGTAGTTAATGTTCAATAGATAAGCACCAAAATTTTATTATTTAGATATAATAAAAAGTGCATATATAACTTACCAGGTCGTTTCAAAACTGCTCTAGATTGTTGAGATGCTCCTAAACCTTTATTTTTATATAGTCACTTTTAAATAAATGGGCATAAAAATAAACATTTGCTTGATAGTAATAAATTTTACTAACTTGTTTGAAACTCTTTAGTTGAAGAGTTTCAACTTGTGCATCACACCCTCCATGTGAAACTTGGGTGACTCGCACAAATTGCGGTATATATAAATTCATATTACTATCTTTTTTAGTTAATTATGCTCAAAAGTGTAAATATAACATACCAGGACGTTTCATCACCGCTTCATATGGTTGAGATGCTCCCAAAGCTGTATTTTTATATAGTTAATGTTAAACAAATGAGCATAAATATAAACATTGACTTGATAGGAATTGATTTCACTAACCTTTTTTAGGCTTTTCGGTAGGAGACTGATTCATAACTGATCCGGATGGTTGAGATGCTCCTAAACCTTTATTTTTATATAGTCACTTTTAAATCAGCATCAATCAATGCAGCATTGCCAATTTAGGGTAGGACTGAATTTAGCCAGCCTTTCTCATTTCTCTTGCCAGACTTTCTCATTTAATTAAAGAAGTCCTCTTAAATTACAATGCCAATTTACGAGTAAAAACATGAATAGTAATTACAGAAGCATGATTATATATTTATGTTATGGTACAAGATGCTCATTTGGTAGACATATATCCAGCAACTAAATATAAATCACATGTAGTACATATTAATGCATACTTATTAAGAAATCCTAAATTCATATAATAAAAAAACAAACATTTACTTGATAGTGATTGATTTCACTAACCTGTTTGAGGCTCTTCAATGGGAGACTGATTCATCATAGGAATCCTACCACGTCCACCATGGCCACTAAACCCACCTCTTTTTAAAGTAGCCATTTGAACTCTGTCCCAACATTTTAAAATAAAATTATAGGAAAATACAAATGAAAGTACAATAACAACAACAACATCCAAATCTTAATCCCAAAAGAATTTGTGGTCGGCTAACATGAATCGATCTATGATATCGATGCCAAAAAGAGAAAAATACAAATGAAAGTAAGAAAATAAATTCCAAATATGTTCAATATAAAAATAACCTATGATTAAGTTTATGTCATGTCATAGTGTCCTCATCATTGACACTTAGTTCTAATCCATCAGAGTCATCGTCAATATCAGGTTCCAGAGGTATTTCTTGGTCAAAGAAAATTCTACCATCATCCCCGTCAAAATCTTCAG